>JAUIMM010000015.1:40757500-41957500 GCA_031769625.1 Taudactylus pleione | reverse complement strand
GCAAGAGAGAAGAGGACAAGAGAGAAAGATCGATGAGAATGAGAGAGAGACAAGAGAGAGGCAAGAGAGAGAGCCATGATGTCAATAGAGAGAGAGAGCCATGAGGACAAGAGAGAGAGAAATGAGGACAAGAGAGAGAGAGATGAGGGCGAGAGCAAGAGAGATGAAAGCGAGAAAGAGAGTTGAGGACGAGAGCGAGATGAGGATGAGAGACAGAAAGAGAGAGATAATGATGAGAGACAGAAAGAGAGAGATGAGGATGAGAGACAGAAAGAGAGATGAGAATAAGAAACATAAAGAGATGAGGACGAGAGAGAGAGATGGGCACAAGAGAGAGAGAGGTAGGGACAAGGGAGTGAGCGGTAGGGATGAGAGAGAGAGAGAGAGAGAGAGAGTTGGGGACAAGAGAGAGAGAAGAGATGGGAACTAAATATACACTATATATAGATATGTGATGACAAGATATATATAGAGAGAGCTGGGGACAAGATATATATAGAGAGATGTGGGGGGCAAGAGAGAGAGGTGGGGACAAGATATATATAGAGAGGTAGTAACAAGAGAGAGAGGTGGAGACAAGAGAGAGAGTTGAAGGCAAGAGAGAGAGAGTTGAGGACAAGAGAAAAAAAGAGAGGTGAGGACAAGAGGGAGAGAGTCAGCCAGGGCAACTACTGGCACAGCTCACCCCAGTAATGTCCTGCACTGTCTCTGCGCTGTTCTATGTAGTACAGACACTGAGGTGCAGGGGGGGGGAGATTGTGTCAGCTGCAGAAACAGTATACACTCCTGCACTCACCCTGACAGGGGGGCTGGCACACAGATCTCCATTCCCTGGCTGATAATGGGCTCTTCCAGGCTGCTCCTGTCTCCCTGCAGTGCTGATGCTGCAGCTGCTGCTTACAATTTAGAACTCTCCCATGCTGGTCACTCAAACCCCTTTCAGCCATATCGAGAATCCCGGGAATTCTGCCTGCCTCAGCCAAATTCCTGGGTAATCGCGTATGTCTGAAAGGTAGCCGACCCTTCAATCGACCAGGGTTTTTCTACTCCCGGGCAGCTTTTACATAGAGTTAGCAGCGCAGAGCGTCCTATAGGATGCTCAGCGCTGCCGCTCACCAACCCCCCGCACTGGTGGCTGTGTCGCTGTAAATGGAGTCAGCGACACAGGACCCCAGCCGGACACTGGGGACACCCACCTGCGCTGGAGACCGCCAACTGGTCTCAGCAATAGCGGGCCACCCGCACTCCCGCTGGACCACCAGGGCAATAAAATAATTAAAACAAATAATTAAATAATAAAATAAAAAAATAAAAATGCAGCATTTTCATTGGCCGGCTTCCGGCAGCCCAATGATGACATTGATGACATCATCGGTGGCAGCCAGAGAGGGGATAGGCTAGGAGGAGCAGATGGAAGATGAGAGGCAGGTAAGCAGGCTTAAGTCTGAAAGGGGTCTACCTGGGTATTTCCCGGGTAGACACTGTAGTGTGATAGGGGGGTCTCGAGCAAATACCCGGGAATTTGCACAGGAGAAATTCCTGGGTCTGAGCAGGAAATTTCCCGGGTTGTATGTCTGAAAGGGGTATCAGTCAGAGCCCGCCCCCACCTTTCTGTGACAGCTTGTCTAAGCAAGCACTGCAGCCAACAGGGATAGTCATAGAGGCAGAGTTGCACAGTGGCCCCTCCCCCAACACTGAAGTC
Source organism: Taudactylus pleione (assembly GCA_031769625.1). NCBI lineage: Eukaryota > Metazoa > Chordata > Amphibia > Anura > Myobatrachidae > Taudactylus > Taudactylus pleione. The sequence continues at coordinate 41,955,798 of JAUIMM010000015.1, read as the reverse complement.
CCCGCCCCTCCATCCGAGTGCTGCATTGTGAGTACGAGGGTTTTAAAAAAAACATATTATCCATTGTGGGGGGGGGATAACTTGGCAGACACTGGCAGCACAATAGGCCACACCCTCCCATGGTAGGGGGTGGAGCTTAGAGTTAGTTGGGCCCACCGGGAATACCCCGACCTCCCGGCGGCCCAGTCCAAACCTGTATATATAACAGCTTACACAAGATTTAGGAGCACTACAGTAAAATATACCATTCAGCCGATGACGAAGCGCACACACACTTACTGACACAGACAGACACACACACACCTCTATCACCAAAAAACATGAAAGCAGTAGGCAAATACAGCCAGCATGGTTTATTAAAGACCCCCTCCCCCCAGTAGTGTCCCTCATACAGTGCTCCCATTAGTGGTCCCCCAATGCATTGCCCCCAGTAGTGCCCCTTAAACAGTGCCCACCAGTAGTGCGTCTTATACAGTGCCTCCAGTAGTGCCCCATATACAGTGTCTCTATATAATGCCCCCAGTAGTGGTCCCAATATACAGTGGAAGGGGGTTCTACGAGGCTGCACCCAAATCAAGGAAGGCTGACGTAGCTGCAAAATCCCCCAGTTGTGTCCCTTATACAGCATTGTTTATTAAAGACTACCCCTCCCCCAGTAGTGCCCCTCATACAGTGCCCCCAGTAGTGGTCTCCCTATGCAGTGCCCCCAGTACTGTTCCTTATACAGTGCCCTCAGTAGTGCCCTTTATACAGTGCCCCCAGTAGTGCTCATACAATGCCCCCAGTAGTCGTCCCCCCTATCCAGTGCCCCCAGTAGTGACCCTTATACAGTGGCCCCAGTAGTGGTCCGCCCTATGCAGTGCCCCCCACAAGACACACACAATATACTTACCTGAATCCCCGCTCCTGCTCCTGTCACCATCCATTCCTCTCTCTTCACCACTCAGCACTTTGGGAGAGACGTCATGACAACTCTCCCATCACCCACTATGGGAGCCGGAAGGCGGAGCTCATGAGTGACCTACAGCCAGGTTCCCTCCATGGATGCAGCAGCCAATGAGAGTCTATCTGACTCTCATTGGCTGCTAAAACAAACACACCACCACCGGGTAGTACAAGTGTACTACCCGGCGCCGGCCGGCAGTGTGTTTGTTACTGTGTAGTGCGGACCACACTCACTTCGGTCCACACTACACTTACTGAAACCGACGGCACTACACCACTGATTGGCTGGCAGGGGGGTCTCTGGGTACTCAGAAACCCCCCTGCATGTGCATATGCTGTCTGTATCACAGAATGCATGTTTCAGCTGGGCCCTATTTAAAATATAGTCCTTTGGTGGAGTAGTACATCACTAAGTGTACTCCGAACAATGTAACAAAAATTTGTACACACAAGTGTGACATAACAAAAGGCATTTCTGATGTCTCTTCACTGTCATTATTTATTTAACCCATAAATAAGGTTAAACAAGCAGCATTTTAAGTGTAAAAAGGTAAACTTCAATTGAAAATGTAACACTAAAGGGATAGGAAACTAGGATACACCTCCATACCTCCTACCACCAAACATTTTTCCACTTTTCAGCACATGTTGGTACACTTTCAGAATGTACAGGCTGATCCGGAGTACAGAACGGGGATTCTGACTGTGATGTCCGCTAGGTATAGCGCAGTAGCACACGCAGGGGAGGTTTCTGAGTACCCAGAAACCCCCCTGACAGCCTCGAGAGCAGACACCATGCTCTTAAGCCTGGCCCCCTCATGGCAAAATGCCGTGATTTGTGGGCTAGTAGGGAGGAGACGGAGCCAATATGACACGATTCTTTTAGACTTGCGTCATATGGCTCCACCCACTCCTGATTGACCCACGAATTGCGGCATTTTTCAGCTATGGCAAAAAAGGTCTAATGACATGGTGCCAGCCTGCCAGGTCCTGACCCCGCAGCTGCTGCAAGGTAAGTTGTCTGTAATGTATGTGTATGTGTATATGTGTGTATGTGTAAGGTACGTGTGACATATGTATGTGTGTGCATATAATGTATGTATATATGTGTGCTTGTGTATGTATGTGTGTGTACATATGTATGTGCATGTATGTATGCATGTAAATAATGTGTGTGGAAAGCCCCGTGTAAAAATCCTGTGTTTGCCCCTGCAGCTGGTGCAAAAATGAAAGTTTGTTACAGCATAGGGTGGCTGAAGCAGAATGCAACGTACGCCAGTTTGTGTAGCATCTCTTGCATGAGTTTGCACTATGCATGATCCAGGGCCGGCTCGAGGCATGTTCAACCAGTGCAGTCGAACAGGGGCGCTACCCCATAGAGGGCGCACCCATCCCAACATCACAATTTCAGTGGGACAACACTGTCCCTCTGTTCCACCCGTGGGCCGATATGTCCCGTGGGTGGTATGGTCGGGAGGTTGGACACCCCCACCGCCGCAGCTGTGTGGTGGTGCCAGACCCCAGAGTAGCTGAATGGATGCTGTGCGAAAAAGGAAATTATGCATTCCTGACTAAGCCACCCAAAGGCACAGGTCTACCATGCCTAACGTTAGCCCAAGCTTGTATATACTGTAAGTCATTAAGCAGTGAAGAGCAGTGACAGGGAGGAACTCTGCTATTTCAAGTGCTGCCCTGCTCTACTTCTCATACTTGTATAATTTGCACCCAACACAACAAATTTGGTCATGATTATGATAAGGAATAGCAGGTAGGGTAAGATTTGCATAGAAAAATAACTATTGTTTTAAATTAGGCCAATTTGTAAAAAATCTAATCAGTTAAAAAACCTAGAAGCAAGAAATTACCAATTGTGAAGCACAAGTACAGCACCAAAAATGCCATAAATGATTTAAATTGTGCTTCTACACAGTAATATTCCATAACATCATACTTCTTAATAAAACAATGTAAACAAAAGAACATATTTTGGTTGTACTGTAACCATACAAAACACAAAGAAACAAATACTGGCAGCGCAAACAAACATAATTTAGCAGAAAAGTGATACAATAGATATACAGTACGTGAAGCCAGGGAAATACAACATAAACCCACAAATGACTGCTGGCTTTACCATACAGGTCCCCAAAATCTCTAGTGGCTTTAAAATGCAGGTAGACCGAATCTCTAGTGGTGATGGAGACTATACACTGTATCACAAATATCTTTGATCATTTTATAATTCAGGACACCCCAAATTTATGGTGGCTTAACTCCAACCATAAGATTGTTTTACTATACAGGCCCAAGGTCTTTGGTAGCTTTATAAAGCAGGTCCTTGTCTGTTACTGATAAAAAGCAGACCAGAGATTCCTGGTAGTGACCCAAATCGAGTACTAACTCTTCCAGTGGACCCAAGCTGTCCAATGGTTTGCTGGAGAAGAAATATGAGGCCTACAACTACTTTTCATTTATGAACAGCCAGTGCCATCAACCACTCTGCATGGTAGGAGCCATCTCCTAGATGTGACAGAAGCCTGTTATACCAGTAACTGTGTGGACACACAGTGCTTTACTGCATCCACAGGCAAAGGATACTTCCAGGCTGTTTCAATTGTGATTAAGAATGCAAATTGTATTGACATGGGGAATATGCCACTACGTCCTTCAACCCATGCAGGAGGTCACTCAGTAAGAATACCTGTCTCTGCATGGAGACAATACATGCACACCTAGTATGGGGATCTACATGGTATCAGTGCAGAAATTCCTAATATGCAAGGTACAGAAGACAGAGACAGAGAGAGTGTTAAGGCAGCTAAGACAGGAGCTAGGGGGAAGATTTAGCAAGAATCCCCAGTGTGAGGCTGCTGTGTCAAGCAGGAGGTCTGAGACAGAGAACCTGTTAAAGAGGCCCTTCCCTGAATATAGGGTGTGTCTGTGGTGACAATACAAATAGACAAAGTCAGCAATACAAGGATTATGGACCTGATTCAGACCCGCTCGCTAAGGCGCGATCTCTCGCTGTGTGCGATTTTCACCCATCTGCGCATGCGTATAATTCACAATTTGTTGCAATCTGATTTTTTTAGCTCGTAAACCACTATCAGGTCGCTCCTTTGATTGACATATAGTGGCGTTTGTGGGTGGAAACAGGGGAAGGTGCTTGTGAACAAGGGAGTGGTGTTGCGAACGCAGGCGTGTCAGTCCCACAAAACGCTGTTTAAAGGGTGTGCATAATTAGCAAAGCAGCATCATTGTACATGTCACCTGCATGTATTTCAGCCCGCACTGATAGCAGTGCTTGCGGCGGGTAAAGGCAACCCCAAGGGCTTCGAGCTGCTCTGATGGCTCATGATGGTCTCGATTAATAATACGTTTCCCGTAGATGACATGTGTTGCGAGAGGCAAGGGAGCGTCTTCAGACACTTGTGAACGCACTTTGCGTAGCTCGCTAACACACAGTGGGCGTCCTTACGCGACGCAGTGCGAGCGCATAATTTACATATCCGGCCCCTTTTTGCCAGCGAGCGATCGCATCTTGCGAGCAGGTCTGAATGAAGTGGTAGGCGGCCTAGCTGCCCACTAATTAGAAAGGGACCAAGAAATTACATGGGTTTTTTATGCTCTCCATAAACAGTTAATATTGCTTGTGGCTGCTACCTTTGAGCATATTCCCATAGCTGTACTACAGAAATGGAGACGCACAAGAAAAAACAGTTCCTGGGGCTCCATTAAGGGGAATAAATACAATATATTTAGACTTTAAATCTCATAATTCATTGTTACATTTACATTTGTAGGATCTGAAGTTTATACTTTACTGAAATCTTAATTTCTTCAAGCAGCCTTCTTGTAAATCATGTGTCTCCTTCCCATGTTAATGCAGGATACATTGTCGTAAATTGGCATTCAGCTTCAGGGGAAAGTTTAGTTAGAGCAGAAGTTGATGTCAGGGAAAAAAATATTTATAGCAATACCCTTCTTGTAAAGTGGATATAACTCAGAGTGAATCCAAAATCGTTTTATTGCATTCTTCATAAATGTGATATAAACTTCTACACAATGACTTTTATATGCTTGTAATAAAAGCCGTAGAGACCTAAAACTTTGTATTTGTTCATTGTGACACAAAGGGCCTGAATCAGAGCTGCACGCTTTGCCGATATGAAAGCAGTTGATCGATGTTTTACTGAGCATGCATCTGAGGCGCACTGCACATGTGTCCCAGTTGTTACCGTACCATGACGCAGAACGAATTTGGACACGGGTTATGGTTTTTAGGGGCGTTACTCGGAAGTAAGAGGGGGTGGCCAGGCAGATGTGGGCGTATCACGGGTGTGTCGCTGACACGGGTTGCGTCTGAAGACACACAATCACCCACAGGGCCGCCATCAGGGGGGGTCCACCAGGACTGGAGTCCCGGGCCCGGACCCTGGCTGAACGGGGTGGGGGGCCTGACCGCTGCTACTGCCCACCACCAGTCACTGCTAGCTAACACCCGCCACTGCTGACCTGGTCCCGGTCCCATTAAGTAAATAGAGGAGGAGGAGGCAGCCCTGGCACGCTTGGGCCACTCCGCCTAAAGAACACCTGCTGGCCCCTGCTATGTTTAATAGAGTCGGCGCGTGTGATGTCATGATGTCACGCTCTACTGGAGGGCGAGGTTGAGAACCTGCGGATCGAGAGAAGCAGGATCTCTGCCAGGGAGGAAGCGGAGAAGAAGCCGGAGTGGGGAACTCGGAGCCTTCTTCAAGGAAATAAGGTAAGTGGGAAAAAGCTGTGCACAGCGGAGGATATGGCAGATAGACTTAATAATAATAAACAGGACAGGGAGGGGAGTGGTTTGGAAACAAGAGCTGGGCAGTGCACAGCTGGATTTAACAAACAGGGGGAGACTGGACTTAATAAACGGGGGAGGGGGGAAAAAGCGGGACAGATCATGGCACATATTGGATTTAATAAACAGGGCGGGGGGCAGTGAATTGAGGAAAGAGCTTAATAATTTTTGCCCAAAGCATTTGACAATTTTTGTTTTATTTTTATTGATAAGGTGGGGGTGGGGGGGCAGTCCTGGGCCCCACAATTTCTGATGGCAGCCCTGGCCACTCATACATGAGGCCATGCTTAGATGGAGAAACCATACCTGCCATAGGACTGGTGCCAGTTTGTATGGTGCGTCCTATGGTGCATTGAGACGGTTTTGCACCACCCCAAGGTACTGTAAGTGGGTATCTCAGTTTTTAGCATAAAGAAGCAGATGCAGCTGCTGCAAAACATGTCTGTGACTCAGAATCAGGCACACAGATAGTGTGGCTGTAGCAATTTGTTAAATGAGCTTGACAAGTTTAAGGAAATATAAACATACAGTAAGCACACGTTGCAACTGTTGCATTTAGGAAGAGGTCCTGGTCCCTAGCCTCTTATGGAGCATACACACAGTCAGATTTTCCTTCAGATATGTACAATAACGATTTTAAAAATCGTTCAATCGTTCATATCTGAAGGAAAATCTGACATATCTGACATGTTTGTCAGATGAACGATGAACGATGCGCGTTCCCGATGGTCAGATAACGATATCTGACATCTGATGTGTTTGCAGTCAAACTTGGACGATTCCATTCATTTCAATGCAGTCAGAAATCGTTCAATCGTTTAATCGTTCATCTGACACATCTGACCGTGTGTATGCACCATTAGGCACCAAGAGGAACCCAGGCCAGCATAACTGCAAACTGATAACATAATAAGATTAATATAATAATATAAAGATAATAATATTGTTTTTAAAGGGTAACTGTATTTTTTAATGATCAATGATATTGCCCAGTGCAGTACAGTATGGACATAGGGCCTTATTCAGACCCAGTCGCAAGCACTGAGCGCACGCAACCAGGTCGATGTTTGCCCACTGGGCATGTGCACATCGGAGCCTGCCCATGCATGCGCATGCGCAAGACCCGGCTAGCGACGAGCGTTCCATCGCTACGGGTCTCGCACCAAAGGGGGCGAGCTGTCGATGGTGATTGACAGTTCGCCCCCTTTGGGAAGCGGGCAGGGGGGGTGGCCGGCCAAATGGAGGCGTTCCCAACAGAACGCTTGCCGTTTGGGGGGGGCCCCACTGACATCATGATGTCAGTGGGGAGCTTCCTGCTCGATCAGAGCAGGAAGCTCCCTGGGGCTTGCGCTTGCCGAGACCCAACCCGATGGTCGCGATGGTCCTGACCATCGCGACCATCAACCTGGTCGCTCGCTACAGCTGTGGGTGGAGATTTATTAAAGCTTGGAGAGAGCTAAAGTGGGGAGAGATATGTACCAAACAATCGGCTCCTAACTGTCACTCTACAAACAAAAAATGACAGGAGATTATTGATTGGCACTTTTACTCTCTACAAGCTTTGCTAAATCTGCCCCAGTTTCTACACCAATAGGAGATATCAACATGGTCCACTTCTTCATTATTTTCACTTCTTGATACAGCAACCCCGAAGTGGCAACCAATTAGCTTCTACTGTAACTGTCATATTACAGGCTGTGCTAGAAAAATGACAGTCAGAAGCTGTTTGGTTGGTACTTTATCTCTCTCCACTTTATCTGTCTCCAAGATATGAAAAAATCTTTCTCTCTGCTTGTGACAAGAATCCAATCTGCCACTAATGCTCTACAAGTGACTTGCAAACTTTAATCTCTTTTTGTAGTTATAGCAATTAAACCAGTGCCAGTTTACCAACTTTCCAAGATCCATTTTCTTCTCTGTCATGTCTGCTCAGAGAAGCTTATTTATGAGGTTCTCAGGAACCTAAATATTACTCGTTAACCTGTTTGCTTAGATATGCAACGGAAAATGGCACCAATAGTGTCTGTCTGTTCATTTCAATCCCTGACCCTCACATCTCAGATGGGCGTGAAATATTATGTTGACATTCAGAATGTTCACATGAGAATATTGACATGGGCATAATGTCAGCATGTAGCATGTTGACATGATCGCCATGTCAACATTCACCACATCAACATTCATCATGTCTAAATGATGCAATATCGACATCATTAGAATGTCAACGAAACATGGTATGGCTCCAGCAATGTCTTTCATGTTCGCTAGTCATCTGATGAGGACTTCTGGCAGATCCAGTGGCACTTCCGATGGTGAGCATCACTAACCATAACCCCTAACACTCAACCTGGTGCCTAACCTTAACCCTCTCATCCTGCAGCTTAACCCTAACCCTCCCTCTAGTGCGTAACTCTCCCCTCCCACAGCCTAAACATCACTCTAGTGCCTAACGTTCCCTTCCCTGCAGCCTAACCCTAACCCCCCCTAGTGCATAAATCTCCCCTCCCACAGTCTAACCCTACTCCTTCCCCTAGTGCTTAACCCTTTGTCAGGATACGACCTGGGATCGGTTGCTACTCTTCATCCGCGTTGGCGTCATTGAGCTTAAGTGTTCAGTCACCGGGGGTGGAGGTGAGTGGTGGCTGAGCATTCTCCCCGGAGTCTGCTAGGGCATCCGTGCGTCCTGGTTCCCATGGTGGTGGGCATGGACGAGGCAATGTTAGTCCATATCATCTGACTAGTCTCTTCCAATGGTAGTTCTGTGGTCACTCTGCTGATCCTCTGATCCAATGACCTACTACCTAAGGGTATTTAGTCTGACTCCAGGAACAGGAAGCTGCTGTTCAACTTCGCTTTCTCAGTAACTATGATGTCAGTATTTGTTCCAAGCTCTAGGTTACTTTCATAGCGTATCCCACAGCTAGTCTGCATCTGGCTCTTTAGTACTATTGGAGCCAGCTCATGCCTCTATCACTTGTGCCATTCTGAGCATATCCGAGTAAGGATTCCTAGTGACTTACTTTTGTTTAACCTCAAGTTTTGCTTCAGTTATTTCTCTTGTGTTTAGCCAGCTCTGGCTCATTTACCAGTTTCCTGTATCTCATCCTATACTATTCCCAAGCACTAGTTTCAGTAGCTTTCCCTGCATCTGGATTCACAAAGCACATTCTGTTACCCCATGACTGGATCTACAGTGTATCAAGTTCACTAACCTGCGTCTGAGTTCCCTGCACAATTATTTGTATTCCGTGACTGGATCTACATTGTATCAAGTTCACTAACCTGCGTCTGAGTTCCCTGCACAATTATTTCTCTTCCGTGACTGGATCTACAGTGTACAGTATCAAGTTCATTAATCTGCATTTGAGTTCCCTGCACAGTTATTTGCATTCCGTGACTGGATCTCCAGTGTATCAAGGGCCTGATTCAGCAATGACCGCAATTGCAAAGCTGCACACAGGCTATAGATATATGATGTATGCACACTGGCAGCTTTGTAATTGCGATCCTTGCAATTATGGTAATGCAGCATTAGGCATCACGCCCCCTGCTGCATTATGTATCCGAACTGCATTGAGCAACGCAGCATCGGATACTTTGTGGACCATCGGCTGGCTGCGAGACCCATGGGATCCCGCAGCTGGCCGCCGCAGATTAGAGTAAGAGGCCAGGAAATCTCTGTCATCCGACAGAGATCCTGGCCTCTCCTCTCACGACACGACTCCATTTCAGGAAGTGGAGGCCATCGTCACCCCCTCCCTGCCCACAAATACCAGCAGACTGTCAATCACTGACAGTCTGCTGGCAGTCTGCATGCAGGATCGCAGAACCATTCTGCACATGCACAGAATGGGTCGTGCACCTGCGCAGATTCCCGATCATCAGGATTCTGTGTTCAGCAGTGCACGCTAAATGAGGCCCCAAGTTCACTAACCTACATATGAGTTCCCTGCACAATTATTTGTATTGCGTGACTGAATCTATAGAGTGTCTATACACTATTCTGCGTCTGGGTCCACTTTGCACCTAGTATCATTCCGTGTATGGATCACTGTGCTTATTTTTCACTACCCTGCATCCAGATCTTCCGAGGTACCCAAAGCATCCGGTATCTGACCTTCCATTATTGCTCTTATTACTAGTCTGTGCCTGGATCTCCTGTGTCACTTCCTGGTGTATCCTGCCTCTGAATCACCTGCAACGTTTCATAGAGCATACCAGTGCATCATTTCACAGAATACATTGCATCCATTTTCCTATGTACTCCTGTCCATTTGTTATCTCTACATTGTATGCGCAGTCTTCCACTCATCTTATTAGTGTCATCCCCTATTCTCCTCATCACTCCCAGGTACCTAACCAGAGGGCCACGACCTGTTCACTCAGTGCGGCGAAACCCAAATCCCAAAAGGAGGGCTCACTGGTGAAGACCACCGAGTGGGTTAGACTCCGCGCCTCTGGTTAGGTCTAGCCAACACCTGGGTTTGACCTTTATTGAGGACACTATTACTGTCACTCCTCCACCTGTTTCCCAGCCATCCTGACCCCCCAGCTCCCTGTCCTCCACAGAGGACATCCTTGTACCGGATCGTGACACCCTTCCCTCCCACAGCTTAACCATACCCCTCCCCCTAGTGCCTAAGTTCCCCCTACCACAGCCTAACTCTAACCTTCCCCCTAGTGCCTAACCCTCCCCTCCCGCAGCCTAATCTTAGCCTTCCCCCTAGTGCCTAACCCCCCCATCCCACAGCCTAACCCTAACCCTCCTCCTAGTGTCGGACCCTCCCCTCCTGCAGCCTAGCTCTAACCCTTCCTCTATTGCCTAAACCTCCCCTCCCATAGCCTAACCCTCCCCATAGATCCTAACCTTGCCCACCAGCAGCCTAACCATAACCCTTCCCCAGTGCTTAACCCTCCCCTCTCTCAGCCTAACCTTAACCCTCCCACTAGTGCCTAACCCTCCTCTCCCACAAACTCACACTAACCCTCCCCCTAGTGCCTAACCCTCCTATCCCGCAGCCTAACCCTAACCCTCCACATAATGCCTAACCCTCCCCTCCTACAGCCTAACCCTAACCCTCCCCCTAGTGCCTAACCCTGCCCTCCAGCAGCCTATCCCTAACCCTCCCCTAGTTAATTTTGCTCCCAGTGCAATCAGTTAAAACTGAGTCGTCGTCCCCCTAGGAATGTTATTACTCAGCGCTGTACAATGAGAGAATCATGATACAAATATGAAGTACTGTCATACTATGAAACAAAATGTGAGATGACTAAATGTGATTACAATCTTAGCAATTTGGGAAATATTTTATTAGTTAGGCAGAGAACAAAAAATATTATAGCTGTTTGTGGGTATACATGTCAGAGATAATGTAGCACGATCGCACAATGTAGCACGATAGCATAATGTAGCACAATGGCACAATGTAGCACAATAGCACAAAGCAGCCCAATAGTATAATGTAGCACAATAGCACAATGTAGCAAAATAGCATAATGTAGCACGATAGTATAATGTAGCACGATAGCACAATGTAGTGCAATAGCACAATGTAGAACGTTAGCACAATGTTGCACAATGTAGCACAATGTAGCACGATAGCAAACGTAATTTAGCTGGCATAGTTATACGTTCTGTGTTGCTGATAAGTTAGGTGTGGCTGTCTGTATGTTGTTAGTAATTAAACTGTAACATTACAGACAAAACGGACAATGGACTCAGTAATCAAGCCACACCTTAACGATCTGTAACTGTCTAATGTGCATTCCTTCATATATAAAGCTGTGTATGAACTAATAACTTAACATATTAGAGTGAGTGAACTGTATATTCCATTGGCATTTGTCAAGACAGTTTATTAAGAAACAAATGCATTTCTTTTCCCAAACTATATTCTAGCATACATTCCAATATGAACCATTTGTAGACCACTGACTAATGAGGTACACAAGTTATTTTGAAAGGCATGTGATACTTTCAAAATAATGAATGCGATAAAAGGGAATTTTATTTTTATTCTTAAAACTTTTCAAAATAATGTAAATGTGTTCATGAATCTCCTAAATATATGAATATATGTTAGGTCACTGTGTGTAAATAAACCATAGGTTAAATGATGTATTTATACTTTAGAAATCTGCTTTGTGTAACTTAGTTGCAATGTTTGTACAAGAGATACTAAGGGGTATATTTATCAAAGTTCGATTTTACATTCGATTTGATGTCCGATTTAGCTCACCTTAAATCGAATGTACAAATCCTTCATCAAATCCCACATTTACTAAAATTAGATTTTCAAAATCCTTTTCTAAATCGAATTCAATTTGGTTAGATTTTAAACAGCAATTTTGCACGCACAAGTACAAATCGAACACCAAATCCCACTCAAAATCAAGCCTCAATCCCCAAATGAATAGACCTGGTTCATGCTTTCAATTTTAGCTATCCGGGTCTCGCGCATGCGCACATCGGAGCCGGCTCCGGCGTGCGCATGCGCAGTGGCCTAACATTGACCTGCTCTTGATCACATAGCGTTTGCGAGCGGTTCTGAATCAGGCCCTTAGTACCATCCCCTAAGGACAGTACTACCTGAATGACCACTCAGATGCGGCATTTCTCTTAGAAATGCTGGAGCTGAACTTTTACTTGCTGAGACAGGAGGAGGCTTACCTCTCCCAGCCAATGAATGCTCAGCCCCAGAATTTCTAAGAGAAAAATTATTGTGGGCAATTGAATTCCCCCTTTAGACTAGGCTGTTACTCTTCCTTGAATCTCTTGTATTGTCTTGAGGCCTGTGAATTGTTGTTTGGATTCAGTTTCCATTATAAAATCTCCTTGGGCTTTTGGAAGCTTGTTTTTAATAGTTTTATCCATGTATCTGATTTACTTTTCTTTATAGTTATTAGTACTGTTAATAATCAATCAATGTTTTACCTGGCTTCCACTAAATTCTCCACCTCCATTTACCTGTCCTGGCCTTGGACCTCTGGTCTAGTTCTTGATTAATGAAAACATTCTATAGGATCATATAGTTTATTAAACTACCATCATGTCTGCCACTGCAGTCCCACTATGTTTCATAGATGTCATATGTTTACATGTGCTATATTCTTTTAAACAGCCATGTTTTATTGCCGCTGCTGTGTTGCTTTCTTTAGCCAGCAAAGCTTGGTGCAGCCTTTGGTCAGCATTGCTGAAAACAATATTGTGAACTGCAATGTGGTGAAAATTGACTGGAAATTAATTATTGATGTTAATAATACTGTAGAAACAAAAACAAAACAGGTAAAAAATTCTTGATTTTAGCTGTTTTTATCAATTTTAAAGAACTTCAAAACCAAAACATTTGAGGGTAGTCTTGTCAAAGTTAAATTACGACAATGACTTAGGGGTAAATTTTACTAAGAATCATGCCTGTCCTAGTATTAAACATGTCATTGGTTGGTTGGTGGTGTGCTGGATGAACGAAAATGATCATCCAGCACACCGGGAAGGTGCAGGGCAATCAGTCAGCGATATCGTTATCGCTAACTGAGCTTACCGTGTATATGCACCATAACCCTCGCACCCTTGGGTTGATGTATATCAAGAATATATTTTAACTAATATTCTCCTTTACAGTAGGACTACAGGTCCCAGCAAGCCTGTCCTGCTTGCTGGCACTTGGAGAGCCACATTTACTCACTCACTCACCCACACTCACACTAACCCCCACTCACACTACATACATATCCACTCCCTGGCGCTGGTCGGTCCTTTTCTCCAGAAGACATCCTAGGCAGTGGTCGGTCCTCTTCTCCAGTAGCATTCTAGGGGGGTGTAAAAAAAAAAGAAAACGATAAGCTGATCCAAGCAGACTTATAAGAGCTATATGTGTATACATAATAAAGGGGAAGTCAACTAGGTGCTCACTGATTCTTGGTTGATCCTCTGGCTGCAGGTTTAGGGGTGTGAGAATTCACAGTCTCCCATGAAATAATATATAGATTAAATAGATCTGCGCTCCAAAGGATATCTCTACTTATGATGAGATATAGTGTACTATTGAATGCGCTCTGTTGGGGGGTAAAGTTCAATTTGATTGATTGAGTCACAGTGCTCAAAAGTAAACAAAATAAAATAAACATAACAAACACACTGGTCAGAAAGTGTCATGCGGTAAGTACAGTAATTAATATCAAAGATAAATGACAGAATAATAACATATGAAAAGCATCTGATGGCACTGGCGTAACTATAGAGGGCGCAAGGGGGCCCGCCGGCCCAGCAAGCAGCCCCCTGCACCCTGCCAAGTACAGCGCCGATGTAATTTTTAATCAGGAGCCAGTCGCGAGCCAATAGGAATTCACTGTCCAGCAGCCAATCAACAGCGGCTACTGGTCTGCGAGTCCCAACTGGCTCTCGACCGGCACCTGATTAAGAATTACATCGGCTCTCTCAGAAGCTGGGAGAAAGCGTGGCTATGATTACATCCCCGGACCACGGCCACGCCTCCTCCCACCTTCAGTGAGGGGAGATGGAGAGGCGTGACGGGCTTAGGAGGAGGTAAGTATTACAAGGCTGGGGGGGGTAAGTATTACAGGGCTGGGGGGGCCCTGAAGAAATTTTGCTATAGGGCATCCATACCTCTAGTTATGCCCCTGTCTGTAGGTATAGTATATTCACAGGGTGGATGGTTAAGAACCACAGTGGTTATAAATAGTCACTGTAATGTTAGGTGAATGGGCTAGTTCAAGTTGTAAAGTCAGCTCAATGGTCAATATAATGGTATGATTGGTGTAGAGTGTGGATCTACCTCATATATATGTGTATACATATAGCTCTTCTCCCGAAAGTGACATAACCCACGTCTGTTCCTTCACTTGTATGATTGGCAGCCAATCAGTGCCTGCTACCATTCCAACAAGCCGTTGATTGGCTAAGAGACAGACCAATCAGCAGCCTGTTGCTATGGTAGCGAGCGCTTATTGGCTCACAGCCATACAAGTGACGGAACACTAGTTGGGTGTGGCTTACAAGCTAGCCAATGTCTGGATGTTACACTCTGAGAGGTGAGTGCATTTAACTAAATTGTGTGGTGTGTTAGCATATATGGTAGTGTAGCAATTGCAGAGAATTGGAGTCCCTTGATGATTGGCTGGAAACTTAAATGTCTGGATCAAAATATGAAAAAAGAAATTTTAAGATACACACAGATTTGCAGTGCTAGTGATAATGCTGACAACAATTGTCTTTCTGTTTTGTATACATATATGACATTAATATTGCCACACAGCTGGTGCAAAGTACAATATGGGTAAAACCAAGCAAGGGCATATTTTTTTAATGTTTATTCAGTGCAAATAGTTTTATTCGTTCCCCGTCTTGGTTTTTTCACTATCTTTTATTTTGGGGTATGGTATAATATGTCGACAATCATAATGTCAACATTCATCATTTGGGTAAGTATATTTTTGCTATCTCTAATCCTACACCCTACCCCTAGCCCTCCCTCTTTTGCAAGGATGGGCAATAAGTGGCTCTCCAGCTGTTGTTGAACTACAAATCTCAGCATGCCTTGCAACTTTTAGCATGGCCAAATAGCAAAACTGTGACAGGGCATGCTGGGATGTGTAGTTCCACAACAGCTGGGGGGCCGCTTATTGCCCACCCTTACTCTAGTGCCTAGCCTTAACCTTCCCTTCCCCCACAGTCTCCCCTTGCCTCCTGCTTCTGAAACCGTGAGGGGTGACTCATGGAGCTCCGCAAAGGCCCATGGTAGAAGTTGCTGCAGCAGCTCCCCCTTGTCCATTTCACTCATACTATACAATGAGCTTCTGCTCATGTGCAGATGCTCTGAACCCTGCTCGATCGGAGCTGAGCTAAAAAAAGCAGAGGTTATGAATTGGCTGGGCCCGCAATAGAAATCATGGGGCCTAACACACCCATGTTTCTGAAACCCCCTGTCCCTGGATCCTTGGCAGGTACAGGCCATTTTGAGAGTCATCCTTACCTATATGGTGTTTTTTCTGCAAAGGAGAACCTCTGAAGAAATTGATCCTCCGTGGGTGTATGGTGACTTCAGTATTCACTATTCACGTTGGAGATCACATGGTCCTGAAGATGCCTGTTTGCATAGGGATATAACCCATGTCATCATCATATAACAAATGTTCAACCGACTAATACATAGTAACAGAAGTGTTAGGGTAGAGCGCAATGTAAACTTCTCTTTAGAGTTGGAGCCTTAATGAAGGTTACTGTCTCTGAGCCTCTTCCTTTTAATTCTGCTAGTCATGTATAATCTCCCCATCCTCTTCAGCTTCATCTCTCATGTCTCTCCAACCTCATTCCCCCATATCTCTGCAGCTCCAGTCTCTTTGTATCTCGCTAGTCTCACCCCTTGGTCTCTCCAGCTCCAGCCCCCTTCTGTCTCTTTAGCCCTCCAGTATTTCTACAGCTCCAGCCTCCTTGTGTCTCTCCTACACCTCAGTGTCTCTGGAGCTCTAGCTCTCTTCTGTCTCTGCAACTTCCCAATGTCTCTGCAGCCATCTTCTGACTCTCCAGTTCCTGTGTCTCTCCAGCCCCCTCATGTCTTTCCAGCTCCAGCCTCCTTGTATCTCTCAAACCCATCAGTGTCTCCCCAGCTCCAGCTTTCTTGTACCTCTCAAGCTCTAGTTCCCTTCTGTATCTTGAGTACCCTTCTGTCTCTCCAGTTTCCCAGTGTCTCTCCATCCCCATTCTGTCTCTAGCTCTATTCTGCTTAAGTCTCTCCAGCCCCCAGTGTCTCTACAGTTCCTGTTCTCTTGTGTATTTGTAGCTCCAGCCCCCTTTTGTCCGTCTAGATCCCAGTGTATCTCCAGATCCAGCCTAGTTGTGTCTCTCCAGTTCCAGCTCCCTTCTGTCTCTCCAGCTCCCCAGTGTTTCTCGAGCCCCCTTCTGTATCTCCAGCTCCCTAGTGTCTCTCCAGACTCTATGCATCATTCCAACCCCACAATGTCTCCACAGCTCCAGCCTCCTACATCTTTCCAGCTACAGCCCCTTCTGCCTCTCTAGCTCTAGACTCCTTCTTTTTCACCAGCTCCCCAGTGTCTCTCCAGCCCGATTCTATCTTTCCAGCCTCCTTGTGTCTTTCCAGCCCCCAGTATTTCCCCAGTCTCTCCAGCTCATATGTGTCTCTCCTGCTCCACCCCCTTCTGCCTCTCCAGAACCTTGTCTCTTGTCTCTCAAGCTTCAGCCTCTTTGTGTTTCTCCAGCCTCCAGTGTCTCCCAAAATCCAACCTCCTTGTGTCTCTCCAGCTCCAGCCCATTATTTGTCTCAGCTCCCCAGTGTGTCTCCAGCACCCTTATGTCTCTCCATGTCCCTTTCTGTCTGTCTCTCCAGCTCCAGCTTCTTTGTGCCTCTCCCACCTGTGTATTTCCAGCTCTAGCCTCTTTGTGCCTCTCCCGCCCCCAGTGTCTCCTCAGTTACAGCCTGATTGTGTTTCTTCAGCTTCAGTCTCCTATCTCTCCAGCTACAGCCCCTTCTGTCTCTCTAGCGCTAGACTCCTTCTTTTTCTCCAGCTCCCCAGTGTCTCTCCAGCCCCATTCTATCTTTCCAGCCTCCTTGTGTCTTTCCAGCCCCCGGTCTCTCCAGCTCATATATGTCTCTCCTGCTCTACCCCCTTCTGCCTGTCCAGAACCTAATTGTCTCTCAAGCTTCAGCCTCTTGTGTTTCTACAGCCTTCAGTGTCTCCCAAGATCCAACCTCCTTGTGTCTCTCCAGCTCCAGCCCATTATTTGTCTCAGCTCCCCAGTGTGTCTCCAGCACCCTTATGTCTCTCCATGCCCCTTTCTGTCTGTCTCTCCAGCTCCAGCTTCTTTGTGCCTCTCCCGCCTGTGTATCTCCAGCTCCAGCCTCTTTGTGCCCCCAGTGTCTCCTCAGTTACAGCCTGCTTGTGTCTCTCCAGTTTCAGTCTCCTATTTCTCCAGCTACAGCCCCTTCTGTCTCTCTAGCTCTAGAATCCTTCTTTTTCTCCAGCTCCCCAGTGTCTCTCCAGCCCCATTCTATCTTTCCAGCCTCCTTGTGTCTTTCCAGCCCCCGGTCTCTCCAGCTCATATATGTCTCTCCTGCTCTACCCCCTTCTGCCTGTCCAGAACCTAATTGTCTCTCAAGCTTCAGCCTCTTGTGTTTCTACAGCCTTCAGTGTCTCCCAAGATCCAACCTCCTTGTGTCTCTCCAGCTCCAGCCCATTATTTGTCTCAGCTCCCCAGTGTGTCTCCAGCACCCTTATGTCTCTCCATGCCCCTTTCTGTCTGTCTCTCCAGCTCCAGCTTCTTTGTGCCTCTCCCGCCTGTGTATCTCCAGCTCCAGCCTCTTTGTGCCTCTCCCGCCCCCAGTGTCTCCTCAGTTACAGCCTGCTTGTGTCTCTCCAGCTTCAGTCTCCTATTTCTCCAGCTACAGCCCCTTCTGTCTCTCTAGCTCTAGAATCCTTCTTTTTCTCCAGCTCCCCAGTGTCTCTCCAGACCCATTCTATCTTTCCAGCCTCCTTGTGTCTTTCCAGCCCCCAATATTTCTCCAGTCTCTCCAGCTCATATGTGTCTCTCTGGCTCCACCCCCTTCTGCCTCTCCAGAACCTAATTGTTTCTCATGCTTCAGCCTCTTGTGTTTCTACAGCCTCCAGTGTCTCCCAAGATCCAACCTCTTTGTGTCTCTCCTGCTGCAGCCCATTATTTGTCTCAGCTTCCCAGTGTGTCTCCAGCACCCTTATGTCTCTCCATGCCCCTTTCTCTCTGTTCAGTTCCAGCCCCCTTCTGTATCTCCAGCTCCAGCCTCTTTGTGCCTCTCTCACCCCCAGTGTCTCCTCAGATACAGCCTGCTTGTGTCTCTCCAGCTTCAGTCTCCTATCTCTCCAGCTACAGTCCCTTCTTTCTCTACAGCTCTCCAGTGTCTCTCCAGGCCCATTCTGTCTTTCCAGCCTACTTTTGTCTCTCCAGCCTACTTGTGTCTCTCCAGTCTGCCCCCTGTCTCTTTCCAGATCCAGCATCTATGTGTCGCTCCATCTCCTCAGTGTCTCCCCAGCCTCCTTGTGTCTCTCCTGCTCCACCCCCTTCTGCCTCTCCAGAACCTAATTGTCTCTCAAGCTTCAGCCTCTTGTGTTTCTACAGCCTCCAGTGTCTCCCAAGATCGAACTTCCTTGTGTATCTCCAGCTCCAGCCCATTATTTGTCTCAGCTCCCCAGTGTGTCTCCAGCACCCTTATGTCTCTCCATGCCCCTTTCTGTCTGTCTCTCCAGCTCCAGCTTCTTTGTGCCTCTCCCGCCTGTGTATCTCCAGCTCCAGCCTCTTTGTGCCTCTCCTGCCCCCAGTGTCTCCTCAGTTACAGCCTGCTTGTGTCTCTCCAGCTTCAGTCTCCTATCTCTCCAGCTACAGCCCCTTCTGTCTCTCAAGCTCTAGAATCCTTCTTTTTCTCCAGCTCCCCAGTGTCTCTCCAGCCCCATTCTATCTTTCCAGCCTCCTTGTGTCTTTCCAGCCCCCAGTATTTCCCCAGTCTCTCCAGCTCATATATGTCTCTCCTGCTCCACCCCCTTCTGCCTCTCCAGAACCTAATTGTCTCTCAAGCTTCAGCCTCTTGTGTTTCTACAGCCTCCAGTGTCTCCCAAGATCCAACCTCCTTGTGTCTCTCCAGCTCCCGCCCATTATTTGTCTCAGCTCCCCAGTGTGTCTCCAGCACCCTTATGTCTCTCCATGCCCCTTTCTGTCTGTCTCTCCAGCTCCAGCTTCTTTGTGCCTCTCCTGCCTGTGTATCTCCAGCTCCAGCCTCTTTGTGCCTCTCCTGCCCCCAGTGTCTCCTCAGTTACAGCCTGCTTGTGTCTCTCCAGCTTCAGTCTCCTATCTCTCCAGCTACAGCCCCTTCTGTCTCTCTAGCTCTAGAATCCTTCTTTTTCTCCAGCTCCCCAGTGTCTCTCCAGCCCCATTCTATCTTTCCAGCCTCCTTGTGTCTTTCCAGCCCCCAATATTTCTCCAGTCTCTCCAGCTCATATGTGTCTCTCCGGCTCCACCCCCTTCTGCCTCTCCAGAACCAAATTGTTTCTCATGCTTCAGCCTCTTGTGTCTCCCAAGATCCAACCTCCTTGTGTCTCTCCAGCTGCAGCCCATTATTTGTCTCAGCTTCCCAGTGTGTCTCCAGCACCCTTATGTCTCTCCATGCCCCTTTCTGTCTGTCCAGTTCCAGCCCCCTTCTGTATCTCCAGTTTGTGCCTCCCCGCTGCCAGTGTCTCCTCAGACACAGCCTGCTTGTGTCTCTCCAGCTTCAGTCTCCTATCTCTCCAGCTACAGCCCCTTCTTTCTCTACAGCTCTCCAGTGTCTCTCCAGGCCCATTCTGTCTCTCCAGCCTATTTTTGTCTCTCCAGCCTACTTGTGTCTCTCCAGTCTTCTTGTGTCTCACCAGCTCCAGCCTCCTTCTGTCTATCCAGCCCCCTGTCTCTTTCCAGATCCAGCATCTGTGTCACTCCATCTCCTCAGTGTCTCTCCAGCCTCCTTGTGTCTCTCCAGCTCTAGCTCTCTTCTGTCTCTCCAGCCCCCTACAACCCACTGACTCAATTTCCCAGTTACTTACCTTATTCTGCATCTTCTGACTGCTCCTCATTGCACAGAGGCTCCTCTCTGCTTCTCAAGACATCATCAGCACTGCCTGTAATAAACAAAAAAACTTTATTGCACCAGTCGCACGTGTCGAAAGGGGAAGACAAGTAACTGTGCTCCCTGGTCCACATACATGCCTCTGTTGCCAGGCCTGTGAATTGTCCAGGCATGGGGCAGCCAAGTACTGTGGCAAGCCATTGAGGGGGGTACAGGCCCCGGCCCAGCGGGAACTTCTCTGTGCTACCAGTAGCCCTACCCACCCCAAGTAATGGTGTACTGCATGGAGTTTGGGGTGGATTCCTGATTCCCAGAATGTGATTGATCGATCTTCACAGGTGTTACTACTTAGCAAAACAGTAAGCGATTAGCCCACTGGTGAGACTTTGCCTAGCAGTCAGCACTACATGATTGACCTGTGAACCTGCTCTGACTTCTGACATTTTTCTGCCAACACTAATCTGCCTGTTTGATATTGCTGTATACCAATCCAATTTGCCTTCTGACCTTGCTCTGCATATATCTATCTGCCAATTTAGAGTTGACCTCTGACCATGCTCTGCATATCTCCAATGTCTGTTTATTATACTACTAGTGTAGTGATTACTGACCTGGTACTGGTATAAATCTACGTTTGACCCCTGCTGGATTTTAAGTGACTTTCTGTACTTCTGATCACTGTGTATTACTCTGGACTTTCATTTCACTATTCCTACTTGCTATTATCGATGAACTGGGTGTTGATTGTTTGTCTGAATGATACAAGTCTGTGATTGCCCAGAAACTATAAGACAGATGAACAACATTTAGAAAGAGACATTTGTTGTTGCTCACTGAATATTACTGAAAGGTGTTTTTGCAATTGGAGTTCTAGTTAAGTAAATAAGTCACATGTTACTGTATAATTGCCTGTGACAGGTTGCCTAGGATATACAGGTTGCTTCTCTTTTCCCCTGGGCTGTCTCTCATGTACTGCTGATTATCTATTAGTAGTAGGCTGGCATTCAGCCTCTACTGCATTGATTACCCTGTTTTTAAATAGCTACCCTGCCAATTATCCTGTACCAGTTATAGCTTCCTAATCAGCAGGTTTTAGCTGTGCTTCTGCCTGGTTCTCAGTTTCATTACTGGTATGGCTAGTTCACTGAATCTGATCCTTAGTTGCCTGCCCTGACCATGGTGTACTCCTAACAATTCTTCTGTTTTACTCCTTGATAAGGTATTGTTATGTTACCATAACCAGTATTAATATTATTTTTTATTTATAAGACATCAAAAAGTGTATTTTGAGCCGTACATTTGATTTATATACGTTTGATTTATAGCAGGGGTGGTCATACCGTTCCTCAAGGATCCCTAACAGTTCATGGTCTCCAGACAACTTTTGAATCTGCATAATGTATCAGTTATACCACTTTTACACCTAAATTCGAGGCTGACCCGGAGTTGGAACAGGGTTCCAATCCGTATCAGACCCGGAATTTAGCCAGCGCCACCCAGGATATTCTTGAGTCGGCGCCGTTCACACCGGAGCCGGGTCTGCATAGACCCGTCTTTTATGGTATTGAAGTGGACGCTTGGAGATGATGCCATCTCCAAGTGTGACTGAAGCTGGACCAATTGGCCGGCATGCGGCACGCTCCAGGAGTGACCCGGAGTGCACCGTTCACACTGCAGGGTTTCATGGGTTACTCCCATGTTAAACCCTGCTAGTTACCTCGGTTGGATTGCCGGGTCACTCGACCCGGCAATCCAACTCTCTCCCCTTTTACACCAAGGAGCTACCCGGGTTAACCCTGCAATAACCTAGGTTTTAGCTCCGGTATAAAAGGGGTATTATACTGGACATACATACACCTTCAGATTAAAGTGCCTGTCAGACTGACAGATCAATTATCTGACATGCTGGCAACAGAGCCGTAACTAGACATTTGGGTTCTCTGGGCCAGAAGAGCATCAGTACTTCCCCCATTTTTTACATAGGGACATTAGGCGAGCACTGAAGGCGGTGGCCAAAAAGGGTGTGGCCTCAAGGGGAAGGGTGTGGCCTTTCTGCACACCACTGTTTTTATCACTAGGGTTGCCCCCAGGCTCTCCCCCACACTGTGCAAATGCCATATGCATAGCAACTAATCACATGCTAACAAGAATCTGGTTGGTTGCTACAGGCAGCACCTCCATTTATTCCCTTTTGAAGGGTTGATAAATCTCATCCATAGTCACTAAGAGACCTATTCATCATCACTTAATGTTTACAAAAGAGGTTGAAGCACATTTTCACCTGCAATTGTAAAAATTAACTATTCGGGCCATTCATCACGAAGGTAAAGCACAAAATATTACAGATATCAACATTCTGGCGGAATGGCTCGCTGTCCCCATACACTAGTATGGGGACAGAGTTCATCAAGCTCCGAAAATATTATATTTTCGGAGCTTGAGTGCGGGAGCATTCGCCATCTTCAGATGGCGATTGCCCCCAATACCCGCTTCCATATGGGAAGGAGTCTTGGGTTGCGAAGAGGGATCCTTTAGAAATCCTACGCCCCTGTCCTGCTCCTTCAGCCAGACGGAGGGTCTCTTGTGTGCATGCGTGACCTGTACACTTCCGTCACTGCTCCGAAAAGAGCAGTGAAAAGATTCACAGTGAAGCTGTTTGCGGGACAGCTGATTTTCAGATCAGCTGTCTCCGTACCGGTGCAATGATGAATTGTTCCAGAATCCACGGCAAGTTAGAATATTAATTATCGGACCCAGATAATTAACATCATGAATAGGCCCCTTAAGGAGATAGTTTTTATTTATCTCTTGTACATTTACAACAGCTATATTCATATTAAGATGTATCTGTTATAGTTTGGGAAACAGCTTAATTTGAGCCTAAGTTGAAACTGGACACATTATAGCACAGTATACATGTTCCCGCACAGTTTAAGGTCTGGGTAAATATAATATTATATATATTATATAATATCACGCGGAGTGTTTACAAGAATGCTTGGAGGTTACACTTTTTGTGCAAGGACTGTCGCAACTGATTAAAGGGTCATTCATGTCAAGTGGACAAGGGGTCCCCACCTGACCGTTTCTCATATTTTGATAAAGTTTTACATGAAGTTTGGCATATATTTCAGACTAATTTTGGAAAATGTTAGTTCACAGTATGCAACTTTAGCAAAACTATGGCCCTCAAGTGGGGGTGGGTGCAACTGTTACGGACTCCAACAAGTAGGTGGGGACTATCCTCAAATTTGGTCCACTTGACATGGAGTGACCCCAAAGCAGTATAAAATAGACAAATGAATCATATACTCGACAATAAAAACTAAAAAGCAGCTTGTTCATTTAGAATCTCAGAGAGGAAGGCAAAATACCTTCTGCTGCTGCCAAGCAATATATATATATACTGCAATTAATGTGCACCTCAGAACAAACCAAAATCAGATTGATGCTACAAGGGCAGTCTTCCTAAACAAATCCTAAGAATTAATAAGTACACTAATATTCTGAACTCACACATTTACATCGAATTAGGTATATAGGTAAATCAAGAGAAAATATCAAACAAACAAAGAAACAAAATCAACAAAGAAATGTATTTATTCCAGTCTTCCACTGTATGAGTGGAGACCAGAATTATAGGGGACGTCTCTGAAAAAATAAGAAAAAAAGTTTGTTCATATATTGTACAAAATAATAATATAGCTAGCTCTTTTTCTATAATGGGCAACCCACACCTCTTAGATCTTTCCCTTCTGTATCATGTCAATTTTGTACATAAGTCTGGCAATGTAAAGTTCTATGCACTATGGGCATGAATCAATTTTGGAAATAGAGTGAGATATACTGTAGCAAGTAAATGAGCATCCTGGCAAAACCATGCAGCACTGCAGGTGGGGCAGATGTAAAATGTGCAGAGAGATTTAGATTTGGGAGGGGTGTGTCAGGGACGGGTCTAGGGGTGGGCTAACAGGGCCGTCGGCCGAACCACCGCTCCCTAGAGGGCGCTGTCGAGTCCCCATAATAAAAAAAAAGACTGTCTCTAAAAGACATCTTTATCACAGTATTGACGGTGGCCAGAGGCAGACTGGGACACTGGGCCGGTCCCTTTATTCTTTTTAATGGCCAGCAGCTGCCCTTTACACACCCCTCTGTTCCGCCAGCTGCCAAGATCGGAGCTCAGCTCCGATCGGGCTGCGTTAACATCCTCTGCACATGAGCAGCCAGCAGCTCCCCCATTGGCCATTTTGTTCTATAGCCTCAGTGAGCTGGGGCGCCCGTCAGTCACCACTGATGGCTTCGCCTCCAGACAGTCCACCCCTGCCTCCAGGACCTCCAACCATCTCCATCTGCTCCACAGTGCACTGGGACTGCACTGCACTCTGCACCAACAAGCAGCCTACACGGCAGGCTAGACAGGAGGACTGAAGGTAGGAATCTACAGTATAATATACTGGGATGTATATATACAATTAACGCCAGTGTGGTAGATTGTCTGTGACTGTGACATACAGTGAACACCCTTATGAAAATAAACAAACAAAAAAAACCCTGAGTATCACAATTTCCTCCAGCAGTGAAAAGGTGAACATCTTTCCTGCTCTCTACGCCTTACCTCTCACAGCTCCAAACACTTCCCACACCCTATCCACGCTCCCCACCCTCAACAACACATCTCCCCTTTCCTGCTCTCTTCTCACAGCTACAAACCCCCCCCCCAGGGCCGAAACTAGGATGTCTGTCACCTGGTGTAAGGCAGCAATTTTGCGCCCCCTCCTTTCCTGTACCTGGATTTTGTCCTTGCTCCTCCATATGGCAGTGCACTAGTCAAACGTCCCTGGTATAGTGACTTACATTATTCCACACACAATAATGCCCATTACACATTATGCTACACACTATAATGCCTATTACCAAAGTGCCAGTTACATATTTGATCAACACCATTTTATGCCCCACAGTAAGGCTTCTAATTACTTTAAAATTACCTGCTCATTGTCAGGGGTTTTATGCTCATTTCCAGGGGTTCCATGCCCATTGCCAGGGGGTTTCATGCTCATTGTCTGGGGTTTTCTGCTCGTTGCCAGGGAATTCCATGCTCATTGCCAGGGGGTTCCATGCTCGTTGCCAGGGGGTTTCATGATCGTTGCTATGGGGTTTATGCTCGTTGCTATGGGGTTTATGCTCATTGCCAGGGGTTACATGCTCATTGCCATGGGGTTTATGCTCGTTGCCATGGGGTTTATGCTTATTGCCAGGGGGTTTCACGGGAGAAGATGCAGCTTTCAGCATCTTCTCCCGCCACTTGCGCTGGCCTAACAGACACTAGAGGTCCAGTAGGACCTCTACTGTCTGTCTCCTCCCTGGCGGCGGTCATTTTTGGATGGCCGTTTTCTGACTCTGTAGCCCCCAAGCCATGGTGAGTCATCCCTTTTTCACCCCCTGCATTCCAGCACCTGGTGCACGTGCACCTCTAGCCCCTCCCCTAGTTGCGGCCCTGCCCCCCCCCACACACACACACACATACATGCCCTCTTTCCTGCTCTATCCTTACAGCTCCAAACACTACCCCCATCCATGGCACTCCCAACCCCCACCCCCCAAACAGGTCCCCTTTCCAGCTCTCTCTTCACAGCTCCAAACACTCCTCCCCCCATCTGCAGCACCCCCTCCCCCACACAGGTCTCCTTTCTTGCTTTCGCCTCACAGCTCCAAACACTCCCCCCTATATTATATATATATATATTAGATATAACATGACCCGCTCCATCCAGTACAATCATAAATTGGGTGGGAAGTCCAGGAGCAGAGCATTTTGTAACGGGTGGAATGGGACATGTTGGAGGGTAGGGAACCTAGGGACATATAATATATTATTGTATATCGCCCAACCCTCCACACACCCCGCCCCCTCAACAGACCCACTCCCATTAGGGCTGCTACCAGAAATTTTCCAGGCTGATTTTCCATCCATCTGCCCCTGGGGCCGGTGGCAGCAGGTCCTAGCCGCAGCCACCGCCCCATATTCCTGACCTACAACCCCACCTTTTCTTCACACACTGCTCGGTAAAGGACTGCCTGTCACTGAGACTCAATGACAGGCAGCCCAGGTAGCTTATACCGAGCAGTGTGTGACAGTGAGAGCTCCGCTGTGATACCAATGCAGTGCCCGTTCCCAGCATTCCTCCCCTGCTCTCTCCTCCCCTCTTCTAGAAGCCAGGTGCCGGGCTCCCAGTTTACAATGTGAGCGTTGTATGTACAGTACAGTTATGCAAAGTTGCAACTATATATGAATATATATAGATTTTCTCCATTTCAAATTTATGCTCTCAACATACAGTGCTGCCCTTTCCCTTTCTAAACAGTCATATTTCAAGCACCTCATCTCCTCCCAGTCCTCTGATCCCCAGCATCTCTTCACCAACCTGAACTCCCTCCTCTGCCCACCCCCTCCTCGCCTTCCCTCCTTGCTCTCTGCCCTTGACTTTGCTACCTACTATACATCTAAAATTAACTCCATACATCAGGATATAATTTCCCACTAGTCCCCCCAACACTACACCTCCTCCTTTCCCAGATCACCCCTCCCCTTCCATTTTACCTACACTGACATCCTTCTCCCCTGTATCGGGAGTGGAAGTCATGACCCTTATCCAGTACTCCCCCTTTTCCACCTCCCCCCTTGACCCTATCCCTTCATGTCTCCTCCGCTACCTCTCTCCTTGTGTCTGTTCCCATCTTGCCCACCTCCTCAATCTCTCCCTCTCTTCTGGCACTGTTCCTTCTTCATTCAAATATGCCCTTGTCTCCCCCATTCTCAAAAACCTACACTTGATCCAAACACTCTCGACAACTACCGACCCATCTCTCTCCTTCCTTATGCATCCAAACTCCTTGAGCATATTGTTTACAACCGCCTTACCACCTTTCTTTCCTCCAACTCCCTCCTTGACCCCTTTCAGTCTGGGTTCCGTTCTCTCCACTCCA
Source organism: Taudactylus pleione (assembly GCA_031769625.1). NCBI lineage: Eukaryota > Metazoa > Chordata > Amphibia > Anura > Myobatrachidae > Taudactylus > Taudactylus pleione. The sequence continues at coordinate 41,928,426 of JAUIMM010000015.1, read as the reverse complement.
CTGAAACTGCCCTCACTAAAGTCAGCAACGACCTCCTTGCTGCCAAATCCAAAGGCCACTACTCTCTGCTTATTCTCCTTGACCTTTCTGCTGCTTTTGACACTGTGAACCACCCTATCCTGCTGCAAATCCTTCACTCCCTTGGTCTACGTGAAACCACTCTCTCCTGATTGTCCTCCTACCTCTCTGACCGATCCTTCTTTGTCTCCTTTCATGGCTTATCTTCTCCCCCACATCCTCTCACAGTAGGTGTTCCCCAAGGTTCTGTTCTCGGACCACCATTTTTCTCCCTCTATACATCCTCTCTAGGTGAACTCATCAGCTCTTTTGACCTCCATTATCATCTCTATGCTGATGATACTCAGTTTACCTTTCCTCCCCTGAAATCTCTCCCTCTCTGCTCACTCGTATCTCCAACTGTCTCTCTGCTACCTCTTCCTGGATGTCCCAGTGATTTCTTAAACTTAATATGTCTAAGACTGAGATGATCATCTTCCCACCCTCCCACATAACCTCACTTCCCACTATTTATTTATCAATTGATGGCACAACTATCTCCTCTAGCCACAAAGCGCGCTGTGTTGGAGTTACCCTGGACTCATCCCTCTCCTTCAAACCACATATCCAGAACCTCTCACAGTCCTGTCATTTCCATCTCAAAAATATTTCCAGGATCAGACCCTTTCTCAGCCTGGATGCTACTAAGTCCTTAATACACTCACTGGTCATCGCCAGACTTTATTACTGAAACCTCCTCCTATCTTGCCTCCCCATCTCCCATCTCTCTCCTCTCCAGTCTGTCCTCAATGCTGCCGCTCGACTCATCTTTCTCTCCAAATGCTCTACATCTGCCTCCCCTCTCTTACAAGCCCTCCACTGGCTCCCCTTCCCCTTCAAAACCCAATTTAAGGTGTTCACACTCGCTTACAAAGCCCTCACACACTCCTCTCCCATTTACATCTCTGACCTCATCTCCCTTCACTCTCCTGTTCGCCATCTTCCTTCAACAAATGCACGCCGCCTCTCCTGCCAACTGATTACTTCCTCCCACTCCTGCCTCCAAGACTTTACCCGTGCTGCTCCCCACCTTTGGAACTCTCTCCCTCTCCCCATCAGACTCTCCACCTCTCTACAATCCTTCAAACGGGCTCTCAAGACTCACTACTTCATCAATGCTTTCCAGCTCTCATCCTAACTTGCTGCTACATGCTCCCTCCTCCCTGTCTTCCCCATCTGTATTATGCCTGTATGTCTGCCCCTCCCCTTGAGAATGTAAGCACTTGTGAGCAGGGCCCTCTACCCTCTTGTGCTTCTCCTTACTTTATTTTCATCTACTTCTTACCCACCATTAGGACACCTAACACTTGGTTGCCTATGCTCTATTGCTTATTTGGGTGTTATGGCCACCAATGTATCAATGTATATTATCCATGTCCTTGTCCTGCATTGTATTGTATAGTATTGTATTGTACTGTAAGTCACTTTTTTAGTTATGTACTTTGTAAGGTGCTGCAGAACACTTGTGGTGCCAATTAAATAAAATAATATAATAATAATAATAATAATAATAATAATAATAATAATAATAATAATAATAATGTACCTATGGATAATATGAGTGTACAGTATGTGTGCATATGGGGCATTACAGTGTGGCATAATGTGTAAGGGGCATTACAGTGTGGCATAATGTATAAGGGGCATTACTGCGTGTGGCATAATGTGTTATAAAGGGCATTACTGCATGTGGCATAATGTTTTATAAAGGGCCATACTGCGCGTCGTAAAAGATGGATTTTTGCATCTGCATGGGCATAACTGCGCAAAAATGTAATTGGTATATGCATGTAACTTGTCCTTTTGTTGACTTGGTTGTAATGTTACTCGTGTGTGAAGGGTGACAAGCCTTTGAATCTAGGGCCTGATTCAGAGCCGGACGCAATTAGCGCTCGCTCGTCCAGAAAATAGGGGTTTCTATTCAAATGAACCGTTCACTCTTTGCGGTCTGTTCACGCCTCTAGGTCTGAATGAGCGAACAAAACTTGTGGTCGTTTTTAGGAAAAATACACCCCCTGGCCGCTCGCATCCTACGTCATGTCCGCTATTTATTAGATTAATCGAGTACATCTACCAGCGTATGAACTGCTCGCAATTCTTGTGGTTGGTTTTTGCTACCACAATCTTGCGAGCAGTTCTGGCTATAAAATAAGCCAGTGACGTGGTCAATGATGCTGCTGTTTTAATTATGCACACCCTTAAAACGCCCGTTTTGACCTTTAAGCACGCCTGCGTTCGGATCTCCACTCCCCGTTTTCAAGCACCTTCCCCTGTTACAACCCACATACGCCTCATTCTGTCACTCAAAGTAGCAGGCATTCGCTATATAGCGAACAAAGATTTTCGGCCGCACTGACTGGTTTGCGCATGCGTATTATAAACCGTACGCATGCGCAGAAGTGCGAACATCGCTCGGAACGAGCGTACTGCCACTTTCGAGCGGCTCTGAATCAGGCCCCTAGAGTGAAGACAGGTTGGGAAGTTCTGCATTCCTGCTTCAGTTATAATTGTGTCAACGTGTTGTGATGACTTGGGGTATTTAGCTCAGTAGATGGGTGCCAGTAGTGCAGTGTTTAGTGCTCAAATGAGGACCCATGCAGCTTTTCCAGGTAAAATTAATGGAAATGGTACTTTAATGTCAACATAATCGGGAAACAAAAATAACAAACACCTAGCCCAATCAGGGCAACTAACTCACTTCTTCAACCCTCTCTACCGTGGGTGCAGCTAATCTAGTAACAAAGTCTCTCACAGTCTCTGTGCCTTCCCTGTATCCTTCAGGTATACAGTCGGCCCTGGCTTTCTCAACCTGCAGCCCAGCTGCCTCAATGTTACTCAGTCTGAGAGTTTGTGGTCCCCACTTTCCTCCTGCAAAGCCTGGACACAGGCATTCTGGCCCCCAATGGCTCGCTTAGCTTCACTGGGCTCTCTGCTGCCACAATCCCACATGGACTGTTTCCCACAGCAGCCTGACTGGTCTGCCTCCTTATCAGCCCACTCCTGAGCTCTATCCACAAGGCAGCCCTTACACAACTTCCCAGAATCCTTTTCTTCTCTGTGTGGGCAGATCTCTCCTGCCCCACACAGAATCTGCTGCTCACCAGTGCCATCTCTGGTGATACTGCCACATAGCCCCCTCCCCAGCTTGAAACCCCTGGGTTCAGCAACATGGGATGAGGCATTCTCATGACGAAGTCCCTCTTCATTATTCTCTGAACCATCCACCGGATCCAAGATCATCCCAACTCTGGTCATTTCTGGGGGTCGCATCCTCCAAGTTCCCTTAGAGTAATTTTTCTCCTTACTTTTTTCCTAACTTTATGGTACCAATGGTGGTACTTGCTTTCTTTATGCAGTACTTGAGGCTCACCCTTGGGTACTGCAACAGGCATTAAGAACTTGAAGTAACGTTTTCCAAAGCGACATACTTCATTTTTACTCTTGCCACTTAAGCCTATTAAAGGCACATCTTTAACCTTCAGCCTTAAAGCCCTGTATTGGCTACTGGCATATTTCACTGATGGCCCTTTGAAAGAAGAGGAGCTAACATTATCCTGAGAGTCACCAGCATCACAACTTCCGGACCTTGGCTTTATGTCAACCGACAATGTACTGGCACAGTCACCCTCAGATTCTGGACTCCCGTGTCCACGTAGGATACTTGAATATTTACTCCATTGATCCACATAATTTATCTCACTGCTTTGATGGCTATCTGCCACTTCATTAAGGCATAGATCTCTTGGATTTTCTTGTGCTCCCAATTTTTGAGCCTTGAAAATATAATGAACAATTTCAACATGTTCCACCAGCACAGGTTGAAGTTCACTCTCCACAGAGGTCTTTATTTTCCAGTTCACTTTAGCTGGACTACTTGCTTCAAGCTTTATCATGTGAGACCACTCCACTTCCTCATAGACAAATCCAGCAGCACTGCAAATTACATCCTGCTTGCATGAAGGCATTGTTTCACATACATGAGTATGATTCTTTACGAGACTCCCAGAATTAACTTTCTCCAAGGTTCTGCTTTGCCCTGCAAAACTGTGTGATAGAGTCACCTTCTCACCACATTGAACACTCGGGAACAAGAGAGTCTCATCCTTTGAAGCCATCACTATCTCCATAGACTTCTGTACATCCTGTACCTTTGCTTCACAGGTCATGCGATCACCATCTGTATACGTCAGTTCTTTATTATCAACTTTGGACACAGTTTTGCAATCTGGACCTGTGCCCCTTTTGGAGGACTTCATACCCTCAGCTATCACTGCAAGCTTGGAACACAAATGGTGCAACAAAACCAAAAAAGCGCTCCCCACTCAACATGTATACAGATGGGACACCAATGTGTTTTCACACAAAAATATGGACAATAATCACCAAATGCAATGGAGCTTAGTAACTCCAAATCCTGTCTCCACTATTAGGCCTCTATGTTGAGGTTCTATTCAATTTCCCTTAGGACAATGCTGTATACATGGAGGGATATAAAAGAGAGTGCAATAATAGTGCAGTAAATCTCAAAAAACGATAGTTTTAATAACAGGTTTGCACTTACAATAAATAAATGTATAAAAGGCATATAACAATTTCCATATGCAAGACTGCGCCCAGGCCCCGTCCACGTGTCGACAGCAAACCCAGATGTAACTGGGAAACAGTGGTACCGCCACGCCGGATACAGCAATCCACTAGGATGAAGTCCACATAGACAGGCTGCAAAGGCTGCAATAAGTCCAAAGGATGAGCCCCGCTTAACGCGTTTCGAACAACAAAAGGTCCTTCGTAAGAAGCGTGGCATGCTCATCCAGTTTCTACTTTAAATACCCTATAAACAATTAACTCACGTGGTTCCACTTAGCGCACGCCGGCGTCTATCAGGAAACATATTCGTGCGTGTAGACCCGGACACCGGAAGTCACTAGCCCGAGTGCGTTCCACCGCACCCGGAAGTCCTGCGTTCCAACAGTCTAATCCACGTGGTTCCACTTGCCGCAAAACGTGCTTGCAAACATAGGAGCCGGAAGTCACTGACCCAAGTGCGTTCCACCGCACCCGGAAGTCCTGCATTCCAAAGGTATCCAACTCCAGTCCTCCACAATTAGGGGAATCAAATGAATAAAATCTTTATTGTTCTTAAACATCGTTGGTTTGTCCTCATTAATAAGTCCACACAAGATTATACCACATGAAAAACAAAAATACAAGAATAAATATAATACATATAATAGCACCAAAATGAATAAGTGCAAATGTACAAATTGTAGCAGCAGATAAATGACAATAGGTGCAAAAAAGTGATTTTTATATAGCAGCAAATATACAAGATAGAGGTCAATATCTCTCCATTAAAAATATAAATAAATAAATTAAGTTAAGAAACATTTGAGTTCGAAATCTCCATTCAGCCCCTTGGGCACAAGGGTCCCTAATTGGTAAATCCACCTCATTTCGGCTTGTGAAAGCCTCTTTTCAATATCTCTTGTTTTCCATCTGGGGAGTATCTGTTGAATACCTAAAAACCGTTTTAAATAGCACTCTTTACTATTATGATAATTTTTAAAGTGTGCAGTGACTGTGGACCTCATTCAGAGTCGGTGGAAGCGGCTGCACGGTCGTACGCCACCGATGTTCGCTATACTTCGCATACGTAAAGTTCGCAATGCGCGTGCGCAAACTAGCCGCTACGATCAGAAATTTGTCTCTCCTTGAACACAGCCAGGTCGGTAGTTTGAGTGACAGAATGAGGTGTTTGTGGGTGGTAACAGGGGAAGGTGCTTGAAAACGGGGGAGTGGAGATCCGAACGCAGGCGTGCCTAATTATGCGAACAGCGTTTTATGGGAGTGCATACGGTTTATGGGAGTGCATAATTAACAAAGTAGCGTCATGGCACATGTGACATGGGAGGTTTTTACACTGACATGATCGTAGAGCTTAAGAGAGGGTATGGTCAACCTTAAGCTCTACGACCAGTTCCAATGGTTCCCGATGGTCTAATTGGTAAATCCACCTCATTTCGGCTTGTGAAAGCCTCTTTTCAATAGCTCTTGTTTTCCATCTGGGGAGTATCTGTTGAATACCTAAAAACCGTTTTAAATGGCACTCTTTACTAGTATGATAATTTTTAAAGTGTGCAGAGACTGTGGACCTTATTCAGAGTCGGTCGAAGCGGCTGCACGGTCGTATGCCACCGATGTTTGCTATACTTCGCATGCGTAAAGTTCGCAATGCGCGTGCGCAAACTAGCCGCTACGATCAGAAATTTGTCTCTCCTTGAACACAGCCAGGTCGGTAGTTTGAGTGACAGAATGAGGTGTTTGTGGGTGGTAACAGGGGAAGGTGCTTGAAAACGTTGGAGTGGAGATCCGAATGCAGGCGTGCCTAACTATGCGAACTGCGTTTTATGGGAGTGCATACGGTTTATGGGAGTGCATAATTAACAAAGTAGCGTCATGGCACATGTGACATGGGAGGTTTTTATACTGACATGATCGTAGAGCTTAAGAGAGGGTATGGTCAACCTTAAGCTCTACGACCAGTTGCGATGGTTCCCGATGGTCTCGATTAATCCTTATATGCCCGGAGATGACGTGCAATGCGTACGAGAAGGGGGCGTATTTTTTTTAATTCCGGCCGCTTCCTCCCCTTGGTCGGCCAGCTACCGATCCGAACTTAGGGACGCAACTTGCGAGGGAATCATTTGAATATCCGGCCCCTTTTCCCGTACGACCGTGCGGCTGCTTCGACCGACTCTGAATGAGGTCCTGTTTGTGTAATTAAACCTTTACGGATATTATAGATATGTTCAGATAATCTCGTCTTGAGGTTTCTACTGGTTTTGCCTATATACACTAAACCACAAGCACACTCCAGGAGATATATCACATTCCTGGAGTTGCATGTGATAAATTCCCTTATGGGATATTTATTACCCTACACCTCAAATTCTATGACCTTCTGATCATAAGACTTAATTGTTTTACACATTAAACAGTCACCGCATCGATAAAAGCCCTTAGATCTTACACTTTGTCTTGTTTCAGTATCTAAACTGCTTCTAACAAGCTAGTCTTTAAGGGCAGGCACCTTCCTATATATATAAAATGCGGCTTCTCTGGTATACCTGGACCTATAATTGGGTCTTGCTGTAATAATTTCCAATTTTTCTATTTCTTTAAAGGATCTATTATACTGAGTAATAAAGGCCCACTTACATTTTTCATCAGTATCATTCCCTCTAATACTGGTTTTTAATAGATCTGTGCGATTAATTAAAGTCGTTTTTTTCTTTCGCTTTCAATAAGATTTCATTGGAATCCCTTCACTCGGAGAAGATCAGCCGTCTCATTAACTTGTTCCTCACAGATCTCAGGTTCCGTACAGCTTCTTTTGATCCTCAAAAACTGACTATAGGGGATCCCTTCAAGCCAAATTGAATGGTGTTGGCTTGTTCTTTCTATAAAACTATTAGAATCAGTTGTTTTTCTAAAGGTTTTGGTATTAATTACACCATTCTTTATATATATACAGAGATCCAAGATAGATACCTCTATAGTACTACAATTAAAAATCAATTTAATATTAAAACTATTGTCATTAAGATTATTACAAAATAATTTAAGGCGTGGAAAAGAAGATTCCCTTTAATTATTTTGTATTAATCTTAATGACAATAGTTTTAATATTAAATTGATTTTTAATTGCAGTACTATAGAGGTATCTTTCCTGGATCTATGAATATATATATATAAAGAATGGTGTAATTAATACCAAAACCTTTAGAAAAACAACTGATTCTAATAGTTTTATGGAAAGAACAAGCCAACACCATTCAAATTGGCTGGATGGGATCCCCTATAATCAATTCTATTACCATATAGTGTTCATATATTGTTGCTAGTATAATTCAGTGTGCTGAGGAACAATAGGGGGCTAAACCCCCCTCTCTTTTCTACTTGGTATGACCCCTCCCTTTCATGCACCTGAAAAAAGTACTACCAGATTGATTGAGCAGCTGCCATTTTTTTGTTTGTGGTTATGAGATGCATGAATGAGCCAGCATTAGCAGGGCATGCTGGTTCTAGTAGTGCTAGTTGGAGTTCCCACGGGTGACTCCCAGGTAAGCTGGCTCTCAATTCGGATGCATTTATGTATGTGCCTTTATCATGAGGCCTTACATTTGCCCAAAAATATATATGTGCCTTTATTATGAGGCTTTAATTGGCATACATTACATTTGGGGTGAGCGTTTGGGCGTAGGGCCCCCGAGGCTGCTCTGGTTGGGCCTCCTGAGGGCATCACCACTTAATACACATAGTTACTTTTCACATCACCTTTTTATGTTTGTTTATTATTCATGTAATTTTTCACATATATTTTAACCCCTTAACACTTAGGGCCTCATTTATCAACAAGTTTATAACTAAAACTAGTGATAAATATCACCTTTTATGATAAATGTTGCTCCAGCCAATCAGCTCCCAACTGTCAACTGTTAGAAAAATGACAGTTGGGAGCTGATTGGTTGGAGCACCATTTATCAGAAAAAGTGATATTTATCACTAGTTTTGAGTTATAAACGCGTTGATAAATGAAGCTGTTAGTAATTACTTGCACACTCAGTGGTCGAAGTGGGAATTCTGAAGTGGGGGTATGGAGGTAGTCTGTGCGCGCGCACAAAGAAAATGGGTGTGGCCATGCGTAACAAGCACATTGACACTCAAAATGGGGTCGTCAACATTTTCATTAATGTCTCATGTCACTCCTGCTCCTCTTCCTCTTTCCCTTAAACTTTATACTTCTTTAACCTTGCACTTTTCCGGTGAGACACACAGGGCTGGAGGGGTACACAGAGGAGGTGAGGGACACAGTGGTGATGGTGTACACATGGGAGGACAGCACACACATGGGGACAGTGAGGGAGGACAGCGCACACAGGGGGATAGTGAGGGAGGACAGTGCACACAGGGGACAGTGAGGGAGGACAGCGCACACATGGGGACAGTGAGGGAGGACAGCGCACACATGGGGACAGTGAGGGAGGACAGCGCACACATGGGGACAGTGAGGGAGGACAGCGCACACATGGGGACAGTGAGGGAGGACAGCGCACACATGGGGACAGTGAGGGAGGACAGCGCACACATGGGGACAGTGAGGGAGGACAGCGCACACATGGGGACAGTGAGGGGGGACAGTGCACACATGGGGACAGTGAGGGAGGACAGCGCACACATGGGGACAGTGAGGGGGACAGCGCACACATGGGGACAGTGAGGGAGGACAGCGCACACAGGGGGACAGTGAGGGAGGACAGCGCACACATGGGGACAGGGAGGGGGGACAGCGCACACATGGGGACAGGGAGGGGGGACAGCGCACACATGGGGACAGTGTGGGAGGACAGCGCACACAGGGGGACAGGGAGGGGGGACAGCGCACACATGGGGACAGTGAGGGAGGACAGCGCACACATGGGGACAGTGAGGGAGGACAGCGCACACATGGGGACAGGGAGGGGGGACAGCGCACACATGGGGACAGTGAGGGAGGACAGCGCACACAGGGGGACAGGGAGGGGGGACAGCGCACACATGGGGACAGTGAGGGAGGACAGCGCACACATGGGGACAAGGAGGGGGACAGCGCACATAGGGGGACAGGGAGGGAGGACAGCGCACACAGTGGGACAGTGAGGGAGGACAGCGCACACAGGGGGACAGGGAGGGAGGACAGCGCACACATTGGCACAGGGAGGGGGGACAGCGCACACATGGGGACAGGGAGTTGGGACAGCGCACACATGGGGACAGGGAGGGGGGACAGCGCACACATGGGGACAGTGAGGGAGGACAGTGCACACATGGGGACAGGGAGGGGGGACAGCACACACATGGGGACAGGGAGGGAGGACAGCGCACACAGTGGGACAGGGAGGGAGGACAGCGCACACAGGGGGACAGTGAGGGAGGACAGCGCACACAGGGAGACAGTGAGGGGGACAGCGCACACAGGGGGACAGGGAGGGGGGACAGTGCACACAGGGGGACAGGGAGGGGGGACAGCGCACACATGGGGACAGTGAGGGAGGACAGCACACACATGGGGACAGGGAGGGGGGACAGCACACACATGGGGACAGTGAGGGGGACAGCGCACACAGGGGGACAGTGAGGGAGGACAGCGCACACAGGGGGACAGGGAGGGGGGACAGCACACACATGGGGACAGTGAGGGAGGACAGCGCACACATGGGGACAGGGAGGGGGGACAGCACACACATGGGGACAGGGAGGGAGGACAGCGCACACAGTGGGACAGGGAGGGAGGACAGCGCACACAGGGGGACAGTGAGGGAGGACAGCGCACACAGGGAGACAGTGAGGGGGATAGCGCACATAGGGGGACAGGGAGGGAGGACATCGACCCGGTCCGAGCGCATCGGCGCTAACGACCGGGTTTAAATGACCCCCAGGGAGGTGGGACAGTGCACACATTGGGACAGGGAGGGGGGACAGTGCACACATGGGGACATGCAGAGGGGACAGTGCACACATGGGGACAGGCAGGGGGGACAGAACACACATGGGGACAGGGAGGGAGGACAGCGCACACATGGGGACAGGGAGGGGGGACAGCGCACACATGGGGACAGTGAGGGAGGGCAGCGCACACAGGGGGACAGTGAGGGAGGACAGCGCACACATGGGGACATGGAGGGGGGAAAGTGCACACATGGGGACAGGGAGGGGGGACAGTGCACACATGGGGACAGGGAGGGGGGACAGTGCACACATGGGGACAGGGAGGGGGGACAGTGTGCACATGGGGACAGTGAGGGAGGACAGCGCACACATGGGCACAGGGAGGGGGGACAGTGCACACATGGGGACAGGGAGGGGGGACAGTGCACACATGGGGACAGGGAGGGGGAACAGAACACACATGGGGACAGGGAGGGGCAACAGAACACACATGGGGACAGGCAGGGGGGACAGGACACACATGGGGACAGGGAGGGGAGACAGCGCACACATAGGGGGACAGGGAGTGGGGGACAGTACGCATTGGGGGACAGGGAGGGAGGACTGTATAAACCAGGGGCAAAAGGGAGTGAGAACAGTAAATATGTGAAATGTTTACAGTAAGCGATAGGCCCGGGATATACGTATATATAACTCACCTTTTTTTCTCCTCCTGTTGTGGCTGCTCCCAGCCACTCTCCCGCGGCCTCTCTCCGTCGTTCTGCTCCTCCTCAGAGTCCTTTGCTGCTCAGACGGGACCCACCTCCGGTTTCACTGCACAGGATTAGTTCCTGTTCTCACCAGCCACACTTCGTGATCCCGAAGCTATGGCCTCTGTGGTTCCGCTGCCCGACAGTACCTGCCCGGCAGGCATTGCACACAATGCAGCAGTGGCAGCAGCATGTGATGTCATACGTCACATGACGGGAAGAGCTGCAGGGGGCAGAGCAGAGCACCGAATGGCTCCTAGCTATGTAGCCAGGTGCCGTTGATCATGGCCTTGAGAGGCCACCTCGTTCTTTAAGGCCAGCTGTGACTGACCAGCCAGCACACTATAATGAGTCCAACAGACTCATTATTAGTACTTCTAATACCACGGGCTGCAGACACTGCAGTCCCTGAAAACTTGTAAAAAAAAAAAGTTTAGTGCTTGAAGTGCCGGTATGTCATACCGTTACATACCGGCACACTTCGAGCACTGTGCACACTTCTATACTTTACACTGCACTGTCACTCTTTTTCCATTTTTCGTGTGATGCCCTGGGGGGGTCCTGGGCTGGACGTTATTTTGGGGTGCTCTGCGCCCTGGACGTGAACCATTTAGTGTAGGGAATGCTAGTGACAGAGAAGCCTTGACGAGGCCTAGCAGTATCCCATGTATTTGCAAATGCATGCAACTAATATCTCTGAAATTCTATTACCATATAGTGTTCATATATTGTTGCTAGTATAATTCAGTGTGCTGAGGAACAATAGGGGGTTAAACCCCCCTTCCCTATATCCTCCAGGTATACAGTAGGCCCTGGCTTCCTCAGCCTGCAGCTCAGCTGCCTCAATGTCACACAGTCTGAGAGTTTCCTCCGGCAAGGTCTGGACACAGGCCTCCTGGCCCCAATGGCTCGCTTAGCTTCACTGGGCTCTCTGCTGCTACAATCCCACATGGACTGTTTCCCACAGCAGCCTGACTGGTCTGCCTCCTTATCAGCCCACACCTGAGCTCTATCCACAAGGCAGCCCTTATACAACTTCCCAGAATCCTTTTCTTCTCTGTGTGGGCGGATCTCTCCTGCCCCACACAGAATCTGCTGCTCACCAGTGCCATCTCTGGTGATACTGCCACAGTGTATATATTCACATAAGATAGATGACCCTGGAAATTACCAGCCATTTGATCAGGCTCTGATAAAATAAGTTGTTAATGTCTGTGGTTTCCTCACTTGAAGCAAAGATCAAAGAGTGGAGTTTGGTTATAACCCCACAGGGGGTCAGGCTTACAGGCCAAGGAGAGACAGACTGGCCAGCCAGGTGTCAAATATTTCCCCATGCCATCTGTAAGAAGTGTCCAGTTCTGTGGACACACGGCCTAATTCAGACCTGGTCACAAGCACTGAGTGCTCGCAACCAGGTCGATGTTTGCCCACTGGGCATGCGCACGATGGAGCCGGCTCCATCGTGCGCATACACAAGACCCGGCTAGCGACTGGCGCTCCGTCACTCCGGGTCTTACACCAAAGGGGGCGATGGTGATTGACAGCTCGCCCCATTTGGTAGGTGTGGCCGGGGGTGGCTTCACAAATGGAGGTGTTCCCAAGCGAACGCCTGCCATTTGTGGGCGGCCCCACTGACATCACAATTAATGTCAGTGGGAGAGCTTCTGGCTCTATTAGAGCCAGAAGCTCTCTGGGGCTTGCGGCCACGAGACCCTACCACAAGGGTCTCGTTGCAAGCCCGATGGTCGCGATGGTCTTGACCATCGTGACCATCAACCTGGCCGCTCGCTATAGCTGTGGGTGGTCACCCACAGCTATGCGAGAGGCCAGGAGGCCGAACAAAAAAACAAAAACGCCCTGATTCAGAGTTAGTGCTCTTTCAGAGCGTCCGTCTCTGAAACAGGCCCACAGGCCTAATCTCTGAGCTCCAAACAGGATGGAGTGAGCAATGATTAATTAAATGAACTAACCCCTGCTCAAGTGACCAAGAAACCGTGTGTTTCAGTCACCTAACTAATGGAAGGGTTAAACTACCCCAAGGGAGGCGAGTGACCCAGAGCTGCCTGGAGAAACATGCATAAAACTGTAACCGACATCTGGGTCAGTGTTCATTTCTGAGGGGCTATCATGTGGTACAGATTGAATCGGAGTTCGTCACTAGGTGATGCCCTGTCCCCCAAATCACTTAAAACAACGGTGTGGTTTTTTCTTCCCTTTAATTTTATTTCTGAAATTGTAAGTAACTTGTGTGCAACCTTTTATTTAATATTATTATAATCTTGTAACTCTTTGTAACTAATCTTTGAAGGTATTCTTAATTTAAAACATTAATTCTAATTCTGGAACTGTGTTTTTATGACCCAAGGCATAAACTTGGCCCACGTTAGCTATTGTTCTTAGTGTGTATGCAGGTGAGAGCAAAAGCTCACCTTATGCTGAAGCATTAAAGTTACTTTTGCTGGTGGCAGCTTTCAGGTATTTAACCACGCATGCTGAGTTAACTTGTAAAAGTCACGGGCGGCGATTCTCAGATTGGCGTATCTGATCTGCCGGAGGTCCGTGGAGGTCGGCTGGAGGTCGGCCGGAAGTCCGTGACACTGCATGTGGCATAATGTGTTATAAAGGGCATTACTGTGTGTGGAATAATGTGTTATAAAGGGCATTACTGTGTGTGGCATAATGTGTTATAAAGGCCATTACTGCATGTGGCATAATGTGTTTTAAAGGGCATTACTGTGTGTGGCATGTGTTATAAAGGGAGTTACTGCATTTGACATAATGTGTTATAAAGGCCATTACTGGTTGAGGCATAATGTTTTATAAAGGGCATTACTGTGTGTGGCATAATGTGTTATACAGGGCTACTGCGTGTGGCATAATGTGTTATAAAGGGCATTACTGTGTAAGGCATACTGTGTAAGGTGCATTACTGCGCACAGAAATTATGTGCCATGAGGGGGGAGCAGCTTGGGGGAAGCCCAGCACCTCCGTAAGCGCTGGGCATGCCCCAAAGTGCAATGAATTGGGGTGTTCCACAAGGACACGCCACCTCCCCGATCGGCCACGTCCCCTTTCCGGAAGTGTGTGCACTGAAGGTAGGCACAGAGGAACGCCATCTATAAAAACGTTTGTTTTGGGGGGGGGGTTTTGGGGGGGGCGCAACTGGGAACTTTTGCCCTGAGCTCCACAATGTCTAGAACTGGCCCTGAGTGTGTGCAAACTGACATCTAGATTGCAGTGTAAAAATAAAGCTGTGCAGTATTTGTGGGCTATATTCAAAAGCAGCCAGTATTTACCCTACATGCAAAAACATGTATGTATTTACACCCCTTGCATTGCAATATGGTTTGTCCAGGTACACTTGCTATTTCTTACTCTATTCCCAAAGCTGAATCAGGCCCCATGTTGGCTGCTTTATAAATAAAAGATGATACTATATTTATATTATTCTGGTTACTCATGGGAGTTAATTTGCATGAAACTAACAAACACTGCTAGCATGAAGCGGTGCAGCGGGGCACAAACGCAGCATCACACATGCAATGGGGCACAGATGCAGCATCACACATGCAGTGGGGCACAGATGCAGCATCACACATGCAGTGGGGCACAGATGCAGCATCACACATGCAGTGGTGCACAGATGCAGTATCACACATGCAGTGGGGCACAGATGCAGCATCACACATGCAGTGGGGCACAGATGCAGCATCACACATGCAGTGGGGCACAGATGCAGCTTCACACATGCAGTGGGGCACAGATGCAGCATCACACATGGAGCGGGGCAGAGAGGTAGGGTCACACATGCAACTGGGCATAGACAAGGTCATACATGCAACTGGTCACTGACATATTCAATAACACATGCAGACAGGATAGGAGACACTTTAACACACACACACACATTTACACATTGTTACACAGTCTAGGGCACACAATGTAGTTTCTCCCCTCTCTCTTGCCTTACTGGCCTGCTGGTGTAGTATAAATTGATGGATAATTGGTCCTGCCGTTCCTCTGCCACCACTATCTCCCATACACATGACCAGCGTGCCCCCTCCCCATCATTCAGTCCTCGAGTCCAGCAGCAGAGGGTGCATGCACTCAGTCATAATCTCTAAAGCTGGGTACACACTAAACTATGGCCCTCATTCAGAGGTGGTCGCTAGAGCGCGATCAATCGTATCATAAAAGAGCGAGAAAATGCAAATCAAGCGCAAAATCGCAGCGCACCTCCCGTGTCTCATAAAGGGGTGAGCAAGGACTACAGTCACAGAAATTTGTCAGTCGCTGGCGCCAAGCTATGTGACCATCGTGGTTTTTTGGCAGAGTCAAGTTTCCACATCTGCACTTTCGATGGTTCTTCTGCTTATTTCGATGCGGATGCAGCGTGCAATTGCTTTGTTTTTTTTTTGTCTATTCTTCTAATGTAAATTTAGCATGTGTTTTTTGATGTTTGGTTTAAGAAATCTGGCTTTGGGCTTTATTATTTAAAAAACAAAAAAAACAAAGCATGCTGGGATGTGCAGTACCACAAACCTAAAAAAATATAAAAAAACATCTTCAAAAACATGTATTTAGCATTTGAACCAAAAAAAGGGAATTATGATTATTAAATGTATTTGAAATGGTTTTGCAAACAAATGTAATATAAATATCACATACGGAGACCAACCAAATGTAATGTCCTTTTAAAAAGAAAAAAAAGCCAATTAACGCAACCACTTTGCTAATATACATTGCATTGACAAACACCTGTTACTTTGTTAATTGACTCCAGACATCGGCAGAGGCAGAAAACATGGCCTGCAGTCACAGTGCTTGAGGTAGACCCTGGGCTCACTCAAGCACTACGAGAAGTAGCATCTTAAAGGCTGCGGTATGACGTGTGCGATGACCCGCTCAGTAATTTATGCACGCCTTGCAATCTCTCTTTTTAAGACAGACACGCCTGCATTCGCTGCGCCACGCCCCCGTTCACATGCACCTTCCCCTGTTACCACCCACAAACGGAACTATCTGCCAATCAGAGCTACGACCAAGTAGTGACTGACGACAGACTCCATTTAGCTCGCAAGAACTGGCTTGCGCACGCGCAATGCCGACTACACGCATGCACACATGACAAAAAATTGCTCGTTGCGATCGATCATGTCCTAGCGACTGCCTCTGAATGAGGTCCTATGTGTGTACCCAGCGATACGAGTTACGACCCCCTGCCGACAGGCCGACATATCGGGCGGCCGGTACACATTTGACAATCCAGTGCCCGACCTCCCGTTATGTCTGCCCCTAACACATCCCACTGCATGGGGTTGTCAGTCGCATTGTCAGGTTGAGCTGCATGTAGGGCTGACATGATGATGCGGCTGACGACCCAACGTGAGCGCGCACTTCCCGACATAGTTGGTACACACTTGACACTTTGAATGATTTGTCATTTCGATACGTCAGAATTGGTCAAATCGTCTAAAAAAATTGCTAACTGCGGGCCTGATTCAGAGCCGGACGCTCTGACCAGAGCGCTCGCTCTGAATCAGGGCCCTCCTCCCTAAAAATGGAGCGGCCTCCTGGCCTCTCGTATAACTGTGGGTGACCACCCACAGCTATAGCGAGCGGCCATGATGATGGTCGCGATGGTCTTTGACCATTGTGACCATCGGGCTTGCGACGAGACCCTGCGGTAAGGTCTCGCTGTTGCAAGCCCAGGAGTGATTTTGGCTCTATCAGAGCCAAAATCACTCCCACTGACATCATTACTGATGTCAGTGGGGCCAGACTCAGACGGTAGGCGTTCCCATGGGAACGCCTCCGTCTGGCAGCCACGCCCCCGGCACGCCCACCAAAGGGGGCGTGCTGTCAGTCACCATCGACAGCACGCCCCCTTTGGTGCGAGACCCCAAGCGACGTATACCTTGACGCTCACCACATACGCGCACGCAGGGGGGGTTTCCGAGTACCTAGAAACCCCCCCTGGCCGCTGCTCCATCGCTGCCCAGCTGAATAATTTCTTTTTTCTAAAGCGAAGGAGCAGCCGGGCCCGGAGTTCAGCTTAAAACTGGCTGCTGGCTGAACATAGGGGGAGCTGCAGCGGCAGCGCGCAGCTCCTCCCAGGTAGTTCCGATGGGCACTGTGAGAGGCGGCTGAGAAGCTGAGCTGCCGCCGGGTGCTTACTATTCCCGGCACTCTCTCCTGGAGCCGCAGGTGAAGGGGGGAGTGGGTGCCAGGGGTGGGGGTTGCCGGTGGGAGGGGGGGGGATTTCGATATTAAATGATGCAGTTGTTGTTTGCCTGCTTCAGTGTGTGTGTTTGTGTAGTCTGTGTCAGTGTGTGTGTAGTCTTTGTGAGTGCCCTATCAGTGTGTCTGTATCAGTGTGTGTGTGTAGTCTTTGTGTGTCTGTCAGTGTGTGTGTAATCTTTGTGTGTCTGTTAGTGTGTGTGTGTAGTCTTTGTGCAAGTCTATCTGTGTGTGTGTGTGTGTGTGTGTGTGTGTGTGTGTGTGTGTGTGTGTGTGTGTGTGTGTGTGTGTGTGTGTGTGTGTGCAGTCTTTGCGAGTGCCCTATCAGTGTGTCTGTATAGTTTGTGTGTGTAGTCTTTGTGTGTCTGTCAGTGTGTGTGTGTAGTCTTTGTGAGTGCCCTATCAGTTTATCTGTGTCGGTGTGTGTAGTTTTTGTGAGTGTGTCTGTCAGTGTGTGTGTAATGCTGAACAGTCCATCAAATGTAAATATATATATATATATATATATATATATATATATATCTGAAACAACGAGTGCTGCTTCTTGTTTTCATCTGGGTTTATATCAAACAGGCACCGTTGGAGGGGGGTTTCCAATTTCCAATTAAAAAAATCCACACATACACACACACATATATATATATATATATATATATATATATATATATATATATATATAATGTATGTATGTCTGTGGATTTTTTTAATTGGCTCTGTATTCGGAAATTGGAAACCCCCCTTTCAAAATCCTGCGTTTGCCACTGCGCCGGGTCTCGCGCATGCGCACGACGGAGCTCCCTCCGTCGTGCGCATGCGCATTCGGCAAACATCGACCCGCTTGCGAGCGTCCTTTGCTCGCGAGCGGGTCTGAATGACCCCCTGTGTACCCAGCTTAACTCACAGGAAGGAGCTGGGTTGCTGCCCCAGTCTGGAGGATGGTGATTTGTGTATGCCATTTTCACTGTAACACCTGCTACCTGGTGCAGCCTGCACTCATTGCTGGTCCTTAGCTGAGGACAGCACCATGAGGAGGATCAGTACAGCGCAGAGCAATGCCTGCTGCAATGGTGGCAATCACAAGCAGGACAGGAGGCACCCATTCCCAGGTGTATGTTGCTGTAATGACAGGGTTACCTCAGCTCGGGCACTGAGTACTACTCCTTTGGCCAGGGGGGATAAACGGACAGGCTCTTACCAGTCACTGTTACAGAGGTAATCACTGGCACCCTGCAGCTGCACCTCCCCTCCAGTGACTGCATTATTTCTGGTTGGTCGGTGCCACCAAAGAGTGCCAGGAGTTTTCACCCCTTGTAACTCCCTCCCCCCTTAATCTGGCTCTGTGCACGGCACTTCATCTCTGCTCTGAGTCCCGCACTCTGGGGTCTATGTAAGCTTTGGAGAGAGATAAAGTGGACTGAGATATAGTACCAACCAACCAGCTCCTAACTGTCACTTTACAGGCTGTGTTTGAAAAATGACAGGTAGGAGCTGATTGGTTGGTACTTTATCTCCATCTACTATATCTCTCTCCAAGGCTTAGTACCTTTGTGAGGAGAGATGTCATGGAAGGCAGAGCTAGACGGGTAGATTAGATAAAGTAGGGAAGGACTCCTAAAGAGTCGGGCGCACCACTAGCATAGCACGCATCGCAGTGGGCGCCCGGCAATAGGGCATTTCATTGTGGCAGCGGGTAAACTGTGAGCATGGAGAGTTCTGCTCCCAGGTAATCTCACTGAGTACAACGGTACCGGACACACCACCCACCTTACAGTCCTGGCTGTCAAACTTCTAAATGTCATTACCATACACTGTCAGATTATGACAACAATATTGGATGCTTTCAGCCAGTCCGATAGACAGATAATTACTGCTCAGTTGCGACAATATACTGTTCAATTATTGGCCCATTCAGCTGATTATCGGCTTATCAGGCTGATAATTGAACAATCTATGTTCAGCATTAGGAATGACTGCACCATATCTTTTAAAATGTGACAGTTAGTAATGACTACACCTGTGCACCAGCTAGGTAGCCTGGAAAGAGTGAACTTTTAGGGGTTTTCGAGGACCGTGTTGGCCACCACTGATTTATAGTACCTCAGGGGCAGTTACTACAGCATGATGTGGATTCTATAGCATGCAGTCTACCAACTGATGTGAATTTGATAGTATGCAGTGGCCCTGATTCAGAGCCAAACGCTCTTTCAGAGCGCTCACTCTGAATCAGGGCGGCTTTTTTTTTTTTCGTGTCAGCCTCCTGGCCGCTCGCTAAGCTGTGGATGACCACCCACAGCTTTTGCGAACGGCCAGGTGATGGTCGTGATGGTCGTGACCATCGGGGCTTGCGACGAGACCCTTGTGGTAGGGTATTGTTCCCGCAAGCCCCAGTGAGCTTCCTGCTCTAAATAGAGCAGGAAGCTTACCACTGACATCACTGGTGATGTCAGTGGTGCTTCCCACAAATGGCAGGCGTTCCTTCGGGAAAGCCTCCGTTTGTGTAGCCACCCTTTTGCCCTCCTCCAAAACGGAGCTAGTTGTCAATCACAATCGGAGTGCCCATCGCTGGCCGGGTCTTGCGCATGCGCACACCGGAGGCAGCGCATGTACAGAGGGCAAAAATTGACCCACTTGCGAGCGCATAGCGCTTGAGAGCAGGTCTGAATCAGCCCCAGTGTACAAACTGATCCAACTGATGTGAATTTGATAGCATGCAGTGTACAAACTGATCCAACTGATGTGGAATCTATTGCAGGCAGTTTACCAACTGATTGTGGGCCTGATTCAGCATGGATCTCTATTCTGCTTATACGCACGTAACTGCATTTCTAATATCAGTGGTGCTATTTAAATGTGGGTATTCACATTGTGTACGCAGCCTGACATAAGGACACCCACTTCCCCTTACTTACATGCGTATACTAGGGCAACATAGCAAAACAATCGGTAACATCGGACCCATACGCACAGTTAAGGTAGCCCAGACCTCACTCAGGAATTGGTAACTTCAGCGCACGCTATGAGACCTCAGGAGGTGTCAGGTAACGCAGTGGATAATTTATGCACGCCCATGCAGTGGCGTTGAAACGCACTGGCACGGCTGCATTTGCCTGACAACCCACCCCCGTCACCACCCACAAACAGCACTTCATGTCAATCACTCTGCTCTGGGACTGCGTAACCTCTGTATATCATGCACAGAATGCAACATTCGACCGATTGCATGCGTCTTTGCAACTGCGTTCCTTGCTGAATCAGGCCCTGTGCCATTACAATCCTGCCGAAAGATTTGTACAAACTGCAATTGCATATTTATATGAACATAATTTTCATGCACCACAAAATAGCAGTGCCTTGTCATTGTGATATCCCACAATTACGGGATATAATTTCCCGAACCTGTTAATTTGAGGCTGCTGGACCCATGACCTATTAGCAGAGTCTCCAGGGGAAACACCCTATTGGCAGGATACAGTGTGCCTGAGAAGAACGCTGGGTGTTATTCTGTAGCTATATAGGTAATACACTGGAACTTGGTGTATAAAATGGTAAGTGTATGTGGATCAGGTTGGTGCTAGTGGTGGTTTATCAGGTCTTAGGTTTATTTAACCAGGTAGAACAAGAAGTGGCTTAGGGACACAAGGATAAACAAGTGCAATACTGATGCTGGTGTAGCCTGAAGCGTTTGAGTATCTCTGGGCATTGTAGTGTGCCGGGCTTTAGGATGGTGAATGCCTCGGTATATGGTGCCGCTATACCCCTCTATAACAGCAGTGGTAGTATAGGGTACTTGTGTTACAGGAGGCTCTATTGCGGCCCTCACTGTGTGGCATCTCAGAATATATACATTTAACACCGGAGAGGAAATACTCACCAACAGGACGAGCCTGCGCAGCAGCGTATGACAGAGCTCAGGTCTCCTGCTGAGCCACGGATGGGGATGGCGGCTGTCAGGATTCCAGAGTCAGCACCTCCAGCCATGTCGGGATTCCGCCGCCAGTCTCCCCACGCTGTGAGAGAGATAACCATTAGTTCATGTGAGAGGCATTGCTGCATTTAAAGTACAAATAACAGCAAAGCCAAAAAAGTCTGTTTCTGTGTATTTAAGGGTCCCAAGTGTGCACACAACAATTTTCAAATACAACATGAGTTGTTGTGGTTACAGCTACTATATTGACTTTGTTACATTGTATTGTGTCCTGGACATTACCATCCAGTATAAGGAACCATTCATCTATTTAAGGAGCATTGAACCAAAATATAAAAATACATGGATTTGTATTATTTTGTGCTTAAGTAACTAAGTATTATTGTGAAGCATTAAGTAAGTATTAAGTAGGACTGTAGAATTATTGGTACATAATATGCATCTGTGAAGAGCTACAGTAGTTAGTTTGTATTTTCCATATAGTCAGTGAAGAAATATTTAGTAGGCAGCGTTCCCTAGGTGTGTGTGATGTTACAGTAGTGAATCCTTCATTTAACGTGATTTAAGAGATGCTTGTTCCTTTAATTGAAGTGACCCATTCCTAGCCTTTATTTTGGGGTGAATAGAAATAAATAAAAAATCCTTTTGCATTAGGGATGTGCAGGCTCGGATAGGTTCGAGTTTGCACGTGGAGTTCGGATTTTTCCCTGCAAAAAAACGGAACTCAGAACGAGGCAAAACGTCATCTTACATGGACGAACATCATCATTCCTGGTCTTTTGTCCAGGAATGATGATGTTCGTCCATGTAAGATGACGTTTTGCCTCGTTCTGAGTTCCGTTTTTTTGGAGGGAAAAATCCGAACTCCACGTGCAAACTCGAACCTATCCGAGCCTGCACATCCCTATTTTGCATACATTTTGTCTGGTTCTGGGAAAGGTACGTTTTTCTTGCCCCTCTGCTGCAGTGTGAGGGAGGGAAGAAGCAACAGTGTTGCTGAGGACAGAGGACCTGATTCAGACCCAGACGCTAAGAAGCGTTCGCTCGTAGCTGGCCGATGTTCGCATTCTGCGCATGCATCGCAGTGTGCGTACGCGAACCAGTGCGAAGGATCAGGAAGTGTTCGCTCGTTGCGCATAGACTGCCCAGCAGAGTGAGTGACAGGTGAAGTCATTTGTGGGTGGTGACAGGGGCAGGCCAGTAAGAAACGGGGGAGTGGAAATGCGAACGCAGGCGTGACTGACCATCTCAATGGCATTTCAGAGGCATGCATAATTAATAGGCAGCATCATTGTACACGTCACCTGGTTGTATTTCACACTGAAGTGATCGCACTGCTTGCGGCAGGGTATAGTCAACCTCAAGCGCTGCGTTCACTTCCGATGGTACCTGATATACCGATGGTTGCATACACTTCCTGGAGATGACGTTCGCAAGTGGGCGTCTTAAGACAGGCTGGTGGGCGTCTGCATACACAAAGCGATCACACGCCAAGGCATAGTTGGCGTGCTTATGCCTTGCCATGCGATTGTCTACCGTGCCGTCACTTAGCCGAATTTGCATACGCTGGGTGCAAAAGAACGCATCTACCGAGTGAGTCTGAAACAGGCCCAGAGTGCCGTAGCAAGAGTGGATACTTGCCAACACAAGGCAACCCCAGTAACATTGGACCTGTGATAATCCAATACACTTTAACATTAATTATAAATGTATTCAGTGTACCACATCATCTGTGTGCTGCTGTCATGCTAAAGAAAAAAATGTGACAGAGGTGGGGAATATATGAAAAAGATTAGGAGTAAGGTCCTGAGCTGATGAGTATGTGGCTGACCCTGCAACCATAAGAACCTCTGGTGGTGATTGTGACCTATTGTGTGTACGCAGAGATGCAGCTAATTTCGGTCAGATTTCCTGCACCAAGGATAGGGCTGGTGTAATCAGGGCCTTTGAGACATCTGCTGGGCCCAGTAATACTGAGGGAGCATGGCCAAATCTGGGAGGCCTGGCCTTACCTGCTTCTGAAATAAGCATGTAAAACACTATGGGCCGTATTCAATTGCTGGCGAAAAGTCCCAAAGTTTTCGCATGCCAGGGTTTTTGCCATCATCGCTAGTTTTGGCTCCGGAAAAGTATCGCGCTCGTCACAGCGATTCGCCCTATTCAATTGCAAAGGACGCGAGAACGCGTCCCAGCGAAACTCAAACAGGTGAAAAGTCCGGTCAGATTTGGGGAAATCAGCCTGACACCCCCCAAAAGATGCACTGATGTGGGGGATCACTATGGATACCCCCGAATAGCCCTACTGAAGCTATTTGGGGTACTTAAATGCTCTCAATTGGTGCTATTAAGCATCTTTGCACAAGTGGTGTAGAATAGCATTTAGCAGGTTTTTTGGGGCTAAAATAAGTAGTCCCAGCAAATTTGAGGGTACATGAAAATGGCTGCAAGCATGGTTAAAAATCGCTAAAGTGAGGTTTTAAAAAACGCACCTTCAGCAAGCACCTGCAATAAAAAAAAAAGCTTGGGCATACTTGGGGGTCCCCTTGGAGTCGATTTCGCTAGTTTTTAAGTTTGTCCCCCAACTTTGGAATGTTTTGGCCCCAAAACAAAAGTACTATTTTGGGGTGTTCTAAAGTATTTTTTAAACTTTTTTTTGAAGCAGTTTACCTTTGGGGGACTGACCCAAGGCTGCAAGTGTGTTCCCGTAGGTTTGCACCCCAAACCCCCAACTCTGCACTTTTTTCTGCCTCCTTTCAGAGGCAAATCTTTCCCGCTGGTAACAAGGCGCAGACTTTTCGCACCGGCAAAAATTCTTTACAAATGTTATGGCGGAAAGTTTCTGACAGGTGAAATGATGTCATCGGCGAGAACATTTTGCCGATCTTGGCTTTTCGCCGGCAATTGAATACGGCCCTATATGTGGCATCGTAGAGCTGCAAAGGGTGATGTGTTCCCCCTAACAGCTGGCCTGGGCCCTCGCTGGGCCCCTCCGATAGGCCCGGACAATTACTATCCTTTCCCGCATCCCTCTCAGCGCCCCTGGGTGTAATTGTAACGTTGATAGCTACCTTCAGAAGCGGATTTGATAGGGAGGGGGGGGTATGGTCAATTTAAGTGAGACTGAATCAAGCCCAAAAGAGTATCTATTACTCACTTATAATTTTACTAAAAATCAAAGTAAAATTTGCATTGATATATATTGGAGAGTTAAGGTTTTGTATCATTTATGTGAATTGGTAGAAAGCTGCACGTTGCTGTGTGTAATAACAATATGCCTAGCAACCATCTAGCATTACAGCAGGGTGTGTCACCAGAAATCTCACTCTCTCATTTCTGTTTGAACAAATTAATTGAATGTACAATAGTGCAGGGCATGACACAATGTCTATATAGATAAAAGGAAAAAACAAAACATTATTTTCGTAACAATTTGCTAAACAAGTGAATCATCTGCAAAAATGCTGAACCTGACATTATCGTCAGGTTGACCAGCTTGTTTGCACGATGATAGATGTCTAAAAGACCAGTTTTTTAAACAATCTGCAAACGATTTTCCAACGATTATCAAACTATTATCGAACGATTATGCAACGATTGAACGATATCAATATTGTTATCGTTCAATCGCTGATTTTAATCGTCTAGTGCAGGGGTTCCCAACCATGGTCCTCAAGGCACACTAAATCCACTTCTAGATATACAAACGAGAGCACGATTACGACATTGCAATCGTGTTCTCGTTTTTATATCTAGGGATGTGCCTAGACTGAGCGTTCACTCGTTCAGTTTAGGCAGATCAAGACATGGACCTCTCTGCCACTCTTGCTGCCGCCGGACCTCTCTGCAATACAAGGAAAGGGAAACAAACAGTTCCAGCCTGACTGTTGTGAGTGTCCAGCGTCATCAGGCTGTGACTGTTTGTTTCCTTTCCCGTGTATAGCAGAGAGGTCCGGCGGCAGCAAGAGAACAGTAGGTGCTCTCTATTGCTCTCCGTACATGCTGAACCTGACGGGATCGTCAGGTTGACCAGCATGTACGGGCGATGATAGATGGCAAAAATGACCAGCGGGCATGCGCATCGTTGGTCGTTTTTGTCATTTACAATACCGATTTGCGGACGATTTGTGGGCGATTTGCAGGCGATTGCACAATAATGACGTCGTTGTCGTGCAATCGTCTGTCAAAATCGCCTAGTGGATACCCCCCTTAACAGTCCAGGTTTTAAGGATAGCCATAGTTGAGCACAGGTGACTTAATTAGTACATTAGTTCTTTTGATTTAACCATCTCTGTTTAAGCATGGATATCACTAAAACCAGGACTGTTAGTGTGCCTTGAGGACCGAGGTTGGGAATCACTGGTCTAGTGGTTAGGCACCTATAGATGTCTAAAAGACCAGTTTTTTAAACAATCTGCAAACGATTTTCAAACGATTATTGAATGATTATCGAACGATTATCGAATGATCAAACGATTATATCATTATTGTTCAATCGCTCATTTTAATCGTTTAGTGGATAGGCACCTTAAGTGTAAGCTGTCACAGAGGGCTTTCCTGTTGCAAGCAAGAATGCAGTGACTAATTTATGGACGCCCGGAAAACTGCGTTTAAACGGTCTTGCACGCCTGCATTTCTCTAGCCAACCCTGTTACCTCCATCAAACGCTGACTACCTGTCACTCGCTCTGCGAGTGCATCCTCTGTGACAGCATGTTCACAATTCAATCGCTGCGCGTGCACACTGCGACTTACACGTATGTGCAATGGCAAACAAATGCTCAGTCTGCATAAATATTGGCATTGCGTCCACATCTGAATCAGGCCCAAAATTAACAACGTATTCAAATAATTTACTGTGACACTTAATCACTGACCCAATGCACCTACGCAATTTACAAGTGACACTGTCTCGGTCCCCATCATGCTATGTTTACTATATATTAAAATTGTGGACGTTTTGAATTTTAAATAATAATTTTCAAAAGATGTACATGCAGAAAATAGAAATATAATAGTGTAGTTCATTCATACTGTAAGAGGAAATTATCCAAGAACACACATTTCCAGAGAAAAATAATTAATACCTGAGACTGTTCATGGAAATTAGAGATAATTGAAAGCTACACTCAATGGCCACCTTATAAGGTATTGGTTGGGTACTGGATGCCGGCGATCGGGATCCCGGCGGTCAGCATCCAGACAGGGTTAGAATACCGACATTTTCTTGATCAGTATCCTAACCCTCCCCCTCTCCCTACCCTAACCCTCCCTCCCCAGTGCCTAACCCTAACCTCCCCTCTAGTGCCTAAACCTAACCTTATTGGTAGTGGTGTAATGGTGTGGGATGAACACTGTCTGTCACAGCACTAGGGGTTTGTTGATTCAGGACAGGGACCCTTGGGCTAGCTCTATGAGTCTGGGGGGCAAACACAAGCATGTGGTCCTTAATTTTCTACCAAATGACTGCGACGGAAAAAAATAGCATAATAAATTTCTCAGAGGCGTGGTGTATCTAATGTGGGTGTGGTCAGAGGCGTGGTGTATCTAATGTGGGTGTGGTTTAAATAGCCATAGAAAATACTCGCTATGTCAAAGAGCTATAAACAAACACATAGCCTACCAGTCCCATCTGACAAAACAGAAACTATATAAGTGTCCTCTCTTCAATACAGAGACCATAACAGTGACCTCTATAGAATAATTAGACATAAAAACAGATCCACAATCTGGTCGCCTATACTTGCTCATTAAAAATCTGCCTCCTCCTTTTTAAATTAGACACCATATTTCACCGACCCAAACCTCCATTATTAAAATTCCTACTCCAGATATGACCCCCCATGACCACCACATTCCTGATTATAAGCTGTACCTCAAATATGATCATGCATGCAACTCCATTATTAAAAATAATGCCACAGATACCCTCTCATTAAGCATCCAAAATATATCTTCCCTTTTTATTAAAACTTATGGATCAAATCTTTTCTCCTCCTCCCTCATTGCAAATAGTGCCCAGAGACCTCAGATCTATGAGGCGACCCAACCATAGAACATACTTACCCTACATGCTGTAAATAGTCCCTCCGTCTCATCTCTTCCTGCAGCCTTCTTAATTCTGATTGGTGGATAGCTCCAGCCATCCACCAATTAGTGTGGGGAGAAATCCCACCACTGTGATTGGTGGATGGGACTAGAGCCATACATGAATCAGCATTCTGCCAAGCCAAACACAGCCGGATGATGCGGCTGCATCACAGGTACGTTACAGGTGTCCGAGAGACGCTCCCCGGCCGCTCTGACTGTATGAATAACATAAATGGAGTGGTCAGGGAGCATCTTCTCTCTGTCTCCCGGCCGCTGTGCATGTGATGCATCATCCAGTGCCCCCTAACTTTAAAGTTGTAGCAGCTCAGGGGGAAAAAGTCACTCTGCCCCCGGCCCAGCCCGCCCCTGGCTGGAGTGTGTAAGCTTGGTGGTTTAATAATGCTGTTCCTCATGTAGGTATACCAGCAGCAGATTCTGGAGAATGGAACTGAGAACAGATGCAGACTAGCAGGATGATCTGCAGCTATATCAGAAGAATGTTCAGCGGCAGACTGCAATAAACTAAAACTAGGTGCTGGAAGCTGCATTGAGGCAGGCTGCAATGAAATATGCTGTGAAGCAATACAGGAGAAGGTACCCTGAATAGCACTTGAGCTGAATGCTGTGAAACAATACTAGACCAGGTTTTCCAGCTAGTACTGAAACAGAATGCTATCAAGCAATACTGGAGCAGTGCTGTTAAGCAATACTGGACCAGGTTTTCCGGAAGGCACTGGAGTAGAATGCTGTGAAGCAACACTGGCACAGAGACTGAACCTGGAGCCAGGGTACTGATCCTTATAGAGAGTTGTTGTTCTGGCGATGAGCAGTTAGCAGTTCCTGGTTTAAATAGGGTGCCCTTAGAACTCATAGGCTGGATGAATCATGTGACTGGTTTGTCAGAACGAATCATGTGATACTGTCCAAGATGGTGGTGTCCAAGAACTTCAAGTCTACCGATGAGTGACCATAGGTCTCAGGGATGTAGGAAGTGGGGATACTGATGGCGATAAGGTGAAACCGCCGAACCCAGTAATGGGGATTCTAATGTGTGACACTCTCTTGGCACCTGAATACCTATTAAACA
Organism: Taudactylus pleione; assembly: GCA_031769625.1. Lineage (NCBI taxonomy): Eukaryota > Metazoa > Chordata > Amphibia > Anura > Myobatrachidae > Taudactylus > Taudactylus pleione. The sequence goes on along the minus strand of JAUIMM010000015.1, from coordinate 41,899,794 downwards.
TCATTTACATAACTTTAACCCAAGTATTGTTGCTGGCCATTTGCATTCTTTTATGTTCACACAGTCTACTCCTCTTTCATTGGTCGCTTCCAGAAGAATAATGAGCCAAGTACTAAGCACACATGATGTCATCAAGCTGGTTCCAGGAACATGACAATAAAATTAGCGCACTCCAATGGCCGCATGAAAGTGCAGCCAACAAATCTGCAGGAACTACATGATGCTCTTCAGAGCCGTAACTAGACTTTTTGGTGCCTTGTGCCAGAGAGAGATTTTTAACTAGGGTCATAAGATAGTGAACCTGAAAAAGAGCCACGTCCTCATGGGGAAGGACCAGGGAAGAGATAGGGGGGGGGGGGGCAGGAGATGTTGGGGATAAAAGAAGAGGAAGCTACAAGTGAGAATGATAATAACCAGGAAAATTGACAGGCCCAAACAGCACCCCCTGCCCTGTCGCACTATCCTAGTTACGGCCCTGATGCTCTTATGTCACCATGGAACAGAGGGCCTGATTCAGAGCTGGACGCTATTTGCGCTCGCTCGTTCAGAAAAAGGGGCCGGCTATTTAAATTGAGCGCTCGCTCTTTGCGGTCTGTTGATGCCTCTATGTCTGAGCGAGCGAACGAAACATGCGCTCGCTATTTTGTAAAGACGCCCCCTGGCCGTTCGCATCATATGTCATCTCCGCTATTTATCTGATTAATCGAGTACATCGAAAGGCATCTGAACTGCTCGCAGTGCTTGTGGTAGGTTTATCCTACCGCAATCATGCGAACAGTTCAGGCTAAGAAACAACCAAGTGACGTGGTCGATGATGCTGCTTTGTTAATTATGCACACCCTTAAAACACCCGTTTTGACCGTTTGGCACGCCTGCGTTCGGATCACCACTCCCCGTTTTCAAGCACCTTCCCCTGTTACCACCCACAAACGCCTCATCCTGTCACTCTAATTAGCAGGCACTCGCTATTTTGCGAGCGCTCGATTTCCGACCGCAATGACTGGTTGGCGCATGCGCATTACGACCCATACGCATGCGCAGATGTGCGAACATCGCTCGGAGCGAACTAGCGGCCGCTTACGAGCAGCTCTGAATCAGGCCCAGAATCTCTAAAGAATATTTCTAACACCTGGATCCAGGCCACAAAGAATTCAGGCCGTTCTGGGGCAGTTAAGGTGTAGATAATTTGGCCATTGAGGGCCTTATTCAAAATTGCCCATAAAGAGCTACAATTGCCTCTACTTATATGTTTGAAAATAAATGTAGATTCCGCCTGTATTCAGAGTTGTCTGCATCTATGCAACCGCACTGCCCAATCTATCCGTTGGTGAAAGCAGATGCCATAATAATCAACATACATTTCCACCTGCCCTATCCTTGGTGCACAAGGTTAGACCTAAAGCAGATGGATCTCTGCATACGCTCACCTCTGAATAGCCTGCAATTCTGTGTTCTATGGGCCTGATTCAGAGCTGAACGCTCTGACCAGAGCGCTCGCTCTGAATCAGGGCCCCCCTACCTTTTTTTGGAGCGTCCTCATGGACGCTCGCATAGCTGTGGGTTGCCACCCACAGCTATAGCGAGCGTCCATGATGATGATCGCGATGGTCTTGACCATCGCGACCATCGGGCTTGCGACGGAGACCCTGCGGTAGGGTCTCACTGCCGCAAGCCCTGGAGTGATTTTGGCTCTATCAGAGCCAAAATCACTCCCACTGACATCACTAGTGATGTCAGTGGGGCCAGCTTGAGACGGTAGGCGTTCCCATGGGAACGCCTCCGTCTGGCACGCACGCCCACCAAAGGGCGCGTGCTGTCAATCAACATCGACAGCACGCCCCCTTTGGTGCGAGACCCGGAGCGATGGTGAGCCCGTCGCTCGCCGGGTCTCGCACATGCGCACGACGGAGCTCCCTCCGTTGTGCGCATGCGCAGTGGGGAACATCGACCCGCTTGCGAGCGTCCTGCTGCTCGCGAGCGGGTCTGAATTACCCCCTATGTGTGAACACCCTTCTCTGAATGACTCTAGTTGCTCTAAGTTGCATATGCAGCCTGCAGACCCCAACACATGCTCAGTCTGCTTTATATGGCAAGATCTGTACGCAGGCAGAATTGTGTGCAACTCTAAATCAGGTCCTGAGTGTATGTACCAATAACTTTCCTGAATTCAACACCAAAGGATTGTATTTGTCTATTGAGAAATGAACTTATTATTATCACTTTAATTACTGCTACGGTACCGAGCTGCCATTCAGTGGATAATATATTCTGCCGGTTTTGGAAGCATGAGGTCACACTTTTCTAATAAGTAAGCATGGCATGTAGAGCTGTATCCATTCCGTGCAACAGCAGAGGAACATTTCCATTTTCTATGTGTCATCACACCAGCATTTCAGCTATTATGATTTACTAGCTGGGAGAGCAAATCTTCAGTCATGGGCGTTTGACACAAACCTTATTATCAAGTATTGAGATAATTTATGTAGCCATAGTAACCCTTTGTATTACTTTGTGTGCTGTATAACTGAAGACAAATCGGTGCAGCATGACTTGAAAAGTAATTATAAAATAATATAAAATATGTGCCAAAAATAGAATAGTTACACTATTATATATTGTTATAGATTTTCATGCAGTTTACCCAAACAACATTCAGCAACATCCACTGTACATTGCCTCTGTACTGAGTTATGCTTCTCCTGTTAATCTGTACACTATAAGTAAATAATCCTAATATCTGAATAAATGAAGTAAACCCATGTTGACTTTACAGACACACCCAGAAAACAAAAGAGATGTAAAATAAATAAAATATACAGTATATTTACCATGTGCAATGTGTACAGAGACAAGCATATAGCGAAACATTTTGATTTGCGTCCAATGCTGCGCCTATGCTTGTACACAGATGCTTGGATTTGCAAAGTTGCAGGTGTTTTTGTGCATATGTGATAGATAGATAGATAGATAGATAGATAGATAGATAGATAGATAGATAGATAGATAGATATGCACAATATATATCTTCCCTTTTATTTAGGGGGGCACCAAATTAAAACTTGCCTCCGGGCATCTGGGATGAATTTACGCCACTGTGGGGGAAGGAGACATAGCGGTGTGGATGGGGCAGACAGAATGGGGGGGCGTGTAGAGAGGAATATTAGGCAGTACAGATGGGGGCGAGCCAAAGTGATGAGGATTGGTGGAAAATGGGGGGGAGACAGAGTGGCACAGTTTGGGGGAACAAAGCTACATGAAGAGTGGCATGGATGCGGGAAGACAGAGCAGCGCAGATGGGTAAATCCAGATTGGTGTGGATGAGGAATACAGACTAGCACAATGGGAGAACACACAACAGAAGTGATTGGGGAAGACAGATTAGTGCAAATGGGTGGGAAGACAGAGTGGTATGGGAGGGAGGGGAAAGACAGCGTGGCACGGTTGGGAGGACAGAGTGGTGCAGATGGAGGAATAAAGAGTGGCAGAGATATGGGGAAGACAGAGTGACATGGCTGGGGGCAAGGCAGTGGTGCAGATGGAAGGAAACACAGTGGCACGGATGCAGGAATACCAGGCAGTGCACATGGTGAAAGACAAATTGGTGTGGATCAGGCATTCAGACTAGCACAGTAGGGAGAACACACAGCTGTAGGGATTGGGGAAGTTAAAGCAGCATGGAGGCAAAGATAGTGTACATGCATAGACAGAGTATGATAGTTTTAGCAATTGGGAAGTTGAATGTGTATAATGAATGAGATGGATGTTTGGAGTGAGAAGGATGTTGGTACTCAGTGAAATTTTGTGGTGACTGAATGGGAAGATTGTGGGCACTGAGTGGGATGTTGGAGCCACATAACTGCTCAGATCTCAGTTGCATAGACTGCATGTGTGTATTCCAATGAGCACACAATTCTGTGAATTAGCAGCTCCACCACTTTGTGAGTGACCACAATCTCACTCTGTGAGAGTGCTGATTCTGCAGTTAACCACATGGTGTCATGGCATACCATATCTGTATTATGCAAGGAACACGTCCATTAAGGCGTCAGCCTTAATGATCGTAATTTCATTGCTTTTTGGAGTTTGAGTGGCAGAAATTCAATAGGTTTTGTGAATTATCAGATCATGTCTAAGCAGCCTTAATGAGACATGTGAAACCGTAAGGTTTTTTGTCTATGGAATTTCATAACTTTTTTAAAAATGTATTAACTATAAGGGTTTGGATGAGCAAACCGGGCCACCTGCAGGGGAGAAGGGCAACAAAATGGTACACTAGCGCAGGTGGAAGAGCGGACAGCACACAGGAGGTGGTTTGGGAAGTGCAGAGTGCAAGACGGCTGTAGGCGTGCGGGGTAGCGGCAGCAGCAGTGGTGCAGAGCAGTAGCAGTGGTGCAGTGCAAAGGGGGCATCAGCGAGCAACAGAGGGCTCACTGGTAGTGCGCATGTACCTGAGAAAATAAAATCAATAAGTCACAGATGCACGAACGCAGCAGTGAGATCCATCTACGCATCTATGTTAAAAATTGAATGTGTAACAGCCAGTCCCGGTTGTGTTTAAATACAGGGGGAAAATGACGTAGGAGTCCCCTGTACTTAAGCACAACCAGCACTGGGCTAGTCAGAACCAGACTTGGTTGCCAATATAAGGGGGACAAATGATGTAGGGGTCCCCCATATTCATTGCAACCAGCACTGGGCTCTGAGCCAGCCCTAGTTCTGGAAATACAAGGGGAAAATGCGTAGGGTCCCCCTGTATTAACGAGAACCAGCACCGGACCATTTCTAGCAGGGGGGGTTGCCACAGCCAGGTGAGCCCTTTCACCAGGCACCCCAGCCAAAGCATCGCCCATGGCCGCTAGTCAGCCCCCTAAAAAAGGGCTCCCCCTCTCCAGAGCACCCCAGGCCCAGGCTGATAGGCCGGGGCTATCCCCGGCACCCCTGAGCGGTGGGCGCTGGGTTGATTGAATATTGGCTTTTGCTGTGGAACTACAGTTCCCAGCAAGCCTCCCCCGCATGCTAGTACTTGGAGAACCACAAGTATCAGCATGCAGGGCATTACAGGCCTGCTGGTACCTGTAGTTCCACAGCAAAAGCAATATTAAAAAACCACAGAACACACACACCGTAGAAAAGTAAAATTTTATTAACATACACACACGTGTAATCACACATGCACACACTATCTCACATACTCACCTATGTATCCCTGTAGCCAATCTTTCCAATGGAGCACCTATAAATATGAAAAAAAAAGTGTGCCCTGCCCCCCCAAAAAAACAACCAGCACCGGTACTGGTTATGCTAAATACAGGGGACAAATGACGTAGGGGTCCCTCGTATTAAGCACAACCAGCACCAGGCTTTTCAGAACCAGTCCTGGTTGCCAAAATACGGGGTACAAATGACATAGCCCGGTGCTGGTTGTTTTTTCGGGGGCGGGGCCATGCCATTTTTTTATTTATTTTTTTAAACACAGAAGCAGGTATCACGGATCTTCCAGATCCGAGCCTGCATTCTGTGTGCTGCTACCTCCCCCAGGTCCTAACACCTGCCCCACCACCGCCCGCACTGCCGCTGCTAAGGCCCGCTACCGTCCCTGGGTTCTGGCTGCAGCTAACGCCCGCTACACCCACGCGCATTTCCCCCGGGTCCCGCTGTAGCTAATGGCCACTTCTTTCCCCCGAGTCTACCACCGCTAAAGCCCGCAAACGACGGCCAACTTGGTGCACCCAAGTGAAGCCACAGTGAGTGGAGTAGGCTCCTATTGCGTCTGCGCAACAAGTTGAAATTTCCTATCTATTCAATGGCACATTCTTGAGGTAATAGTTTAACAACAGTAACTTCTAATTTACCTCAACTGCAAAAGGCCCTATTCTGGAACAATAGCTACCTAATAAAGCAAACACCAAGTCGAAATTTGTCCCCTACCCTGAGTTATGCCTTCCCAAAAATTCCCATTAGAGAACAGCAGAAAAGTGGTCCTAATTGAGAATGTCACAAAAAAGTGACATTTGGAGATTTAGATTACTCCCAAATCCTCATTCCATAACTGCGGACACTATGGATTAACACTCGCTATCCACGGGATTACGATGCATGAAAATTAGCAAGTGATTGAATAATGTCTGTCATTAAATGTGAGGGTTCAAAGTTTTATCGGGCCCCAAGATTTCTGTTGCTGGCCCTGTTTACACCCTCTATATCCCTGACATAGCAGCCTCCACAGCTCTTTCTATGCAATTGCCCCCTTCATATCTATTGCCCCCTCCATATCTCTGTTATTGTCCCTCCATATCTCTGTTATTGCCCATTCATATCTCTCATTGACCCTCCATATCTCTGTCATTGCCCCCTCTATATCTCTATAATTGCCCATTCATATCTCTAATTGACCCTCTATATCTCTGTCATTGCCCCTCTATATCTCTATAATTGCCCATTCATATCTCTAATTGACCCTCTATATCTCTATAATTACCCATTCATATCTCTAATTGACCCTCCATATCTCTGTCATTGCCCCCTCTATATCTCTATAATTGCCCATTCATATCTCTAATTGACCCTCTATATCTCTGTCATTGCCCCTCTATATCTCTATAATTGCCTCCTCCATATTCCTGACGTAATACCCTCCAAAGCTCTCTAAATATCCCCTTAAAAATTCACCTATACTTGTGACAAGCTGTCCACTCCTCCTATGCTGGTAAAACAGGAATCGAACACACTGTTTCCAAGCACAGGTTTGTTGTGGGGCTATCTGATGACTCATTGAATCACTCATATTTGATCTGATGAGCCACATTAGCTAGCAGCCCCCCACCCCTGAACATCCAGAACCAGCAACACAAGTCCCTCTACCCAGATGCACAAACATGTTCCTTCCTACTAAATGTTTAGCTACACATGGGTTTCTGTACACTTTTGGGCTGACGCAGAGTGAGCATTATGCCATTTTGCTTGCGTTTCTTGAACACACATGTATAAATCAAACCCTACAAAATGGAGAGACAGAACAGAGAAGAGATGTGGGTCCAGGCACAAGCAAAGGTCAGTAAGGGTGTGTTCCCACAGTGCGACTCATGCAGGTCAGCGAGTACACACATATCTGCCAATTAGGGGGTGTATCTTTTGTATCTGCTATAGTGCCGGTGCACACTGGTAATGGTGACTTGTAGTAAACCAGATCCATATGCTGTCAATACATAAGTGTACACATGTCGAAATGCGTACGGCTCTACATATGTACTTAAATACGCTATTTTTCCATGCACTTTTTAACAACTTACTCCCACTTTGCTACTGACACTGCATCAGCAAAGTGACTACACCCATGCCTTTGAGTAATATAGATGTTTTTTGGAAGGAGCACACATCATGGTTTGACTTCATTCTCACTCCTGGCACTTTTTCCTAGAATGCGGGGCTCTTGTTCTTTTTGACCAAGAAGATTCTCAAGAACCTTTAAACATCTATAAAACTCCTCCATGGAAAACTTTTGCTGCTACTGATTATCATACCTGACTTCTCATTACAGCACACAACTGAAAGTCTTCTGGTCATCCTGGCAGTGGCAGAATTAGCAAATGATAAGCCCAGGTGCAAAAATATGCTTTGGGACAGAGACAATTGGGCAACTGCTAGCATATTAACCATTGTGTTAGGATCTGGGTTTGTTGTGGACCCGGGGTGGTAATAGGAGCAGACACCTGAACAGATTTAAATTGAAAAATGTTTTTTTTAATGGGTGAACTTGCAGACATGTACAAGGATAAAATAAAGTCCAGAATATTGGATGGTGATGATTAGAAACTGTAGTGAAGTAAGAATAAATAATGTCCAGGTAGTGGCAGAACTAATAAAAGTCGTTGTAATCCAAAAGGTCACTGCAAGGCTGCATACAGAGAAACAGTTACTGATTGATACTGGTGAGATGAAATCCAGAGAGGTTATAGAGTAATTGGATTAGCAGCAGCTGATGAATTAAGGGGGTCATTCAGACCCATTCGCGAGCGGCAGTACGCTCGCAAGTGGGTCGATGATACCCACTGCGCATGCGCACGACGGAGGGAGCTCCGTCGTTTGCATGCGCGAGACCCAGCGAGCGAAGGACTTTCCATCGCTCCGGGTCTCGCATCAAAGGGGGCGTGCTGTCGATGTCGGGGGCATGCCTGCCAGACGGAGGCTTTCCCATGGGAACGCCTACCGTCTGAAGTCGGCCCCACTGACATCACTCGTGATGTCAGTGGGAGTGATTTTGGCTCTGATAGAGCCAAAATCACTCCTGGCCTTGCGGCTGGGAAACCCAACCGCAGGGACGCTCCATATTAATGGAGGAGGGCCCTGATTCAGAGCAAGCGCTCTGGTCAGAGCATCCGGCTCTGAATCAGGGCCTAAGTGGGGAGTTGTACTGAGACGGCTCAGTGTAGAGTTAAAGCCCCCATACATCAGCAATCTGAAAACCACAATTGAACATTTTGAAGATTTATTGCCCGATCTTAGGATTTCCCAAACGTGCAATCTGCGCCCATACACTACAGATCTTTTTCAGTGATTTGCAGATTGATTGCAGCAAACACAGATCTGGCAATCTTGAAAGGCCCATCATTTTGCTACAAACGGTCTGCAAATCTGCTGATCATGTCCATACACTAGCAATATACAGCCCCAATCGATCTGTGAAATCCAACATGTTGGACAATCTGATTAAACAATTCCAATCACTTTTTGGTTGCAATCTGCGATCTGTGAAGCCCATATATTGCAGATTTTTATACACAATCGATTGCAAATTGCACGATTGCTGCAATCCATCTCTGATGTATGGGGGCCTTTAGAGAGCTAGGTAAATGGTGGCAGTGTAGGTACAGGATTAACTGCACACTCAGGTCCTTTGGCAGGGAAAGGGTAGATATCAGGTGTAGGGTGGTTCCAGCAGGAGACTGGGAGCAGGCAGGGCGATGTAGGCTGCTAGCAAGGTGGGATTCAGCAAGAGCACAGGTGAGCACTCAAACAGACAGGGGCAGTGGAACTCTCTCACAGCATGCGCTGTGAAACACCTTGCACTGGCAACTATGGGAAGCTCTGAACTCCCTTAAGTACCCAGTGCAGAATTGTGAAAGGTCAGAAAGAGCATGTGACACACCAGGACTGGAGCAGCTAAGTCACATGACCAGAGGAAAGATGGCAGTGCCCATACCAGAGTGGAATGGAAACACCACCAGGCTTACCCCGGCCAGAATGACACAGTGCCGGAGGAACACTTTGCATAGCCAATGCCCACCATCAGACACCAGCCCCTCCGCCAAAAGAACCACATCACAGTGCCCTTACAGATAATACCCGTTGTCCCCTATGCCGAGAAACCCTGGTCGTGACACATTGAGGCGGGTACCCGGTAATTTGTTTAAGCATGGTGGCCCTTGCTAAGGCCCTCGCTACTCACACTGGTGAGTCACAAGCCTAGGTGGCACAGCTGTAAACATACAGGCTTAGGCAGCCCAGCTGTGGGCACCTTCATCACTGCATACCCCGATGCGGTGCATCAGCTGCACTGCCGGTAGTTCTACTCCAGCAACCATGGATCCATATTTCTATGGACTTAATTACTAATCTTCTACAGTACCTTACAGAAATTACAGAAATAGGTGCAAACAATAAATGCTTAAAAGGGAAAAAATAGACATACCGGGCCAAATGTAATAGGGTGAGAGTTTAGAAAAGTGAGAGTTTCTGACACTTTTTAAACTGTGCCAATGTAATAGAGTCCAAAAACAAAGTAACAGAGTGAACTTGCATGTTTTTTTAGACTTAGAAAACTCTCACGACTTAAAATCTCATTCAGATGTTTTCCCATTTTGAAGATAAAACTCAACCAATGTGAGAGTTTACTGCTAATCTCTCACATTTTTTAAACTCTCACCCTATTACATTTGGCCCATCGTGTTTCCCTGATAATAAGACCTACCCCGAAAATAAGCCCTACCCTTCATTTTGTAACCCGGTCCAAATTAAGCCCTACCCCGAAAATAAGACCTACCTGAATCTCATTTTGAGCTGGGAACGCTGCAGAGACCAGCGTTCCCAGTCATGCAGTGCGCAGGTGACGTCACCCGCGCGCTGAGGATCCGGTGCGGCCGCGCCTGCTGGATCATGTTAGATCCAGTTAGTGCGCAAGTGACAGTGACATCCCGGACAGCTGCGAGTCAGGTAAGTGCACTGCAATAAGGGACACTGCTACAGGAGGACCTGCAAGGGGGGGCCTGCATAAGGGTCACTTCTACAAGGGGGCCTGCAAGGGGGTAGCTTGCATAAGGGGCACTTCTACAAGGGGGCCTGCATAAGGGGCACTTCTACAAGGTGGCCTGCATAAGGGGCACTTCTACAAGGTGGCCTGCATAAGGGGCACTTCTACAAGGGGGCCTGCATAAGGGGCACTTCTACAAGGGGGCCTGCAAGGGGGTAGCCTGCATAAGGGGCACTTCTACAAGGGGGCCTGCATAAGGGGCACTTCTACAAGGGGGCCTGCATAAGGGGCACTTCTACAAGGGGGCCTGCATAAGGGGCACTTCTACAAGGGGGCCTGCATAAGGGGCACTTCTACAAGGGGGCCTGCAAGGGGGTGGCCTGCATAAGGGGCACTTCTACAAGGGGGCCTGCATAAGGGGCATTGCTGTCAATGATAATTAATATAAGACCTACCCCGAAAATAAGCCCTATGGTATTTTTTTTAACAAAAAAAAAATTAGACAGTGTCTTATTATCGGGGAAACACGGTAGAAAGCAACAGTGGCTAGGTGTCATGTGATCCTGCCAATGGTGTGCACAGTAATGGATGCATGTTTGGAGATAAGTACAGGACAGTAGACACACCACTGATGGACAGAATGAAATGTTACAAGCTATGCACAGGCTTTCTAACTGATTTTTTAAGTGTTTCATTGTAGTTTCACAATGTATGAAATTGTCAATAAATACTGTGGTGAGCGGGGTTATCTCTCACCTGAATTGGTCCCTCCAAGGGAGGCTGGAGTTAAACCTGTGCGTTGTGCATTAGCAGTGGAGGTGTGGAATTCCAGGTTTTCACATTTACACAGACCCAGCTGGAATAATCACTGGGGCACAGGAAGGGTTTAAAACTCACACACACCTGATGTTCCTTGCATGGACATTTACTTTTATGTTTATTTGCTTATTTTCGGTTATGTGTCTGTGTGTAGCCAGGCCTATGCTCACGTATGCTTAGGTGCAGTGTCTGCTCCCCAGGGCTGGCTCCAGGGTTCTGAGCACCCTGTGCCGGCTCTTGAGAGAGTGCCCTAACCTCGCGTGCGGCAAAGCCGCGTGCGACCAAATTTAGGGGCATGGCACGCCTCCAAATAACGTCAGGCTGGGGGTAAAGCCCAGCCCAGCACTCCATCACTGGCTGGCTTCCACCAGCCCTCTAACGACAGTGAATGGTTGCCGCGCGCATGCGCACAGCATCCATTCACTCTCTGGGGGGTCCGACACCGCCACACAGCTGCGGCGGTGGGGGTCCCCAGCCTCCCGATTTGACCACCCGCGGGCCACATCAGCCCGCGAGTGGAACAGCGGGACAGTACTGTCCCGCTGAAATCGGGATGCTAGGGAGGGGTGCCACCCTCTACGGGTGGCTCCCCTGTGTGACCGCACTGGTCGAACACCCCTAGAGCCGGCCCTGTTGCTATCATTAAAAGACACTGCTTTACCAAGTACCTGCCTGTCTGGAGTCCTCATTTCAATACCCTGTGTTACAATACAGTACCCTGTGTTTTGATCTTTGAGCGCTAATCCTGCTTTGCGGTCCTATTTAGTGTTGCCTGATAACTGTTCCCAAAGTAACAATTTCCATGAAAATACAAAAAGCAAAAAACAAAGGTAAAAGGTAAAAAAAAGTGGAGAAAAAAATGTAGTAGCAATTGAGATAAGAGAGATCTGTAGTTAATCACTTGTACTTTGATCTGTCAGGCGCATTTTGTTGAGTATCTGACTTCTTCAGTGCCAGAAGCCACACAACACTAAAAAGTAACACCAGACAGGATTGCGGCTCTAATATCAAAGTTCATTGCCTACAGGATGGAGAGTTGGAAATTTGGCTTTGGTTGTACAATTTAAAACACTAATATATGGCAACTGGATCACTCTGATGCTAAAATGTACCAGGGACCTGTGGATTGCCATTATACTGGGAGATCCACAGGCGTCTTGTCCTAGTTGTGATTATTAATTAGTGTGCATTATTTAGGAGAATAATTACTACATGATATATATTTAATTAAACTATTAATACGATTCACTGCGTGCTGGCTATTGCCTCTGTTTTCCCAGCACAAACAAGTCAACCATCCCTAAATACTATCTAAAAAGCATGCTTACATTTCTGTCGGTTAAAAAAAAAACAAAAAAAACATACATATGTAGAAATCATAAACTTAGATTACCCCACTGAAAAAACTAATCTACATATAGCATTAGCAGAGTGATCCAGTCAATAACCTAGAGATATTGTTATAGAACAAATTAAAAACAAAAAATTGTGTCTTGTCCTTCGCTTGTGTGCAGATGATTATATTTTATAATGTCTATGTACACAGTCATGTGTGCTTAGCCCCTGTGCATCTGGGCTCTCCAGCAGTCACATGGTTTGCTATGGCTGTAGGTACATATTTCGTTAGAGTCCATTGAGGTTTGTTTACAACAGTTGTAGACGGAGCCCATTATTCATGCAGCTGCCTTAGGGATTCAATATACACCTAACAAACATCTGCCATTGTCCACTGAGACATATCAGCTAGGACTGTGCTTCACAATATGCAAAAGTATAAAAGGAAGGATGTCGGACAAAGTAAACCAGAATTAGCACATAGTGAGGAGACCATATGTTGCACAGAAATAAATGTGATGAAAGGGAACTGAAGTGATGTGACATAGACCAACAAACGGTTTGTCTACAGGATTAGGTAACCTGGAACTCCGTCTGGTGATGAACTACAGCTTTCAGCAAGTCCCCTCTGAGAGCGAGTTACAGCAAATAAGTAGAATTACAATGTTTCTCACTCTGTAAGTTTAACAAATAGTGATAAAGAATAACTGCCCCTTCTGTAATCTATATTTAGCCTATTTAGAGCCCTAGGCTAATTTTACAAGATAAAAGCTGTAACAGGCGATAACATTCTATATAGTAGTGCTGTTCAAATTCCTTATATGTTGTGTCCACTCCACTATCACACCCACCCAATCATTCACAGGGCCAGAACTAAGGGTGTGGGTGCAATGTCGTTGCCCAGGCCACAGGGTTCTGGGAGCTGCACTGTCACTCCCCACGGCACTTGCATTTGACTTGTAGGCTGTCTGTAATGGCAAAAAAAAAAACATGGATCGTTCCCCTTATCTTTCAGGTGTGTACCTAGCTTAAGAATCATTCAAAATGCAGATTTATCTTTGACATTTATTTTTAAGAATAATTCAAATATAAGGTTTGGTAGTGTTTTAGATTTTGTTTTTATAAAGCTGTTCTTTTACTGGGAGGAGGAGAGGGTACAGAAGGAAAAATGTTTTTGGGGTTTTTTTTTAGCTTAGCAATATACATTTGATTTTAAAATTCATTGGTATTGATATTAGTAAGAGTAACAAACAATAGCTTGCTCTGCCAGATATAATTAATACTCTGTAATTAAATAATTGCAGGAACTATTAAGTATTATGATATTTACCTAAGAAAATTATTGTAATCCAAATTAGACATAATAGCAATTTATGCTTTCTTTAGTTCATTTTAATTATACATTATTCTAGAGGCCACAACACCGCAATTAGGAAGATTGAATGTGATCGGATCATCTACATTAACATCCATTATGTAAGATCCACATATCCTCACACATCCCTGGTTGAGATTAAAATGAATTAAAATGTGAATAACTGTACCTTTTTGTTGAAAACTAACAAGACCAAGCATTAAATAAACAGGGGATGTGAGGAATACAGTTAATATTTTTAAAGGAAAGAGCACCAAATTGTAAAATATCAGGAATATATAGTGTCAATAGTGTTTGAATGGACCTGGCATTTGATTCAAGTTCAAAACATGGGGCCTCCTCCTCCTCCTGCACAGTCACCGCCACTCTCACCTCTCACCCAGTCGTTGCTACTCCCATCTCTTACACAGTCGTCGCCATTATCATCTCCCACACAGTCGGAACCGCTGGAGACATGTCTGCAGAGGACCCATACCGCAGATATGTTCCCATGATAATGCTAACACCCGGCACTGCCGCCTCCCACACAGTCCCCGCCACTGCTGGAGGAGCAGCGGCTCTGCAGGCTGATAGCATTACCAGGGGAGCATGTATGTGGTCCAGGCCCTCTGCAGGCCTATCTCCTCTCCAGTAATGGTGGTGGGGACTGTCTAGTCCATTCAGCTCAGCAGCTGTTGCATTGTCACAGCAGCAGCAGTTCAGAAAATGGGGCACACCTCCTGCACAGTCCCTGCCACCGCTGGTGAGGAGATATGTCTGCAGAGGACCTGGACAACAGACGGCGACTCCACCTCCCACACAATCTGTTAGCATTACCATGGGAGGATGTCTGCGGTCCAGGTACTCTGCAGACATGTCTCCTCTCCAGTGGTGGTGACTGTGCAGGAAGTGGCAACAGTGGCAACTGTGCGGGAGGTGGAGGCCTCATGTTCTGCACGGGATGTGGTCAATATCCTGACTGCTGGGAGTCCAGCAGTCAGAATGCTGACACCGGAATCCCGAAACTAGTTAGATTACCAGCGCCGCAATCCCGACCCCCGGGATCTCAAAAGAAAGTATTGGGGTTAGGGGGAGGATTAGGGTTAAGCTCTAGGGTGACGGTTAGGATTAGGCACTAAGGGGTGAGGATTAGGTTTAGGGTGCGGGGAGGTTAGGTTTAGGTACTAAGTGGGGAGGTTTAGTTCAGGCACCGTGAAGGGAGGGTTAGGGTTAGAGTAGGGGCAGGGGGAGGGTTAGGATACCGACCAACAAAGTGTTGGTATTCTTTCCCTGTCGAGATGCTGGCATCGGGACTCTGACCTCCGGCATCCTGTATGTATTCCATTCTAAACTTGAACCACCGTGTCACCTCAGTCACTGTGTTCCCTACTCAGCCCTGCCCCCCCCTCTGGCTGGCATCACCCACTGTCTGTTGTCTATCGTCTCCCCCCCCCCCTGTTGTGGCACCATCCCAACAACCCCTCCTCCCCATCACTCATTGTGACTCTTTCCAAATCCCCCTCCCCGATCGTGGCTCCATCCTGAACACCCCCACCTCTCCCGTACTTTCCCCGGTGCCTGGTCTTCCGTCTCACTCGCAATGGGAGCCGTTGGGGCTTGCGCATGGGTGGAGACGAGAAAGCCTTACACAATTATCGTGGAAAGATGTTGTACGAAATAGACAAAATTATTAAATAGATTTGTTGTTCTGTGTCTCAAACTATCTAATCTTACTGATGAAACATCTGTTTATACACAAATAGGAAATCCGGTTTTCACCGAAAGCCACCCTGAGGGCATTCTTGGCATTTTCAGAGAAAACTGTTTTTGTACTGCAGTTCTTCAGAGACTATTCTCAGTCATTTCTAATTAAATATTTAAAAATATTTTAGTCTATTTGGCTGAAACAATATCTGTATCAAATACAGAACATACATCACATTGTATGGATTTTTTAAATTTAATTAATGAATTAACGCTAAAAAACACAAATTATTTTACATGTGGAATCAAAAGAAAAGAAACTTAAAAACAGAAGGCAGTCTAAGCTTTGGACGTGTCAAACTCCATGTAGTGTACAGTG
This sequence comes from Taudactylus pleione, assembly GCA_031769625.1. Lineage (NCBI taxonomy): Eukaryota > Metazoa > Chordata > Amphibia > Anura > Myobatrachidae > Taudactylus > Taudactylus pleione. Next base: position 41,883,957 of record JAUIMM010000015.1, on the reverse strand, counting down.
CTGCCAGCCAGGCCTCTATGTTGGCTATGCATGTAACAATGCCATCTACTCACTATGCTGCTGATAGTTGGGAGCAAGTAAAAATAAAAAGTAACTTTGTATCAGGAACAAACCATGTCGCAATGCACGGAGTGTATATACATTTATTATTTACAATTGTTGTATGTGGGGTAACTACTGGCTGCTTTTGCATGTAGCCCTCAAATGCTGGACAAGGTACAGAGTTTTTCTCTTTTGCTTTGCTTTCAACTAAAGTTGGATACACACTATACGATATAATGGCCAATCTTGCGATTTGCAATGGATTGCAATGACCATTGTATAGTGTGTACCCCAAAATCCACCCAATTCATTGTTTGATGAATTGGGTGGGGGCATGCTCCCATCTGATGTGCCACACATCAGACGGGACGATGCAACGGATGAAGCTGTGTAGTCAGTTACATTAAGCATGTAATGATATATCGCTGCGTTGTACAGTGGATTGTGTAGCGTGTGCGGTGATGTGATATATTGTAGCATCAAAGCACCGCTAGGTCGGCACATCGTTGAGGGGTGTACCCAGCTTTAGAATAATTTGTACTGTAGTTTTTTCAAGCAGCACTTCATTCTATCAACTGATTACAGAAAAGGAATATATATCTTTATTGTTTGATCCTCATTAAAGCAGCAATCCCATGAAAAAAAAATCTTGTTATTTTTTTTGACACAAATCTTTTTACAGGTTATAGATTCAGCAGCAGACGCAATGCTAACGTTTACTCAGTTTGAGCAATTATTTAGCATTGCGCATGTGTGTATTTTGCACTGCGCACGCATCACAATTGCATTGCGATTACGCACGCACAGAAGATCCATTCGCAAAGTGTCATGTGGTCAGTTTTTGGGGTGGTAATGGGGAGTTAAGTAAACGCAGTCATGGCTGACCATTTCAACGCTGCTTCATGGGTGCGCATAAATTAGCCATAGTGATTGCTTTCGCACCATGAAACCTCTGCCCATGAGGAGAGCTGCAGTGTTTGCGGCTGGTCAGACCTGACATATATGCTTCATGACTGCTTAATGTGCGTCGATGGTACTAATGTTTACGCAGGAGTGTGACATTGGACAGATAAGAAAAGGCAGCAGTGAGCGTCTTTATGTCGGCTGTGCTTTGGCAGGCATTAGTATATTTTAATATCGGCGATACGTAAGCGATTGCAGTTGCGATTGCATTTGTGTCCACTGCTGAATCAGGACCCCTAGAGAAGTTTGGGAAACACCAAGAACGGAAGAGAGATAGGAATCCCTTAAGCAGGGAAGAACATAAATGACACACGTTTTGTAATTATTAGTTAGTGCTTACTGAACTAAGATGTAGTATACATAGAGGCAACACCAACAAATTTAAAGAGAAGCTACGGTGACAGCGGCACATAAGATAAAGTGTCATTCCTGGGCAAAAACAGCAATGTAACTCAAAGAATGAAAACTGTGGAAACAATCCATTTTTAATTTCAGTCTTAATGCTGGATACATGATGGAACTCATTTGCCTCTCCACTTGTAGATAAAGGGACGTAACTTGATGGGAACAGGGAATTCACACATAGGCAAAGTTCAGAGAGGCTATGTAGAGTTTACATGTAAATACATATATATTCAGATGAATATTTTGCACTAAAGATAGGGCTGGGGCAAGTGTGCACTGATAATGATGAAGGGTATCAAATCAAGCGCACAAACGGGGGAGTTCCATACATGCAATGCAGGAACAATTACGGCCAACTTGCATTCAACTCTGTTTCAGGCCCTAAGTCTGTAGGCTATACTCATACTTGCCTACTCTCCCTGGAGTCGCGGGAGGCTCACGATTTTTTGGGTAACCCCCCGCACCCCCGGCAGAGTAGGCAGATATCCCGCATCCCACCCACTTCCTAGTGAAGTGGGCAGGATGGGGAGATTCTCAACTAAATTTTCGGGTCCATAGGGAGGGGGCGGGGCTACATGGCACAAATTGCGTCATTTAGTCCCGTCCCCTCCGCACGTACCGGCAAATTGTGGGTGTTTCCTGTAAATGGGGCGTGGCCTAATGACATCTGTAGTCTGGTCCCACCCCCAGAAGCTGCGAGCAACTGGTCCTCTCTGGCTGCTACCGGAGAGGATTGATGAAAAGTCGGTAAGTATGTATATTGTAGTACTTGTGCTTTGTTTATCAGGAGGCTTATCACCTAGCAACAACTGGTTGGGAGACTATCACATCCCTGGTGGTTGCTCTGAGAAGCTCAATCTTTAGTAGATCAGTTGGTCTCTAATAATGTACCACAAAGGTTCTAGATGAAGAACAGCTAGCAGCGTGTATAATTTGGTTGCAAAAGTAGGCCTTGAGCTGCTCTTTTTGGTAGCGTTAGCACCCCATAATGAGCAGCCCTTGAACTTATTAGCATTTATACCTGCATTCCTCATAGTTGTGATAATCCACCCCCTAAAATAGAGGATCTGGCTGTTCGGAAGGTCAAAAGCAACAAAAGGCGCATACAACCTTAACGATTCACTTCATCAGCAATATCGTTAAGTGTTTGCCACTGAATGATATCACTAACGATATCGTTCAGTGACATCACCGGCAGCATCCCTGAACATGCACAACCTGGTGATATCGTTAGGTTGACCTGCATGTTCAGCTGATGAAAGATATTGTTAACGATCCATGGGAGCATATCTTGCATGCACACTGGACAATATTGTGAATGATAACGTTATTGTTCAAATCATTCACAATATCGGCCAGTGTGTATGCAGTTTAAGAGGAGCAGTAAACTCTAGGTAGGCTGACAAATAAGATACATCACTCAGATTAGGCTGTGAAGAGTTTTGAATAATATTAAATTCCCGTATGGGAATACTTAAAGACAGTTTCTTAATTTATCCTTTCAAAATAATGTCCCCTGGAGTCTGTCTCATTCAGGGGCCCAAAATGAGGATAAATGTAATTTTTACATGTTTAGCTAAAGCTAATGCCCACAAAGATTTAGTTTACGAGGTAGTAGATATTAGTACCAGTGAAGCCAGGAATACCATGAATTAATGTATGTCCAAATTTTTAAGAATCTAGATAAAATAGGTCTAAAGAGATATATGTCACACAGCAAATGAGAGTATAACATTTCTCCGTTAAGTTGGGGACCACTAGAGAATGCACTGAACCATGAGATTTAATGATAAACAAACCTAAACCATATTTAGTTGATATGAAGTCCAAAGCTAAATGTAGAAGGGAATACATGTATTCAAAGTTTCCCTGTCCTCACCAAGTTTAAAATAATTTAATTATTGAGCAATATCTAGTATTCAAGGTATCCAAGTTTTCAAGGAAGCATTAATCAACACTCTTTTATGTGACACTAACACTAGTTCTGTTTGTAACCTTTTCAATTAAATGTTTAATTGTCATCCTCAAGCAGTAAGGCATTGTGTCCAGGAGATCTAGGGAGCTGTCATTACCAACAGTCATGGATACCACTGGCCTGCCTCCAAAACTCAGCAGGCCACTGATTACTGGTCTTCCCAATTAGAATCCTTAACAGAACCCTACTGGGCTCAGCCTTTGGCTACATATGACATAACACTTCTCTCAGGTGTTACCACTAACCTCCAGCACTGATGACTCATGCGGGGAATCACCTATCAACAAACTATTTTAAGTACCTGGTCAGTGCACTCCTCCAGTGCCAGAGTATCAATTGTATTCTACATAAGTGTTCCAGCTCTGGAACTATACTCTCCAGTATAGTTTTCTTCCAGTGTTGTTTAAACTACAGTGTTCAGTTTCCTCAACAGCAGCACATCCATACATACATTTTCATCTGTGGTGTTTCCAGGCAGAGTACTCATACCAACTAAGCACTTTGTTGCTTTCATGGTGGGAACCAATTACACAAAGTTTCAACCTGGGCCTTCACTGAGTAAAGTCCATATCCTCTAGTGGGTATTCTGGTGAATTTCGGTGGGGGTTTTATCTCTGCGACACAGTATTTGGTTGTGCCAGTTCCACCAGTTTGCATTTATCATCTGTGTGTATGTGTGTAATTTGTTACACTTGTTGTCTGTTTTGAGCACCAGGGTTATTGCAATATACTCTGTGCATCTCATAGACCCCTTAGAATCTTGTGTAGCTGAATGATCAAGGAAACCAAACTCTAGATGCCCACACTGAGTATATCAGAATTATTTGTGAATCCTGTTCTATCCAGATTTTCTGCAGGGCTTTTAGCAATATGGATGGTTGGAAAAATGGCATAGGGACTCCTCAGATCCTTCCAAAAGAAGGGCACCATGTCCATCAACCAGGTTATTTTTGATCTTTTGGAAATGAATGGAGTGATCTGTGCATTTGAAGATTTGCAAGGAGGTCAAATTCTAGGCTTCCAAAGGTATAAGCTATATTCAGAAAGATAGTTATTTTAATGAAAATTTGTCTAGTGAAATCTTAGGAGACACTTTGAATCTGGCTAGCTGTTCGTCCCACCCACCTCACATATAATCTCGTCATATTGGCCCTACCCCCTCAAAATAGACCCTGCACCACAAGAGGAAATGGCTCTGCTTGAGTGACTGCGGTCATTGTGATAAAAAGATATCAGTCTGTCAGGGAGGGTTCTGGATACTCAGAAACCCCCCTGGGTGCATCAGTTCTCCAATCTGGAGCATGTCATCCAGATAAATGATGCACTGAACATTCTGGTGATGTAAGTGTAACACAACTCTCTTTATGAGTGGAGTAAAAATATAATGGCATCTGACATGCCAAACTCCCTTACTAGCCATGGAAAGAGGTGATCGTTCCAGTAAAATCTCAGGAGATGTCTGTGATTTAAATGAAGGGGTGTAGAATGGAAAGCCTAATTTAGATCTAACTTTCTGCAAAATTAGACCCTGGTAAAATGGTAAAGGTTATCTGGAAGACAGTCCTTTTGAAACCTGTTTTGTTTTAAATAGTGATTCAAAGACATGATATGGGGAATTTAACTGGTCCTAAATGTAGCCAGTTCTATTTTACATTGGTGCAGAGTTAATGTTAGGATCTTTTCTAGCAGTGGACTGCAATTCTTTTAACAAGGAAATATCTGTTTTGGGAAAAAGTTTAATTAGGGTTTAACCCTGACATATTTACTTTTAGCAATCACTTGTTTGTGGTGATCTGGTGCCCCACAATTAGGGCCTCATTCAGAGGCGGTCAGAGGATGCAAGCGGTCGCTCAGAAACTGGGCGGCCACTTACATCCTGACCGCCCGCCTCTGTTGCGGTCGTTAGGCTGTGGGTTAACACTCACAGCTCTAACGACCGCTCCGGTGATGGTCGCGATGGTCAGAGACCATCGCGACCATCGGGGCTTACGGCGAGACCCTAGGGTAGGGTCTCCCTTGTCGTAAGCCCCGGAGAGCTTCTGGCTCTGTCTGACCCGGAAGCTCTTCACTGACATCACTAGTGATGTCAGTGGGGCCGCCCCCAAACGGTAGGCGTTCCCATGGGAATGCCTCCGTTTGGGCTGCCACCCCCCCGGCCCGCCTTCCAAACGGGGCGAGCAATCAACATCGACAGCTCGCCCCCTTTGGATCAAGACCCGCTACGACCGGTGCTGTCAGTCGTAGCGGGACTCACGCATGCGCACGGCGGCGCCGGCGCCGTCGTGCGCATGCTCTGTGGGGGGCCATCGACTCGGTCCGAGCGCATCGGCGCTAACGACCGGCTCTGAATGACCCCCTTAGTGTGTCTCTAAGTAATATGTTGAAAGGAAGAGGGAAAAAAATCAATCATTATTTTCTTTTTTAAAGGTAGTCCATGCATTTGACCCTGGACCCCAGTCATTGTCTTGTGTGTACTCTCCTCTTTGGAGCCTTATACAGCTTCTATAATCTCAGACTGGACCTCTGGCTTTTAAAGTCCAACCCGTTAGATGCAAGGGTCTCCTGATAGGCTCTTGAGCTGACTTAAGGTCTGAAAAGGACTTACGGGCTATATGGTGTGTTTTGACCTTTTCAATAAACTGGCATTCAAACAGGTCTGAGTCTACAATGGGAAACCACTTTTGTATGGTTCTTCTACTTAATCTTTTAATAACAATGAGGGACATCTATACAGAGTCTGTTGCATAGACAGACACAGCATCCCCCTTTGCAGTGCTGTAGAAGAATTTGAGCTGTGGAGTGGGGATGCAGTCAAATGTCAACAATCACAATGTTGACATCACAATGTCGTCTGTTGTGATGTTGACATGTGAAATGTCGACATTCTACAGGGATTGGAGGGTTAAGGTTAGGTTGCGGGAGCGGAGGGTTAGGGATAGGCTGCGATAGTGGAAGGTTAGGGTTAGGCTGCGGGAGCTGAGGGTTAGTGTTAGGCTGTGGTAGCGGTGGTTTAGGGTTAGGCTGCGGGAGCGGAGGGTGAGGGTTAGGCTGCTGTGGCAGATGGTTAGGGTTAGGCTAAGGAAGTGGAGGGTTAGGGTAAGGCTGTGAGAGTGGAGGGTTACGGTTAGGCTGCAGTGGCAGATGGTTAGGCTTAGGCTAAGGAAGTAAAAGGTTATAGTTAGGAACTAGGGGAAGGGGTTTAGGGCTTTGGATTAGACCACCAGATCTGCCAAACAAGTCGCCAGGAACTATTTGTATAAATTCTAATCCTATAAATGACGATATGTCAAGCACGTTAACATTACAACCATGTCAATATTCTTATGTTGACATGCTGAATGTCGACAAAATAGACCTGTGGAGTGTACGTGCACTCTTGTGACTGCAGGTGCATACTTAGCCATGAGCATGCAAGTGACCACAGGAGTATACATTTGCGCCACCTGCACTATATAATGTTATGGAAGTAACATCTCTTTAATCTTCCCCTGCCTTCCGCATAAAATAAGATACCTTTTACTTTATCCAGTAGCTGTTGCAATGTGACAAGCCTCCCGACAAACAAGAGGAGACATAACAGAGATATAGGAAAACGAGAGACCTTAGTTGAAGGTGAAAAAACACAAACGTTGAGATCGCAGGGGAGAGGAAAGTAAACCCAGGTGTTGTGAAGGGCAGAGGCGTATTGCAAGATTTTATAATAGTTATATTATACAATAGAGGGAATCTGTCAAACCTTCTAAATAGAACAACTGGAGAAATTGCCCATAGCAAATAATCAGCTTCTTACTATCATTTATTTGGTACATTTTATAAAATTATAAGTACAAGCTGATTAGTTGCTAAGGGAAACTTCTCCACTTGTCCCGATTAGAAGATTTGATATTTCTCCCCCTAAATGTGTTAAAAAGTATAAAAAAAAATATTACAGTCTCAAAACTTGCAGGAACGGCCAGGGGGAGGACAGGTTCTTGCCTGAGGCTCAAGTGGGTTTCAATCTTTTAATCTTTAATCTTGCCCCGTGTATGTATATTTCATCCCTACAGCTGTAGATGTAGCAAAGATGCATTTCTGCAAGTACACTATAATTTCCTCTGAGATTCGGGTATTAAGCTATTTAGCCCATTTACAGACAGTCCTCATCTCTTTCTCTAGTGCTATAATTTGCAGCCTGCTATAACCTTTGCCTGTGACCGCAATTACCCATCTATGTTGCTATCCCTGATCGTCTTGCTAAACTACCGACGGAGACTGACTGAAGGATGACACCAATCCGACATTTATGAAATAGCCTTGAATTACCATGGTAAAGGGCCAAGGATAGATGACATTGAATGGTAATTTGGTTTGTTAACATAATCATGCACATTTGGTATTAGGGAGATGTTTCAGGTCGCCTTTACAGACACATGACTGACAAGACCTCAGTAGCATTCAGCTTTGTTGACAATCCTTAGAAAGATAAAGAGAAGAAACAATTTGCTTAATATGACATTGTGTGTTTTTATTGCATATCATTAACAGCTCTATTATGCCACAGAGTAATTTTTTAACCCCTGGACATTGGGCCTGATTCAGGGTTGGGAGTAAGATAGAGCAAGTAACTGTGTACCTGGATAAACCATGTTGCAATGCAAGGGGTGCAAAAAACATTTATTGCTTTGCATGTACCGTAAATACTGGCTGCTGTTGCATGATGAAGCCCACAAATGCTGGATAGCTTTATTTTACACTGCAATTTAGATCTTAGTTGGGACACACCCTTCCCAAATCTATCTCTGTGCACATTTTACATCTGTCCCACCTGCAGTGCAACATGGTTTTATCAAGGTGCACAGTACTTGATCTTGCTCTATTCCCAAATATGAATCAGGCCCATTGGTCTCACTGACATTTAGGAGAAAATTCAGCTTAAGGGAGCATATTTGTATCTTGAGAAACTATGTTGAGATAAAAGGGAATCTTTTTATGCAGCAAAAATACTGCCTCAATATACGTTCAAACCCCCCGACCCTGGAAGCCCGACTAGGACAGAATCCCAACTGGCTTGTAAGTATACTATCCCTCCCCTCCACTCCCCCTAACCCTCCATTCCCTGCACCATAAACCTAACTATCCTGGAGGGGTGCCTAACCCTAACGCCCCTAATGGTGCCTAACCCTAACCCTAACACTACCGAGGGGTGCGTAACCCTAAGTTCCCCCCAGGTGGGCCTAAACCTAAACCCCCCCCCGAGCAGCTAATACTTATCTGCTCCGGTGTCTTACGATTGGCATGCCGGCTGTCGGGATTCCGATGCTGGTCTCCTGATGTGTAAGGGGTTACTTGCATCGGTATTTAGTCCGGCGGTGGGATACCTGCATTGGTATATTGACCGCTGGCATCTCCTCCGCCGGTATGTAAACTACGTCCCCAATTCACATGTAGCACACAAATACTGGGCAGCTTTATACACTGTGATTTTGAGTTGTGGTAGGTCATTCTCTCCCAAATCCAATGGTACAATTCCATTACAGGTGATGTGAAGCACATCGTGTTCCGTAATGGCCTATCACGACCCAGCAACATCGGCAATTTTGCCCATAGAAGTGTGCAGAGAAATATGTGATTTTTTTCTCGTGCCACATCACCTGAAATTGAATTGATCACCTGAAATGAACCAGTTCATATTTTCAGTACCCTTTTCCCATGTGCACCTATAAATAAATACATTTTCCCCCCTACCCCTCCCCAACCCTCCACCAAACACTAAAGCCTGGACTGGCTTAAAAAAATTATAGTGAAATCATAGGGCCATCATGCTATAGTGCAAAAAAGAACAGCATGTCCCCCCTTCAAAGGCCACCTGGGGCTATTCATAATGTGCTGTGGTGAGCTGGATAATAACTTTTGGAATTAAAATTCTGCCTCTACAGTGGTCACGATATACTAGAGATGGCTCTAATAACTCATCAATACAAAAAAGTGAGAAAAAAATAAACACACATATTTCAAATAAGATTAATTGAATAAATAGCAAATCAAAACCTTTAATCAACACTGTATCAAATAGAAAATAAGTCTTCTTTGTCGATCCATTTTAAACCAAATAGTACACACACACATACCTTAAAAATCTAGACAAAATACTAAGTGCCAAGAGGGCTACTTGGGTTAATGTCTGCAGCAGCAATCAAAAGAGAGGGAATACCAACCTCATAAGAAGAATAGCATCTCAAAATAAAAATTATTATTACTGCGCTGACACAAACCTATGTAATCTAATATTGACCGGTGCTTGTAAAATAAATACTGAGATGCATAGACACATTGGAACTGTGTGCAAGTGAGATCTAATACAGGTCAGCTGTGTTATTCCAATGGCAAACTTCCTATAGAACCACCAGCACCTGCCAGACCAGTGGCAACCAAGGGATCAGAGGGGCTGATTCAGACCCGTTCATTATGATGCGAATGCTCATAGCTGGCCGGTAGTCACTAACTGCGCATGCGTACGCACCGCAATGCGTGTGCAAAAAACAATGCGAGAGATCAGGATGCGTTCGCTCGCTGTGTATAGACTGCCCAGTAGAGTGATTGACAGGAGAGGCCGTTTGTGGGTGGTGACAGGGGCTGACCACTGGAAATGGGGGAGTGGAGGTACGAATGCAGGCATGCCTGAGTGCCTCAACGCCGTTTCAGAGGCGTACATAATTAAAAGGCAGCATCGTAGTAAATGTCACTTGGTGGGATTTCACTCTGAAGTGATCGCTGTGCTTGCGCAGGGTAAAGGCAACCTTGAGCGCTGTTGCTCGTTGTACCAATGGTTACAAGCACTTCCAGGAGATGACGGGCGCAAGTGGGCATCGTATGAATGGCTGGTGGGCATCTACATACACAAAGCGATCGCACGCCAAGACATAGTGGGCGTGCTTATGCCTTGCCGTGCGATCGCCTGCAATGCCGTCACTTAGCTGAATTTGCATACGCTGGGTGCTAGCATACGCATCTAGCGAGCGGGTCTGAATGAGCTCCAGAGTGTGCAAACCGGGATCGCTGTGCATTGTCTGTACAATCCTACAAACTTAGGGCGTGATTCAGAGATGGATGGAATTGCAGAGCAGCACACAAGCGGCTGTGCAATTCCCTCCATCGGAAAGCAATTGCAGAAGGAGGTGTCAGACACTGATGGCCGCAATAGTTGCTCCTTTGGTCAGGCTGCGGAAGCTGAATGATAAACGTACAGAGATGTACTGTACATTAATGATCAGATGAACGTACATCTCTGAATTAAGCCCTTAATCATTTGTGCTGGATCAGTGGTAATTTAGCAGCCAGGATGAAAAATGGAGGAGACACTTGAAATCTGATAGAGTACTGTATATTCAATCTACTATGGTCACTGGACTGTTCATTGGTAAGCAAAGGAAAATATCCGAACATAGGATGTTATCTCTGTGGGTGTGACAGCATAACACACATTAAATAATCACCTGGCTCTTTTTGGCCTTTTTTGTGTTGACTAAAAAAGTATATAGGTTATTAAGACTGTCAAAGCTGCAATGTTAGCAGGAACAACATATTGTTACTTTAGTATCTACTGTATGAATATTTCAACTGGATAATCTCATGCTACTTGTATCACCTGGGAACAAGTTGATACAGATGTATCTAATAATCACCTTTATACAATATATATGTCTGAATGAAGTTGTTGGAATGTAATACAGGTTGAGTCTCCCATATCCAAAATGCTTGGGACCAGGGGTATTTTGGATATCGGAATATTCCGTATTTTGGAATAATTGCTTACCATATTGAAATGTCTTAGGATTAGAGCCAAAATCTAAACACAGAATGCATTTATGATTCATATACACCTTATACACACAGCCAGCAGGTCCTTTTATACAATATTTTCTATAATTTTGTGGCTCAAACAAAGTTTGTGTGCATACATGAAATTCATTTATATGTTATATATACCTTATACAAACAGCCTATAGGTCATTTAATACTTTATTTTTAATAATTTTGTGCCTTAAAAAAAGTTTGTGTACATTAAACCATCAAAAATCAAAGGTTTCACTATCTCAGTCATGGTAAAAATATTCCGTATTTCGGAATATTCCATATTTCGGAATATTTGGATATGGGAGACTCAACCTGTAGTGGTTTTTAGACACTGGATTATATATTACTAGTAGATATTTTAAAGTTATGTGATATGCTTTATGTGCATATTTTGTTTTAATAAATTAATATGAATACATTGATATTTTATTTGTATATCTACATAGGTTTGTGTCAGTGCAGCAAAAATTATTTTTATTTTTATATGTTACCCCTTGAAAACCCCCATAAATGTCAACCCATACTCACACTAAGGGGTATATTTACTAACTAGCAGTTTTGATTTTTTTTTGTGATTTACCATTGGTTTTAAAAACAAACCATTTGCTAAAGTCAAAACCAATGGAAAACTGACCAAAAACCTGACTTTAAAATATCGGACCAACAATTGATTATTTAACATAGATCAGAATAGGATCCACAGATTTACTAATCACTGGTTTTAAAACCGACCAAAACTCAACCATAAAATGACGGCAAACCCACACAAACAATAGATCTGCCTGAGGCAGGAGAGTTCGGGAGAAACTCTGCACAGATCATTATGATCTGTGCAGGCTTTGTTAGGTTACAATGTGAAAAAAAGGGTTAAAATGTAAAAACAAAATGTGTGCCCTCTCCTCTGACCTTGGCTGGTATTGGAAAATAGGGGCCATAGCAGGGAGACACAGCGTGGGGTTCCCCAGCTATAACATTAATCAGACTCAGGGCTGGAATTCCTTGGAAAGTGGGGTATCCAAAAGTAAAATGGGTCCCCCCTACCAAGGAACAAGCAGTCCTAGGCTGAAATCCCAGGGCTGTTCTGCGCATCCCTGGTGGCAGTGGAGGCGGGGTGAATGGTAATCAAATATATCATAATATTGTTCATTACAGGCAGGCTACAAGTCCCAGGAAGCATTCCCCAACATGCCGGCACTTGTGGAACAACAACTACCAGCATGCCCTGACATTAAGAGCCCTCTGGCACCTGTGGTCCGCATGTAAAGAAATATTAAAATAACCACACACTAAAAAAAAAAACACCTAATCCAATTACATACTTACCAAATTCTTGGATGGCTTCTTCTTCATTCCATGTATGCCTCCAATGGTCTTGATAAAATGAAAAAAACAAGCGCTACCCCATGGACATGTACTGTATACAGGATGTGCAGAGCAAACCAGAACTGACAGGTCAAACAAGGACACTGTCATAGAAGTTAATGGGGAAGCACGGATTGGCCGAGAGCGGACGGTTGCTATGGCATGGGGCTGGTTACTGATTTGAAGGGGCCCACATATTTTTTTTTAAATGAACCCTTATATTAACATTTTAACTTAACAAAGCCTGCACACATCAAAGTGATCTGTGCAGTGCTTCTCCCAAACTCGCCTGCCACGTGTGATGGTCGTGTTAGGATCAGAAGCAGAATGGGATAGAAATTCCAGCTCAGAAAATTTCTGTAAGCAGCCCTAAACTGGACGGAGGGGGGGGGGTCTGTGGCCTGGGCTTTTTAGAAATAAGAGGCTACTAGTCGTACATGCTGGCATAAATGTAATAACCTGCGATTGCAGTCAGTTGTGGGATTTCTGAAATTTATCTGCTAGATTTAAAGAAGCAATTATTTCAAGGCTGGTTTTGCCTTTTAAAATAATGCAGCTTTAAATCTAGCAGTTTACCGTAATTGCCGAAATCCTGAGACTGCCTGCAACTAGTAGGCTATTACATTTACCCTGGAATGTTTTATTTTGTACTATGAGATCATAGATACCTCTTGTAGTGCAAGAGACAGTGGGATCAAGGCATCACAAAAAAATACTCTATCAGTACAAAATATAATGTGTGTGTATAGGCATCAATTATTAAGTACATGAAAAGATGATGGTGAATGTTTAAAATAAATTTACAGGATATTGTGCAGGTACATCTGCTGTTACATCTGCTGTTGCCGGTGCTCAGGATACCAGTGGTCAGAATTCTGATGCCGGCATCCCGACAGGGTTAGGATAACAAAACCTATCGGTAAGTATCCGAACCCTACCCCTACTCCTAAAGCTAACCCTCTCTCCTCACAGCCTAAACCTTACCCTCCCTCCCGCACGCAGCCTAACCCTAATCCTACTGTCATGACCAGGGTTTCCCGGCATAGGGGATGATGGGTATTACCTGTGAGGGTGCTGTGGTGTGGTCCTTCTGGCGGAGGGGCTGGTGTCTGGTGGCAGGCGTTGGCTGTGCGAGGTGTTCCGCAGGCACTGGGTCATTCTGGCTGGGATAAGCCTGGTGGTGTTTCCATTCCGTTCTGGAATGGGCGCCGCCATCTTGCTTCAGGCAATGTGACTTAGTTGCTCCAATCCTGGCATGTCACATGCTCTCTCTGACCATTCACGATCCTGCACTGAGTACTTAAGGGAGTTCAGAGCTCTCCATAGTTGCCAGTGCAATGTGTTTCACAGTGCATGCTGTGAGAGAGTTCCTGTGCTCCTGAGACCTGTCTGTTCCCTGCTCACCTGTGCGCTTGCTGGATCCCAGCTTCCAAGCAGCCTGCATTGCTCTGCCTGCTCCCAGTCTCCTGCTGGAACTACCCTGCACCTCCTATTAACCCTCTCTCTGCCTAAAGACCTGAGTGTGCAGTTAACCCTGTCCCTACACTACCTCCAGTTACCGAGCTCTCTGCAGCTATCCAATTTCTACACTGAGCCATCTCAGTACTATTCATCAGTTAACCAACTGCTCCTACTATTCAACTACTCCATAACCTCTCTGGATTTCATCTCACCAGTATCAATTTGTAACCTGATATCCTGTCTGCAGTCTCACAGTAACCATTTGGATTACAAAGACTTTTTATTATTTCTGTCACTACATGGACATTACCCACTCTTGCTTCACTTCAGTTTCAAGTCATCACCTCCCCATCTATATTCAGGACTTTATATTATCAGTGTACATGTCTTCAAGTTCACCCATTAAAAAAACACTTTTAATTTTATGTCTGTTCAGGTGTCTGCTCCTGTTACTACCCCGGGTCCACATCAAATTCAGATCCTAACACCTACCCCCTTTAGTGCCTAACCCTAATTCCCTCCCCCTTTGTGCCTAACCCTCCCCCTACTGCCTAATCCCTTACCCTCCCCCTAACCCCAATACTTACCACCGGCGTTTGGGATCCTGGTGCTGGGATTCTGACTAATGTCAGGATTTAGGTGCCGGCATTATAATTGCCGACATCCTGACAGTCGGGATCTCAATTACATCGAGCTGTGACACTACATGACCATCGTATATTATTTTTATTATCATATAAACTGCAATTATTAACTTTTTCAGTTTAGGAATTAAATGGGAAACTACCCAGCATCCTCAATACAAATTTATATCTAGAGGTAAATGTATTTAATTGAATTGTGGGTTTTCAAAATGAATTAATCAAAGTTATTAAAGGAAACATTCGCCCAGAATTGCCTTCACTACCATTGCCATATATCTTGCATGGAGTGAACTACAATTAACCAAAAATGTATATAGAATTCTTCTTTTGAAGTAAATTACTGAAAATCAAGGACTTTTCTCTCTGTATGTAAACACGTAGTACATCCACTTTTATTACATCAAAAGAAACCTTTTGGTCTCTCAGGTAAAAATGTTTTACCATATGTATCTTCAGAGACCGCTTAACTCTTATAATGACTGTGTACCAAGTTTGTTTTCAAGTTGTTTGCTCTATGAAATATGACTCTACCATCAAAATTAATTGATGAACCTAAACTTCCATCTAATTGAAGAGAAAAGAAGAGTATTGTTTAATAATTTCATAATTTAGCTTATTTGGTAAGCACAAGTTATATTGAGTTGTAAATAGTACCGATCTCTCATTTGTTTCTTTCTTTTTTTGTTGTTGTAAACGGGTACTTCTATCAATTCTAGAGGCCCTATTATCAACGAGTTTTAAAACTTGTTGCATATGATAATGGTTCTCCAGCCAATCAGCTCCCAACTGTTATCTGTAGGAAAAATTACAGTTGGGAGCTGATCGGCTAGAGCACCATTTATCATACGCAATAAGTTTTAAAACTTGTTGCGCATGATAAAAGTTATTGATAAATGGGCCCCAAACTCACTTCTGTTAGCACTCTGTCTAATATTTTGTGATGATATCCCTGACTTAAAAATGCTTGATAGAGAGTCATAGGGGGTGATTCAAAAGTTCTGCTGGCGGCTTTTTTTTTAAGACGCACAGAACAATTCAATTGTTGCTCTATCAGGGCGCGATAGCCACCAGTGCCGGCATTTCTGCACACACTCAAGAGGGTGCGAGCAGAAATGTGTTTCAAACCCCCCGGTTAGGGCGCGCTAACCGCAGTTAGCACGCCCTAACCAGAATTTTAGATGGGTTTAACTGTTTTATACGGCTAAACCTCATCTCATAGGCAGCGAAGAGGGCGATAATTAATGAGCGCCCAGAACAATTGAATAGCAAACTGGGTGCTCATTAATTATCACGACCTAAAAAACATTTGAATCGCCCCCATAGACTGTCTTTCAAAAGAATCCACAGAGCTACAATTCAGTTTTTACCCTCAGAAATTGCCCTTATTTATATATTGTTTTTTTCCATGATCTTAGATGATTACGTTTATAGTTAAGATATTTATTTGATCAACTGTCTTAATAAAAGTCTCTGTCACCAGACCATCTTCCCTGAATGTGAGCGCAATAAACAGAAATAAATAAGTGCTAGTAAACTTCAGTTAATAATTATTGTGATTTAAACTCTAAATGACATCAGTTCATTGCAGTATGTTACAATAGTTCTGCCTAGCCATAAAGTCTGTATGATATTTTCCCGGGTAACATTCAGATAATAACCTTTGATACTCATAGGGCTTGCCAATTACTGCTGCAGAGATTTAACAAAAATCTTTCTCCCGATTGTGTAACACACCTACACCACACCTTTACTCATAAAGGGGCAGATGTATTATTAATCACATTTTTCATGCGAAAATGATCTCTTGTTATCATGGCAATAATAAAAGACTTTTCTCATGAATGTATCAAAGTGAATTAAATTTCAGAAATTGTTTTTGTGCGCTAAATAGAAAAGTTGAAAATGGCCTTTATTATTATTATCCTTTATTTATATGGTACCACAAGTGTTCCGCAGCACTTTACAAAGTACATAAACAAATAATTTGACAACTGACTTACAGTACAAAATAGGACAAGAACATGGATAATATACATTGATACATAAGTGACCATAACACCTAGATATGCAACAGAGCGTAAACAACCAAGTGTTAGGTGTCCTGGTGGGGGGTAAGAAGTAGGTGAAAGTAAAGGAAGGAGAAGCACAAGAGGGTAGAGGCCCTGCTCGTAAGAGCTTACATTCTAAAGGGGAGGGGCAGACAAACAGGTGTGACACAGATGGGGTAAACGGAGGAAGGAGCATGTTGCAGCAAGTTAGGATGAGAGTTAGAAAAGCACTGATGAAGTACTGTAGTGGGTCTTGAGAGCCCGTTTGAAGGATTGTAAAGAAGAGTCTGATAGGGAAAGGGAGAGGGTTCCAAAGGTGAGAAGCAGCGCGGGCAAAATCTTGGAGGCGGGAGTGGTAGGAAGTAATCAGTTGGCATGAGAGGCGGCGTGCATTAGTTGAGTGAAGGGGGCAGACAGGAGAGTGGAGGGAGATGTGGTCAGAGATGTAAATGGGAGAGGAATGGGTGAGGGCTTTGTAAGCGAGTGTGAGAACCTTGAATTGGGTTCTAAAGGGAAGGGGAGCCAGTGGCCTCAGCATAAACCACGAAAACCATCTATAGCAAAGGTGATCAAATTTAATAAACATAAGTATATTTTACACTATTTCACAGCTATTACATTGTAATATAAATTATGGACATGGTACAGAATTATTTTACAGCACCAATTGGGGACAAAATAGTTATTTGGGAAAATAATTTTTCATTAATGTTATGATATACCTGGTTATGGCAAATAATACATTTATTGTATTTAGAGATTGTGTTAAAATGGGTAGTGAAGTAACCAGTGGGTCGGGTGTAGGCAACCTGTGGCACTCCAGCTGCTGTGGACTACATATCCCAGCATGCCCTGCCACAGTTTAGCATTCACTAACAGCAAAACTGTGGCAGAACATGCTGGGATGGATAGTTCCACAGCAGCTGGCGTGCCACAGGTTGCCTACCCCCAGGGGTGTATCTATAATGGGCGCAGGGTGTGCGGGGCACACGGGCCCCCGGGTCCAGAAGGGCCCACATCGCATACCCTGCATCCATATAGTATTATACTTACCTGTCCATAGTCTCCATAGTGCTGCTCTGCACCACCCAGAGCAGCACAAATCACTGGTGAAATGGCGGTGGCCATTATTCCCAATGACTCATGCAGGTGCAGTACTGCTGTCCCCGGCAAACCGGCGCTGGCGCAATTTTACCGGAGACCTGCACATGCACAGTAAATTCTGGCTCTAAGCTAGAAGGTGCACATCAAGGTGCACGCCTAATCTCCCATCTCGGCAGATGCCTTCACAAGTTAGAAGAGTGCCTAGGGTTGTGGAGAGGCAGAATAATCTGAACAGACACAAAAGTATGAAAATCAAATTAGTAGTCTAACCTCATGGTCATATTCATGGCTGGTGCGTGGTCATGTTCAGGGCTGGCGCAATGCGCTCAGCTGGCCCTGCGCAGCAGGGAGGCGCCAGGCTGGAGAGGCACCGCTGCTGCTACTCCATTTGCCAGGTGCCCGCTGAGATTTTGTTCCCAGCAGCTCCTTCCCTGCAGCAGCAGCTGGGGGCTGGAGCTCACTCCTGGGCTCTTCCTTCCGGCTCCTGTAGTGGGGGAAGGGAGAGACATCCACCTGCCCCACAAGGAAGGTACACCCTGATGCTGCTGCATAAGTTCACACTGCACGGACACTGATGACTGAGTACCATGTCATTTTCTTGCACTTTTGCACTTTATGTGCACTGATGTATTTTGTGACAAATTGGATTGCTCTACTTTTTGAAAAATGAAGCTATAAAAAACTTATTTTGCATTTAATGTTGGTGTGCTGGTCTTCCAGTTTTTTCTGGTTTCCCTCTGATATATATATATATATATATATATATATATATATTATACATATATATATATATATATATATATATACACATTATATATATATATATGTTGGGTACAGGATGCCTGCGCTGGGGACCCTGGTGGTCAGAATCCCGATGCCGGCATACCAGCAGGGTTAGGATAGGGTTAGATGCCCTTCACCGATTGGTTATCAGTTACTGTCCACGTGGGCATAGAGGGGGAATATAAACCGAGCCTGAAGCGTGGTGAGCGAAGTGAGCCCGCAATGGTACAAATTTCCACTATCAGGGGTCAGGTACTCCAGCTGAGATGAGATAACAGAGCTATGAGGGCATGCAACTGCACTTACGCCCTTACTCCACGTCACGTCCAGGTCCTTAGGATGAAGGGGAAATATAACCAATCGTATCCTAACCCCCCCTCTCTAGCAACCCTAACTCTCCCTCCCCGATGCCTGAACCTAACCTCCCCCCATAGTGCCTAAAAAAAACCTCCCCCTCCCTGCAGCCTAACCTTAGCCCTCCCCCTAATGCCTAACTCCTAACCGCATTACTTACCATCGGGATGCCGAGGGTTGGGATTTTGACAGGTTTCATGATTCAGCCGCTGGCACATTCCAAGCGCCGACATCCCAACTGTCCGGATCCCATATATACAGTACATACACACAAACATACATAATGCACAGGGGATAGACATTACACTAACCTGTGGGAAGTTATTCTGGTCATGTTGGTTTCTCAACATGGCCAGTGACAGCTGCATTCCCTCCCGTGCTAGGTAGGCAGCTCAGCCTCTGTGCTGCAGAGCAGACTGTTTTCCTGACATCAGTGCCCAGCTGCCTACTAAATTGCTGAGAAAGGGATTGAAGGTGAATGGGCGGAGATTTAGATGACCCAGGAGTTGAGCTACGGGTGATAAGAGGACACAGGACAGCTTTGGATGGCACAGGCCAGGGTCTCAGGGAGCAGAGCTAGTTGGATGGTTGGACAGAAAATCTTTACGTGTGTATGCATCTTTAGTGTGTCATTTTATTAATATCTTTGTAACTAAAGGTGCATACACACGTAAAGATTTTATGTCCAACCATCCAACTAGTTGATTGGTTGGAATGAAAATCTGGTAAGATATGAAAGCAAATGACAATCAACAATTTGCTCCCAAACGCCGGAAAATGGTCAAAAACTGTTGTTTGAACAAATTGTTTAGATCAAACATTTAACAAAATTGTCTGAACGACTATTTTCATCTGTTTACTGGCATTTAGGAGCAAATTCCTGATCATCATTTACTCCCATACCTTACCAGATTTTCATTCCAACCAATCAACTAGTTGGATGGTTGGACAGAAAATCTTTACGTGTGTATGCAGCTTTAGCCTTGAAAATATTTTTTGGATTAAACACATTTAATCTAGCATATTCTCTGTAATTCTTATTGAACTTGCGAGCCTGTGAGGCCCATGCTACATACCTGTGTGTGATTAAAGGTGATTTATTAATAATCTGTTCGGAGATCACAGAACTCCAGAAAAGGTCTGTTTGGTGGCAGGAGAATAGTGTTTTTTGGTAAGTGACCAAGGTGCACCGGAGTCACGACTAGCTGATCCAGATTGTTGTATCTGTGAGTCAACCTGGGATCGTGACACTTGGTTTTACACTATGCAAAGTCTGCCAAAAATCTGAATACACTGTAGTACAATGCTTTGGTAATTGCTGCAAGCACAGCAGAGATATTCTGAACACACTGGAGCACAATGATTAGGCAATTGCTGCAACACAGGAGAGATATTTTGAACACACTGGAGCACAGGAGTAACACAAGGACAGACCTGGAATGAAGTAATTGTTGCAAGCACAGGAAAGATATTCTGAAAACACTGGAGCACAATGCTTTGATAATTGCTGCAACACAGGAGAGATATTCTGTACACACTGGAGCACAATGATTAGGCAATTGCTGCAAGCACTGGAGAGATATTCTGAACACACTGGAGCACAATGATTAGGTAATTGCTGCAACAAAGGAGAGATATTTTGAACACACTGGAGCACAGGAGTAACATAAGGACAGACCTGGAAAGAAGTAACATCAGCAGACACTGGAAAACGACAACATTGCTCAGGCAACTTCCAGTGGTCCGCAGACTGGCTTTATCCGCTTCAGTAGCAGATCATTGGTGGACAGCGTCAGCTGATCTCATCATGCTACTGTACCATTGGGTATGGAGTCGTCAGGTGATGCAAACTGTCATGGCCGCAGCCATGACGGCAATCGCAGAAACCAGGCATGGAGCAGTCCAAGGCAGTTAACATGGCACTAAGTATAATGCTCAGCGTGTTACCCTCCGCCACCCCGACGTCTGACCCCAGGGGAGATCAGGGGAAGCCGGCGCAAAGGTGAGCAATGGCCGATCCTAGGCTGCAACCTGACAGTACCCTGCTTTCAGGGTGGACTCCGAACACCACAATGTGCGCCAAAAAACAAAAGAATCTTTGACTCAAAGAAATTCTGATAGAAGATCAAGGTATACAACTTCCAAAACATCTTCCAGATGATCTTCCAGATCCGAGAAAGTTTCAAAAAACCAGTAGAAACTGATAAATAGGATTCAAAAAATTAATTTTTCACCAAAAAATTGGTCACAAAATACGTATACATTTTTCTTCTTCCCACGGGATCGTTGAGGACCATTCGAAGAAGGAGAAGACTTAAGTTGAACAGGATCCTTAATGGGATCTATTGATAACTGTATTTCGTCATGCTCAGGATCGTAATCTAAATCCATGTTGTAATTCATCATTCTATTGATTCCTTGAGTTTCTCCTTTTGGACTGATTGTTCTAGCAGTGTATTTTTTTCTTGAGAAGAACTTAAAGAAGTGCATCTGTGTTTAATGGTAGAAGATGGTACTCTAGGGCTAGGGACTTCGTTGAGGCAAGTGCCCACGGGTGGACTTGTTGGGGAGAATCTTTTGACAATGGAAGTAGTAAAAGCTACCAAATTCATAAGGATTGGATCTTGAGATTCCATTAATGGGGTAGCCCATTCCAACACCTGTCCTCTAAAGCTAGAGAGCAAACATTTAACGATACTCATAGGAGTAACAGCACTGGAAGGACCTCAAAATATTGGAGTAACTCAAAATAGTGTGTCAAGTTTCCCTCAAAAAGAATGCACTCAGGAGTACTAGAAAAATTTAGATCTGCTGGTTCATAATTTGTCGGCGGAAGGAGATTGGCAGAATTAGATTCACTAGAATTCACACAGGTCTTAGTTGAAATTTTTCTTTTGAAGTGTTTGAAAAGACCGGACTAAATTTCTTAATTAACGCTTCACTAAAAGCTACTAAATTTAAAAGTATTGGATCTTTAGATTTGTAAATAGGTTCAACCCAATCCCAAGCTTCACCTTGAAAAGTTGAGATGATAAACTCTACGACATTGGTAGGCTTGATTCCCAATGATGGAGAGGACTTCATAATAGAGAGGTATTGATCTACCAAAGCATAATACTGTGCTATGTCTCCATTGAAGCAAATATCAGAAGGATCCTGGGTGATACATTTAGGTGTAGCAATAGCGACATCTTGAGAATCTTTTAACTGAAGGGGTGTAGAAACAATTGACTGAGACAAAACACTAGAAGACTCCTTCTTGATGAGATTTGAGACAATCTTCTTGGGTACAGAACTCAAAACCTTTTTGGGATATGAGACTTGAGACTCCTTCCTGGGATATAACACTTGAAACCCCCTCCAGAGGCATGAGACTTGAGACCCCCTGCTGGCGTGCGGGACTTGAAACCCCTTTTTGGGAATTGAGACTCAAGACTCTCCCCTGGGGTGTAACACTTGAAGACCCTTCCTGGGGTATGAGACTTGAACCCCCTTTCGGGGTGAGCGACTTGAAACCCCCTCCTGGGGTACAAAACTTGAGACCCCCTCCTGGGGCATGAAACTTGAGACCCCCTGCTGGGGTGCAGGACTTGAAACCCCCTGTTGGGGATTGAGACTGGTAATTTCCTCTTGGAGTATGACTCTTGAACCCTCCTCTTGGAGTGAGAGACTCAAGACCCACTCCTGAAGTACAGGACTTTACCTCTTGGGGTACAGAACATGAAATACCCTCTTGGGATGCAAGATCAGAGACTCCCTCCTGGGGTGAGTGACTCAAAACCCCGTCTTGGGGTATAACACCAGAAGACCCCTCCTGGGGTATAATACTTGAACACCCCTCCTGGGATATAACACCAGAAGACCCCTTCTGGGGTATAATACTTGAAAATCCCTCCTGGGGTATAACAGCAGAAGACCCCTCCTGGGGTATAATACTTGAAAACCCCTCCTGGGGTATAACACCAGAAGACTCCACCTGGGTAACAAAACTTGAAACCTTGTCTTGGGGCGTGAAGCTTGAAATGAAGGCCCCTCCTGGTGCATAAAACTCAAAATGAAGGCTCCCTCCTGGGGCGTCAAACTCAAAACGAAGGCCCCCTTCTGGGGTGTGAAACTTGAAATGACAGTCCCCTCCTGGGGTGTAGGACCTGAAACCCCCTGCTGAGGTATGGGACTTAAAACCCCTTCCTGGGGAAGTTGACTTGACATTTCCTCTTGAGGTATGGAACATAAACCCCTATCTTGGGATGCAAGACCAGAGACTTCCTCCTGGAGTGAAAGACCCAAAACGCTCTCTTGGGGTGCAAAACTTGAAATTCCCTTTAAGGATATGAGACTTGAAGCCCTGCCTTGGGGTGAGAGACTTAGAATCCCTTCATGGGGTGTATTACTCGAAAACCCTTCCTGGTGTACGACACCAGGAATCCCCTCCTGGGGTAGGAATCTTGCAACCCCTTCTGGGGGTGTAACACTTGAAACTTCCTTATGGGGAGCAAAACTTAAAAACCCCCCTTGGGGTATGTCACTTGAATTCCCTCCTTTGGATGAGGAGCTTAAAGCTTTGACTCGAGATATAGGACCTAAGATCACCTCCTGGGGAGAGCCACTCAAAACCCCCTCCTGGGGTACAGGACTTGAAATTTAAGAGTTTAAGACTGGTTTACTACATAACTCCTCAGGGACAACTGACTGGAGACCTCCTATGTCACAGGTAACATCTGAATCATGACCGATAGAATTAATAGGAATTGTATCTTTGACTTTGGGAGGATAATCTATTCCTCCTACCTTACCTAGACAAGGGAAGAAATACCTTGTAGTTGGACCCCAGTTAAAAACTTCCTTTTGCTTTGAAAGCGTTCCCTTATTGTTTGAAACGGAAGGAGTAGAGACCACCAATGGTGACGGGGAAGAACTGGAAGCGCCATCTTCGAAGGACACACCCTTGTCCCTACCTCTTGAAGGTCGAAGAGCACAGACTCTGATAAAATGGTCATCATAACCACAATACAGGCATAGATGTAGTTCCCGGCGGCGCTGATGTTCGCTCTCCGAAAGCTTGGGGTGTAGGAAGCTTTGATGTCTTACTCCAGTCCCCCTGACGGTGGTGTTGGATACCTCAGGGGTAACACCAGGGGACTTAGAAATAATTTGGAGCATACTGGGGAGGACACTTTTGGAGTTGTTCCAAAACTTGAGAAAAACTTATGAGGAGGTTATGATCACTAGAAATAGTTGATTATGTAGGAAGGGGATACTCAGAAGATAGACTTGAAGACTCAAAGCTTCTCTCTGCCATAGGAGAGGATGAAATGTGAGACTCAGAAGAACCAGACACAGGAGGTTTTGTTGGTGGTACTTGAAAAATAGCTGGAGACGATACAGAAGGAGCAAAACATTTTTCTTTAAATATCCCCAAAAATTCTTGCAGATGTCGCCCTACAACCCGCAGAAATGTCTCATGAAGCTCCACTCGAGAAAGCAACTCGAGAACCCCTGCCTTATCCTCCAACCTGGCGGCTTGCATCTTCTTATGGCCTGATCAAACTGTCACAACCGGCTGTATGGAATCCCCTGCTGAGGGATGCAAGCTGAGATTCAGGGCTAGAGGAAGTCTTAGATGTGGGGCCTGAACACAAGGTCTCCTCATCCACGAGTACCAGTCATTGACAAGACCTGACCAAAGGTGCGGAGTCTAACCAGCCGGGAGATGTTCTCTAGTGACCCCTCCAAGCGGGATATGGGTTTAGCTGCACCCAGCTGGCAGGTCGCGGTCCTTTGGTCAGGTAACTGGTACTCACGGGAATAGAGAGCCTTGATACCGTGGCCCTAGAGGATACTTCTTACAAGGATTATGCTATACCCTTGTATAGCTTCCAATATATACACCGGAGGATCTAGGAAGCTCACTGGCACTGAGGACTGGACAGCGGTACTGAGGCTGGATGATGTAATGACAGCGGTACAGAGGCTGGTTGCTGTAGTGACAGCAGTACTAAGACAGGATGCTGTGGTGACAGAGGTACTGAGACTGGATGCTGAGGTGACAGCGGTATTGGGACTGGATGCTGTAATAACAGCAGAACTGAGGCTGGACACTGTAGCACAATACTTTGGTAATTGCTGCGACACAGGAGAGATATTCTGAACACACTGTAGCACACTGCTTTGGTAATTGTTGCAAGCACAGGAAAGATATTCTGAACACACTGGAGCACAATGCTTTGATAATTGCTGCAACACAGGAGAGATATTCTGAACACACTGTAGCACACTGCTTTGGTAATTGCTCCAAGCATATGAGAGATATTCTGAACACACTGGAGCACACTGCTTTGGTAATTGTTGCAAGCACAGGAGAGTTATTCTGAACACACTGGGGCACAATGCTTTGATAATTGCTGCAAGCACATAAGAGATATTCTGAACACACTGGAGCACAATGATTAGGTAATTGCTGCAACACAGGAGAGATATTCTGAACACACTGGAGCACAATGATTAGGCAATTGCTGCAACACATGAGAGATATTCTGAACACACTGGAGCACAATAATTAGGTAATTGCTGCAACACAGGAGAGATATTCTGAACACACTGGAGCACAATGATTTGGTAATTGCTGCAACACAGGAGAGATATTCTGAACTCACTGGAGCACAATGATTTGGTAATTTCTGCAAGCACTGGAGAGATTTTCTGAACTCACTGTAGAATTGCTGCAAGCACAGGAGAGAAATTTTGAACACACTGGAGCACAATGATTAGGCAATTGCTGCAACACAAGAGAGATATTCTGAACACACTGGCGCACAAGAGTCGGTACTGGTAATCACAGGAGTAACACAAGGACAGACCTGGAACGAAGTAGCATCAGCAGACACTGGAAAATGACAACATTGCTCAGGCAACTTCCTGTGGTCCGCAGTCTGGCTTTATCCCCTGCAGTAGCAGATCATTAGTGGACAGCGTCAGCTTACCACCGTCATGCTACCATTGGGTATGGAGTTGTCAGGTGATACAAAATGTCACGGCCACATGCATGACAGCAACCGTAGAAACCATGCATGGAGCAGTTCAAGGCAGTTCACATGGCACTAAGTATAATGCTCACTTCGTTACCCTCCGCCGCACCCGACGTCTGACCCCACGGGAGATATGGGGAAGCCGGCGCAAAGGTGAGCAACGGCCGATCCTAGGCAGCAACCTGACAGCATACCTCTGTACACCTAACAAGCAAATAACTCACTTTGCCCAACTTATCCCATCGGTAGGCACAAATATGTTCTTCTGGAAATGCCATCCATCTTCCTGCACAAGTCTATGCTCTTTGATTGAAATCAAATCATGATAGGTGACTGGATGAGCCATGCATGCTTCTCCATTCAGCTTCCCCAATACACTGCACTGATGAAGAGTTGGAAATAGTATGTGGTTCCATGTTGCGTGCCACTGACACAGGTTAATATCCCATCAATGGGTCCATGATCCTACTGGGGAGACGAACAATGTTTAAAGGGAAGGTACAAACTGAACTTCTTCAACTTGTACTGAATTTAATATTTATGCTAGATATGTGTTTTAACATTAATAACTCAATTTAGTCTATGTTATTTCACAGAGGAACTAAATAGAAAATTTGGTAGAACACTGTTACTTCTGTAAAAAAAAAATATCATTATGTTGCCAGCTACGTTTGTATGTTTGTGTAGCAGAACTAAACATATCACCATCAGCTCTGCCATGATTTAAATAGAATATTGAGACTGTTCTAAAGAATGGAGAAATTGCCCCACCCTTTTGAATGCCTACTTGCCAATATTTAAAAACAATTTCCAGGGAGATTTCATTGGAACAGTGCCTGTTGGGCAGATGAAGCTGCACCTGTTCTATACAGAATGCTGAATGCAACCACAATACTGTACCTAACCAACACAAATACAGGATATAATCAAAACCCAATTCTACTGTATTATAAATAAATAGTAATATGTAATACTCATGTACAGTAACATAGGATAAGAACATCCAGCAACCACAAAAAAATAAAATTTGTTCAAAGCAATTTTTCAATTGTAAAAACAGGCCAAACATTTTAGGGTCACATCTTCAATACTGGGCCTAACCAACAATTGGTAACCCAATAATTGTGATTACTCATGAAAACATACTTCCCAACATTTCTATCATTTTGGGGCAGATGTGGAGTGAGATCTACAGTATGCCAGTTTGAGTAGCATAAAATAAGTAAAATAAGTTTGCGCATACCCAGAATACAGGGCACACATATCCATGCAGATTTACATAAATCTGACACGTGTGATACATACGTCATGCGAGGCAGGACCAAAGTGGAAAAGGACAGACAAAAGCTGGGTACACATTAGACGATGTGCAAACTATGCAAGCAATGGTCATCCCGATTTCCCTTGAACTTCCAGACAAACTATACAGTGCGTACACACTGTACAATCTTGCAAACGACTGAATGGTATACTGTGCGTCGTTCAGTCGTTAGATCATTAAATATATAACGGTAACATATTGCCTCAGGGCTGTAACTAGGGTGGTGCAACCGGTGCCGTCGCACAGAGTGCTGGATGCCCTGGGGCAGAACCGGCTGCCACCACAATCTGTATTTTCTGGGCACCCGCTGCGATGTACAGTATGTTACACAGCAGTGTGCCCAGATGAGCTCTTCTCACTCTGGAGCTCTGCCAGGCTGTGACGGATGGTCCCAGCTCCTGGCTGCACTAGTGTGTGTGGACTGTTGGGAGAGACGTCATGACATCTCTCTCACAGTAACTCCTGCGCTCCTCCCGTGCCACCTCACCTCCTTTCTTTCTCTCTCTGTGCTGACTACTGTGATGATACCTCCTCCTCCCTGTGCGGCTGTGCCAGGTAACGGTGTGAGTGACTGAGGCCACAGACGGAGGTGAGGGTGCTAGAACCACAGACATGGAGGTAAGGGTGCTGAAGACATAGACATTAGGGTGCAGGAGCTTGGAACACAGACATAGAGGTGAGGGTCCTGGGTACGCAGACATTAGGGTGCAGGAGCTGTGGACACAGTCATGGAGGTGAGGTTGCTGGGGACACAAACATTAGGGTGCAGGAGCTGGGAACACAGACATGGAAGTGAGGGTGCTGGGGACACAGACATTAGGGTGCAGGAACTGGGGATACTGACATGAGGTTGATGGGGGTCATAGACATTAGGGTGCAGGAGCTTGGAACACAGACATGGAGGTGAGAGTCCTAGGTACACAGACATTAGGGTGCAGGAGCTGTGGACATAGTCATGGAGGTGAGGGTGCTGGGGACACAAACTTTAGGGTGCAGGAGTTTGGAACACAGACATGGAGGTGAGGGTTCTAGGTACACAGACATTAGGGTGCAGGAACTGTGGACACAGTCATGGAGGTGAGGGTGCTGGGGACACAAACATTAGGGTGCAGGAGTTTGGAACACAGACATGGAGGTGAGGGCTCTAGGTACACAGACATTAGGGTGCAGGAACTGTGGACACAGTCATGGAGGTGAGGGTGCTGGAGACACAAACATTAGGGTGCAGGAGCTGGGAACACAGACATGGAGGTGAGGGTGCTGGGGACACAGACATTAGGGTGTAGGAATTGGGGATACAGACATGAGAGTGCTGGGGACAGACATTAGGGTGTAGGAATTGGGGATACAGACATGAGGTTTATGGGGACACAGACATTAGGGTGCAGGAGCTGGGAACACAGACATAGAGGTGAGGGTGCTGAGGACACAGTCATTAGGGTGCAGGAACTGTGGACACAGATATAGAGGAGAGGGTACTGAGGATACAGACATTAGGGTGTAGGAACTGGGGATACAGACATGAGGGTGCTGGTAATACAGACATTAGGGTGTAGGAACTGGGGATACAGACATGAGAGTGCTGCGGACACAGACATTAGGGTGTAGGAACTGGGGATACAGACATGAGGGTGCTAGGGATACAGACATAATGGTACGCCCCTCCCAGGAAGATCATACCCTTTAAAGAATGATGGGGGGGTGTCGATGATCTTTCTGGCACAAGGCACCAAAGAGTCAAGTTACGGCTCTGTATAACCTGGTCGTTATAAGCCAGTGGTCGAAATCCCGGCATGGGACTAATGATAGGCGTCTAAATACCGACTCCTATCATCAGCCCAGCATACCAAACGTAAGTAAGATGGGCATCGGGACCTGTTAGCCATGGGGCGGGGGGTTAGGTTTATGGACTCCCGAGGGGACTTAAGTTTTGGCACCCCCGGTGGGTTAGGAGTAGGCTAGGGGAAGGGGGGGTTAGGGTCAGGCATTCCTGGGGGGAGGTTAGGGTTAGGCACCCTCCTGAGAGGGTTAGGTTTAGGGTGCGGAGAGGGGGGGGGTTAGGTTTAGGCATCCCTGGGTGGAGGGTAGGGATAGACACTAGGGGGGGAGGTTAGGGATAGGCACCCCTATGGGAGGGTTAGGGGGGAGGGTTAGGATACTTATCAGGCGCAGTCGGGATCTTCATCTGCCGGACTTCCGGCGTCAGTATTTCATCCGCCGGGCTTAGGTCTGGCGGTATGTCATACTGCTTCCATCCGATAGTGCATACACACTGCATGACGTGCAGAAAATCATTTACGATATCCTCAAATTGAGCCGATGCGGGAGAGTGCATAATGTATATACACTGGACGATTTGCCCGATTTGTCGCTCCAATCCGTCAGAAAATAACAAATCATTTAAAAAATCGTCTAGTGTGTATCCGGCTTAACATAGGCCATGTACAGAAGGGGCATGTTTGTGTATTTGCAAACAGATGCATGCTCTCCCCAAAATCTGATACGGCTTCTATGGCCAGGTACCCCTGTTGCTGTTGAGTCACTCTGCCAATCACAATAATCGTAGTTAAAATGCAGATGGAACAATTCTATAATAAACATTGTTACGTTTGCTTTGTCTGAGTGCAATTTGATGGGTAACATTCATATGGTAATACATCTTCCATAACTAGAAGTGAGTGATATATTTACCTCTTGCACAACACATCTCACTTCACCTTCATTTAGAGTAATGCTGTGAAAGGCTGGACTTTGTTCCACTTTTATTGCTCTGTCTGACGTGCACAGTACTGTACATTGAAAACTAGAGGTGCAGTATAGAATAAACATTGCAATTACATATCTGCTATGATTTGCATATCCAGATACCACTGTATTATGGTAGATAAAGGACAACTAAATTCAAACATGTAAAATTCCATGTGTAAGGCGCGATGATAGAATGCATTGTCCAGCCTCACCACGCTATACCGTTATAGCTTTGTGAAAAGGTAAAGTGTGACTGACTACACTCAATGTATTCCAATCTACCCCAGATAGTTATCTTTAAGCCCATTTGTTAAACTGCATTTTAATGTGTAATTATAGTAATATGGCTTAAGACAACTTGAATTTCGTTTCATACAAAATTCCATTTGCATACTGCATACTGATCTATAAGATGGAATAGGAGAGCGACAAAGGGATAAGGTATGTAAGGAGGACTCCTTGTAGAATGGAGGCATTTGCCAGTTTAATATACGATTCTAAGAGTGAAAGCTTGCTTAAGGCTGCATTAATCATTTAACTTAATGCTGTCCAACTATTTAAAAAGTAAAGACATATTATAGATTGTATAGAACAAAGACAAGAGCTTATAAGGATTGCTTGGATTTAATGTGTAGCAATAGATTTTTTTTTTCCAAGTTAAATTATTTCTTTATATCAGGAAACAATTCTGAATTAGTTGATGATGGTAATGTACTGTGGGCCTGATTCAGAGCCGCTTGCACACGCTGTGCGCTCGCAAGCGGCCTGATGTTCTGCGTACGCGCATGAGCACGCTTCGTTCTGCGCGTGCGTGAACTACACACTGCGGTCGCAACCCTCTCGCTCGCCAGCAAAGGCAACCCAGGGTAATAAGTGACAGGAGAGGCCGTTTGTGGGTGGTAACAGGGGCAGGACACTAATAACGGGGGGTTGGAGATGCGAACACAGGCGTGCCTGGGTGTTTCAACACCATTTTAGAGGTATGCATAATTAACAGGCAGCGTCATAGTACACGTCACTTGCCTTTTTTTACACTGATTTCCTCGCAATGCTTGCGGTAGGGTAAAGCTACCTCAAGCACTGCATTCGAATCCGATGGTGCTCGATGTACCAATGTTTTAATACACTTCCTGGAGATAACGTGCTGCTGGTGGGCGGCTCTGCCTGTGCGATTGGGCATACGCATGCAAAAAGTGGCCGTTCGCTAAGACATGGTGGGCGTGCTTATGGCTTGGCGAGCGATCGCTTCCCGTGGCATCATTTTGACAAATTTGCATACACTTCCTGGAGATGACGTGTTGCTGGTGGGCGGCTCTGCCTGTGTGATTGGGCATACGCATGCAAAAAGTGGCCGTTCGCTAAGACATGGTGGGTGTGCTTATGCCTTGGCGAGCGATCGCTTCCTGTGGCATCATTTTGACAAATTTGCATACGCATCTAGCGAGCGTACGCAGACAGCGAACGGGTCTGAATCAGGCCCTTTGTTCAAAGCGACACATATGCTGTACTATTCCAGTATGAATAACAAAACTTTTCTTACATATGCCATCCTATAAAAAAGATCTGGCTTGTGCTTGGGGTTCACAAACAATATTAGCCAAATGTTCCTTTTATCCTAAGTAAAATATGGAATTTCATGGCTGATATATGGGTACAATAAAATAAACAAGTGCATGACAAGTTTCTGTTGTCAATTGGAATTTCCCCATTGCAAACTTTGGATTGTTAATTTGTCAAACAAGTATGGCTGCCCATGGGATTGCTTCTAGCAGGGTACACTGAAGTAAACATCCCAGGCCACATGTTTTACAGGTAAAGAATAAACAAATGGTTCCTGCATTGTTGGTAATACTGGAAATTGTTAAAGGGATCATCTTTATGTTGCATATTATACTGCTGAAATATGCAAATGTTTATGTCTGCATTTGTATACCATAAGTAGTTTTTGTGTTGGGCAGCACAATGGTTAGATTAGGGTTGGCCACTGACCATCGATGGGTAGTAGCCATGGTCTGATGGCAATGGTGAGTGTTTTCACCATCGTTAGGAAGCCACCAATGGTGATAATCAGTTACTTATCCCGTGGTGGTGTGCCTTAATATACACAGCAACCTATTAGTGCCGCAACTGATGGGCAACTCAGTAGGAAGCTCACCGTCTTTATTAGTATAAAAATACATACACAGTCATGGCTGTGAAGTGTGCACCTCTAAATCAAGCCCATAGCGGATCAGTCGATTATAGGACTTCTGAGCAAACCTATGGTCACCCAGAATCGCAGCGGGAACTGAGATGGCGGAGCCGTTTTTACCGCATATGGGATCGCAGGCACAAGCAGAGACGCCCCAAAAATGGTTGCAACACATCTGCGTTTGAGCTGCCACCCCCCGTTGCCACCCACAAATGGTCCCTGATAGTCACTTTGAGTGACAACGGTGACAAAACTTGACACGTGCAGATTAACCATAATTGCTTACTGCCTAAACATGGGCATTGCATCCATCTCTAATTCAGGCCCCTTATCGTGAGCTCCTTGTACAGCCAGTTCTCTCCTTCTGTAAAATAGATCTGTCTGGATGTCACCTGTGCATTTACCTTGTGAATGCATGTAAGATATCCATTTCATGGGAATGTCATGGACGTGTAGCCAGGCTTTCACGCTATCCTGAGTATGACAAAGGGACGCCTGTCTCTGATGGCCCATTTGCACTCAGCATAGGGGAGGTTATAGTGTTAAAAAAACTAATGATATAATATAATGTAATAATAATATAATATATACTTATAGTTATTACATTTATATTTATTATATATTATAAATATTTGCAACTATATTCATGAAGCCATACGGATAATGGCATTGGCGTAGGGTAGTAAATCTGCCTGCGCTCCTGTCCGTTCTTGTGGCCTTTTTGTGTGCAAAAGAATCAAAATGCAGTCCTGATGCGAATGAGTGTTAATATAAAATTTAAATAAACTAAACTCAAATGATAAAACTAATCAGTTATTCTGTCACAGCCATGAACCATGTTGTATCTTGCCTTCTGCCTCACTGCCACAATGTACCATGGGGGAGATGTATCAAACCTTGTATACTTTCATAGTGTCATCATTCAGAATCTCAACACGAGAATGTCAATATAGGGGTGATTCAGAGGTGCACGCATGAGGGACTGGTGCTGTAGCAGCGGATCTGAGTAGTTATGCTAAAGCGGTGAGTGACGTCTTCTGGAAAGAGACAACAACCATCAGCTACTCAGATCCGCTGCATCGGGAAAGCATTGCTACCATCACAATGACCATCGGACATCTGAGTAACCCTAAAGTTAATCAAAATGTCCATCACAACTTACCTGCCGAGGTCAGTGATCTGAGCCTGAGGACGCAGTCACTGGCTTCGGTAAAACGCCAGCCCCATTCCTGTGTTTGAATCCACCCAAAAGGCTGCAGACCATCAATCAACTGACGTCTGCAGCCGCACTGCAACCGGCGACACAGGATCAGATCTACATGCGCATGCGCACATCAAAAATCATTTCAATAGCTTCTACCTATGAATCTGCCCCATGGTCTGATATCAATATTGTGAATGTTGACAAGAGAATGTCATCAGCCAATGTTAGGAAGATTTTAGGGTTAGGGTTAGGCTGCAATGAGGGTTAGGTTTAGGGTTAGGATCAGCAATACTTACTGCCGCTATGGACATCTGCTTGCTCGATATGCCGTACGTCCACATTTACTATGGTGTCATTCTGTCAATGTCGACGTTGTCAATGTCAACACTGCCAGTGTCGACATTCAGAGGTCGACATTCTGTACATTGGCAAAGTTTACCACAGCCAGTACTACATAAATGATAGCCAGAAGCTGATTGGTTGCTATAAGCAATTTCTCAACTTATCCTCTTTAGAAAGTTTGCTGCATCTCCCCATCTTAATAGTACAAATTTAGCATTGGACATTATTTGCAGTCTGCAATTTGAAGAGTAAAACCCAGAAGAGGTCTGTTAAGCCCCGGCCATGTGCTCGGTGCTCAGTGTAAGTGGGCTATTTCTATTTAGTGGCCTGATTCTGAGTTGGGCATGTTTGCTGCACTTTGCTGCATGGCCACAGCAGGCTACTTCCTTATGCTAGTGCGAGAATCCCCAGTATATGCTGTGTGTCTGCATGTGAAAACCTATCCTGTCCTACTGCCCATCACCATTAGTATAGGGACTTGCACTAACCACATTCTGGGCCTGATTCAGACCCGGTCACGAGCGCTGAGCGCTCGCAACCGGGTTGATGTTTGCCCACTGGGCATGCGCACAATGGAGCCGGCTCCGTCGTGCGCATGCACGAGACCCGGCTAGCGACGGGTGTTACGTTGCTCCGGGTCTCGCGCCAAAGGGGGCGAATTGTCGATGGTGATTGACAGCTCGCCCCGTTTGGTAGACGGGCTGGCCAAACAGAGGCGTTCCCGAAGGAACGCCTGCTGTTTGGGGGCGGTCCCACTGACATCACCAGTGATGTCAGTGGGAGAGCTTCCGGCTCTATTAGAGCTTGAAGCTCTCTGGGGCTTGCGGCCACGAGACCCTACCACAAGGGTCTCGTCGCAAGCCCGATGACCATCGCGACCATCAACCTGGCCGCTCGCAATAGCTGTGGGTGGTCACCCACAGCTATGCGAGCGGCCAGGAGGCCGAACAAAAAAAAACAAAAAACGCCCTGATTCAGAGCAAGCGCTCGTTCAGAGCGTCTGTCTCTGAATCAGGCCCTCTGTGTGCAAGAGATCCATTACAAAAGGTGTCCCATCTGCATCCACATGCTATGAACGAGAGTGTAAGTTAGCTTACACATCCACGACATTCCCACAAAGCGGATCATTCCTGTGAATTTATATTATCACCACGTTACCGGCCATTACCCAGAAAGAGTCCTGTTGATGGATGGATCAATTTCTACGCACTTGCAAGCTCTGGGTCTGATTCAGAGATGCACGCAATGCCCGTTGGGTTGTTGCTGCTGGGATCCCGTACACAGAAAACATGCAAAAATATGCTAATGACTCAGCCAACCTCTTGTGCACAGAGACCCCCACCTCCGGCGTCTCACATTCACCGCTTATGTTCAAAAGCAAAAACATCGGAAAAATTTGCCGCATGTCGACCCTCTGTGCAACACTATGCTGTCTCAGAATGTCCGTCTCACCTAAGACACCAAAGATGCGAATAAATCCTCTCTGCGACGACTGTTGCTAACCAACCACTGCACGTTTGTAGTGTAGCTTTGGTGCATGCTCAGTAGCAAATCACTCCACTGTGTCCAACATCGACACTGTGGCCATTTCTGAATCAGGCCCTCTGTCCGTATGGGTATGCCTGTTCTAGGGCATGTGCAGTCATCAATTTATTTTTATGGCGCAAGCGCAGTATGCAAATATCGGTTAAATCTGTCTGCATTTCCTTTTACGTCAAGGCCCGTATTCAATTAGAGGCGAAAAGCCGCGATCGGCGAAAAGTTTTCTCCTATTTCCAAAGTATTACCCTATTCAATTCCAGGACATTTTCGCCTAGCCGAAAACTCCATAGGCAAAAACAGACAATTAAGTTTCTCCACCAAAAGGCAGTGCAAAATCCCTATTTTTGAGTAAAAAAAATGGGAACTTGGTTCAGAACCCTTTGGGCACCCCCCCCTAATGACTAATTAGGCAAAAATTATTTTAAAAAATCTAAATACCCCTAAAAAGACATGTCAATTTTGAGGTGAAAATGCAAAAAGTGTTTGAAAATTGGGCTAAAGTACTGGGACATGTATTTTGGGGTGCTGTATAGATGGGACAGGTGTTTTTAGGATTACAGGAGGCTACAGCAGGTGTATTTTTACGTTTGTTTTATTCTGCACTTTACAACCCCCAAAATATACTAGTACCCATTTACATGTACCCCAATTTAACTACAGCAATCATTTTTCATAAAAGACATTGCTTAATGTCATGCCTTCAGCAGTGGCGTAACTAGGGTATTTGGAGCCCAGGGCAAATTTGAAAAGGGAGCCCCCCCCCTCCCCCGATGTGCACGCGCGGCGGAAAAATGGGCGTGGTCACTTAAAAATGGGGCGTGTCAACATGACACACCCCTTTATTTTCACACTGAACATTCCTATCCATATGCACCTTAACCCCAGTAGTACCCCTTATACAGTACCCCCAGTATGGAGTTGTGCTCCTTCTTATGCAGGCCCATAGTAGTGCCCCTTATACAGTATCCCCAGTAGTGGTCCCCCCAAATGCAGTGCCCCATGTAGTGTTCCCCCTTATGCAGTGCCCCCAGTAGCAGTCCCCACAATACAGTGTGCCCAGTAGCGGTATCCCCCTATGCAGTGCCCTTTATATGGTGCTCCCAGTAGTAGTCTCCCCCATGCAGTGCCCTTTATATAGTGCCCCCAGCAGTAGTCCCCCCCATGCAGTTTTCCCAGTAGTGGTCCCCTTATGCAGGCACCCAGTAGTGATTCCCCCTATCCAGTGCCCCCTGTAGTGGCCCTTCCTATTATTGCCCCCAGTAGTGGTCCCCCGAGTGCAGTGCCTCTACTAGTAGGCCCCTTTTATAATGCCCCCAGTGGTAGTTCCCCCCCAAGTAGTAGTCCTCAGTAGAGGTATCCCCTCCCGATTAAGTGCCCCCAGTAGTAGCCCCCCCCAGTAGAGGTCCTCCCAATAATGGTGCCCCCACACCCAGTAGAGGTCCTCCCAGTAGTAGCCACCCCCCTCCCCCGTTCTGCAGATAGGTTAAAAAATATATATATGTATATATATATATATAAAAACATACTTACCTGAATCCACGCTGCTGCTGCTGCTGCTGCTGCTCCTGCTGCTGCTCCAGTCCGCGACGCCGCCCGCCAGTCCTCCCGGGCTGGCGCGCTCAGCATTATGGGACAGACGTCATGACTTCAGTCCCATTACCCACTGCAGGAGCCGGACTGAAGTCCGGCTCTTGCAGTGGGTGCTGCTGCAGTCAATGAGAGTCTATCTGACTCTCATTGGCTGCTGTTTAACACACGCATCGCCGCCAGCGCTGGCGGCGATGCGTGTGTTATGCACAGCCTGAGCACGCCTCCTGGCGCTATTGGGCAAGTGCCCAGGGGGAAGGAACGGGCTCAGGTGTGAACAGGACCGGCGCAGGGAAACCTAGCGCCGGTCCTGTGTAAATGTGTAGCGCCGACCGCAATCACTGCGGTCGGCGCTACACTTGTGGCTAACTAGGGTGGGCCGGACCATGGCCGGCGGTGCCCCCCCACGCCGCTGGTCCCACGGCGCCCAGGGCACGCACCCTGCCCGACCCCTTCTAGTTACTCCACTGGACTTCAGCATAGGGTTATGTTACACTAATTCACATTAGCAGTCCCACCTAGTGGTCAGGAGAGCAGCAGTTTAAATCTGATCTATTTTGTCCTTCTTAACATTCCATAGCAGTCTAGCAATGCATTCTGGGCTAAAGGAGCTGTAAGCAGCCATTTTTCTTTTTCACATGGTCCCAGACAGTCATCATTACATATGCTCAACCTGGTACAGCATCCGATGTTTTACCATTACTTATCACGTGCACATTTGTTTATAGGCATCGATCTGTGTACATCCACGCAAGTTCCTCTATCGAATAATAAACTCAGTTCTTCAGATCACATCTGACTGGATTATTGGAAGATAGAGTATTGGTTATGCTGGCTGCTCCAAACTTGTCAGACACTTGGTGCGGGGCAGTACACTTAATGTAATTTTTCCACACTTATGCAAATATGCATATAACAGCCCTTTGACTCAAAATAACATCCCTAATTACTTTTATTATGGCTAATAATACACTTCTATATTGATTCCCCAGGTGAGTTAGGCTTTATTGGGGGTACAGACTGATTTTCCCTAAAAAAAAATGACCTTTTTGCCAGTTCCGCTATTCGCTGCATTTGCCCATATGCGTTTTTGCCTGTTTTACAATTGAATAGGGCGAATACATTGCCTCACAACGAATGAGATGAAAACATTGCGCTTTTCGACGATCTCGGTTTTTCGCAGCTAATTGACTCTGCCCCCAAGTCAGGCCCTAGGTGTGACCAGCTTGCTGACGTTACATGAATAAACTGGGCAGAAATGCCTTTCAAACCCCTGAGCACTGAGTATCAAATTAAAGGTGCATACATACGTAACGATCAGTTTCTGAGTTATAACGATGAACGAAAATCGTTCAAGCGTGCTCCCGTTTGTAGTTTGTCGTTCATTTCAGACTGTCCAACATAACGATTCTCATTAAGGGAAGGAACATTTTTCATTCATCGTTGTAAAAATTGTTAATTACACTTTAAAAAATCGTTCACTTCTCAAAGGAAAATCTGACAGATAATCTGACAGATAATTGTTAGTTACAAAATCGTTACGTGTGTATGCACGATTTCCACTACCCGACAGTGAAAAGACTAAACGATAATGATATTGTTCAATACACTGCAGGGTGCCCACACTGAACGATATGTCGTTCAGTGCAGGCACAATCAATCATCTGCAAACATGCTGAACCTGACGTTATCGTCTGGTTGACCGGCATGTTTGCACAATGATAGATGTCTAAAAGACCAAATTTTGTAATGATTTTTAAACGATTTTCAAATGATGTTCAAACGGTTATCGAACGATGTCGATATCGTTAAATTGCTCATTTTAATCGTCTAGTGGATTGGCACCTTTAAGGCATTTGTTCCAAAGTAAGGAGCATAAAAAAGCAATTCCCAGCAATGCAAAGCATGAGTGCACTGAGCCTCTGCTGCCTTGGGTATTTATGTACACTGGAGTTCAGGCTAAACTTTGAATTATACATGGGGCACTGTCAGGCTGCATTCCCTGCTGCTGAGCTCTGCACAAACTCAGGAGGACCCCGGCTTATTATAATAACTACTACAGGCTCCCTGACAGCTCCAGACAAATTAGCCTTTGAGGGCGGGCCATACAGGTGATTGACAATTCCAGAGGCTCCGCCCACCTCACTACAGTACCGGAAACCTGCAGGACCGGGCGGTGGTCTGGCTTCTTAGACACACCCCCTCCCAGAATACTTCCTTCCCATTGGATGTGGCACTTTTGAGCGGCGTGTTTTAGCCCCGCCCAGCGAGCGCCGCTGCGCGCCCAGGTCCGGAGCGCTTCCAGTTGAGAGATGGCGGCGTCGGCAGGTAGATCTTGGCTGCTGTTGCTCAGCAGGAGCAGCGGGGGGCTGACAGCTTGCGTTCCCGGACTCGGAGTCAGCAGGCACCGGCCTCACAGGACGGTGAGTGGCGTGCGGCTCTGTGACAGGCTGTGCCAGGACAGGGAAGGCAGGAAAGTGTGTGAGGCTGTGTCAGGACAGATAGGGAGGCGGCCGGGGCGGGGTGTCCGGGGAACCCTGGGCTAGCGCTGCGGCGGCTGCATCAGTCTCAGCTCTGCTACTGTCATTCTCCCAGCAACCTACCTACCAGTGTGGGTGGGCGCAGACTGGAGCGGGAGCCTCCCTTGCTGCAGGGCACCCTCCGCTGACACCCCTTCTCTGCAGTGCCCCGGCCGGAGGAGCTGTGCAGTGCCCGCACAAGGGTCATAGACGGGGAATGCCGCCCGCTGCCCAGGTGGGCACTGCCCTGCTCCAAGCATCAGACACTGCTGGTTCCACAAACTTTATACAGTGTCCTCCTGATATGTCCGATTGCTGCAGTGACTGCTCCTCAGCCCACAATGGAGTAATTCTGTAGTGTGACTGGATGGATGGTGTAGTGGAAGGAGGAGGAGGAGGACACACATGCATCACTGGAGAAGGGAATACTTATTCTTTCCCTAAAAGGGATTTTCCTGCGGTATCATATATTGGCCAGCAACTGGTCCCACTACTGTACTCTGCTCACTGCAGTTACATGAGGCACACTACTGCTCTGATCTGTATGCCTGAGGATACAATTGTGTATGATATATCTATCTCACACACTGATCTGGGGTATGCTGTCTTAATGCACATGTATAACACATACATATAAGCTGGTGTAAATATGCTCTAATGCATTGTAAATGTGTTCCTCTGATATGAGGAAGTAATATAATTTTGCCATCGCTAACAAAGGGTCGTTATTTATTTTTATTTTATTTATTATATTTGTGTGTGTTCCTCAGTCAGCAAATAAAACCGTTTTACTATCCAGTTATGACTCTTATTACTATCCAGTTTGTCAGGGTGCATGGTTCTGAATGAAGCCATGGAACAATATGAGGGCTTCATAGTGCTGGATTGTCTTCTCCTTTTCTTTGCTGGATTCCACAAGCAAAGCATATTGGTGCATAGTGTGCAATGTGTTTGGGCTGTTGTTTATACTTTTTCTATTTGGCATTTTTTATTTCTTGAGATGTACATGAATCTAAATCCTTAACTACATTGCTAATAGTTTTCAGACTTTAGTAGTGTGGGCACCATTATAGTTGTGGGTTTTTTTTATACTGTATATCTGTTATAGGTATAGGGCCCTCCTCCAATTCTATTTTTGTCAATGTTCATTACAGTAATGAATACAATGTAATGCTCCTTACTGTAAGAAGAATATTTTCTATACAATGTTGCAAATTATTGCTGTAGAATAGATAGAGCTGGGTAGTGTGTCTGCGGTATTGCCCTGAACAGGTGGTAGAGACAGGTCTCTGCCCATACAGTAAGTGCAGCATTGCCCGGGTGAGGGGGTCCTGTGCTTGCAGTGTCTTCTTTTGGTACTTTTCTGTTTGCACTCAGCCATACTTGCATTTCAGAGCTATTTTTGGTAGGAAGTGTATCATTAATAAAACATACCCGTGTTTAATATGGAATTTTTTTTTGGGGGGGGGGGGGACTTTTGCTAGTGGATTAGCAGAATCAGTGTTGCTGATGGAGCTGTTGGATAATGCGGACAGGAAATTGAATGTGTCAGTGTACAGAATGGGTCAGGGAGGCCTAGCTCTCATCAGCCTGTTAATTAATGTGCACTTTTTTTTTTTTTTTAGTTAATATATTCCAACTTCGAAATGATTCGATTTGGTTGATCGTTTTGTAGTGCTCTTCAAATTGGCCTACTTGCATTTCCCAGTGTAATGGAGGGTTAGGTGTGCATTATTTTTGTTGGGTAAAAGGGGCCCATACATCGGCTATTACAAAAACAGATTGTGTTTCCATTGTACCCCAAACTAAAGATTCCCGATCCAGCAATATGCGCCCATACATTATAGATATTTTTCAGTGATTTGCAGATCATTTTCAGCAAATACAGGTCTGCAAATCTGCTGATTGTTACCATGCACTAGCAATCTACAGCCCCAATTGATCTGTGAAATTCAATGTGATGGACAACCGGATTTACCAATTCCAATCACTTTTTGGTCAAAGTCTGAACTGTGAGCACCATTTTTTTACACAATCTGCAAAACGCCAAGTTACCCCAATTGATTGTATTGGGGCTTTTAGTCACGAACCAGGTAAATTA
Organism: Taudactylus pleione; assembly: GCA_031769625.1. NCBI lineage: Eukaryota > Metazoa > Chordata > Amphibia > Anura > Myobatrachidae > Taudactylus > Taudactylus pleione. Next base: position 41,842,403 of record JAUIMM010000015.1, on the reverse strand, counting down.
ATCATTTAAGCCAGGTACACAGTGGGCAATATATCGGGTATTCAATCGAACGGCCGATATATATCGCAAACGCGTTGGCAGTTGTGCACCCCCGATACATCTGTGAACGACGTCATTCACAGACATATCGCATCGGCTGTGAAGCATTGCAGATGGCCGATATATCTGCAGATGTATCGGCCATCTTTTGTTGTGTACGGGCGACCTTCCGATTACCTGAACAGATGCTGCAGGGACCCAGCGGTGAGTGACAGGGCAACTGGGCGGGTAAATTTAGATGCCCTCCCAGTTGTGATATCAGGCCCGACTCATCAGGTGGACGATTGGTAAGTGGCTGACCCATCGACCTAGTGTGTACCCAGCATTAGTTTATTAGCCTCTTTGCCTCCAATGTAAACTGGATGCTGCTAATGCAGAAATATGTTTGACCCTTCTGGTGTCCCCTCTTGTCTGTCAGCCACCTCCTCTAGGATGACAGGGCTTCATTAAACTCAACAGGGTATATTTACTAAAGTGCAGGTTTTTAGAAGTGGAGATGTTGCCCATAGCAACCACTCAGATTCTATTTATTATCTTCTAGAAGGTGCTAGATAAATAAGTAGAATCTGGTTGCTACTGGCAACATCTCCTCTCCTAAAACCTGCACTTAAGTAAATAGTGTACCCGCTAGGCTGTTTTAGCGGGGCGCGGCACCGCACCCTGCCCGATTTTAAAATGGCAAAATGTGCCCTGCCCTTTTAGCAGTGCCTTGCTCAAACAGCCTGACCCGTGGGTGGAAAAAGTTGCGCTGACCGATCACTGCCGGGTAAATAGACACCGTGCACTTGCGCACGGCATCTATTCACCATGAGGGGAGAGTTTGGGGGAAGCCCAGCACATTCGTAAGTGCTAGGCACACCCCGTGTGTGACGAATTGGGGGCTTGTCACAGGGACACTCCATCCTCCTGATCGGCCACGTTCCCTTTTAGATTCCCTGCCCACGGTCTAGCTGTATCACTAAATATAAGAGATGTGCAGGCTCTGATTAGTTTGGGTTTTCCCACCAAAAATCTGGTCTCTGGACTCGCAGGTCCTCTTTTTCAAGACAACATATATATGTTGCCTTGAAAAAAGGACCTGCGAGCCATGAAACGTTGGCTAATATGGACGCATGTTTTCTCAAGCCTCTGAGTGCCGCCACTCTTTGCATTTGCTCTACATTATTTGAGAAGAGGGCACCTGAGCAGTGTCAGCCACTACACAGCGTCAGTGCTGAACTACATATCACACACACACACACACACTGAAGTGCCAAAAGCCATGAGATAGATGCCTTGTATCGTGTAGGACCCCATCTAGCCCAGCAAAGTGCAGCAACTCGACGTGGCATTGATTCCACAAGTGGAAGGAAGACCTCTGGAGAGATGTTAACCCATGACGTCTGAATAGCTTCCCACAGCTTCCTGATATTTGTAGTTGCAGGATATTGGGTCTGAATGGACCTCTTCACCACATCCCATAAATGCTCGATTGGGTCCATGTCGGGCGAACCTGGTGGCCATATCATTTTTTGGAAAGCTCCAGAATGCTTCTTGGGCTACAAATGGTCATCAAACACTGCAATGTAGTGGTTACCGGTCAATGACATGTTCAGGTGGACCAGTGGATCCAACCCATGCCATGTGAACAAACCCCACACCATTATGGAACCACCACCAGCCTGCACGGTGCATTGTTGACAATGGGTCCATGGCCTCATTGGGTCTGCACCACACTCGAACCTAACCAGTAGCCTGAAAAAAGTAGAACTGTGACTCATTGAATCACGCCAGTCCTCCAAGGTCCAATTAGTGTGGCACTGTGTCTGCTGTCGTAGTGTTAACAGGGGCACTCTGGTGGGTCTGTTGCTTCCATATCCCATGGAAGCTAAAGGTTGCTGCACTGACCTACTGGATATGCACCTGGTTCCTCCTGCATTTAATACGTGTGTGAATTGAGCCAGGGTTGCTTGTCTGTTACCACAGACCATTATGGCCAGACGCCGCTGGTCACGATCATAAATCACCTATGGTCGGCACTATTCTGTACGGTCCACGGTGGGTGGTAATGCCTTCCATGAGGTATCCCCAGTACACACGTGACACCGTAAATTGAAGAATATTGAATGTCCACACAACTTCGGAAATGGAATGTCCCGTCCTTCGGGCAGCCAATACCATGACATGTTCGAACTCTGATAATTCACGTTGCCTTGCAATGAGCAGCCTAGCCAGTGTTCAAACTCACTTACGAGATGTCAGATAACTGATGCAGGTATGGGAATTTCCAAGATGTCACAGTACGGTGACTCCACCTATCATTACCTTTTACATACTGCTATCCCATGACTTTTGGCACTTCAGTGTAAGAAGATAAGCTAATGACAAGTATTATATTTATAGGGTTCATTAAAAAATTCATTATGAATTTTGGAGCTGTATCAATGTGTAACTGGGAAGAGAGGTGAGGGGGGAAGAGATAGAGATGGGGGTTGGAATAAGACAATGGGATACAGAGCAGGAGACCTGGGTGGAGAGATATACAGTAGGAAGACATGGTAAAAAATATGCAAGGCAGTCAATGTTTTTGGTACCAGATGCTCAACATTACAAGCCAAAAAAGTTTCCTGAGTGCCACCACATTTACAACATACACGAACATGTACAAAATGAATAGATGGGTACTAAAAATGTTAGTGACCTCTCTGTTCTTCCGGTTTTGAATTTGATTTGCTCAGGTAATTTGATAACTTGTAGCCTTGAGATGTAGACATATTACAGAATTTTGTACTGTTTTTCAACTGTGAGCAGGGCTATCTGAGGTGATTCAATTTGTCAGAATGTACCCTACTGCACGCCTGGTGGCCAATTACCATTATGACTGCTTAGTGTTTTGCACTGCACCCCAGGACATATAAACATTCTATGTTGCTAGGAATGTGTATGTATAACGCACACTGTACTAATGAGATGTTTCTCGAAGGTCAGGTCTACAGCATGTAGGGATTAACCCAATTTAGCGCAATTACACAAGTGCAATTTCACATGAGTGAAAAGGTCCAATGAGAAGATAAGTTCCATGGAATACCATACAGCTTTGCTTCTCTAAATTTGCATTTTGTAGAATGGACAGACAAATGTGATGCAGACTAGCCCTGCAATCTGCTGTGTAATTTGGGTAGAACTGACAGATTTTAAGGCCATAGTACATGTACTAAAGCTTTTATAACTCCAGAGCAAAATGTGGAACAAGGAACCATTTTGAACACATCACTCACCCTCTTCCTGCATGCCTGCACTAATTCTCTCTACAGAGATACCTCTTGCTGTACGGTTTATTTTTAGCTGTAATAGTTTGGAAATGGTTAAGAAACTTTTGTCTTGAAATGCATTTTGATCAGTGCGAATTACATACATCTTAAAGTTAATCCGTTTTGATCACATGTATTTTTCTCCCCAAGTATGTTTGTAACAAACTGTGAATGTGGTAATAACACTGTATTTTACATGGAGATACCAAAAACTATATTGATATGAACTGTGAATGTAAAGGCCCCCATACATCAGAGATTGATTGCAGCAATCGTGCAATTTGCAATCGATAGTGTGTAAAAATCTTTCCCTTTTTCAAACGATTGTGGCATCTCTGCAATCTGCAATCGACTGAAAAAGGGAAAGATTTTTATACACAATCGATTGCAAATTGCACGATTGCTGCAATCAATCTCTGATGTATGGGGGCCTTTACTCATGCACTGCTATGTCTAATCTCAGTGATCTTGTCTGCCAGGAGTCTGTTTGCACAGGGAATATTGTCTTCCTTATTAGATTTCAGGCCTATGTTAGTTGATAAGCCTGTAGAAGCAGTAACTAACACTGGCAAGGAGGAGAACTTTAAGTACATTACACATTTCTCACCTCCGTGGTGTCCAGGTTGTTAAATGAAGCAGGCCACTACATGGCTGCTGGCTGAAGACTATAAAAAGCATCACACTATAGTCTATGAAGGCTGCCGGAGTAGGCGTGGGCCTCAGTACAGGCTTGCAGAGCTGCGCCCTGCCTTGCATAACTTAAATCTTCCTTTAATGCAGAACAAATGTATTCATATTTTTGTAATAGTCTCAATGCAATAAATAATATAAATATTTGCAGGCTTACTTATAATGTGCTACCGGTTCATCTGCAAGTTTCTGTAGTGAGTGGGTGTTTGTAGTATAGAGAAGCAATCTGCAGTGAATCAGATCCTGCTATTTTAGAACTTGTGTTTTCTATTATATACACAGTAAAGGCTTAATGCACTCATAGGGACTGTGCGCTTGGGGCAGATTCATAAGTCAGTAGGAAATGCTACACAAGCTCTTATGCATATGATAAAGATTGCTTTACATGTGTTATGTACTGTAAGCATTCTATAGCTGTTAATTGTTTTTATGTACAGTCTAAAGCAGCATACACACAACGATTTTTTTAATGATTATCGTTAAACGATATCGTTTAACGATAATCGTTTGAAAAAATCGTTCACTTTCTGAGTCAAATGATGAACGATCATCGTTCATGCGCGTTCACGTTTGTAGTTCAGTCAGACTTGTCAATTGAACGATTTTCATTAAGGGAATATGCAAAAATCGTTTGTAGTTCATAAAAATCCTTCATTACACTTTAAAAAATCTGACAGATAATCTGACAGAAATTCGTTCATAAAATCGTTGGTAACAAAATCGTTGTGTGTGTCTGCAGCTTTAGAGATTCAGGTTTGACACACAATGAAATGGAGAAAAACATCTGTGTGGACTTTAACTTATGCAGCAAAAGTTGTTTCTATGAGATGAAGCAATATGTAAAAAGTATCTTGAGAAAGCAGAAATTTGTTATAGGGTGTAAAACAGTCAGTTGCTAGGATGCAAAATCTGTCTCCCTTCTAGAGGGGAATTTAGAGTTTTCTGGGCTGGATATTCCATCCTAACTAGGTTAGCGGTACACTTTCATGCTTGTTTCCTGTGGAAAGATAAATTCCTCATAATATTCCCTTTACGTCATTGTAACTGTCAAAACGGATAGTTTTTCTTGTAGGATAATCTGTGCCATGAACAGAACACACTATACAATGCATACTATTTATCTTTAAGCTATGAAGTCATGAACCTAATGGTAATCAATATATTAGTAATGTTGAATTGACTCAATTCACTCCTCGAAAACCAGGGATTTCCTAACAATTAAACTCTCTGAGGAAGCACACTCTGCCTTATGCAGGCCATACATCTAGCGGGCCAATCCCCGATTCCGTTATGCTGATCGGTACACTCTGATCTACATTTTCTCAGGGGAACAGAAAAAAATCTGTTAAAAATCACCTCGCCAATTCCAATCATTTTTAGGTTGGAATCGGTGAATCGATTGTCCGACATGTTGAATTTTGCCGATCACCCAACCCGGGCATCAGCAGAATGGGGAATTGCCCAATAGATGCCCGATGTATGGCCAGCATTAGGCTCTGTTGCGTAATTTGTCTGCACATTAGTATGTCAACCACAATTTGGTTACATTGTGAGAACTCCAAAAGGTTTTACTATCCCCAAACCAAATCCGTGGATGATTTCCCTACGCCGATGATTGGCCGAATAATTTACCTCTGGCCATTTTAGAGGTGGGGTTGATTGAGCAGATCACTGAGAGCACATTATTAATGTTGAAATAAGACCACAAGTAGGTGCTAGCATCTTTTTACCAGATTTTCAACCAGCCAGATGCAAAAAATGTTTAATCTCCCTTTGGATTTAGATCACAGAGGAAGCTAACTTCTACATTATGATGGGCTAATAAATAAATTTGTCCTAATCTGTGGAAGGATGGGACTCCCTTTTATATAAGTGATGGATACTTTTGTGTCAGAATGGCTGATGCAAATCTACATGAGCAGCCTTGTCCCATGCAGGACTCTTAACGGTTTGGGCATGAAATACTGACATGCCTAAACCTAACCCTCCCGGGGGGACTCGTAACCCTGTTCCCAAGGGGGTGCCAAAACCTAACCTCCCCACCCCCCCCCCTCCCCCACGGCTAATAGGTCGCGACACCCGACTAACCTACATTCGTTATGCCGGGCATTGGGATTTCGGTGTGGGGCTAATGATAGGCGTCGGTATTCCTATTTTGAATCCCATGCCAAGCTTTCAGTGTCGGGATTCTTGCGGTCAGCATTTCGACCGCCGGCACCCTGACTTACATTCCATCTTAACATGCCGTGGTCACTTTGTAATTGCACTTTCTTTTTTCCGTTGCTGGAAAAATAAGATACATTTGGGGGAATTCAATTGTTCTGCCGGCGTTTTTTTATTTTTATTTTGCTCTGTCCAGGCGCAATAGGCGCCGGCATTTCTGCACGCACTCAGGAGGGTGCGAGCAGAAATGTGTTTGAAACCCCCCGGTTAGGGCGCGCCAACCGCAGTTAGCACGCCTTAACCAGAATTTTAGACGGGTTTAGCCATTTTACACGGCTGAACCTCATCTCATAGGCGGCGAAGGGTGTGATAATTAATGAGCGTCCAGAACAATTGAATATCAAACTGGGCGCTCATTAATTATCACTCCCAAAAAAACATTTGAATCACCCCCATTTTGTCTGGTCTATATTGGTGCTAAAACACAGCATTATAATCCCATTGTGGGTGATTCAATTCGGTGCGATGTTAAATAGCGTCGGGAATGAGTTCTCAGAACTATTCAGTTGGCTGCGCTGTTAACCCCTGCTAGAAGATTTCTACTTGCACCCTCCCTCCTGAGGTGTCAGCAGAAATCAGTTTAAACTAGTACTGCAGTGCTTTGTTCTGGCTTAGCGCGTTTGCTAACAGCATCGCGGCCGGTACTTAAGTCGGAGAATGCAGGTTACTGTGAGTAAACACTCCGCTTTAGGCGCCGTAATCTAGATCTACCCATCTAGATCTGCAGTAAACGATGGGGACACATGAATAGCTCCGAGAACTCATCCCCGGCGCAAATCAACATTGCATCTCCCCCTTTGATGTCTACTTACCTGTCTTATTTGTCTTTGCTAGGTCTTCTAATGAGAGTCCCACACATATACTGTAAATGTACTAAGGGAAGTCTATAATCTGTAAAATGGTGTCCTACTGTAGCTGAGCAGATCTAGTTTTGGAAAACTATTTAAGGTACACATTCCTGCTTGTACAGCATATCATTAAAGAAGCAATTATTGGCTTACTCTGGGCAGGGCATGGGGGTGGGTGTCCTGAGAGTACGCCATTAAGGAATCCTCCTGTACTGAAGAATGAATTCAGAACTTTGACAGAGCTCTATTGAGATACGGATGTTGGAGTTTTAGATATGGAAATTGGCTTATAAAATCTGCATATTAAACAGATTGCATAATCCTATTTTAAGGCATAAATGTCATCTCAAGCTCGCTGTACCGTCCGTTGTGACTTAATTCACATAATGCACCTTCTATTATTTATTTTTAGAGAAAGTTGGGGTTCATTAAGCATTAAAATTTCTTTTTATCAATGTTATGTATAGCAGAGCTGGCCCTCTGCCACCAACACACAGATTCACATTACACAGCCATCTGGTCAGATAACATGTAAACCTATTATGGTGCATACACACGGTCAGATGAACGATTGATTTGATTTTTGTAATTAATTGAACGATTTTTGACCATTAAAATGACTGCAGTTAGATTTGGTCGATTTCAAACACATCAGATGTCAGATATCGTTATCTGACAATCGGGAACGTTCATCGTTGAAGCCTCACATGTCAGATTTTCCTTCAGATATGAACGATTGAATGACTTATAAAATCGTTATCATTCAGATCTGAAGGAAAATCTGACCGTGTGCATGCACCATATGTTTTACAGCTGTATATTTTCTTTTAAAACCAAATGTTGTGTTCTGTGTATTACTGAGTGAATGTGTGCTGGAAGAAGCATACTCTGTGCCATTGAGAAGCTTTGATATCCTGAGGTCTGATGACTGACTGATCACAACAAGTTTGCTGTAGGGCAGCCCACACCTACAGCCGACTTAAATAATGACAAAAGATTTTTAGTAAACTGAAATTTTATAATTTTTTTTCTTTAGCTATATAGCTCTTCTCACAAGTGGTATGCATTGAGTTAATGTTGCATTTGGGCTATTTTCATGCTGTATGTACTGTATTGAGTTTGAAAATGTCCTGGTCCACTTTGAAGCTTAGTTCCCTCTCCGAAATTCCTGATTTTACGAAAAGGCAGATCTGGCCAAGGCTTTGCGTACATCTCCGGTGGTAAGAAGACTGTACATGCGATCGTAGCGTACTGGCTCCATCTGCGAGTTTGCTCGCAGTATCTCCTAAGCCGTGGCCGTTTGGGAGGCGGGGAGTGGATGGCACTGGCCTGCATTCCTGGCTGGTGTCAGCCCTGTCTTCTGAAAGTGATAAGGCCAGGGTCTGCGTGGGAAGACGTAGATTTCCTGGCCTCGGCTACGCAGGTGAGACGGCCATTCTGAGTAGCCTTTGGCTTTCTCAGATGGTCGATGCTGCAACCATTGAGATGGTGGCAATGATGGTCTGATGCTGCGTCTTCAGGGGTATCCCTCGGATCTGCGATGCTGAAAGGAAGAGTCTTTACTCCTCGGCCTCCAACTGCATTACCATATTTTCACAGCCGAAGCAGCGGCGTGAACCGCGCCCATCTCTGAATCAGGCCCCAAGTTCCATCCAAAGCAGATGGTCATACACAGAAATACGTCATTTCACGTCTTTGCATGCAAAAACGTCACCATTAGCACCTGCCCCACTCAGAATCAGGCCCTCCGTGTCTGTGATTGCCACTTCTGACTGGTCCTCCTCCGCACTGTCCTGGTTTTCGGCCCAGGCTGTGAGATCAAATACAAAGCTCCATAAGAGAAGGCTGCATGGAGCAGCACCAGGGGTTACAGGAAGAGCTAATAATCTACAGATGGTAATGCAGATTTAAGGTGACCTAACCTATTAGAAGGACATGAAAGCGCGCTTCTCATTTGTTTCTGGTATTCAGTATGTCATAATTGTGCTTCAGTCGAGTTACTCGCTACTAGGCGAGCAAAGGAAGGATCACTATCAGCACATGTATTTGTTTGATCCCTCAGCTGTTCATTGCAAACATCTGGCTGTAATGCACAGTAAGCAATGTAGACTCTCTCGGAGTATAGCTGGAGATTAAAGATTACCGTCACAATGCTAATATAAGGATTAGCCATGCCCACTGCCAGTTTCAAGCTTTACTTGAAAACGATCAAGCATTTATCCATGTCATGGTTTATATCAGAATTGTCTGGTCTGACTTTCCCTATATAGCTTTTGCTCTGTCTGCACATTTTGAAGTTTTAATTTTGCAATTTTACCTTTTGAGTATTCTGATACTACCCAAATTTACCTTTCCTGCAATAATTGTGTTCTTGATATTGTTGGTGTCTGGGGCATCTTAATTACAAGTATATTAGTAGGCTGCGTTCTCAGAGTATTGAGCCAGCTCACAAAATAATGGGAGCAATTCAATTGATGGCTTGGATCGAAGTCTGCAAATGGAGAACCTGTACAGATCCTTTTGCGTTTCATATGTTCAGTGGTAAAGTGGGACTCTGTATACCACACAGTCATTTACCTACAGCTGCAATTCTAATAGTATCAAATAAAGTTCACTTACCGTAACCCTGTCACTCTTACTTTTCCACTTCAGTCTGTGCTTATGATTTGTATGCGTTTTATTCTGCAGGAGTTGTTGCTGTTGCTTTGTATCCTGATCATTGTCTGTGCTGATACTTTTGTGGGTTACTAGTATGTTTTCCAAATAGCCTTAAATGGTTCATCAGAGTGTTGGCCAAAGTTTTTATAGGGGTATTCTATGGTTAAATGACATGCCCTATTAGAAGTTTCATTAAATGCATTGTTTTGTTTTTGCCAATGACTTTATGTAATTAGGCAGTGGTGTGTGTTTATTATTTGTGCACTGTCCTCTTTGATTTGGACGCAATGTAGCACGAGAGCAGCTTTGTTTCATTTCTTACAGAAATAAAAGGATTATCTTTGTGATTTATGAGCATGGCTGAAAGAGACAGAGTTAAGGTGGGTACACACTTGTGCGACCGGCAATCATGCTGATTCCCAGGGACACCCTGGACATCGCATGATCGCCAGTACACATGGAACGATCACTTGTTCCGTCCTTCATTATCATGTGTGGCGCAGCATGGGATAATGTCAGGTTTGATGTGCAGCACAAATCGTAGCTACATCGCTCCAGTGTGTACCCGGCATTAGAACACAATGAATTTTATATTTGCAGTAGAGATTTATCTTTAATATTTTAATCAAGTTTCATAAATGTTTCAAAGAAATGAAGGAAAGGTACAGAAAACTTATGGAGAAGTGAGGGATGCCGCACCACTTCAATACAGGTTCATCATATTCCCGGGCTTAATGCTGTCAAATCAGAGTTTTCCCCGGGGGTGGAAGGGGGCACAAGAACATTTGGGAGGAGGAGGGGAGGTTGTATTGTTAGTAGTGAGGTTTTTATTTTTGTGAAGCGGTCATTGAACTTGAGAGTAGTTAACTCATGAAGTTGGTGAGACTTTGCTGTGTGTATAGGTGCAGATGAAGGTAATGGTTGAAGTTACATCAGCAAACTTATTCTGGTTGTCTACTAAATACTGTGTATTCTTCTAGGAAACCTGGTTTACCTAATATGCCACCACCGCATATGAAATCTTGCTCCCAAAAATGGAGTTTATCCAATATGTTTAGGGAAGATAACACGGAGACATGTTGTACCAGTGTAGAGAACCTTAAAGTTCTCCTATAATCTTAATAGAGGACCTGATTCTGAGTTGGGAATAGAGTAAGATAGAGCACGTAACTGTGCACCTGGACCAACCATGTTGCAATGCAAAGGGTGCAAATACATACATTTATTTTGCATGTGGGGTAAATACTGGTTGCTTTTGCATGTAGCCCACAAATGCCGGACTGCTTTATTTGTACATTGCAATTTAGATTTGAGATTGTACATGCCTTTCCCAAATCTAATCTCTCTGCACATATTAAATTTGCCCCCCTGCAGTGCAACATGGTTTTACCAAGATACGCAGTTACTTGTACTTTCTTACTCTATTCCCAAATCCGAATCGGGCCCGGGGATGGAACTTTTATGCGGACCATACACTGTGCGAGGCGACGGGGTATCCAACGTCAGACATATCTGGCGGTCCCCATGCGGTGGCCGACCGCCCAATATACCGGCTCCCCCCTCCTCCTCCCGCATAGCGCTGCATGGGATCGCACATCGCATCCCTTGATCGACTGATCCTGCAGTAAGATCAGGGGGTGTGATGTACGACCACTGTAGAGCGCTTTGTCCTATATCATGCCCATACACTGTGTGATATAGCATTCGAATCATACCAATCTGCCGGATCAGCTGCTTTATCGCATGTATGGCCCACATTAGCTGTGTGTTCCCTATTTAGGTGCATTGTTCAGCATCTATGGTATCCCCCTTATCCTCCTTCCACCTGATTTTGTTAAGCTCTGTCTCAGGCTGTCTGTGTGACATCAGCAGTCAGTAGAAAGTAGTGACTAAAACCTCTATAGGGAACTCTGAAAACAGAAACCTTCTAATGAGAACTGGTGGTTTGCAGTGTGCAATGCTATATTTGAGTACATTGCATAATGTATGCCCAACTTTAGCTGAACTAGGGAATTCTATGCCGTGATGTAAAATCTGATCAATTTGTTATACCTTGGCTTAAAGACCTTGAGATCCAGACTTGACGGAAATGACTGGTTTGAGTTATGTGTGCATTCAGTGATCACATAATTGCACTGCCAGGGTAAATGAATCAGGGGGAACCTCTCCTTGGGAATATGCAGAATCCAGTAGTTACACTTCAGTGTCTGTCCTCTGTCTAGTATGTGTGTTTGCATGGTTTTAAGATTGACTGAGGAAGATGAGTTGCTAGATTGTGCATGCTCTATAAGCCCAGGCTGCATCTATTTGTCAGCGCATTCCTTAAATGCGCTACAAGCAGTAAAACTATTAATTGTCACATCTCCCAATTGATCTCACAGTGCTCTGCTGCCTTTCTTTCAATATTTTATACTCCTCCCAGTAAAAAATAGCTTGGGGCATATCCTAGTGGCGCGGGTTGTGTTTTGTCTTTAGTTGCATTAACAGGTCCAGACTGGACTAGTTGTTCCTCTGAAAAACATCACTTTGTACAATAATGATTGAAGTGTAATACTAGTAGGCAAAAGAACTCAAAGAAGCTGGAGTTGAACAATCCTTATAGCTCCTCGGCAGGTTTTCTCCACTTTACCCAGGACTGTTTTTGTCTCGGAATTGGCTTTACAGCCCTTGCTTAATTTTTTTAAGTTTCCTTTCCAACGTTCTCCTACATGGTCTACAAATGTAAAAATAATTTTTAGTCTGAAAGAACTGTAACTGTGGCCAAAAATCTACCCTGATATGCAGTAACCGAAAGAGTGGTCCGTGCAACCCAGTGTAAATGTCACAGCCTCACACGTTTTGGATCCTGACCCATAGGTTAAAAACACCTGTGCTAAACACAACCTAGTTTTTTCAAATTCCTTTCATTATCCAGAATACATGGACATGTCAAAAGTAGAAATAGTCTTCTTGCAGACTATTATGTAATATTGCCTATATTCCCCTTTTTCTGTTCCCAAAGTTTGTCCCTCTAGCTTTAAAGGGGAAAAAAAACGTAAGAATTCTGAGAAAAGTCTGGTCTTCTGCACTGACGTAACGCTAAAACTAATGTCCTGCGTTGTGTTCAGAAGTTTCTCATGTCTCATTTAATATCTTGGCTGCTTCAGGTTTTCATTACATATCACTCCATTAGGTGAGAGCCCTTGCAGATGACAATACAAGGTTTTTAATGATATACTGCGTAGGGAATGAGCGTCTAATCTTTGAGTAATAATGGCTATATGCCATGAAAATGCACTTTCTGAGCTTGGGCCGCAAACTAAACAGTTTTATCTGCCTCTAGATCACAATTACCTTTCTCTAGAACCCTTCAAAGACTTCATTTCCTCACTAAGCACTTATTCCATGCAGCATGTTCTCAGCTACCGCCTGTCTCTTCAGTGTTCTCTGCTAAATTGTATTCCTTTCTGAATGCTCTCTGATGTGTGGGTGCATTATGAAATGCTATAATAATCCTAGTGGGATTGGGTTTGAATGGAAAATCAGAGCACTGCAATTATACACTTGTGTTTTGGATTCTATGATGGTTTAAACTGTGTAGACGTAATGAGGATATTGAAAAATGTACATGTACATTATCGCTAATCTGAGTTCTGTCATCTCTAGGGCTTATATTGCACCATTCCTGCACAAGACATCATTGCACAGCAAATAAATTGCGGGTTCTAAGATCTGCCCAAGATTATTTAGGACTTAGAATCTAAAGCCCTGAGATGAATATTATTACACATCTGACTTAAATGAGAAATCTTTCGTATGTCACTTTATTTACTTAATATATATTTTACATAACATTTAGTTTAAGGGGTTCTATGCTAAAACTTTTTTTTTTTTAAAGTTTTAGTTTAGCTTAAAAATTATTTACGAGTATATATCAGAACTGTAATTCTAGCAAAAATATCTACCCTGACTTTAGTTTTTAGAGTGAGGAGTGCTGGAGTATTTTCTCCCACTCTGATTACATAGTGTAAAAGGAAACGTGCACTTGGGTTATACTGTTTGTCACATTCAAGGTGTTGCATTAGAAACTAGCTTAAGTCAGTGGAGGATGGGGATTTTGACTGGGGCAGTACGTACACCTGTCAAATTGTAATGCATGTGTTCTAAGGTGAGCTCAGGGAGAACCGTAACCTCCCATGGAGCAGAAGGGTTTGTCACATGCAGGGTGTTGTATTAACCAGAGAAGCTAACATGTTGGATCCCTCTCTGTGTAGAAATCAGGTGATTAGGAGGCCTATTCAATTGGCCACATTAATTCGGCCGCAAAAAACTATGCAGCTATCGCAACCAATTTTAAATTACCGTGGCTATGCGCGCTCCCGATATCCGCAGTATTCAATGGAAAAAAATTGTTTGCAAATTGTTTTGTGGCTAAAATTTGCAGACATTTTTTTTAAAGGGGAGAACAGCTTGTACTATAACGATACTGGATCAGAACCTCTATATACCTTTGCCTGTACCTTCTAAAACCCTTCCTATAAACCTCTAAGGATGACGCTAATTTGCGTACACAGTCATACCATAAATAAAGACTTAGACGTGGAATCTGTGGTTCCAAAGCACAAGTGTTATTCAGGTAAAAGTTCAGACAGTTACACGCAATTGATCAAGACACAATTTAGGCGCAAATGGAAAATTATACAGACCCAAGTACAGTATACATACGCAGGCGCTTCCGGACCCGGAGATAGGCATCAGCAAGAGACCCCTAGTCATACAGCGTTCAGCATGAAGACAGAACCAGCGTTCGTGCACACATATTTATACCCCCCCAGAATAAACAGGACAATAGGGAAGTTTGTTGCTGGTGTCATTGGTTCCCAGGGGAGAAGCATCTGTTACAGCACATTTAACAGGCTAGTTCAAATAGACTCTCCCTGCCTCTAACAGCTGTTGATCTTCCTCTTCACGCCCCCTGCAACATCCTAACAGTTGTTCCTAAAATGTATATTTTGTTGCTTGTAGGCTCTGCGATCCATAACTCGAGAATGCATGATGCGATCTCCCCACCGATAACACCGGAATACTGTAAAAAGAGTACGCATCAGTACAACTCCAAACACGACTTGTTTAGCATGTATAATACCTTAGTTATCAAATATATTTCTCAGCATTTAAACTAACTGAACCAACTTAAATCATACACTTTAAAGCGTATTGAACCTTATGTGTGAATATGTAATGTGTGGGTATTCAGGGTTTGATATAAGGACGCTAGTTAACTTTGGGCAGATGCGTGCGCATAAAGCTAATAAAACAGCGGTTTCATACAAAGTCCTATGCATTCGCTAATATGCGACTAGTTAACAGCGCAATTGTGCGTATTAATGTGTGTATGAGAAATGGTGAAAAATGCAATCGCATGGTGCTAATAGTATCGCCACATGTACTAAAATGTGAGTTTATCTAAAATGGCGCTTAGGCGGCCATTCGCAAAATGGCGTCTTGCGGCCAGTCACAAGATGGCGTCGCCGCGATTAAATTTTAAACTGTACTTGTCTCAGCCAATTATTCAGCTTCGACAACTATAAAAAAAATTTTTAAAGCACAAACTAATTGTTTAATTACAAACAAATTAAATGAAAAATACAAAAAAAGTTATAAAAAAAACAGGTGGTTTGGGGGTAATTTTAGGAGGGAGAGACTGGTGGAGACTAAACAAATTACAGGAGAGTGGTATGGATGACTGTGAGCAGGAAATGTAATTGTATACTCCGGTGGTGAGGGAAAATGAGTTACTGTCTATGTGTAAGTTACAGCTAGTGTCAGATGTTATATTGGGATGCGGTCAAAATGCAGACGGCTGGGAAGCTGTCTGACTAAATCCCGGCGTCTAAATCCCGACGCTGGACTAAAGACGGGCATCGAAATCCCAACGCCGGAATCTAGACAGCCTGCTTCCCAAACAAAGGTAAGCCCGGCACTCTTAGTGCTTAGCCACGAGGGGGAAGGGTTAGGTTACCCCCAGGGGGACACTTTGGGTTAGGCACTACATCGGGAGGTTTAGGGGAGGGGGGTTAGGGTTAGGCACCACCCCGGGAGGGTTAGGATTTGGTTGTGGGAAGGGGAGGTTAGGTTTAGGCATCACTGGTGGGAGGTTAGGGTTAGGCACCACTACGGGAGGGTTAGGGGGGAAGAGATGACTTACCAGCCCCAGTCGGGCTCCTGTTGGTTCGGGCTTCCAGCGTCGTTATTTAGTCCGCCAGCATTACATTCTGTTTTCTTACTATAGCTGTCTAATATCAGTAGCTTTTCTGACAGCCACAATACACACAATTAACCCTTCCTGACAACACGGTGTCCACACAAATACAAATATTTCATGCTTTGTTAATAGATCCTGATGAATTTCAGGTGTGCATTTATAATTGGAATAAGGTGTTCTACCTGCGGCCACCTAGCCCTGGACACTAATGTAGTACGTTAACCAGGAAATCAGGGGCAAATGCAGGATTTCTAGAGTGGGGGTTTCCAAATCCTTGATTTTATTAAAAGTATGACCAGCCAATGAAGAGGGCATTATAGTTCAAAACAAGCTATAGTCTGCCTCATACACAGTGCAATATATGTAATACTTCAGACATATACAGGTCCAGCAATCACAGTAAGCTGTTAGATGCTATATGGTCATTCCGTCTGAGCTGAATTATTTATTTGTTCTGGATGTGAGCACCATTCCACAATCCAGGTCCCCTGCTCTGGGGAGCATAGTACCAAGTACGGGAGAACCTAGCACCGGCCCTGGACATATATTTGCACATTGGTCTCCTAATACACGGTATTAATAAATGCAGTATTAATTATTAACACTAGAGATGAAGGGCAAAATGTAATAGGGTGAGTTCAGAAAATGTGAGTTTAGCAGTAAAATCTCAAGGTGACTACACACTTGGCGATATTTTACCCGATCTGGCTGATTCCAACTCATAAAAACGACAGATTGTGTAAAATATGTCCAAATTGTTAGTCCCCGCTGGTCGTACATCGCATCATCAGATCTACCGTGCAGTAGGGCAGATCTGCCAATCTGGGACACAATGCACTACAAAAAGTCTGGATGCACGATAGATCGTTTGTAATTTGGACACTTTAAACACCAAATCGTGTGCAGAGCTGCCGGGGAGGAGTTTCAAGGGAAACCGTACACATCGTGGGATCGTGTGCAGATCGCCAAGTGTGTAGGCACCTTCACATTGGTCGAGCTTTATCTTCAAAATGGGAAAACATCTGAATGAGATTTTAAATATTGAGTTTTTTGAGTCTGAAAAACATGCAAGTTTGCTCTGTTTTGTTTTCAGACTCTATTACAATGGCCGCGTTTAAAAAGTGTGTAAAAACTTTCACCCCATTACATTTGGCTCGTAGTATTCATTCTAGCACCCTGCAGCTCTTACAACCCATGCAGTTCCTCTCTCCTGCCTGAGGTGTTCTCTGCTCTGGTGCTTCTAGCACACTCAGCTGATGCAACAAACTGCTGGGATACAGGCCACAGTGTGCTAGAAGCACCAGAGCAGAGTGACACCCCAGGCAGGAAATAGGAACTGCACAGGTTGTGAGAGGTACAGGGTGCTAGTGTGTACAGCTAGTAATCGTCTTAAGTACTACCCCTATTGTGGTATTTTACTGACTGGGAGAATGGGGATTTCTGGACAACTGGAACCCCCTCTCCTCTCGATTTGCACATGAAAATAATGTTCCAATAATGTTGGTCTATTAATTACACTGTCAAATTTGTATCCTTTCCGGTTATTTAAAAATTAGTGCTTGTTACTAATTTCTTACAGCTGTCGTGAAGTCCTTAATTAGAGTTCAGTTTCGCCTCTGTAATATCCTGTGTATCTTTGTCATTCTAGCACATAGGATAAGATAAATGCCTGTACGCCTGTCCAGACAATTGAGACTGCAGGACATCATCTTCATTACGAGTCTGTATTTTGAAAACCGAATTGTGTAATCCTTCCCTGTAATTATAAAGATAGATGAGAACTATTCCTTTCAATCAAATGTTAAGGGGATTTTCATGTCTGTGCTGTTCACTTTCATTTGCTCTAGACGTCAGTTCAATTTAATTTTGATAAGAAATGCGCACACTGCATGAAATACAAGGGAACCCAATAAGCAAAAGGCTAGGTATAGCCTAATAGAATAGCAATATGCATATAGCTTGATGGTATATGTTAAGAAATACAGGGATTTAAACAATTGGTAAGAGAAATGTCTGTTGTAAACATGGGGATATTGAGTAGCTGGATATATATTGGTAAATTTAAGGTTTGTGTGTAATCTGTGGAGGTCATATTTCATTTATGATGTGTCGGTATGCAGTGGTTAGTACTAAAAGTGGCCCAAAAAAAGGTAACCAGTGACCTGATGACCGGGTCATGGGCACCCAAGGCTCATTGATGCGAATGGGAAAGGAAGGCTAGCACGTCTGGTCCGATCCTACAGAAGAGCTATTGTAGTACAAATTGCTGTAAAAGTTAATTCTGGCTATGATAGAAAGGTGTGGAACACACACAGCATCACAGCTTGCTGTGTACGAGGTTGCGTAGCTGAAGACCGGTCAGCGTACCTATGCTGACTCCTGTCCACTGCTGAAAGCTTTTACAATGTGCACGTGACTGTCTGAACTGGACCATGGAGCAATGGAAGAAGGTGGCCTCATCTACTGAATCCCATTTTAGTTGACATCATGTGGTTGGCCGAGTGCTTGTGCGCCATTTACCTGGGGAAGAGAGGGTACCAGGATGCACTATGGGAAGAATGCAAGCAGGCGGAGGCAGTAGGATGGTCTGGGCAATGGTCTGTAGGGAAACCTTGTGTCTTGGCTTTCATGTGGATGTTGCATTGACACGTACCACCTACCTAAACATTGTTGCAGACAAGTACGCTCCTTCATAGCAGTGGTATTACCTGATGGCAGTGGCCTCTTTCAGCAGGATAATGCACCCTGTTACACTGCAAAAAATTGTTCAAGAATGGTTTGAGGAACATAAGAGTACATACATACATACATACATACATACATACATACATACATACATACATACATACACCAATACAATGTATCTCCAATATGAGGTATGGCAACTCACAAGGAAAACACAAAACACAGGAGGCACAGTCCTGATGAAAAGGTCCACGGACCTTGAAATGTCGACATGACTCTGTACCGTTTTTTCACCATGATTTAAGTATATTATATATTTTCTCAAGGGAGTGCCTCCTGTGTTTTGTGTTTTCCTTGTGAGTTGCCATACCTCATATTGGAGATACATAGTATTGGTATACATTATTTAGGAAGGCACCCCGCCCTTCGCAGCTTTGCCTGAGTGCCAAACTTTTTGCAGTGTGTGTATGTATATATATATATATATATATATATATATATTTATTATATCCACTTCGGAACGGCACTTACTCCTTAGGTCTTTGTACCCAAAACATACGGTTAGTCGACTAAATAAACGGCGGCACTCGGGGACTTGCGCAAAATGTCAAAAAAGACTTATATTCACATGAAAACCATATGACACCAACGTTTCGGGACAAATGTGTGTCCCTTTGCCAAGGCATGTAAAAAGTGTTCTGCCCAGCGTACACCAATAGGATGTCATTTGTTTCATCCTAATCTGTTCAAGGATGTTCAAGTGCATAACCGGACAGGCAAGCAATCAAATGGGCCAATGAATTATGTATAGATAATGGTCCAACAGACTGGCACTCATCCGGATTTATTGGATTTTTTTTAATTAAAATTTTATTTTAAGTAAACTGTTTAATGTTAGATGTTTAAAACTTGTTTTAGTAATAAATGAACAATTTTTGAAGTGAGAACAGTAACAAAATGAACACACACTGAACAGTTGCATTAAGTAGTACAACTAGGCTCTGAACTTCACTCAATCAGTTGAGTCTGAGTCAAACATATACATGTCTTTGTCCACGTCCTCACATTTGTCCTCATCAGAAAAGGCTGTGTAGCATGCTGCTTTTTCATTTCCCAATCTGTTGCGTGTTTTGGTTTGTACAAAACCGTACATTGAAAGAATCCTTTCAATTCCTGCACTTGATGAAACTGCGGTGAACATCTGCTTCAGAAGATTTACTACAGAAGTGTCTAACTGAAGCTGAGCTGCGTAGTACATCACCAGGCTAGAGGAGATACTTGGTGTCTGCTTCAAACATGTATAGTGCAAATGGTTTCATGGATGCACAAAAGTTGATGACGGCATAATTTGACGATTATTGGCATGAGCAAAGTAAGGCAGTCTCAATTTTGGCAGGACTAAGTTTTTTTTTTCCCCTGTATCTAGGATAAAGTAGATTAACCAGCAAGTGGGCATCTGTGAGTGCAATTTTAGCTCTTGCCTTTGCCATCTTTACTACATTGGACACCACAGCAATCTCTTCAAGATCATGATTGTGCAGTTGCGTCTTTGTGCACGATCCAGAGCTCCAAAAATATAATAGTAGGTTAATTGGTTCCTACCAAAAAATGAACCTTAGTTTATCTGTGTGTGCATGTACATGTGGTAGGCAATATAGATTGTAAGCTCCACTGGGGCAGGGATTGACGTGAGTATCCAAATATGCTTTGTAAAGCGCTGTGGAATATGTGTGCGCTATATAAATAACCGGTAATAATAATATCTGACATAATTGTATAGTGGATGGCCAGCTTTAGTCAATTAAACCTTGACTTAGTATTCCAGTGAATCAGAGTCCTGTGAGTGCCGCTGCCACATGGAGATAGTGTGTGTGTGTGTGTGTGTGTACATATGTATGTGTATATATATATATATATATGTGTGTGTGTATATGTGTGTGTATATGTATGTATATAATGGGATGTGCAGGCTCGGATAGGTTCGAGTTTGCACGTGGAGTTCGGATTTTTCCCTCCAAAAAAACGGAACTCAGAAAGAGGCAAAACGTCATCTTGCTCGGACGAACAGTCCAGGAATGATGATGTTCGTCCGTGCAAGATGACGTTTAGCCTCTTTCTGAGTTCCGTTTTTTTTGGAGGGAAAAATCCGAACTCCACATGCAAACTCGAACCTATCCGAGCCTGCACATTATATATATATATATATATATATATATATATAATTATTCTATGCTTTAGGAAGGCACTCACCAGTCTTCATCCAAAAAGCCAAACATTATTATGTTCACATAATGCCAAAACGAAGTGTTGATGTTTCGGTCCCACACAAGGACCTTTGTCAAGGCAATATCATATCCAAACCAGCGTCAGTCAACTCGATAAACTCCCCTCATCGGCTGCCAGATTATATAGCAGCATCAATTAGGGCACCATTTCCTGTCTGGGTAGAAAATATTTCAGCCGAAACTCATGCAAAATCAAGCTGTCAACTATCTAGGTAGAGACCATATACTTGTGTCTATTTATACGAAAAAAGAGTGGTTATTTGCCTAGCGGGCGAAGGAACAGTCATCCTAAAAATGTCATGGTTTCATAAAATCAATTAGGCGATGGATCGACAAACACTAAGGTAGAAACGAACCCCATGTTTGAAATTAAGAAATTGGTTGACTTTCAGGTTAAACGGACGATTCAGCACCTGTGGTTGGTGGTCAAATCTGTGGTTGATCCGCCTGATCGCCCCATTATATCAGCTATGGTTTCGGTACAACAACCGCTGGCCAATTTATTGATCGCTTTCTTCAACCATATGTGGCTTGGCTAAGATGTAAAGCTATGTTCTTGACACGTCAGACTTTCTGGAACAGATCTTGGCACTTGAGGGGATTAATGATGACGTGGCTTGCCACACTTGATGTGACTTCTCTTTACACAGTCATACCCCATGATGCTGGATTTGATGCTATTAGAGCCTCAATGTTAAATGGTCCCCACTGTGGACGTCCCATTGATTTTCTGATTGATCTGGCTGAGTTAGTCCTTAAGAGAAAACATTTTATGTATGGTAGAGATTTCTTTGTACAATAATCAGGGATGGCGATGTGGTCCAATTTGGCACCCACGTATGCTTACCTCTACATGTACCAATATGAAAATCAACATATACTTGCAGAAGACAGAGCTGCACAGATGGGGTTGACAAAGGCATGGAGAGGGAGGAAGATTAAGCAGCACAGATGGGGGAAGCTAAAGTGATACAGATGGGTGTAAAATAGTGATGCCGATGGTGGGCAGACAGTGGCACAGTTTGGGGAGTACAGAGTGGCATGGGTGTGGGAAAACAGGGCAGCGCAGATGGGTAAAAACCGATTGGTGCGTTTGAGGGAATGCAGACTAGCACAATGGGAGAACACACAGTAGGGATTCTTAAGAGTTAAGTTATGGGTTAAATATTTGTTGGTCTATATAGGTTTAAAATGTAAGTTATTTGGGTGGCTTTGAGGTGTTTGATTAGGCATATATAGGGTTGTGTGAGTATAATTCATATTCTATTTTCAATTTCCTATTTTGCTTGTGAACAATAATAATCTTTTTGGTTTGCTTTATTACTTCATAATGTCTGTATTCTGAGCTATTTAAATGGTTTGATTTGTTTGTGTAGTTTTTAATGTCTTCCCCAAGTTTGTTAAGTTCTGTCTTGTAATGTTAGTTTTTTTTTAAGTTAAATGAACATTGTTTTAATATGCTTGTCCATTAATTAGTACTGGGCATTCTATATTTTAATACCTAGGGTCATTTTGCTTTTCTTTCTTTATATTCTAGTGGATGTTATCCCACCAATATTTAATTTCTCTCATGAAATGTTTTCTAGTTTTAGGAAGTTAATTTTGGGTTGTTCTGTGTCAAGTGGACCAATTTTGAAAATCATCCCCACTTGACCATGTCCAATTTTGATGAAATTTTGCATGAAGTTTGCTATATATGTAGAACTAACTTTGGTAAAGTTTCAGGTCACAGTATGCAATAGTAGTGCAGTTGTGACCCTGGTGGAGGTAGGTGAAACTGTTACCGACTCCGCGTTGCACAATCAGCAATTTTCAAGTAATTGCTGTGGCAGAGAGCATATGCTTATATAACTTCTGATTTCAAAAATCACTGCCCCTAGGCTTACAAAAAATTACTTTTTTGACAGTATAAGGCCAAAGTAGGCCAAAAAATCTGTCATGTAAAAATGTTTCTGGAATTCAGCTGCCCATATCGCCAAAGAAAAACATTATTTTAGTATTACATTAGTATAGCCAGCTAACCAAGTGGACATCATCACAATCCTAAAATAACAGATTTTAAAGTTACTTTGTTCCTGTGATAATGTCATCTAAAATTGCTCGTTACGTTTTCCACCATCTTTGAAGTCCAATAGCAAAAGAAGCATAACCAATTTTCCTTGAAACAACATTCATTAAAAAGAGCAGACTTTAAACTACAACATATATTTTTCCTGGATAGGCGTTTTGCCTCAGAAGGGAGAAAACCGGCTTTAAAGGTAGGTCACTTTCGACTTACGCAGTATTTAATATTATGGACAATGATGCATGTTTAAATGGCTCTCACTAGGAGGCGATGAGCGTTTGGATCTTGTAGTTAGGCACTCGTAGTGCTCATTTCCCAAAAAAATATTTGGACAATAATAATAGTGCATGGATACACTTGGCACGGCTTTGATTCATTGTCAGTAGGTTCCATTTTTTTTCTTACTTTCTAATCTGAATAGTTTATTTACTTGAAATTAGATTAAAAAATACATAATTTTTAATATACAGTTTTGAATACAATATTTAAGAAAAGTATTAATATTTAATTTAAACATCGGTGACACAACATGTAACAATAAATATGTACACAGTGGCGTAACGTCATCCCAGACGCAAGTTATAATTTGGTGCCCCCCCCCCTCCCGTCGCAGTCGCTGACACTGTAATGTAGCATTTCTCAAGCTGATACACCCACCCACAGTTGCACACAGAATACAGGCATGCCATGGCGGAGTGAGACAGAGTTGTGGGTGAGGGGGGCGCCGGACATGTCACACTGACAAAAGAAGCTGCTGAGGAGCAGCGACACCAATGAGTATAGATAAAGGTTATAGGTAGACTGAGGCGGCAGCTGATGGCCTGACACTGAGCTCTCCACTAGTGTATGGTGGCTTCTCAGGTGCCAGGAAAAGGTGCCATGTATTGGGCAGCCGTAACGGTACACTCCGGGTACATAGTTACAGCCCGTAGTGGGGTGAAGGATGTGCCCCCTCAGTGCTCTAGCCCGGCGGCAGGCGCCTCCATTGTCTCCCATAGTTCTGCCCATGTATGTACAGTATATGCAACAATATACGAACAAATGCAAAACACGCTGATTTTCACCAACTTATTGTTACATTAAAGTTTTATTGCAAATTAACAATTTAAACTAAATCTTGTCAAAGTAGTCCAAATAAATATTTTTAAAATGAGCACTAAAAGTTGTATAGCTGTGCCGAATTACAAGATTCAAACTCTCATTGCCTTATAGTGAGAGCCATTTAAACATGCCTCGTCCATAATAAGTACAGCATAAGCCGAAAGTGACCTAACTTTAAAACCTGTTTTGTCCCTTCTGAGGCAAATTGCCTATCCAGATTGTAGTTTAAAGTCTGCTCTTTTTAATGAATGTTGTTTCAAGAAAATCTGTTATGCTTCTTGTTTGCTATTGAACTTAAAGAAAATTGAACACGTGATTTGTGAAAGTAATTTTAGATGACATTGGGGTAGATGTATGAAGCCCAGAAGCGGTATCAGCGCACGTTGTGTGCTGATACCACTTCACCCCGATGTATGATCGGGGGTCTGGGCGGTAAATGACAGGGGCGCTATCTACAAGATAGCAGTGCCGAGTGGCAGGGCCATGTATGAACGGTCATACAGCATGACCGTTCGGCCGACTGTAGCTGTCGTTATCGACAGCTACAGCCTGGCGCTAGCCTATCCCCACAGCAGGGACAGCGCTGTCCCTGCTGTGGCTGCTGCCAGCTCCAGGCTGCGTGCGGGGATCTCGCGATATTTGCAAGATCCCGCGCATGCTCAGTGGAGCAAGCCGGGACAGAGACACAGCGCAACAGCACTAGGCTGATGAACTGCTGTCTCTAGCGGGTAGCGCCGGAGGGGGGAGTTAATGCTCCCCCTCTCCGGCCGATGAGATGTTCTTACATCTCATCTGTAGTGCTTCCTGCTTCGCCTCGGTAAAGAGGCGAAGCAGGAAGCATTATAGCTAGCGTTCCCGCTAGGCTGTTTTAGCGCGGCGCCCTGCCCTCTTTCTGGAAGGCAAAAAGCGCCCTGCCCTCCAGAAGAAGGGCAAAAAACGCCCTGCGGGAACAGTCTTCACCCGCGGGTCGCAGTGTCCCGCGGGTGAAGAAATGTGCGGTGACCCGGTCACCGCCGGAGAATAGACGCCGGGCGCATGCGCCCGGCATCTATTCTCCCTGTCTGCAGGGCTTCGGGGCTGCCCGGCGAGTCCGTAAGTGCCGGGCACGCCCCCAAGAGTGACGAAAAGGGGACGTGTCTTATAGACATGCCCCCTTTTCGATGACCATGCCCCCTTCTCGGTCGCACGCCTTCGGCGCGCGCACGGACATGCCCTCTCTAGCTTCGGCGCCCTGCCTCCCGCTGGAGCTAGAGGGAACACTAATAGCGGCACGTTAAGTGCCGTTATCATACATCTACCCCATTATCACATGATTGTGATGGTGTCCACTTGGATATTTCAGGGAGTCTCCCTGACAGTCAGGGAGAGTTGGCATGTATGACTCGGGGTAATGCTGAACAGTCCTAGTTTTCTTCTGGATTTTCAGTTTTGCAGTTTAAATGATTACGACTTTGTTAATGTCAGTTAATTTTTCCTGAGATTTATGGGGAGATTTAATAAAGCTTGGAGATTAGATTTTATATATATTATAATATTATATAAAAAAAATCTGTGAGAGAAAGCACCAACCGATCAGCTCCGAACTGTCATTTTTCAAACACAGCCTGTAACATGAGTTAGGAGCTGATTGGTTGGTGCTTTATCTCTCAATTGTATATCTCTCCAAGCTTTATTAAATCTCTCCCTTAGCTTGAGTATTACCCTTGCAAATGTTCGTCTGCATTGCTGAATAAATAACCTGGCTTTGCTGTCACCTTGATAAATAGCTGTGTTGTATGCACTTTTGATTTCAGATACTGCAATTCATACTCTTAAATGAATGTTTGATCAGACATTTGTACTATATGTTGACACATTTCTATAGTCTTGCATGAATTTATAATGCTGTTATGTAACAGATCCTAAATACAAATATCATCAGTCCATACTCTGGCAATGAAATATGTACCATTTAGAGTAAAAAGCACATTGGTCTGTCTCTAAATGACTGGAAAAATGCTGTGTAAGTCAGTGAAAACTATATATATTATGATCAATATAAAATGAAGACTTCAGTAGTAGATTGTATCTCACTGTTTGAAATGCTGTGTATTTATAGATGGATATAGCTGAGACCCCACCCATCTGCATGCTATAATGTGACATTTTCCTTGCTGTACTTTTGCATTCTTGGTTTGCTGCCAGCTTTCACTTCATTGCTGACAAGACAACCACACAAATGCATTAATGACACAAAGTAGCGAGTCTGGAGATTTGGGTCACTTGCTGCCAGTTGCCAAGATCATTCTCTTCAAGCTTCATTAAGGGTAAAAAGGACAAACAATATTATGCCTACATTAAAAAAAAAAAAAAAAAAGTAAAAATAATAAAAACCTTTTAGCAATGTATCTGTAAGTGCCCCCTAAACTTGTTCTAGTCAAGTATTGTACTTCTCACAGCAAGCTATTGCCACCTGTTATCAGCTTTAATTGGGTCCCAAAAGGCTTTGTACAGCTAGATAAACGTAAACACAGTTATTCTGCTTTCAGACCAAAGTCCCAGTCTGACCCGGGTTTTTCAAGCCAAGTAACAGCTGCTCACACCCACTTTCATACTGCACCTTGGACCCGGGTTATTTGGTCGACTCCTTTCACGCTACACCCGTGCCATGAATCAAAAGTGGGCGTTACAGGCTTTCTGCACTGCCACAGGGAGATGGCCTCTCCCAGTGCTCTTCAGCTGCCAGTGAAGTTGCTCTTACTGCAACCAGGGTTGAATATCCCGGGTCGCCCCTTTCACACTACAGCTGAGCAGTATCGGTACTGAGTATAACCCTTGTCTCGACCAGGGTCTAGATCCCAAGACATACAACCCGGGAGAATTATAACACACGAAGGATTGCAACAATTACCACGATTTGCAGGAGAGGCTGGTTTAACTCCGAGCTACATAGTAACAATAGTGACATTGGCAGCTTAATAATATATTGTTGCTCTTATGAACAAAAGTATCTGTATTTATAGTGGTAATGTTCTTAGATGACACACACACTATATGGACAAAAGTATTTGGATGCCTGACATTACACAAACAAGGACTGTAATGACATTGTATTCAACTACATATACTTTAATATGGAGTTGGTCACACTTTTGCAGCTATAACATCTTCCACTCTTCTTGAAAGACTTTCCATAAGATGTTGGAGTGTTTCTGTGGAAATTTGGGCCAAGTCAATCTGTAGAGCATTTATGAGGTCAGGCACTGATGTTTTGGACGAGAAGGTCTGGCTCGCAATCTGAATTCCAGTTCATCCCAAAGGTGCTCGATGGGGTTGACGTCAGGGCTCTGTGCAGGCCAGTCGATTTCTTCCACGCCAAACTCCTCAAACCATGTCTTTATAGTCCTTGCTCTGTGTACTGGGGCGCAATCATGTTGGAATAGAAAAGTAGCGTTCCCTCTAAGCTGTTTCAGCGGTGCGGAAACCAGCGTAGCAGCAGCCACCACGTGTAAATGGATGCCGTGCGCATGCGCCAGGCATCCATTTACAGTGACCGCAGTGCTCAGGGAATGGCCGGAATGTTCGTAAGTGCCGGCACGCCCCCGAGAGTGATGAAAAGGGAACGCATCATAAAGATGCGCCCCATTTTGTTTGGCCATGCCCTCTTTTCGTTCTCCCAGTATTTGCCAAACCCAGACTCCCCCATCTGACTGCCAAACAGAGAAGCGTGATTCATCACTCCACAGAACGTTTCCACTGCTCCACAGTCCCAGTGTCTGTGTGCTTTACACTACTCCATCCGACGCTTGGCATTGGACTTGGTGATGTGAGGCTTGCATGCAGCTGCTCTGCCATGGAAACCCATTCCATTAAACTACCACTGCAAAATGTTTGTGCTTACATTAATGCCAGTGGAAGTTTGGAACTCTTCAGCTGTGGATTCAGCAGAGCGTTGGTGACTTTTACGCACCATGCACCTAAGCAGTTATTGACCCCGCTCTGTGATTTTACGTGGTTTTCCACTTCAAGGCTGAGTTGCTCTTATTCCCAAACGCTTCCACTTTCTTATAATATCACTTACAGTTGACCGTGGAATATCCAGCAGGGATAAAATATCACGAACCGTCTTATTGCTAAGGTGGCATCCAATCACAGTACCATGCTTGAGGTCACTGAGCTCTACAGAACAACCCATATTGTATCACAAATGTTTGCAAATGGAGACTGCATGTCTAGGTGCTTGATTTTATACACCTGTGGCAATGGGTCTGATTGAAACACCTCAATTCAATAGTTAACAGGTGTGGCCAAATACTTTTATCAGTGAAAAGCGAGTTTTATGTGTTGCACCCATTCACAACACTGCAAATGGATACTAAATATTTGTCAGAAGTGGAAACCATTGTATAATCATTAATTCATGTTATCTGCAGCTTAGCTACAAAGTAATATCTTGCGTTAGGTAAACATAAGTAGTTAACTAAAGAAAATGTATGTTTTGATCATTTTACCATAATAGAAAAAACATTCTGTCTAATTTCTGTTAATTTAAACATCAATTTGACAAGTCAGATAAACATGGTTTAAAAATTCATAACCTGGTGTGTTCATATGAAGACAATATTTTGAATGAATAGCTTACTGTTCCATGTCACATAACTGGGTTTTCCCAAGTAGGCCCACGGTATATAATAATACTTGGGTGGAGGCACTGTATACAGATACCCCACTTAACGTCAGGTTATGGGTTGGTAAAATAAATTACATAGGAGTTAGTAACTTTGTGTCCCTTTACAAAGGAAAAATGGGGGTTACACAATAACAAGTATTTAGTTCATAACAGTATTATCTTTTATTATTTGCTGATATAAAGTGCAATGATGTACATTGAAGGGATCATGACACAAACAAATGACATACAAGGATTTGGAACAGAGTAAAGATGGCTGTGACTAATGATCTTACAATGGAAGAGCATCAGGGACACTTTATACATAAGGCCGCAGGATAACCGTAAGGCTGCCAGGGAGGAAGCTATTTGTTATGCGGAAAGACATGGAGGGCAGAAACATGAACCAGGTACTGTAGAAATTTTAAAACCGTTATCTGCTGTCAACCATTTCACCATTTATCCTTACAGAATAGCCTTCCTCTTCCAGGTTCAGAAAAAGTCTATCATGCTCTTTTCAGGAAACAGGTAGGACAGGTGTTCCCCATATATGGTGACAGCTGCTGTCACCAAGGAAGCAATGGAGGTCACCAAAGAAGATTCAGAAATCATAGGCAAACACAGGGGGGGTTTCCGTCTGCCTGGAAACTCCCCCTCTCCAGCCCACACCATGACCACAATAGATATAGTAATAGAATAGAATTTTACTAGTGCTACATGTTCTTCACAGTATCACAAATGAAATAATTAGCACCACCTGAGGATCTTTTAACATGTATAAGTCAGTAATAAATAACCTGTGCATCAACTAGGAGATCTGGAAAACATTCACTGTTAGGGATATGCTGCTATAGAGCCCAATATGTACATATATGTCCAGGGCAGTGCTAGGTTATTCTGCTGCTCCCCTAGACTCCCGGACTTGCTCTAATGCTCTGGAATGGAGCCACATCTGAAATACAACCATTCAGCTCAGGCAGGATCGCCCTACTCCTGCATTTAATGGCTTACTGTGATCTCTGGTCCTGTATATGCTGGAATTATGACACACAATACTCTTCGTATGACGCAAATTAAAGCTGGTTAAGTGCTAATTATGCCTGCTTCATGGACTGGCCACACTCACTCTAAAATCAAGCATTTGGAACCCCCCACCTGTAGAAATCCTGCGTTTGCTCGTCCTTGTTCTGGTGACTCCTCAGACACAAACTCGAATCCGCATACTACATTCTTATCTAAATGATATAGATTAGTGGACATTAATGTAGGATCCTCAAGTATCTGTTAAGGAGCTTCTATTGATACCTGTGGAGATGTTTTCTTGTTGGATATTTCTACTGATACCTGTAGTAATATATGTGTAAGAAACACATTGCACGCTGATGGTCTATAAGACAGGAATGTATGATTTTCTGTCTGTCATTGTAACCATGGGGCACTATAACTTTAAACATGATGGTAAAGCATTATGTTTAACGTTATGCCGATATGGTTACAATGCTTAAATGAACGTTAGTAGTGTTAACTCTTGGAGTTTTTTGGGCAGGGCGCTGATCAATAAGGAGGGCATATATTTCAGATTTGAAAGGTAAAATTTTAAACAGGACGCATCGCTATAGCTATGTGGCGCATTATGAGTTGTGGGCACTGTGAGACACAGCTTGTATAATAATAAAATCTTACCCAGTCAACTTCCCTCATGCTTTTTCAATTACCCCCAGGCCTCACCACATACATCAGACCAACCCATATGCCCCTTCAATGCCCCTCAGTCATCCGTACATGCCATCACACCACATACTCCTGCAATGCCCATCAGACCACTCCGAATGCCCTTTCAGTGCCTATGAGACCACCTCTCATGTACCTTCAGTGCCATATACATGATGCGCTTAAGGTAGGCTGTGCTTTGTATTTGCCATTGCATTGCTTGACATTGGTTTCATCTTCCAGAGAAAAAAAGACCAGCATTTTGAGGTGCCCCAATTTCATGGGAGCAGCCTGACCCATTTGCAGTTAGCGACTGCATATTACATGCGTGATAACTAAATCACAGCAATTTGCTATTTTAAACTGGTTTGATTAGTTGGTCGTTTGTGTGTCACACTGGCAGTAGGTGAATCAAGTGTGCATCACAACAACTTTGCCGTTCAGATGACAGATGTCTATTTTCCCTCTGTCTCTGTTACAAAATGAAGTGTTGCAAATATAATAAATAAATTTTATATATATATATTTTATTTTTTTTAGGTTTGTTATCAGAGGCTGCACATCTTTGTGGATGGGTCTAGTACCCATTCATAGGAGCATGGCATAGCACCCAGCACCTTGGACTAAAGTATTCATTATTAGGATGGCGGGACAGTCCCATAATAGCCACATTTTTAGCTGGATGTATTTAGATGCTAAAATGTAACGGACACAAATTAAAGTGCAGCAACTTTATTTTATACATCTCTCATGCAAATAACATACAATCTATTTTTTGTCAGAGATAGATGAATGAAGGACTTAATTTTGACATAACATAAGGTCATCTTAAAACACACACATATCCTAACACACTGCTCCATGCTCCTTCGTCACTGTCTACCACATCTGTCTCGCCCCTGTCTGCCCCTCCCCTTTAGAATGTAAGCTCTCACCCGAGCAGGGCCCTCGTCCCTCATGTGCTTCTCCTCCCCCTACTTATACTATCATTTATGCTTAACTCCCCAATTGGCACCTAACACTTGGTTGCTGATGCCCTGCTGCTTGTGTTATGCAGAACCTTTGTGGCGCCATATAAATAAAGGAGGATAATAATATTGGGTTATAAAAATATGATGCTGTATGTTTTACATACCGGCTCAAGGATCCCATTCCCAAATTTTGATCAGTTTGTAGATGCCGCTTTCCTGGAACAAGGTGACCTTACTCAGAGGATTATGGGAAGCCAATATGAATGGCTTAGTTACCCAAGCTTTGCATTCCAGATGTGGGTCAAGCATCCTTGACCTAACTCAACAGATTTGCTCCCTTTTTGCCACCTACACTTTGTGGAAGACCACCTGGAATATATACTCGTTATATTTATTATATAAAATTATCATATTGACAGGTGTACATTGTATTAGACCAACTGGTAAGAATTAATTGTTCAGATAAGAGCAGCTGATTTCCATGCAGCTGTGGAATAACATCTCTCAGAAATGCATAGAAGACTTGGCACAAGGCCATTCTTACAGTCGGGCAAATGTCTGTATAAATACGTCTTCTAAATGAGTCTCTTAACCTTGTTTACATTTTTTTTTCAATGATTTTTAATTACATTTTTCCCTGGGGCATTAGCCTAATTCTGTAATTATTTCTTCATGCAGACAATTTTGTTTTCATCGAAAATAGTAAAAAGTATGTTTTCTGTGGCTAAACATAGGGCAGTTTTTCATGTTAAGGGGTGTATTTATTAATTTTGGCGGTTTTTTTTTCTTGTACATGCAGTGGTGCTTGAAAGTTTTTGAACCCTTCAGAATTTCTATATTTCTGCTGCAATTTTTCCAAAAACGACCACAGATTTTCACACAAGTCCTAAAAGTAGATAAAGCGAACCATATCGAACAAATAAGACAAAAAAAATAGACTTTTTATTGAGGAAAATGATCCAAATCACATATCTGTGAGTGTCAAAAGTATATGAAGCTTTGCTTTCAGTATATGGTATGACCCCCTTGTGCAGCAATAACTACGTCTAAACATAACTGGTAATTGTTCATTTGTCCTTAGATATCGACTTAGAGTTATTTTACCTCATTCCTCCATACAAACAGCTTCAAATCTGTTATGTTGGTGGGTTTCTTCCGATAAACTGTTCGCTTCAGGTCCTTCCACAACATATCGATTGGATTAAGGTCAGGACTTTGACTTGGCCATTCCAAAATTTTGAATTTATTCTTCTTTAACCATTCTTTGTTCGCATGAGTCATTGTCTTGCTGCATGACCCACATTCTCTTGAGATGCAGCTCATGGACAGATGTCCTGACATTTTCCTTTAGAATATTCTGGTGTAATTTAGAATTCATTGTCCCATCAATGATCGCAAGTCATCCTGGGCCAGATGCAGCAAAACTGGCCCAAACCATGATACAACCACCACCGTGTTTCACAGATGGTATGAGGTTTTTATGCTGGAATGCAGTGTTCTCCTTTCTCCAAACATAACTTCTTATTTAAAGCAAAACTCTATTTTTTATATTTATCTATCCACACAACATTGTTCTAATAGTCTTCTGGCTTGTCAAAGGTGATCTTTAGTAAACTGCAGACAGGCAGCAATGTTCTATTTGGAGAGCAGTGGCTTTCTCCTTGCAATCCTGCCATGCACACGATTTTGTTGAGTGTCTTCTTGATGGTGGACTCGTTAACATTAACTAATGTGAGAAAGCCCTTCAATTGCTTAGAGGTAACCTTGGGTTCCTTTGTGACATTGTGAGCTATTAGACGCCTGATCTTTGTTGGTCGACCACTCCTGGGGAGGGTGGTAATGGTTTGGAATTTCCTCCATTTGTACACAATCTGAATGTTGATTGGTGGAGTCCAAACTCTTTAGAGATGGTTTTGTAACCTTTTCCAGCCTGACAAGCATCAACAACTATTCTTCTGAGGTCCTCAGAAATGTCCTTTGTTCGTGGCATGATACACTTCCACAAACGTGTTGTGTATATCAGATTTTTATAGATCACTGTTCTTTTAAAAAGACAGATTGTCCACTCACACCTGATTGTCATCCCATAGATTGAAAATACCTGACTCTAATTTCACCTTCAAAATATCTGCTAAGCTTAAAGGTTCACATACTTTTGCCACTCCCAGATATGTGATATTGGATAATTTTCCTCAAAAAAATTAGCATGTCTAAAAAACTGTCTCATTTGTTTGATTTGGTTCTCTCTATGAACATTTTGGACTTGTGTGAAAACCAGGGATAGTTTTAGGCCAAATTTCAGCAGAAATATAGAAAATTATGAAGGTTTCTCAATCTTTCATATACCACTGGAACTCTCTGGGCTCAATCTTGTTAGGTGCAAGTTTGCAAAAGGAAGTTTGTTTAAAGAAACTCAGACATCACACGCGCACCCGGGAAATGCAAGTTCCAGTTAGAAATGGCAATTTGTGCTAGTCTCAGCGAGGGTGTGCATCTTTTATACAGAATGCTACCAGGGAGAAGTGTATGAAGGAGTGGGGAAACCGTCCTGGACCCTAAAAAAGTGCCAGCTAAGATTGCAGGACCTCTCCCCTTTAGATTGTAAGCTCTCACGAGCAGGGCCCTTTTCCCTCATGTGCTTCTCCTTATACTTCTACTCCTTACTCCCCACAAGGGCATCTAACACTTGATTGCTGTCTCCCTGCTACTTAATTTGAGTTTTATAGGCCCGTATTCAATTAGAGTACTTTCTGCCTCCTTCACCTGTTTTATAGGCGAAAACTTTTTGTGCGTGTCCCCACTTTTCGCACTTTTCAATTCCAAAATACGTGAAAACGGGAAGTATTGAAGGCGGAACAGGCGGAAAGTACTGTCAGAAGTGGGGACATTGGTCTGCACCCCAAAAAAATATGCACTAACACAGGGAATCCATGTACATGTGTACTAATACGCCTAATAAGTGTTTTGGGTACTTAATTATTTTAAACAGCTACTTATTAGTGTTTATGCAAAAGTGGTGAAGACTGCCATCATGCAGTATTTTTTGGTGAAAATAAGTAGTCCAGTCAAATTTGGAGTACTTGAAAATGGGTGCTACCATGTTTAAATGTTTCTAAAGTGAACTTTTAAAAAATGTCAATAATGCACCTGCAATCCCAAAAACACCTGGCCCATCCTTGCAGACCCCCAAGAAGTCTAGTTCGCTAATTTTTTTGCTTGTCCCTCCACTTTTTACTTTTTTGCCCCAAAAATGAAAGTACTTTTTTTGGGGTGTTCCTAGTTGTTGTTTGTTTTTTTTATTGTTTTTCAAGATTTTACCTTTGGGGGAGTGTGCCAAGTGTTCTGGGTTGTTTCCCCACGCTTGCACCCCAAAATAGGATTTTGCACTTCTTTTCACCTGCTATTAATAGGCAAATCTTTTTCGCCTATTACATTGCATTGAGTTTCCACATAGGCGAATTCCATCTGGAATTGAATTTGAAGAGACGTTCCGACCAGGCGAAAAGCGGCAATACGCAAAACGTTTTTTGCCGATTTAAGGCTTTTTGCCTCTAATTGAATATGGGCCTAAATCTGAGATTAATTGCTTAAGAAAACACAATGCGATTTAATGTAGGGGGAAGAAGAATCTTTCAGTGCTCTTTCCATGAGCACTTCCTCAATTCCACCTGATCTCCAGAATGAGCTCTGATCCTTGTAAACGCTATGGAGGAAGTAAATCTGAAGTTCAAGTGCTGTGATCACATGCTAGCATTGCCCTACTGAAGGTGATCCCATCAATACATACTGATTTTATAGTTCCCTTATGTAGCAGAGCATGTAAGGGAACAGTCTGTTATAAACTGTGACCCAAATAGTCACTCAAGAGGCCGCTCTATACAATGTGTTGGAAAGGCCTTTCTGTTAATGTTTCTCTTGTGTGAATGTTTTTTTTTCTTTTTAATACCTCACACCAATACTTAACTTGTAACGATGAAACTTCACACTTGATTTTAAGTGTGTGTGTGAGCATGTGATAGGGAATACAGACTGTAAGCTCCACTGGGGCAGGGACTGATGTGTATGGTAAAATATTCTCTGTAAAGCGTTGCGGAATATGTGTGCGCGATATAAATAACTGGTAATAATAATATATATATTTGAGACCTAGAGCCAATCGAAGTTAAAAGCATGCAGGTAGTAATGTAGAGTTCAAGTCAGTCAAACGACCACTTATGGGTTCTATAACATGGGAGGTAATCATGAAAATGTACCATTTTTCTATTTGTACTTTCCTTAAAATGCTACCCACCTCCACCTATATGTTAATTTGTTATGATAGGTCTGTTTATAAAGATTCATGTGCATACACCATAGGCGATGTGCTGTTTGAACGATATTGGTGAAAGATTTCCCTTGAACTTTCTGTAGTGCAGGACAAATGATATTGGGTGTACACAGTGATTGATAGATATCTTTCAGTAAAGTCATCCTGCCACATCTCTGAACAGGCAATTCTTGATGATCTCGTCCAAATTGGCCTGCATGTACGGACGTCCAGCGGGAGCCCGCGTCGTTGGTCGTCCATTGCATACACATGGAACGATATGAACGATATATATCGTTGAACATTATCGTTCAAAGATATCGTCTTGTGTGTATGCCCCTTCACCCTACAAAGTTACAATCTGCTCAATGACACTGATATTGTGTACACTTGGACTATAGATTTCAGCGGTTTTCTCTGTCAAGCACTAATTGTTTTATGCAAAGTAATCACTATGGAGATCAAGGACGCAAAGGTATAGATGTGACATTAACCTAATTCAGTATATCATGGGCTTTCCCAATTTAGAGCAGGGCTTGTGTAATCCCTTTTTTTTTTTTTTCCCAATTTGGTTGCATTATTGTACAATTCACCAATAGTTAAATTCCAGCTGCAATCAAATTCTATTTATTACTGTATCAGAAAATGAGATACTAAATATCATACATTTAAATAAAATGTTTATTATAAGGAAATGGCAGGTAACCTGCACTATTCTAATACACAAGTCGCACTAAATATTATTAGAATAAAGGCTGCAGTAGTAGTAGGGAATAGTTTTGAATAACTGGTATTTTTAATTTTTATATCTGGATCTCTTGGTGATTAGTATTGTGCACTTTTAGTTGTGAGTTTCTGTAGTGTTTCTAAAAACATTTTGTTGCAAAAACACTGATCCCCCTAGGCTGGTTGGTTCATCTAGCTCTTATATAGTAGGAGTGGGCAAAATACGGGCCTCTAGGCAGCGCCATGAAGAACGGACAACCGCAGCTGTATGCTACCGGCTAACCCTGTTATGCAGGCATCTGACAGCTCCGTAGTGCACCCCAACTGACAAGCTGTCCACAGCCGCCCACAGATGGATGTAGCCGCATGCACTAGGCTCTCTTTATCAGATGCATGATCTGACTGCTCCAGAAGTCCCCTAACAGGGAAAAGGCACCAGCAGAGATGGAGGCAGCTGGAAGCTTTTTTTTTTTTTTGTAACCCACATCTCCCTTGCACTAGTAAGATAAACAACGAGGCAACATTAATATTATACTGGTTGATATCTGTTTCAGTGGGGGCGATATATCAAAGGGTGTTTTGTGTAAAATGTGATAAAGGAATCATGTATGCGCTGAAATCATATCTTCCCGAAATGTATTACAGTACTGTATGTACTGAAGTTAAATATTGGGACCAGTTTGGAAATATTAGCGCCACTATACATTTCAATGGTGATGGTATTGCTTGAAAAGTTACTAAAATTAGATGCACTTGCCATTTTCCTGTCAGCCAGGAGAGATTGCGCCTGGTCCCGGCGCCGCTATCTGGTGTGCTTTATTCGGGATCCAAGTGCCCCAGGCAGGTATCGTCTCACGCGTTTGCACTGGTCCTTGAATGATCACTGAAAAGTTATATCGTTTTGTGCATGAGTTACCTAATTTCTGAGATACACTTCTGATTGCTATGGATGAGTAATGCAGTCTATTTCTGTAAGGGAAACACAAATGTAAATGTACTTTCAATTCTAAAGTAACCCAAATTATGAGTAATATGCTAGTATGAAATGGAATTGCAGTAAAGGAAGGAATTACATGAACTCGGCTAGTAGCATGTTCCTTCAACCTCGAGGTTAATATCACTTGAATTCTTCTTTTTTACTTTTTCCATAGTAAATTTAATGACTTTGAAACTATATTTGTGATAAAAGGAACCCTGATTCATACCAGCATCTCTGTATTTAGGATTTTAGCAGTTTATTTATAAATAAATGTTTTTGTGTTTACAGAACCTTTCGCCATCTAGAAAATATGAACCCTGTACAAGTCCTCTTTATGCAATATTTATTAATATGCTATGTATTTTTTAAAGAATCCTTATTGTCCTTTTTAAGAATTTTGGTCAATGTTTGGGGTTCTTTTGATTTAATTAGCATACCTATGCTATAATTATGAGCAAATCCTGTACCACTGCTCCTGTCAGCACCCTGATTCCTGATGGATTAGAATGTGGAATATTGCACTTGCAATAGACTCTTAAGACCCCCCCATACATCAGCAATTGATTGCAGCAATCGTGAAATTTGCAATCGATTATGTATAAGAATCTTTCCCTTTTTCAATCGATTGCACGATTGCTGCAATCAATTGCTGATGTATGGGGGCCTTTAGAAACTCTATATGCAAATACTGAATACTGACTGCAAAGCCTCATGCTCACTCCAAGATGGCTTGCTATTACGCTGCAGTTCCTCTGCCTCACTAGTGGAGAGAAGGCTATAGGACTGGTGGGCAATAAGCGGCTATAGGAGGCTGCAGACTAACCAATCGTGTGTCTGTCTTTGCATATAGTGTGAGGAGTTATTTCATGCTCTTCAAAAGGGAACTTTGTTGGTTCAGAGCATGGAGCACTATGTAAAACAGATATGATATGAAATCTGACCTGTACTGTCTGTGTGACTCACTTGTTTGTCTCCAAAAATAAGTTTGGTGAATTCAATAACATGGAAACATGGCTGCAGAGAATAACCTTGATTTGAGATTTGCAACTAGTCTTTGTACATGCTTTTGTTATTTTGTGAGCTAGAGATTAGAAGCACTTAAAAACTGTTTCTACTTCAGGGTCCATAGGGTATCCACAGGATACCTTGGGGTATAGGTGATGACGTCAGTCTTCAGGCACCACAGAGTTAAAGTTTTCAGCCTCCCAGGATGCATCTGGGTCCCTCTCCTATACCCCGCCCCCGGGCCAAGGCATCTCAGTTTCGTCGGTGCCTGGCCGGAGTCGGAGGCACTGTGCAGAGGGGGGCTATGAAGAGCCCCTGAAGTTTCTTTTAAAGGCAGCGCTGGCTGCACATCTGGGAGTACAGCATGGACAGTCAGTACTGACGTCCATGCCGTCTCCCCTACACCCCGCCGGTACCAGAACGCCGGTACTGATCCGGGGATGCTGGTAGACATCTGGGGTCACGGCTAGCGGTGTCCCCAGATGTTTTGGACCATGGCCGGATCCAAGGGGATGCAGGTAAGCAGCGGGGTCCCGTGGTGGGTCCCCGCTGGTCACATGGTCCTGAGTCCCCAGGCAGGGGCTCCCTGGGGACTGGCTGCAGCGTGGAGCCAGGCGACCAACCTGCGCTTCCACTACCCCCTGGGACAGCGGGCCGCTGCTGAGCGGCATGCGCTGCGGCGTCCCAGGGGTTAAATGCATGTCAGGGGAGCGCGCTTTCCCTGTCTCACAGCCGGTGCCTCCCCTGCTGCACACAGCCTCTCTGCTCTGCCTGATTGGCCACAGTGTGTCAGCTGTCCTCCCCAGGCCGGCCTCCTTCATCTTCTGCTCCTCGGTGGCCATCTTTAAAGCATGGTGAACACTGCTGGAAGCCTGTGAGCGGTGGCATTGCGGTCTGGGTCCCCCAGCATACCTCTCCTCTGTTTGTCACAGGTCAGTGTATGCAGCGCTGAGTCCTACCAGCCTGAGGGTCTGAGTAGTTGAGAATCAGCGCTAATAGTGCAGGGATTTGTTTCTTCTGCATTGTATGTGACTGAACTGCTAGCCTGCTGTCTGTACTTTCACTTTCTACTGTCAGCTTTATTACTGTCCCTGATCTTGCTCTGCTCAAAGCCCTTGCGGTGCGCGGTGTGCAGGGTGTTATTCACACTATACCAATACGTATAGGTGTGAGTGTCACATACTTACCATCATGTCTGAGACTGATTTTCCTCTCCAGCTCATGTGTACTAAATGTAAGGTACCAATAGCAGAGGGGGAGGGTAACGCGGAGGGGTTATGCCCCCAGTGCCTGGCACTGTCACGGCCGATTATGGTCACGGTCCCGGTACAGGAACCTCCCTGGGCTTGTTTCGCTAAGGCGCTTACAACCCTTGTGGGCCAGCTAGCTCCGCCACCTGCGTTTACCCAGACGGGTTTGTCCCAGCAGTCAGTGGTGTCGTCACCCATGCGGGAGTTCCCGAGACAATTGATGGTACCCCACAGTCTCCCTGTCCCTTCCCAGGTTTCTCCGGAGCCTGCGTGGGTTAATACTCTTAACTACATCGGTTCAGCAATTGTCCGATGTTTTACAGGGGGAGTCTGTGTTGCGGCCTCATAACGGCCGGTGGCGTCTTTATCTGCTCCTTATGGGGATGACAATGAGACGTCAGATCATGGGGAGATTCTGGATCTATCTGACC
The DNA here is from genome assembly GCA_031769625.1 of Taudactylus pleione. Classification (NCBI taxonomy): domain Eukaryota; kingdom Metazoa; phylum Chordata; class Amphibia; order Anura; family Myobatrachidae; genus Taudactylus; species Taudactylus pleione. Next base: position 41,802,249 of record JAUIMM010000015.1, on the reverse strand, counting down.
AAGAACCTCTCCGTACCAAAGAGCCGGACGCTAAGTCCAAGGTGTATATCCCTGGTCTTATTCGAGCGGTCCGCTCGGCTTTAGTTATTGAGGATATTGATCCTTTGGTGGCCACATTCATATATGCCTTTTTAAGGATATTAAGGGTAAGGCTACGGTTTTCCCTCTTTCTGATCAATTAGTGGATCATTTAGAGGAGGCGTGGAAAAATCCAGGTAAACGGTTTCAGCCCCAGAGACGCTTAGCCGTGGCTTATCCGTTTGCGGTCAATTATTTTTCTAAGCGGGAATCCCCTACTCAAGTGGATTCACATGTCACACGCCTAGTCAAAAGTGCCACGTTGCCTATGCCTTCGATGTCATCCTTGAAGGATGTCGCTGACCGCAAGGTGGAGATCTGCCTCAAATCCGTTTATTCCCTTGCAGGGAAGCATCCAGACCGGCTCTGGCTGTGTGTTGGGTAGCCAGAGCTATGGAGCGCTGGGCGGATAATTTGGAGGCGTCTTTGGACTCTGACTGTTCGGCTGAACAGACCGAGTTGGTGGGCAATCTCTGAGACTCGGCCACTTACATTAATGAAGCGGCTTTAGATATTTGTATGCTCACGTCTAGGATCTCCTCTGCAGCTGTGGCTGCTCGTCGCACCTTATGGTTGCGTTCTTGGAAAGCGGACGCGGATTCCAAAAAGGGATTAGAAGGTCTGGACAGGTACTATTTGGTCCAGATCTGGACAAAATTGTAGTTACGTTGGCAGCAGCAAAATCTGCATGTCTTCTGACTGCTACGATTCCTTCTAGTGCTGGTGGGTCATACTTTTGGCCTCACAGGCCCAAGGTAGGCCTAAAGTACAGTCCTTTCCACGGCAGGCTGGGGCCAAGAAATTGTCCAAGCCCAAGAAACAGGTCTGGAGTACCAGACGTCCGGCTCCTAGGTCAGATAACAAACCTGCCGCCTGACGGTCCAGGCCTCCTTTTGGGGGACCCCAAAGTGGGGGGCGCCTGCTTCAGTTCGCCCGGTGCTGGTCGCAGTGCATGTTCCAATTTCCCAGAGGGGCCTGGGTTTCTATTCCATTCTATTTTTGGCTGCAGAAACCCAATGGGTCTTACTGTTCAATACTAAACCTAAAGGCCCTCAGCAAGTCCTTGAGGGTGCCTCTGTTTCGGATGGAGACCCTGCGGTCCATTATTCTGGCACTGGAACCTGGGGACTACATGGTGTCATTGGACATCCAGGACGCTTACCTGCATGTCCCTATTCTTTTGCGCCATCAGCAGTTCCTCAAATTGGCAATCTGCAACGAACATTTCCAGTTCCGGGCACTGCCTTTTGGCCTGGTGACTGCTCCACGGGTATTCACCAAGGTCATGGCGGTCATGGCGGCTCTCCTGCGGACGCAGGGAGTCCGACTGTTGCCTTATCTGGACGACCTCCTGTTGATAGCGGGGTCTCCAGAGCTTCTTTTACACCATCTGGATCTGACGATTGCGGTACTGCAACGTCACGGCTGGTTGACAAACTGGCAGAGGTCCACTCTCACCCCGTCTCAGAGGATCCTGCACCTCGGGGCCTTATTGGACTCCAGGCAGCAGTGGATCTTTGTGACGGAGGAAAAGATCCTTGCTTTGTAGTTGAGGGTGCGCAGTTGTCTGCAGTGTCGTCGAGTGTCGATACACTTGGCACAGAGGTTATTGGGCTCAATGGTGTAGGTATTCGACATGGTGGAGTACGCCCAATGTCACTCCAAACCTCTGCTGCTATTGATCCAGTCCAGATGGAATGGATTGCCTCAGTGTCTCAAGTCCCAGACGATGGGGCTCACTCCGGATGTCCGCCTGTCTCTAACCTGGTGTTTGCAGATGACCCACCTCAACAAGGGTCGCCCGTTCTGGGTGGCGAACTGGGTCCTGTTAACAACGGACGCCAGTCTCCGGTGCTGGGGAGCTGTCACGGGTCCATACTTGTTTCAGGGCAGGTGGACTTGGGCGGTAGCGGAGCTTCCAATAAACATTTTGGAGCTCCATGCGGTGTCAAGAGCTCTCCAGCGGGCACAGCCGGTTCTCCAGGGTCACCCTGTGCAGGTCCCGTCGGACAACGCCACCACGGTGGCCTATTTAAACCAGCAAGGGGGAACCGGGAGAGAGGTCTTTGTACCAGGATGTCTTTCGGAGTCTGGTGGACAAGTGGGGTCTTCCAGAGATAGACCTCATGGCGTCCCGGCACAACAACAAGTTGCCGGTGTACGGGTCTCGAACATGAGACGAAAAGGCGTCTCTGGTGTATGCCCTGTCCGTCTAGTAGACGTTCCAGTTTGCCTACATTTTCCCTCCGTTTTCCCTTCTTCCGCGGGTATTACGGAAATTCAAATCAAGAAGGAGGTACGCTACTGTTGATAGCTTCCGAGTGGCCCAGACGGCACTGGTTCTCCGACCTCTAGAGTCTGTCAGTAGACGTTCCTCTGAGGTTACCATTACGACCGAATCTGCTGTCATAGGGTCCTTGTCTTCACCCGGACCTGATTCGGTGTGGCTGTTGAAACGGTCATGCTAAGGTCCAGAGGGTTTTTCTAGCTCCGTGGTGCAAACCATACTAAGAGCTCGTAAACCTTCCTCTGCAAGAATCTACCATCGTGTGTGGCATACTTTCTTCCGGTGGTGTAGACCTAGAGGGTATTCCCTTAGGGAGTTCCGCCTGTCTAGGGTGTTGGCTTTCCTACAGGCTGGACTGGATCATGGGCTTCGCCTGGCTTCTCTGAAAGTGCAGGTGTCTGCCCTGTCAGTCTGGTTTCATCGTAGGATTGCTGCGCTCTCTGATGTGCACACCTTTATGCGAGGTGTTCTTCGCATTCAGCCACCTTTTGTTCCACCGGTGGCGCCTTGGAATTGGGCTGTGGTCCTGAGAGTTCTCTAGGGGCCGCCGTTTGAACCACTGGACTCAGTGGACTTTAAATGGCTTACAGCTGAAACCATATTCCTTCTGGCCATTGCCTCGGCCAGACGGATTTCGGATTTAGGGGTTCTCTCTTGTAGACCCCCTTTTCTGATTTTTCATAGGAATAGGGCGGTGCTTCGCACTCGTCCGGGATTCCTTCCCGAAGTGGTATCCAGTTTTCACATCAATGAAGAAATTGTTGTGCCGGCTTTCAATTCACCTGGATTTTCAGTGGGTGACGCCACTTGGGATGTTGTGCGGGCATTGAGAATTTATGTTGACCGCACTTCTTCTTTTAGGAAGTTGGACGCCTTGTTTGTCCTCTATGGCTTCCATAAAAAGGGTTGGCCTGCTTCAAAGTAGACTTTGGCAGGCTGGATTCGTATGGCAATTTCAGAAGCTTATCTTCATGAAGGTCTTCCAGTTCCCTCCTTGGTGAGGGCTCATTCCACTAGGTCTGTGGGTCCTTCATTTGCAGCTAGACGTGGTGCCTCTGCAATTCAGATCTGCAAGGCTGCTACGTAGTCTTCTGTCAATACCTTTGTGAGGTATTACGCTTTTGACATCTTTGCCTCTCAGGATGCTTCCTTCGGGCGGCGGATTCTCCTCTCAGCACAGGAGCGTCCCCACCCTTAAAGGATACTGCTTTGGGACATCCCCAAGGTATCCTGTGGATACCCTATGGACCCTGAAGTAGAAAATATGAGATATGGTAAGAACTTACCCTTGTTATCTGTATTTCTACGAAGTCCATAGGGTTCCATAGGACTCCCGCCCTGTCGCACCTGTACTGCAGATGGGCTTTATTCTGGTCACCGGTTTTTCCGTCTCCCTATGGTGAGAATGTGATTCTTGTGAGTGTCCAGATTTTTTTCTTCTCTCTTTCTTCTCCTCCTCCGGCCTATGGCTTGTGACGTAACTGAGATGTCTTGGCCCGGGGGCGGGGTATAGGAGAGGGACCCAGATGCATCCTGGGAGGCTGAAAACTTTAACTCTGTGGTGCCTGAAGACTGACGTCATCACCTATACCCCAAGGTATCCTGTGGAACCCTATGGACTTCGTAGAAATAGAGATAACAAGGGTAAGTTCTTACCATATCTCATATTTTCTTTGGTTTAATTCAAAGCAGAATGGAGAGATTCAGTTGGTTCCGCACATAATGGAAACATTGGTTCATAGTTGAATGTGGCATTATAAATCCGTGTCTCCCAGTAGAAGAATGATCTTTTTTTTTTACATATATAATTTTTTAAGTTTGTCTCCAGCACAACTTCTTCATAGTTCCTGTGTCCTGCTATTGTTCAGCCTGAAAAAATTCACACTTTTGGTGACTTGAATAGATCAAATTACTTTAAGCCAATATACTGAGCCGAACTATGTGCGTATCCTCTACGCCATATTAATGGACGACTGAACGATAATGACATTATCATTCAGTCTTTCCTTAATTGTGCAGAAATTGTGCACAATAATGTCGGGAACGGCCAGTGATGCACGCTCTCGCTGGTCGTTTCCGACATCAATCATCAGCTGAACATGCCGATCAATCTGCAGATAATGACAGATTGACAGTGTTCTGGGATGACTGAGGGTGACTGACTGACATATCATTCAGTGTAGGCATGCAGAGTATGGGGAACGACGGTACTGTCTTCCCTGGGTCGCACAGTGGGATACGCACCTTTAGACACTAGGCTGAACATACTCTATGGGGGTGATTTAATTCAGTGCGCTGTTAGGTTGACTAAAGGATTTCTACTAGCACCCTCCTGAGGGTGCAAGCAGAAATCCGACTACAGTGCCGGCCGCGAGGCTTTGCCGGCTTAGCGTGGCGAAGAACACCCTCTTTGCCGGCACTTTAGTCAGAGCATGCCGGTTTTCGCAATTAAACACCCAGATAAAGTGACGAGATTTGGCCTTCTCTGACTTAAATTGTTAGTCGGTCTAAACTGCGTGCTGAATTGAATAGCTCCGGGACCAACTTCCCGGCACTAATTCACCTTGCACTTAATTGAATCGCCCCATATGTTTGGGATGAACACTCTGTTCTTGAGGGAATCCATTTTACCTGTCAGCTGATTAATCACTGGCTGTGGCAGTCTTCCTCCCTTATGGAGAGCATTATTCTGTAAGACGGTCCTTTTGGATGTGCACAGAATCCATTCACTTTGACAAAATTGTGAGACATACAGCATATCTGCCCTTGATGGTAGTTTTACATTTTTCTCAAATGTTTGTTTTATACTTTGATGAAATAAGATTATTTCATTATGTTTGTTTTTCTCTGAGTAGTTGAAGAGGACCTACCAAGCGAGGTTGGTGGTGATGTACGTGTTTTTGCCTGCTGAGAATTATGAAGCAGCACATTTGTATAATACCAAAAGATTATAGTTTTCACTGACAAAACATCCAAGATGATAAAATTCATGATGCAGATGGCAGAGTGTGCTGGTTGTTGCTGTTACTCTTGTGCTAATTATGTTAATAGTGTGGCTTTAGTGTCTCTTCTATTTTCCAGTAAATTTAATTTGTTGCTTTTAAAAACACCATTTTCTAATTGACTTTCTTGTCGACGATGTAACAATTTTGAACAGTCATAAAGCTTCCATTATGTCTGGCATTTTAGGGAATAATCCTAGCTGGTACAGACTTTTGGGGGTTGATTGTTTGTGCTTCTGTGTAAAGTGGCCCGGGAGCTAATGCGATTGTTTCCGGCGACCAGCACTTATAGCGGATTACTGCTCACATCCTCCTGAGGTGCGAGCAGAAATCGGTGTGAAATTGGGCTTTGGGACTGTAGCGCATTTGGCACTTAACACCGGGGAAGTCACTTAACTCATCTAATCCTGTACATTTGGCTGTGAAAGTCCGGCTGTCGCAACGAAGCGTAGGACTGGTCACTCAAAACAATTGAATAGCTCCCAGTCACTTTAGATGAGAGCTACAGTTGCCATAAACTATTGAATCGCCCCCTGGAAGTCACTTATTAGAAAATGAACAGAAAGCATTTTGCTTCCACAGTGTATTCTCCTAAATGACCCACATTAGCATGGAAATTTCTTAGGTTGGGTTCCCCAGTGGGATAATGTAATTTACAAATGGAGCTAGTGGGTTAGAGACATGTAGGATCTTAGGATGCTGAAGAATTGAGCAATCTTAATTCAGACCACCAGCCAGCTCACTGCATGTTGTCTTACAGATATCAAAGGCTGTCTTTGTAGAGTATTACTGACATGAACTGTCTCCAATACATTATGAACAAGTCTCTGTTTGTTTTTTTTGTTTGGCTTTTGACTTTAGATAATGGTTGCTCAGTCTAAAGAAAATTTTAATTAGAGTGATATTTTTAGTTATTGGATATATTTCTTAAAGCCTATGTGGTTGTAACTTTCAATATTTGATTATTGCTTTAAAATCCTCAAACTGGGTAATTTATATTGCTCATCTGCTGTGTGCCTGTTTTGTCTATCTGTATTGTCATTTTTGCGGTACATTTGCTACATAAAAGCTTTTATTTTCAAACAGACATATGAAGTGGTTGAAGAATATTCCATCTCCATCCTTGTAAAGATAAGAAAATGTGCGCAACTGGTTTGTCGTTTTACTGTAGGACAAGCACATTCTTTAGCAAATTATTCCGTTAACCTAGGTGACCTTGCAGAGACAGAGTGTGGGTACAAGGGACCCAACATTTAAAAAATGTGGGGCCCTATATCTCAGTTTCTGGGTACCATCGGAATGTAAGGTATTCTGTGCTATCTAACAGAAATATTGAAAACAAACTGTACTGTAAAGCAATATTTTTCTTTATTGAACTACTAAATGTTGATACAAGCAACATAATATTTGAAATGCACCTTTTTCATAATGCAATAGTAAACAACATTAGTAGAAGCTGGTTATGAAGCAAACATTAATCTAAAAGATACATTTATGTTTAAAACATGAGAACATTGTTTTTACTCAACGGCCACAGTATGTTTCCCAAGCCTTGAAGTTTAAATAACACCGCATATAATGTTTTATTTTCAGCTGGTCCATTCAAAATGACCTACCATCAACCCAGCCAACCTCTTCTTCCATCCTCTGTGGGATATCCTGATTTTCCCATCCAGCTGCAACATTGTTGACATTTTGTCTCACTTTTGTTTTCGTCCAGCAACTCCTAGTTATAGTACATAAAGAGAGTTGCACTAGCAACTCTTCACACTCTGCACTATATATTGGAATTAAATGAGTATAAGAGGGAACCCAGCCACAAGTGAACAATTCTAGCCAACTTTGATAAAAATCGCCAACAATAAGACTGCTTAAATCTTGGTTCTTTTACCTTTTTCTATGACTATTATTTTGTGTATATTTTTTTTTTTTTATTGTTGCACCCCATTTTCCCATATGTAAAGGCTGGAAAATACTAGACTATGTCTAGTGTTTACGACTTCGTTAGCGACGGGACCTGGCGGGGGGTGCTGACATTGGCAAATGTATACACACTTTTAGTTGCCGGCAGTGACAAAGCGACGGCGAACTAATGACATCGCCCGTCGGACCTGCATGCAGGTCCAAAGGAGGATGTGGCTGACTAAGTGCGGGAGCACGCTTCGTCTGCTACATAGCAGGTACACACTAGTCTGTGCCCGATCAGCATAAGCCAGTTCTTGTCAGCCATGCGCTCATTAATTGATTTGCTTGGGGGGTGGGAGAGGTTCTGTCTCTCTAAGCCTATGAGCTTTGCAGACCTAAACCCATGATAGATGCATAGTTTGTGTAACCTTTGTGTGATACCTGGTGCCAAAGGGTTTTGTGAGTTCATGTAGGGACTGGCCAGAAGGGAAAACAGTGACTGGATTGGACAGCTTGATAAAATATTGCAGTATTTTGTCACAAAATATCCCTGAATTTAATTGAAATCCAGTTTGGAGTGCAGTTAGGTGAGTACAGAGCATGTATGATTTTATTTAAATGGTGTGGTCACATCCCTCAGGCACTGCCGATAGTGGAGTGTTATGGATTAAAGCTTATTGCTTATTTCTGTGTGTATATTTTTTGGGAGGAGATAGCCTTTTGGTTATCTCTCTGCACAGCGAAGTCCACAGTTTTGAAGGACGCTGACTCCTCTTATACTACACATCGTGTTACCTCTGGGCTACTGGATGTGAGACTCTGCGAGCTTTTATTGTCTGCAAAGAGTTAGGGAGCCAAATACTATTGGCAGCTGCGCATCTCTCCAGCATTACATAGATTGTATTGGCCAGGCCGCTGCCTGCATCACACCAGCATGAGTAGTTCCTATTGGCCAGCCAGTAGTGTGTCCTCAAGGACCCGCTCATTTTCAGAAAATGAGTCCATGGCTACCATTTTGGGGTGAAATAAGTGCGATCCCTGAACCTGTTCACTAACTCGTTTCTGTTCAGACATGTTTGCACTGCACACAGTATGATTATAGGAGCATAGAACCTGTGCGATTTGTGTTGTTCAATTAATAAATGCGCTTAGTGATCATTTCCTGCTCCACCTTTCTTAACCATTCTGGATTCCAGAATTTATTTTACCGCAGAAAGTTTGTCATTTGATCTCAAACGAATCATGAGGTCAACCTAATTTGTTCATCTCTAATGTTGATATTCATCCTGCTTATTCAAATAACTGAAGTGATTATGGCAGGGGTCATATATGTGTTTAATTGGTATAAATGTTTTGCCAAGGGATCATTAACAATTATGCAAGTGTTGCATAATTCAAAAACATTGTATAGACAAAATAATACACATTACTTATTATCATTTATTTATATAGTACCCCAAATTACAAAGTGTACTGAACCATACTTGCCTACCCTCCCGAAATTTGCAGGAGGCTCACGATTTTTGGACAGTTCCCCGCACCCCTGGAAGAGTGGGGAGATTTATTCTGGGAATTTGCGGGTCCGAATGGAGGGATGGTGGTAGCCCCGCCCCCTCCACACAAACACGTGAATCGCAGCATTGTGACAGGGACATTACCTAATGACGCGAAGGACCCCACTGCCTGAAGCTGTGAGCTGTACAGAGAGTATTTGTCATTTACCAGTACATCAATCCCTGCACTATCAGAGCTTAAAGTACAAATTACTCTCCTCCAACACTCAAAAATCTGTGTGTGTGTTTTAACGCACACAAACATGACAAGAACAAACAAACTCCACACGAATAAGGCCTTGTTGGGAATTTAAATGTACATTTTTTTTAATGTTCAAAAAGATTTCCTACCTTTCCACATGAATGAAACAGATTATCCCTGTAAGCAGCAGCTGGCTTCACAGCATGGGAATTAAAGCCAAACGTTCGGCGTAAGTAGCACAACAGGGCTAATGACCATAAGCAGAGTCTTAGTACTGTTTGTCATCGAGCTCTTAGTGTGCATTGATAGCATGAATCCTCACAGTTTCTGTTTACTTAGAACAAATGTTAAACAAAGTCTCAGTGAACTCTGGCCTGGTACATTGACATACGGTGATATACTGGTTTTCTCCGTGTGGATAAGCTAGAGATTCCCTGAGGAAGATGTGCACACTTGCAGGTGAGGTCAGCTTTCATCATGTGTGCTCTCTCATCAGCGTCACTCAGGTTCTCATTAGTGCGGATACAACGTGCTGGGAGAGGTGTGCGGCAGCAGAGATGTGAGCCTCTGTCAGCTTGTCTCATCTTGCCTTTTGAAGCTTCGATTTACTGTAGATGTGAGCGGGAGAACCAAAAATCTGTGGATATTTTTATCTCCCCTTCTCCGAAACAAAAGGGGGTGAGGCAACGCTATGGGCTGGATATGGTTTTGTTGTGATTTTATTTCTGCAATTAACATATAAAGTACAGCATGATTGGCTAATTCGTTTAAATGGAGAGTTTGTCTTGCACACTGATGTTGTTCTGATGCAGGTGAACTTTCCCATAGTCACTAATACAAACATTTGTGTTACGTCTCCAGCGAGGGTCAGTTTTACATTTTTTTTTTTATTTTTTTTTATCCTGGAGGCTTTTTCAGATGATGGTTGGAGGGGAGGGGGCATAAATTGCCCTGGGAACTGGGGAAATATGTAAAATAGTATGAAGTAGGGCTCTGTGATGCCCGAAACGTTGCTACTGTTTTAACTACTGTGCTTTAAGCCTCAAACACTTCGGTGTTATCTATTACTTTGGATCACTATGCATCCTTTTCATAATAGAATATGATTATAACATGGGCAAAATGGTAAGAAATGGTGCATTATAGCTCGACTTGTTTATTAATCTACTGCTTTTAAAGTGTATTTTTCAGCTCCTATGCCTTTGTCATAATGGGTGAGATCTACCCTTATTTAACGATATAATACATATCTGATCAATTGGCGCTGTGCAGATTAGACTGGCTGTATTTCTGTTATAGATGGATTACACTTGAGTTAGGCCACCATCACAATGCTAGACTTATGCTGGGAACAAATTACACGATTTGTGTATCCGGGCGGCGCACGATGCGATGAACGGCATATTGTGCAGTCTTTTGACACCGCACGATCTGGTGAACGACTGCATGATATGTCGTTCACGAGCCGCATACACAGGCATGGGGCTGTTCATGAAATTGACAGTTTGGGCAGCATGTAGGGTCAATCCGTCGATGCGATGAACGACCCCGCAGGAGCGCGCATGGTCACTCATAGTTGGCACACACTTGCCAATGTGGACTACATGTCTGCCCAATCTGCCGGATCGGGTGATATCATTCTAATGTGTACCCACCTTTTATATGCAGTGATTTTCTTGAATCAGAAGGTCAAATACCTGCAGGGAGCACTGTGTGTGGGTAAGTAAGCGCACACTTGTCTCAGGTCAGGAGTCCGTTCTGTATTGGGAGCACTGTGTGTGGGTAAGTAAGCGCACTTGTCTCAGGTCAGGAGTCCGTTCTGTATTGGGAGCACTGTGTGTGGGTAAGTAAGCACACACTTGTCTCAGGTCAGGAGTCCGTTCTGTATTGGGAGCACTGTGTGTGGGTAAGTAAGCGCACTTGTCTCAGGTCAGGAGTCCGTTCTGTATTGGGAGCACTGTGTGTGGGTAAGTAAGCACACACTTGTCTCAGGTCAGGAGTCCGTTCTGTATTGGGAGCACTGTGTGTGGGTAAGTAAGCACACACTTGTCTCAGGTCAGGAGTCCGTTCTGTATTGGGAGCACTGTGTGTGGGTAAGTAAGCACACACTTGTCTCAGGTCAGGAGTCCGTTCTGTATTGGGAGCACTGTGTGTGGGTAAGTAAGCGCACTTGTCTCAGGTCAGGAGTCCGTTCTGTATTGGGAGCACTGTGTGTGGGTAAGTAAGCACACACTTGTCTCAGGTCAGGAGTCCGTTCTGTATTGGGAGCACTGTGTGTGGGTAAGTAAGCACACACTTGTCTCAGGTCAGGAGTCCGTTCTGTATTGGGAGCACTGTGTGTGGGTAAGTAAGCACACACTTGTCTCAGATCAGGAGTCCGTTCTGTATTGGGAGCACTGTGTGTGGGTAAGTAAGCACACACTTGTCTCAGGTCAGGAATCCATTCTGTATTTCTCAGTAGTGAAGTCTGAAAAGCCTTTATAAGGAGTAATGAATACTTGACAGTTCAGGGCATCATTTGAACTGCACTTTTTCCTACATCAGTCTGCAAGTAGCGGTTGTGTGGTGAACCTTGCTTTTCTCACTTCTAGACCCCTCCCTCCAGCATTTCCTGAAATGTAATCGTGTGAAAAGGGTTTGCTCAAGGTTTGACCTTAAAAATCGGGATCCCTGTTACCACAAGTTTAAACTTCTACAAATAGACACAGCTGGAATAAGGAAGTTCAGTGTTGTCATAATCTGTTTAAAGGAATCATTTTGTAGAAATGTGAATTCACTCATTAGTGATTTGTATATAACTCATTGTGTGTGTGTGTCCTTGGTCACAGATGATGGCTAGAATCGTACTAGGACATCTGCCAGCTGACCTGGCCTCTTCTCTTGTACTAGGAATACAGTGCACAGGCTGATTAGATGGTTAGTAATTAGCCACCAGCTTCTAATACAAGGTGATTCATGCTGCATTATTATGAAGTCCATTTAGTTAGGTGACTTGGAATTGAACTTTTGCAGAGAAGCCCTGGGATGATTATGTGGCTTTGATTGGCTCAGTGCAGCTTTTTGCCATTAACCTAGCTGGCTTGACTGTGAAAATGTGTAGGCTTTAAGACTCCGATACAATTTAGTTGCGCACATTACTCGCAGAAAGGGGGTAAGGTCATTTGCTACAGAGAAAAGAGATCCAAAACTCTAAAATGGGTTTAAAAGCAGCATCACTTTTATATGCTGCATTGTAATCTGCCCTTGACTATGAAAAACCAGCCGCATAGAATAGATCTGTCGCTAGTACCAGCACTGTTCTCTGCTATTTTTGACTGCGGAAAACATGCAGAACATTAAAATCCTTGATGGGATTAGGCGTTTCATAAGTTCTGCTTGATAATTGGCTTTGCCTTTATCATTCCATTATTGGTTATACCCTACCTCCATAACACAATATGGAGATTTGTTTTTCAAGGTTATTTGGCAAATGCTTGCAGGTAGAATTTATTTATCTAAATATTATCTACTGAAACTGCTTTGAAATGTCATTGTGGCTGGGGGGGCCTTATTTCCCTTGCTTATTACTGAATAACGGAATATTTTATAAGCACAGTTTTCAAGAATATAATTTCAAGAGTATTGCCTGGATCTATTAAAGTTGGGTACATGTGTGTCAGACTTAATAGCCTGCACCCCCCATTGCTGGGATCACACTGCATGCTTGGTTTGAAAATAGTCTCCCATTTATCTTCTGCAAAGATCAATTGGTTTTTCATGTCTGCAAGAGGTATGCTATTAAGTGAGAAGACTGAAAACTGTCCAACAGACAGTTTCCAAACTCTGATGTATGAGCCATGTCTGAATATTAAGATGTTATGTTTGATGGGATGGATGACAGAACACCAGAGCAGTCACTAGACTTTTTAGTGCCCTGTGCCAGAAAGAGCATTGGCGCCCCCCTCATTTTTCAAAGGGACATAATGCACCCAAAAAAGGGCCATGGCTTCATGGGGAAGGGCAAGGGAAGAAATAGGAGAGGCCAGGAGATGCTGGGGATGAAATAAGAGGAAGCTACAAGCAAGAATGATAGTAAACAGAAATTTGACAGGCCCAAACAGTGCCCCCTGACCTGTGGTGCCTTGTGCGATGGCACCGCCCGCACTACCCTAGCTACGGCCCTGCAGAACACAGACGTTGAGATATTCCTCCAATTTTTTTTCCCCAAGCTGGTGGAAGGTGGTTTATCTACAGATCCATTTACTAATTGATGAAACTGGATTGCTGCTGTTATCTGGCGGTGGGCATATGCCAAAAGACTCTAATATGCGGACTATTTATTTGGTGGTTTTATGCTTGCTTTGTATGTGTGTTTTAGGCAGGGCTCCCATGTTCTAGAAATATATACTTAACCAATCTTAGGTGCTGCCAGTCCTATACCAACAACCTCACCACACAGTATAATGACTTGATCAGAGGTTTTCTTCCACTGTTTTATGACTATTTGGTAAATTCTCAATCATGGTTGGGAATAGCAAAGTGATGATGGAATTATTAGATTGTATCACAGGAGTTTTACACATCTGTGAAACTGACTGTTCCACCTCCCTGGGAGTTTGGTATATTGTATTGAAAAACAGGGACTTATTGATTGTGTTTACAATGCGTGTTTTAGAAAACAATGCATACGGACACAATTCCTATTGGAACTACATTTTATCCAAGTTCCAGAATTTTACATGCAAAACATTGCATGTAAACTACATAGGATGGAATGGACCCTTAATATAAACTGAAGTCCATTCATCTGTTTACCCACGCCCTGGGAGGTTTTCACCTAGCTTTCCTATTCTTAGCATTTATAAGTAGCTTTTTGCACAGATTGCAATTATTTAGCCTCTTGTCCTTCAGGTGGTATTTAACATTTTTCCGTAATTTCTGCAAAAAAAAGTCAGAGACCCATCTGTCTTACATGTAAGGTGTATGAAGTGTGTGGTGAGAATTTAGTTTTTCAGAAGTATGTATGAAATTACAATGCATGAAAGTGCCACCTGTTCATGAAATCATGTTTCTGGATCCTCAATAAGCCTGAGACATTGATTTATTGCCTCGGCCCTAAATGTGTTTTAAGGCAGTTTTTGTAGCTATTTAATTTTTTAGCAAAATAATTATTTAGCATTGTAGATTTATGGAGAGCATTCCGTTCTGTGAGATGTGCTGCTGGAGGTCGCTGCAATGTCCCACTGCGCATATTATGGTAATAGTGTTCGTTCTAGCACCCTGCATCTGTCACAACCCTGCAGTTTCTCTTTCCTGCCTGGGGTGTCACACTCTGCTCTCGTGCTTCTAGCACACTCATCTGATGCAACAAACTTCTGATATACAGACCAGTGTGTGCTGGAAGCACCAGTGCAGATAGTGGCACCCCAGGCAGGAAAAAGGAACTGCACGGGCTGTGACAGGTGCATGGTGCTAGAATGAACACTATGGTAAGTTGCCTTTACTCCTTTTCCTATGCGCACCTTTGTGGTGTACAGATATATCACCACAAAGTTGCCCTCACATCTGTTCTGGAGGCAATCCGGGGCACATTGCATTGCCTACTTAAAGTCTACACTAATGCTGGGTACACACTAGGCGATATATCGTTTATACTGCCAACAAACGATATATAGTTCAATCCATCTGGCAGGGTGTACACACAATACATTTGTGAAAGACACCTTTCCCCTATATAGTGCATCGGTCTTGCTGTGTGACAGATGCATTATATCTGAAAGCTATATCTATCACATCTGCTTATGTGTGCACACATGACTGACCCATATTGCGGCCACATAGATTGGTTGGCGAGTCGGCCAGTGAAATGATTTGTCATTCCAGTATGTATCCTACACAGTGGTGGCTTGTTTTTTAAAGTAGTAAAAATACAAATCGGAGGCGTTTGATGTGCTGTTTGCTAATGTTGGTACTAGCAGATTGCAGCTAACTGTAGACTTCCTGATGTGTCCACATGCGGTAAATGGGAAAATGTCATAAGAATTATGAAATACTTGTATAAAAAAAAATATATATATAATTTATTTATTTATTTTTAAATCCCTACTTTCTTTAGAGAGATGGGGCAGATTGAGGAAAGGGTGGTAATTGGAGTGAAAACTTGGGTCTTTATTATTTGGGATGAGCTAGAGTTTTCAAAGAAGATGGAAATGTGTCAGTGGGTGAAGTGTGTGGAGTTGGACATGAGGAATCTTTTTTTTTTTTTTTTGTCAAAGGGAGAGCAGGCTTCAATACAGCTGCATTTTCCAGTAGTATTTGCTTTGGGTTGGAACACTGTCAGCAGTAGCTGCTAGCGGGAACTTGCTGGTGTCGTATTCTCCAATAATAAAATATTGCAGCTGCGATTTTTGTCCTTAACACCCTTTGATGTAATTGCTATTGAAATATGACTAGTGTGACACTAGCCTGTGCTTGGTAACTGATTTACAAAAGAAATATTTCCTGTGACGGCGGCCATATTGGGAACTACATTCCACAGAGAGGAGTGACTGAACAGAAGGTCATTTAATACAGAGCGTTTAGGACAATGTATTTAAATAAGCCACCCTTCTAGTATTTGAGTAAAGCATTTATTTTTTTTTATTATTGTATACCAGGAGGATTAACCGTTACTGTAGAGTAAATCTTACGCTTATATATGGGCAACTACTAAACCTAACCATATGTTTTGTGAAAAACCTAGTGTTGTAGTAATAGAGCAGTCTGATTTTTAGAATGCACGTGTAGACAATGCTAGTTTGGTGAATTTATGGGACTAGTAGTTCAGTGGATAAATGCAGTGATCTGACCATGACCTTACACCAGATTGAATCCCAGCATTGCTTCTCTATGACTTTAGAGAAGGCAATTTTTTTTTTTTTTTATTTATTGTGCAGAAGGCACTAAAATAGATTGTAAGCTCAAATGGGCATGGAAACTCTGCCAGAGAGCTGTCTGGATTGGTTTACGATAGTAGTTTATTTTCTCATACTGCATTTTCTTGTTTATTTATTATGCATAGATGCTCAGCTACAAGATCTATTAAATTTATGCAGATCTAAATCTTTATCACTTAGTCAATCTGCGAAGAAGGATGTCTTTTATTTATTCAAAGGGCATTGTTCAGCAGAATTGTTGCAGAATTGGCAGACAACTGATTTAGTAAAAATACTTTTAACTTGCAGTTTCTGCAACAAATGTTTAACATCATTTCATAACCTTTGTTTAACTTGTTCAGTAACTATTCATGACTTCCTATTTGTATGGAAATACAGCCCTCCTCCTAGATGTGCAGTAGCACCAGTGTGGAAATTAGTTGTTGTTCTCAGTGTATACACTGATACATGAGCCATATTTATTTGGCTTTAAGCGCCGCATTCTTCCACGTGTGGACGCAAAAGTTTTGATTATCTCAGAAAATGTTTAGTTCTTGGGATTTTCATATGCAACAGTCTCTATAGCTTAGCGAGAATGGTGCGCAGAACAAATAATATCTGTGATCATTGGTTCTGTGGGTGAAATCGTCTGGTCAATAAAAGATCAGAGCAAAATGGCCTAACTGCACCAAGCTGAGAGGAAGGCAGCAGTCACTCCAATAACCATTACAATACAACAGTGGTAAGCAGAAGAGCATCTCTGAATGCACAGAATGTTGAACCTTAAATTAAGTTGGCTACAGCAGCAGACGTCCACTCTGGGTACCACTCCAGTCAGCTAAAAACAGACAGCTGAAGCTACAGTGGGTGCAGGGTCACCTAAACTAAACAGTTGAAGATTGGAAAAACATTGACTACTAAACATGTAGTCAGAAATTGGCATAAACCACATGAATCCATCCCATCTTGTGTCAACATTACAGGTTGTGGTGTTTGGAGTGGGACATAACTTTTGTTGTCACATTTTTGTCCCTTTCATGCCACTTGAGCATCATTTAAATGGCACAGCTTACAGTAGCTAAGTATTGTTGCTGATGTGCACTTTATGGCCATAGTCTACCCATCGTCTACTGGCTACTGCCTCGGAGTGTAACACCATGTCACAAAACACATCTCGAGCTGGTTCCTTGAAACTGACAGAAGGTTCAATGTACTCCAAAGGCTCCACAGTCACCAGGGGGTTTATTTACTATAGAGTGGATTTGCCACGGAATTTAAAGCAGTGATTTGTTTAAAGGTAATACACGGTGCTGTTTAATCCCTTTGTAAACTGCTGAAAGTTATTGTTTAGGAAATGTTCCCCTAGATCAGTGGACGATCCTGCCTAGCAGTAGAAATGAGTACTTAACAATGTGGGGGGACCTACCATCTACTCATTGAAGATACCATCCCCTCCATACCACTACCCCAACGGGAGAACTCCAAAGTGTGGGGATTAATTATACATAAAAGAAGTACCAGTATTGGACTCTTTTTAAGGATTACAATTCTCAATTTTTTTTTATATGTGGCGCCTTCTGGAGATATATATATATATATATATATATATATATATAACATTTATTATAATTCGGCACTCTGGGTAGACTGATAGAAGCAGGGTGCCCTCCTATACATAAGTAGATCAAAACCCTCCTCTTAATGGCGCATAGCAACACCCCCAACAGCAAGGAAAAGGCGGCACTCCCAGTAGAGATAGAAAGAAGTGTTTAAATAAACATAGACATCGGTACAGAGATAGTCGACATGTCAAGACCCTAAGTTCTTTTCATCAGGACCCCCCCCCAGAAGCTAACCCTGGTAACTGCCCTAAACTTAACCCTCTGAACCCTATATCTCTGTCGTCTTGGATTCTGGCGTCGGGATTATGGTAGGCGCCTATCATGAATCCTTTGCCGGCGTTCAGCAGGTCGGGATTGTGAGGCCGAGGTCACATAACTAGATACCCTTTCCGTAAATTGCTAAAACTTTAATGTTTGTTTTTAATTTTTGAATTTAAAAAGTAAACATCAGAGGTGTCTGGTCTAATCTTCAAATAATATGAAGCTCCATTTGGCTGAATCTCTGTTCATTGACTTCTCATAATTGCACATGACTTGTATCACTTAGATCATGAAACTTTAGACTGGAGGAGCAGCAAATGTGACGTCTGCATCCTATAACTGACTGGGAATGTACCTGGGTTTAGTTACATGTGGTTATGGGACACAGAGCAGGGAGATCCACTACTCCGACTAAACTCTTCCACGTGAAATCTATTCTTAGAAAGTCTGTTTAGACTCTAAATTGTGCACGGGAACCAGAAGGGAATGTGTGAAGCAAGTGACGCGACTTGTGCCAGCTTTCAGCTGTTGTAGACTAATCCTTATACTGCCACTGCAAGTGCTGTTATAGGTGTGGGAAGCTCACCAGTGATTTGTACACTCCCACACAATCACATAAGATCATTTTATATACCCTGTGAGAGTTTTAAACTTGCCCTTACTACATCTCTTTCCAATACAGCAAAAATAAAATATTAAATACTCTCAAATATCTATTTTAAACCATTTGTTTTGCAAAACACCAGTTTCGTAATGTTGTGGTACGGTGGTTACAAGGGGAATTGCTTTATTTTTAGTCTGATTTTATTTCTAATGCTTCACAAGTAAATTTACCGGAAGTTATTTATGATTTCATGATTCACGTTATTCTTGATGATAATAATAGTGGAAGGCAAAGGATCCACTGGCAGATGGTTTAGCGAGGCAAACAAATCGGTAATATTACAGAGCTCCATGAGCAAAGAGCCACATGCGTCCCAACGTGAGTGTGTGGGGTAAGCGGAGCAATGAGAACAGGACAAAGTTGCTCATGGTTCTCCCATCTCCAGATAGTTTCCACCAATAAGGTTTTTACAAGACTGGTCATGATGTTTTTGTCTTAAATAGCTTGTAA
The DNA here is from genome assembly GCA_031769625.1 of Taudactylus pleione. NCBI lineage: Eukaryota > Metazoa > Chordata > Amphibia > Anura > Myobatrachidae > Taudactylus > Taudactylus pleione. The sequence goes on along the minus strand of JAUIMM010000015.1, from coordinate 41,783,332 downwards.
GCTCATGCTTCATGTGACAGCATAGTATGTCACATTAATTCACAATCGTATGAAATACATTCTTCATGGTCTAGGCTAAGTAACCCCAAATTCTGCTCCTATTCCTGTACAGACGATCAGTAGAAAGTGTGTGTGTGGGGTGATGTTCTACAATAGTGACGGAAGGATATTGGCAGTATTCCAAAGAAAATAAAGAAGAACAAAACAAACCATACACACTTGTACCACTATTTTACTAGGAATTTACTGCTGTTGGTACACCTGGAGAAAGCCCTAACCACCGTTGTTTTTAACAGCACTAATCTACTTGTGACAAGATGTGGCTCTAGCATATCCTCCACGTCCTATCCACAGAGCAGCACCACCACAAATTAACTGTGGTGTTACTGTTGGCATATGTTCTGCGTATATTAGGCCTGATTCAGAGTTGAACGCAAGACCGATGTTTTCACACATCAAGCAATTTATTGGGAAACTGCGCATGCACCTGAATCGCACTGCACGTGTGTCGAGGTACATTACTGTAATCGCACCCTGCGATTTTGGGGGAGGCAACGGGGAGTGTCAGCTAAAAGCACAGACATGACAACAGTTTCGGGGGGGCAAGGGGGGGGGGTCACATCCTGCAACAGTGGTCCCATACGCTGAAAACATTTCTCTGGTGTCTCGGCTACGACATTTTGAGTGACTGTAGACTGAAGGATTCGATGTTTGCATGATCTGTGTCCGATGCTGCATATGTGTACGCAGTTGCGGACCACTTGCAAATGGTCTGTTGGGCATCTCAGTAGAAGTCCCGGTGGTTGTTCCATTAGTATAATTTTGCACATCCTTAGCTGCAAAAATCGCAGATGCGGCAACCAAAGTGCCCAGCACTGAAGCAGGCCCATAGATCACCTTTTCACTCAGCGTCACTTTCTGTTTGCGCTACATTACATGCACATGCAAGTTAATTGATGGTTCTATTTTTAATTTTGTATCTGTTTTATGTAATCTAATTACATGTGTCTTTTGAGGTGTGCAAGAATATCGTGGAAGGTTAGTCGCGTTTCTTCTCTCTCTGCAGATTTTACAATCTAGCAATAGAGCTGATTTTAAACAGATTTTGGTTATCCAGGTCATTTGTTTCTTACCTTTCCACTGTTCTAAACCTTGTGTGTATCTGCCAAGACGAGCATAGGAAACTGCAGTACAACAGGCAGGTTTCACTGTTTGCATGGATTACAGTTTAGATGCTGAGATTATCAATACTTAGGCCTCTTACTTCTCATTTCCTCTGAACAATATTGATTTCTTTTTTTTTCTTTCTTTTATGTAACCTGGTTTAGACAAGAATAATGTGGATATTCCTCTTATGGTAAACTGGGCTTTCTTTTCCTTTTTGACCATTTCTGAAAATTGTTTATACTTAAGGTAAATCTATTTTGGGGCACTGCCACTGAACACCAGCTGCTGGAAGGTATGGCACACCAACTGTTACCATAGCTTATTCTATGTTATAATGACATGCAAAAGCAACCTTATATCTTGTTGAATGAGGTCTATTTTGCTTTTTCTGGTATATTATGCAGAAAGTTGTATGTCAGTTATTCTTCAAGCTAACGTGTTACAAATATGTAGATCTTTTGAAGACACTTCAAAGAAAAACGAAGCCCCTTTCAGTGTCCCAAGTGGAGGACCTCACATTCGTGTACAAATTACTTGTTTGTTAATATCCAAAGCAGAAATCTTGGCGATCTCATTAGTGCTCCAATGTGCAGTTCTACCTGCAAAACTCGCTCTATACTGAGCAAATATACCAATCGGTGACTCTCTGGGTACCTAAATGGCATCTTTTTTTAATAGGATGTTCTCATTCAGAACTCAAACTCAGTCATTCAGGACTATTGCCCAAGGTCTGTTAGTGCTGTCCTAAGTGCGAGAAAAGATGTTTGTTATCCATGCCAATCTAAGGGGTTTATCCAATTAATTTTGAATGGGGCAAATTGCTGTTGCAACTTCAAGACAGCAATGGCACTTCATCACGTCCCAATCTCACCCTGGAGACTCGGAATATAGTACGAGGCCCTATGGGTTGGCAAACAAAAATCTGCAAGTTCAGAGCTACTGTAAATGTGGCATATGACGGTACCTATGGGGTGAGCCAACTCGCACCTAATTGATTCGACCCCTAAATGTAAATACATATGATAAATGTCGGGGGGGTGGGGGGGTTGTTTTTTTTATAATAAAGGGTCCTTGCCAACCACCACACATACCTTTTTTATGTGTGTGTTTTATAATGGGTGTTTACAGTCTCAAGGGTATCTACATGCTCAATGAATAGCAGTTTTATTTCTAATATCACCTAAGGGATAAATTATTTATACAACATTGGGGTGAGATTATGGGCATACACTTTGATAATGAAAAATAGCTATATCTATCCAGTGCACGTATATCTTAGCTTTTTGCCCCGTTACTGTATGTGAAAGTGGTAAGTACAAAGGAACATAGAAAGCTCACCCAGGATTGTTTTTATCTAAATTTATATATCTGCTGTTTTAACACAGTTGTGTTCCGATCACACAGCATATGGTGTAGTGGAAATTCCCTACAATGCTGGAGGAAATGTTGTGAATGATTGTAAATAATTGAAGATCTGCTTTGCTTTTAGATTGTGTTCTAAAATACCAGATCTAAAAAGGACAGGACAAGCAGGTCTGCAGAAGAATCCTCTCCGCTGACAGATCGCTGTGACATTTTAGCACTTGTATTTACATGAGCCCATCATACATCTTCAAGCAGAGCCTTGAACTACAGTATACACTCGAACGCTCTCTGGGCCCAGTCACCTGTCTGCGAGTTAATACAGATGCTGCTACAGACGCCTTAGGTGTTCTTATTTTTGCTTAGAAGTATCCGATTAGTGCGAAGAGGATATCAGTACTCATAGTAACATGACACATCCTGTAGGTAAACTTTGTTTGGGGATATACTGTACAGTATATCCCCAAATAGGTAGAGAACCTATGGGAAATTTGTCCTACCAGATATGGCCTTTGGGTTGTTGGCCTCGCATATTGTTCCTGGTAGACATCAGTGACATGCGCTGAGGTAAATGGCTGGGGAGGCATTGGCTAGTATCATAACCAGATTTACAGATGCCTATATGCGGGTTCATGTGAACATTATACAAAGGTGCAATAGTATATAGTGCTGGGAATTTGGTGTGTTTTAATCAGGAATGTACAGAAAACGTAGACAGGGGAGGCAGTGCCTTACCTGCCATACACTATTTTTACTCCAGAGTATAAATATGATCCGAATAATACAAAGAAGATATTTATAATATTTTCTTAAAATTTTTCTTAGGTATACTACAAAGTTTTGACTATAAAATTAAGTCCCTGCCTCACCTGATCGCACATCACTGCAGACAACACAATAGTAATTGTATTTTATTCAGACAGTACATTCAAACAGAGTAACAAGCTGACACACAAGGTATTAGTTACTTTGAAAAAAAAAAAAAAATTCTTAGGCAGTGTCAGGGGGCCATTCAATTGTTGCGCGGGGCGGCGATAAGTAATGAGCGCCTAGTTTTACAATTCGATTGTTCTGGGCGCTCATTAATTATCGCCCTCTTCACGCCTTATTAGACCGGGTTTAGCCGTGTAAAATGGCTAAACCCATCTAAAGTTCTGGTTAAGGTTTCCCGAACAATTTTGCTTGCACCCTATCGGTCTCAGCCCCCCCCCCCCCCCCTCCTCCCACCCATGATAAGTTACCACCCAATTTTTTTGTTTGTTTTTTTCAAGTTGCATAATTTGGTGAAAAACAACCAGTCAGATTTTTGGAGAAAAAAGAAAATTGTTGAAAATGGATTTACCGTATTGGGTCTGGTTTTCCGGAGGCGCTATGGATGCGTCAAGTGTTTTAAACATTGCACGTTGTCGCAGCAGGTGCTTTTAACTTTTTTTTTTTAAAATTGCGCTTTTACCACACGAACATGTACTTGAACCCGTTTTAACTTACCCCAAATTTACGTGGAACAGTAACTTTTTCGCCTATTTTCACCTATCCCGCTTTCGAGTTTTTGTCGAAAATTGTCGATGCCGTCGACGGCGCAATAATGGCCGAATTTGCTGCTAATTGAATCCGGCCTAAGTCGCAATGTGATAAGAACATCCAGCTCAATGAGACTACACTAATTAATTTGATAGGATTTTTTAACCATTAATTGGCCTACTTTTTTCACAACCCTATCCTTACGAATTTAAAAAAAAAAATATATATATATTTCTACTTTGTATTTTAATCTAGATCTTACTCCTTAACTGCATAATTTCCATATACGGTGTGGAAACAAATGAGTCTATCCGTTTCATGCATCTGGAACTGGTTATTGCACATTTGTGTGTATTGTTGCCATAGAGAATCCTATGTAAGGAGGAGTGCTGGGTCATATGTCAAGTTACAGCTTGTTCTGTGATTCCTGGGATTGTTGTGGCAACATCATATCTGTATAAAGCGCTGTATGAATGCAGCATTAACCCTTTGCAGGTATTACAAAGCAGTGCGAATGTGCTGGAACGCTGTTTTGCATCGAAGGGATTTGGAAAATGTTTCCTTGTTTGTATAAAAGTAAATATCAATGCAACTGTGAAACTCAAAGTTGACACTGACATCCTTTATTCAGAATTGACAGTTTGTTTGCAGAAACCTTAACAAGCAGGAATGAGAGACTTGTCTATGACGGTGAAAAGCTGTCTTCGAAAGAAAAAGATTCACAGGTTGTCTAGCAAGCTAAACCCACACACATCCGTAAAATGCAACCTTGGATTTGTAGCTAGGGAGATTGCAAGGATTCTTGTGGATATCTGTATTATATAGTAGAGGTAATATTGTCGTGTTTTGCCTCCACAGTCCTGATTTTGGGCTATTGGTGTATGGAATATTTTGCCAACATACCTAGCCGTACGTTGCTTTGGCGAAAACCTGTGTGGCCTTTTTTATGTGTTTGACAGATGGCTGCATGCACTGGCACTTTGTAGGGATCAGCCATCTAGTGTGTCTATCAGTTTTAATTCTGAGTGTACATTGTCTGATAGAATGTCTGTCAATCTTTATGTATAGGCACACTAGACAGCTGCCCAGGGCCCCACGATTCTAGAGGGCTTTAAGTAGGGGTGGACTGGGCCAGGAGGCATCAACATGGAGTGTGGCCACTTGCTCCGTGAATAGGATAGTCAACGGAGCACCAGGCAGAGAAAGATGCTCCACAGCTGCTCTGATTTTTGTGAAATTCATTCTCTACCTGGCTCCCAGCCTGCAGCCACAGAGGTGGGTTTAAGGGGTGGGGGGCACATTCCATACTTTAATCACAGCTGCAGTGCAGAGAAGTGAGAGTTGGAGTCCGATCAGGGGGCCTGGCTACATGGCACTGTGCCAGCAGCAGCATGGGAGAGAGGAGCTGCTGCAGACCCAGTTACCACAGTGATAAGTCACCATGCAGCAGCCAGCCTATGAGGTAAGAGGGACTTGGGGATGGGCACTGTCTATACGTATGTATGTGTGACTCTGTGTGTGTGTGTATATATATATATATATATATATATATATCTCTATCTCTATATATATATCTATCTCAAAATCAAATCAAATTTATTGTCACGTCCACATAAAATGCGTTAGCGAAAATAAAATGCAAGATACTCACAATCAACAATTACAAAACACAATTTAAAATATTTAAATTAACTATAGCAGCGGGAAAAAAACTATTCCGCATCCTACTAGTACGACACCTGAGACAACTAAAACGCTTTCCAGAAGGCAAACGTGAGAACAAAGAGTGACAAGGATGGCTATGGTCGGCAACCATCTTTTTTGCTTTAGAAGCACACTTCTTAATACTAATGTCTTCTAGCCTAGGTAAAGACTGACCGATAATTCTTTCAGCTGCCCTAATCACTCTGGACAATGATCTACTTTCCAAACATGTGGCGTTACCATACCAGACAGTGATCGAATAGGTTAAAAGGCTCTCAATTATGCCACAGTAGAAATTTACCAGCAACGGCCTAGATAATCCTCCTCCTTTTAATTCCTTAGGAAATACAGGCGTTGCTGAGCCTTTCCTACCACAGAAGAGACATGCGACGACCACCACAGGTCCTCCGAAATTTTGATTCCAAGAAACTTAAAACCACCCACCCTCTCAACTTCAACACCATTCAAAAATAAAGGACGGGGAGCACTTTTGTTTGACCTCCTAAAATAAATCACTACCTCTTTTTTTTAACAACTTCTTATCCTCACCCCATCTAGTAAGTTGATCTACCTCCGCCCTATAGCTATCTTCGTCTTCATTAGTACTCAAACCTACAATTGTAGTATCAGCGAATTTCACGATAAAATTAGTCAGAACTGGAAAGTCGGTATGTATATGTGTGTGTGTGTAAAATTGATTTTAAAATGTTAGCTCTGCTGCGGTCGCGCCCTCTCGGCAGCTGCGGCAGTACTATGTGCTAACCTGTCTGTAAGCGCCGCAGCCCCGGACCATCTCAAGCAGCTGGGGCAATGCGGGAACGTGTGAGCAGATCCACTGCAGTTTGGACTTTGTTCAAGGCTGGATGCCGACTGCTGGCAGACTACAGGGCCATGAGTCACCGCACACTGGGGGACAGGGAGAACCAGCTAACTGTACCTCCGGCGATGGGGGAGGCAGGATGCCGCTGCAGCTGGGATAAGTGTCCCGGACTGCAGGGCTGAGAGCCACACGAGGGGACCGGGCTAGCTGGCTTCCTGTATGACACTAGTTTGGGCGGTGCACTTACCGCTGGGGACCGGGATCTTGGCTCACGGCACCCCAGCACTCCAAGGTGGATTGGCTGCACGCTGGGGGCAGGGAGAGTCAGCTTCGCTGAGGGGGAACAGTAGCTGATCGCAGCTGGGTGGAAGTACAGCTGCTGCAGCCAGGGCAGGTCCCCAAGGCTGCAGAGCTGAGTGCCCTATGCTCGGGACTGGGAGCTTGGCTCCCAGTGTCCCAGCACTGCAGGGCTAGGGAAGTATAGCGCTGAGCGCCTTTCCACAGTGTATAAACCAGCACACATATAAAAATACAGTAATCAATAAAATATATAAATATTTAAAATAGTATGTGCAGCACTGAGCCAGGAAGAAGGACCTGAGCTGCAGTGTGTAAACGCCTAATGCTGTGCACAAGCACATATATTATATATTTTTTTTTTTATTTGACATGATGTATTTGAAATGTATATACAAGTTCCACTTAGCTTGATTTCTCTGGATGGCTAGGGTATCCAGAGTCCTTAGTGGGCTGCTGGATCCTCCAGCCCTTTTCAGACAAACTGTCCTCTTATGCAGCCTCATGCCTGAAAGTGGTATGAGGAGGTGCATAGGGAGCTGGCCAATGCAGCCAGCTAATTGTTTCAGGGAGCTCCCAAATAGCTTCCCCTCCATGGCTGGGAAACCCTGCCCGGGGACCTTTGTTGCCGACCTCTGGGGCTCAGATTCAGGCAGAGGTGGCAGGCTTGGTCCCTTAGCAGATTCCTGGAAGTACGTTTTGGCAGGAAACTTCCCCCAGCCTTAGACGAGCCGACTCCTGGGTGGTGATTAAAATACCAGGTGGGCTCAGGCACGGGGTAGTGACCACTCCCGACTGTCCAAAGGGGACAATGTTAAACATTCTTGAAAATCAATGATTGAACTGCTGTAACATTTTTTTTTTATGCTGACCCCCCCCCCTTAAAGCTGAGGGAAGAGTCTTTTTCAAGACTATTGAGCAATAAACATCTTTGCATTTAACGACTGCATCCGAGTTCTGCGACAACAGAATTGCGCAAATGCTATTCCATTCTGCAGCTGTTCTGGATTGAGCCCAGCATCTCCAAGCTTAAGTACGCCCTCTGCCAGCTACCCTGCAAAGCCTGGTCCATTGCAATGGATCAGTGGGCATCAGCAGATACCAATCAGGAGGTGTGGCCGCAGCTAGTCGATGCATACACAGCAGTAAGTGGTTCCAAATGCCGATTGAAGGAGCTTGGTTGTGGCAGCAACGTTACTAAACGCCCACGGCACAGTGGCCGGAGTCAGTAACAGGCGGTTACTGATGGTAAGAAAGAATCTGATACCCCAAGATCCAGTGGGGATTGAAATCCACCCAATTTGTGATCGGCCAGCGAGTGAGGTCATCTGGACACAGTCTGGCATAAAAAAAATCTTCAAACATGGCCAACTGATCCGATCAATGGTCTGCTGCAATTGGCAGTATATGAGCTGCTGCTGCCCACTGCCCAACGTTTCCCCTGTTCCTTTACAGGAGGAACAGGGAAAATGTTTACTCCCCAGGGAAGGATGCAGATATTGTGTGGCCATAGACTGACCTATCTCAATGTATGGTTACCATATCTGATGGGTTTCAGCTTGTCAGATAAATTGTTGGTCTGACAGACCTTGTATTTGACAAATGCAAAAAATGGAGCGCTGTCTAGAGTCACTTATGACAATGCATTAGATGACTATTCTTCTATTACAGTATTAACCAGTATTGCCAATTACAGCCCCATGCATGCAGATATCTGGAGCCAATTTGATCTAAAACAATGAAAGTATTTTCCAGATTGCTGTGTGAAAGGGCAAATTTTGTGATGACAAAATCTTTTCACCATTGCACCTGTAATCCTGTATGTTTTATTAATGGCACCAAATAGTGTATCCCTGCTTGGGACACCATCTATTTTTTCTAATTCTCTGGGGGCGATTGAATTGTTTAGCCGGCTACTTTTTGTTAAGGCGCCCGGCTATTCAATTCAAGCATTGCTCCGTCTGAGCGCGATAGCCGCCGGCGCTGGTATTTCTGCTTGCACCCTCAGGAGGGTGCAAGCAACCTCAGGTTAGGGCGCCCTAACCAGGACTTTAGACTGGGTTAGCCATTTTATACGGCTAAACACAGTCTAATAGGGCATGAAGAGGGCGATAATGAGTGCGCAGAACAATTGAATTTAATAACTGGGCACTCATTATCGCCGCTCACACAACATTTGAATAGCTCCCTCTGTAACTTCTACATAGGCCTAAATAATAAAGACTGATCTTCCTCAGGCAAAAGATAATGCTGCTGCATCCTGTACAAAACAATTACAGAGAAATTGGGGGCTGGAGATAATCTGGATGTAAGTATAATTGACCTCTTCATTGTTTAGTTCATACATAAACTCTGGTTTTAACTAGGAGTATAAAAATTACAAGTACAATAAACACCCTGCAGGACTCTTTCTGATTGTTTCCACCTCATCAGGAGGTCGCCTTATATACAACTGTGCCTCTCTGAAAACCTTTGAGTATAGGTGGCCTCTCCCCTTTCTCCCAGTGCTTCTATTATTATGCTTAAATATCACTCTCATAACATGGGTTTCAAAAACCATGTAAGCCTTAGCTCCTCTAGCAGTCAGACACCTGCATTTAGCCTCTTTCGCATTCGCGGTTTACCATCAGCGGAGAGCTGGTAGGGTATTGGAACAGCTTCAGCGCACACACAGTAAGGAAACAGAAGATGAAATGCTGCTCCCTATATTACCCGGTTTTTATTTTTTCCCCTTTAGTTGCGGACTGAAATAAAAATCCTGTTTTTCTTTTTTAAACCCCCCGGAGACATGATTAGTAAATTTACCCCTAGGCATGGTCTAAAAATCATTTCTAAAGTGAGTTTTTAGAAGTGGAGATGCTGCCTATAGCAACCAATCAGATCCTAGCTATTATCTTCTAGAAGGTGCTAGTTAAATGTTAAGTAGAATCTGATTGGTTGCTATAGGCAACATTTACACTTCTAAAAACTCGCACTTTAGTAAATATACCCCCTAGACTCTTATTCTAACAGGCTCCTCCTGGTAATATTATCCTGGAAGTTTCCTGCCCTTTGCATGTGTTGTATGGTGACACCGTTTTGGATTTGTGAGTGAATAAAGTATATGGTGATATCTGTGCCCATGTTTATTTGTGTGATTGAACTGCAGTATTGAAGCTTTATGAATAAAGGGCATTTTAAAAATTGACCCTTACGGTATTCTGTTCTTAAGCTTTTACTGCCTGGAAATTGAGCTCCCCCCCCATATTCCTTTAGTGCATGCTACAAAAATCACCTATATGGATGATGCACCTGTAATTGCTTTTAGCCCCAATATGATGAGGCTGGACGGAGGATTTTGTTTTTTAATCTTTTTATGCACAATTTTTCTGTGTCCAGTAAATTGGTGTTCATTTTAATCTACTATTGTGCTGGAGAAGTTTTTTGTGACCGGAATTTAATTGTTTTTGGGCATCATAAAGTAATTGGCCCCAATGGGCAACATTCATTGTTTTGCTAATGGACGTGCTCAAGCTGGTGTGAGCAGAAATAACGGGTGTCAGCGGCACTTACACCCAGCGGCACAAACAATTGAATAGATCCTGTCACTTTAGACGGGAGCTGCTGTAAGCAATTGAATCATCATTATAGGCTTGCGTTTTGTACCTTTTTTAAGTTTGAGGACCCAGTTGCAGGGTATGGAGAAAATGGTACCTTGTTTTATTTAATTTCATTTTATGGAATGTAAATGTACATACATTGTATTCATTCAAACATAATTTAATCAACTTTTGCTGTAAACTGTGTTCAGACTTTGCTGACCCAGAGCTGGGGTTTCCTTTTTTAACTTATGGCTTGTAATGAAATTTCTATTTACTGCCTTGCATGGTCTCTGGAACATTAACTCTTCCACTCAGCTGTGGAAGCATGTATACTCAGACAGATGAGATGTGCCTCTGTCAGGTGTGATAAATGGAGGCCGTGTAGTATAAATTGTGCTGTGAATAAATTAAATCTGTTGTGCGGAGGAATCTCCCTGGGTTGTTTGTAAATGTGTCTCCTCTAAATTAGAGTGCATTCATTGTAAAGCTATGAGGTAAAGTGGTTATTTACCTAATGAAAGCTCCGCTTATTTATCAGTTGGCAAAATAAATTCCTTTATTTCCAATACATTGATTGGTTGACTGCTGTAACTGGACTAGAAAGTTTTCTTTCAGAACTTTTTCTGAATAATTATCTGCCAGCTGCAGTGAATGGTTTGATAGAAACACGGCCTTATCCAGCATGCTTTGTGGGGTAGAGAATTGACAATTCTGTTTTAAATACCAAAATTTTAAAAACAAATTCTTAGGCCCGTATTCAATTAAAGGCGAAAAGTTTTGCCTGTCCGACTTTCCGCCTCCTTCGGCCTGTTTCAGAGGCGGAAAGTTTACGCGCGGGTCCCAGTTTTTCTCCATATTCACTTCCTAAACAGGCGAAAACGGGAAGCGGCGAATGCAGAACAGGCGGAAAGTACGGTCAGAAGTGGGGAAATCGGTCTGTACCCCAAAAAAAGTTGCACTAAACTACTTAAGTTGTTTAAATTGCTTCTTCTTAGCATCTTTGCAAAAGTGGTGAAGAATGGCATAAAGCAGTATTTTTTGGTGAAAATAAGTAGTCCGTTTAAATTTGGGGTACTTAAAAATGGGTGCTAGCATATTTTTATGTCTGTAAAGTGAGCTTTTAAAAAAATGTGAAAAACAACCCTCATACATGCAGCTGCAATCTCAAAAACACTTGGCCCCTCCTTACAGCACCCCAAGAAGTCTAAATCGCTAGTTTTTATAGTTGTCCCCCGACTTTTTACTTTTTGCCCCAAAACTAAAGTACTTTTTTTGGGGTGTTCCGAGGTAATTTTTTTGGCTGATTTGTCCACTGAGGCGCTGTCCCAAGGGTTCTGAGTCATTTCCCCACGTTTGCACCCCAAAATAACAATTTTGCACTTTTTTTTCACCTGCTATTCATAGGAGATATTTTTCCACCTATTACAATACATTGACTGTCCGCTTAGGCAAAATCGTCCTGGAATTGTATATGGAGATACTTTGGAGAGGTTTGCTCGGATTCGGACTTTCCGTTTCTGTTTTCAAACAGCACTTTTCACCTTTAAACCCGTTTGTCTGCAGGGCCTTTTATATATTGAAAAATGTTGGCCTGTGAAAGCCAAAGTAAATTTCCTAGTGTGTATTTGAAATCCCAGTTTGTAGAATAGTTGACCCTTAATAGGTTTCTGAATGGAGTGTGTTTGTTTATTGTAATAAGAGGGCCTATTAAGTTTTTTCTTAAATAAAATTATGTAAAAGCTGCAGTTTCTGCATTATTTTATGAATTGGTGCTATGTGCTAACAGCCTAATTCAGGAGATTTCCCAGAAATCTCCTGTAGAAGGCTTATTAGCGCTGCAGGTTGCAGTCCCTATTATCAATGGGGACTGCTATCTGACCCCTATGTACCAATCTCCAAAATGTGAAGCTTTTCGCAGTTTGGCCCCATGAGTTTTACACCATTTTCAGTTGGTATAACCTGCTTTAAGTGTATGGAGGCATAGGTGAAAATCGTACTGCAGCTTCAGGTGATCTGTGTTGCCGATACACGATGCCGGGGACGCGCATCGTAATCATACTGGAATACGCCACTTTTTACACGATTGGTCGTTACGAATGATCGAAAATGGCCAAGTCGTGTAAAAAAAAAAAAAAAATCGCACAGTGTATGGGCACCTTTACACAGAGGAGAGATCAGATCCCTGTCCTGCAGTCTCCATTCGGTAGTGGAAATTGACACATGCACAGTGTCAACTTCACATACAGGAGTCTTCTTTACAAATGTGAAAGCCTCCTCCAAAATACTGGGGATGTAACTCACAAGGACAGTGATTATTGCTACCGCTGTCCCTTCAGGTTCAGTTTCATACATAGTATGAATATTACATTCAAAGTTAAAATATCTGCCGCGATAGATATTTAATAATCGCGGCAATGCTGTGATCATTAATACGTGGTCCCCAAGATCTTGTCCTCGGATGTTTCAGTAGTATTTTTCAAAAGACACATGTTGGCGCTTTGAAAACCATGGATAACTCACATGCATCTAGCCTCAATACACCATGCAGCGCAACTTGCCAGGTGTGAGTGAGCCTCCAAGTATCGTGCTACTCTGCTAGTAAATTATTTGCCGAAAATGGGTCTAATTCACAATGCGATGCTACTAGGATGTACCAACAGACTGTGCTGATTAATTTGATATGTGACACTTTTATATCTGCGTGCACCTGAAGCTGTACAGCCATGGCCAAAAGTTTTGAGAATTACAGAAATATTGGTTTTCACAAAGTTTGCTGCTTCAGAGTTTTTAGACCTTTGTCAGATGTTACTATGGTATACTGAAGTAAAATTACAAGCATTTCATTAGTGTCAAAGGCTTTTATTGACCATTACTTTAAGTTTATGCAGTGACCCTTCTTTTTCAAGACCTCTGTAATTCGCCCTGGCATGTTGTCAATCAGCTTCTGGGCCACATACTGACTAATGGCCATCCATTCGGTGCTTGGAGTTTGTCAGAATTTGTTGGTTTTTGTTTGTCCACCCGCCTCTTGAGGATTGACCACAAGTTCTCAATGGGATTAAGGTCTGGGGAGTTTCCTGGCCATGGACCCAAAATTTCTATGTTTTGTTCCCCGAGCCACTTAGTTATCACTTTTGCCTTATGGCAAGGTGCGCCATCATGCTGGAAAAGGCATTGTTCTCACCAAACTGTTCCTGGATGGTTGGGAGAAGTTGCTCTTGGAGGATGTTTTGGTACCATTCTTTATTCATGGCTGTGTTCTCAGGCAAAATTGTGAGTGAGCCCACTCCCTTGGCTGCGAAGCAACCCCACACATGAATGGTCTCAGGATGCTTTACTGTTGGCATGACACATGACTGATGGTAGCGCTCAGCTTTCCTTCTCCGGACAAGTGTTTTTCCAGATGCCCCAAACAATCTGAAAGGGGATTCATGAGAGAAAATAACTTTACCCCAGTCCTCAGCAGTCCAATCCCTGTACCTTTTGAAGAATATCAGTCTATCCCTGATGTTTTTCCTGGAGAGAAGCTTCTTTGCTGCCCTTCTTGACACCAGGTCATCGTCCAAAAGTCTACGCCTCAATGTGCACGAAGATGCACTCACACCTGCCTGCTGCTATTCCTGAGCAAGCTCTGCACAGGTGGAGCCCTGATCCCGGAGCTGAATCAACTTTAGGAGACTCTCCTGGCGCCTTCTGGACGTTCATGGGCGCCCTGAAGACTTCTTCAGAACTATTGAACCTCTCTCCTTGAAGTTCTTGATGATCCGATAAATGGTTGATTTAGGTGCAATCTTATTAGCAGCAACATCCTTGCCTGTGAAGCCCTTTTTGTGCAAAGCAATGATGACTGCACGTGTTTCCTTGCAGATAGCCATGGTTAACAGTGAGAACATTATTTCAAGCTCCACCCTCCTTTTAAAGCTTCCAATCTGTTATTCTAACTCAATCAGCAAGACAGAGTGCTCTCCAGCCTTGTCCTCGTCAACACTCTCACCTGTGTTAACGAGAGAATCACTGACATGTCAGCTGGTCCTTTTGTGGCAGGGTGAAATGCAGTGGATATGTTTTTGGGATTAAGTTCATTGTCATGGCAAAGAGGGACTTTGCAATTAATTGCAATTCATCTCATCACTCTTCATGACATTCTGGAGTACAGGTTGAGTCTCCTATATCCAAATATTCTGAAATACGGAATAATTTTGGCATGACTGAGATAATGAAACCTTTTGATTTTTGATGGTTCAATGTACACAAACTGTCTAAGGCACAATTAATAAAAATATTGTATGAAATTACCTTCAGGCTATGTGTATAAGATGTATATGAAACCCAAATGAATTTCATTTCTGTACACAAGCTTTGCTTGAGCCACAAAATTATTGAAAATATTGTATAAATTATCTGCAGGCTGTGTGTGTATATATAACACATGCATTCTGTGTGTATATTGGGGTTCCATTCCCAAGATATTTCATTATGATATGCAAATATTCCAAAATACGGAATATTCCGTTATCCAAAATACCCCTGGTCCCAAGCATTTTGGATATGGGAGACTCGACCTGTATATGCAAATTGCCATCATAAAAACTGAAGCAGCAGACTTTGTGAAAACCCAGGGCCGGCTCGAGGCATGTTCGACTAGTGCTGTCAAACAGGGGCGCCACCCTATTGAGGGTGCACCCATCCCAGCCATTCCTGAACCCAGCAGGAAAATCCCATTTTTTTGGGCACTGCGCCGCTGGTTGGAAGGTTGGGCACCTCCACCGCCGCACCTGTGAGGCGGTGCCAGCCCCGGAAAAGAAGAATGGATGCCGCGTGCATGCGTGCCACAGCCATTCAGTGCAGGGAGAGACCTGGGAGCAGCCCAGCTACTGACGTAGTGCTGGGCTCGCCCCCAGCCTGATGGAGGCTTGGCATATGGCACGCCCCCCAAATAGCGTAATATAGGGGAAGTGGCATATGGTAATTGGGGCACGCCTCTTTTCAGTAGCACGTGGCATAGCTGCGCGAGTTTTGGGGCGCCGGGTCCCTGGCTCCTGCTGGAGTCGGCCCTGTGAAAACCAATACTTGTGTCATTCTCAAAACTTTTGGTCAAGGCTGTATATGAACCACAACAGGAGTTGGAGTGAAAAAAGCTGTGGCTGCTACATAGTAGCACTTCGTATACCGATTCAGAGACTGTCACACACACGTATACAAGTGTTGCATATCAAATTAATCAGCACATTCTGCTGGTGCGTCCTAGTCACATTACAAAAAGATGCTCGATATTAGCAGTCTCTCAGGACCTGGTGCGCAGAGGGGCTTTTTACCATGACAGCAGCAAAGATGTATAAGGACACATATAGACGTATAAGGACACATCTGTATGTGAATGTACTCTGCATAAAGTGCCATTTTTTGCACTGTAAATGAAAATCTGGTATAATAGCAATATGACCTAACAATTGAATTATGGATTTTTGCTTCTGATCACACAAGGCTGAGAGGAGCTTTGAACTATAGATAAATCTTGAATGTCTGCTATTTGGACAGCATCTGTTGTATTGTAACATATTGATGAATGTCTGCAGCCTAAATACATCAGTGTTTATATATGTGTATACTTATACAAGTGACCTTGAGTTGCCTTTTAAATGTTAATAAAATGTCATCCGTGCTGTGTGCAATTCATTGGTTTCTAGTACTCCATTCCTCACGTAGTTGGAAAGCATCCTGGGTGATTGTGCTTGCCATCGTTAATCTGTTGAATGATACAGAGAAAGCCGTGCCAAGAGCCCAGATGCTTCATGGCTCCTCTTTTAGAGGAAATTATTTTATTATCTTTGGGCTGGAAATTCTTGTCCATTGATTTACTTATTTTTGAATAGTGTATGATTTTGCTATTCAATTAAATCAAATTAACAGCTTGTAAGCAACTAATTTTACTGAGTGATTTGGTATTCCAATTTCTTGTCAATGCATAATGACTTAGGCTTATTTTTTCTTTACAATGAACATCGGAATTGAATTAAACTTTGTATAAAATTAGCTTTAGGGGGACTCTCTTATCTAATAAAGCTGGAACTATTCTATGTCTTTCAAATTGTAATTGATTAAAAATGTCTAATCCGTGTTAATCGTTTAACCATCATACATCACTTAATTTATTGGTATGGATGGAAGATGGGTTCCACTATACAATTTTCTGTCAGATATCTGTCCAATCTGGCTGGTTTGAATGAAAACCTGATAATGTATGGGAGCAAATGACAGTCGATCATATGGTTTTAAACACTAAAAAAAGGAAAAAAAAAATGTTCAAATTTTGGTTAAATTTGTGTGTTTTAACCAATTTGTCTGGAAAACCATTTTTGGCAATTTTCCAGTGTTTGTGAGCAAATGGACGATTGTCATTTGCTCCCATACATTACCAGGTTTCTCTCCAACCAGCCAGATTGGATAGATAAAATTGTATAGTGGATGCCCAGCTTTAATTATACTCTAGCAAACTAATTAACTTCAACTTCCAATATTGATATGCTGAGAAATAAGCTTGTGATCAATGCACAATTTAATCTGTGTGAACCAGTTTTAATGAGGTAGCAATTTTTTTTCCCCTATTCTGGGTTTGGGAACTTCCTGTAATTGTCATTAGAGATCCTATATATGTTCTTGTCACCTATTACAAGAACATTTCTGCCTCTGTTTAGGTATTTTACAGTTATAAAGAAAAAAGTTTCTGTATCCTAAATAAATTAATTCTGTATAGCTAAATTTGACAATTGTGTGTGAATATATGTATGTATATAAAATATTAGTGTGTGTGTGTTTGTCCATTTCTTTATATGACTTAAGTGCCATACTATTGTTTTAGCTTATGTATAGTGGAGCTACTGAGATTTATCTTGCTAATATCATTTAGCAGCCAGTTGTGATTCGAGTCACGTTGTTGAGACTGAATCCTCTCCATTTTTATTCCTCATTCATTTCCACTTTGACAGCTTTTTGCTGTTTTCTGGTTTGGTATTAATAGACCACATAATCTTAATATAAATTATGGAATCAGTCACTTAGGGGTATATTTACTAAGCAGTGGATTTTCAAAACTTTTTTGACTTTTGCACATTTTGCCTGGTCGCAGATTTACGATGGCAATAATATTTAATGCTAAACAAGCTTGATTTTGCATGTACTATTATTGCCCCTTTAAAGATGGCAGGCAAAATTGGTAAAGCAAGGGTTTTGCAAATGTATTGCTTAACAGATATACCCCTGAGGCTTCATATGCAGTGACATTAAAACTGCATTTTCAGGTGCATCTGTAACGTAAGTTATGTGCACACAAACAGTTGTAATATGTACAGTCGTTTTGTTTCATTTGTACATTTTTAAATGTGTTACTTATGGGGGCACTGCAGGGCTTTTTTTAACCCTTCCTCAATTGAATACAATGTTTGTGTTTTTATTTGTTATCTCCAACATTGGTATATACATGGCTCAAACAGGTTAATTTTCTGCTGTGTTTAGTTTTCATTTGCAATTCATTTTTGTTGTTTGGCAAATGGTAAACTATTGCTGCTTATTACAATGGTAGTAAGCTGCTCTTCATGTCTGTCAATGACTAAAAGGTCAAATGTATTAATCATTAGCATGTCCTCCAAAGATTGTGTACTATGGTGTTTTGTTTGTGTTACATTTATGGACAACTCTGAGACCAGGGTCTTGCTGCGAGTTTAGTTTCTATCTGCCTGTTTGGGATTCTCTAGAAGAATATTTCAACTTTCTCAGTAGAATAAAAATGGCATCTCTGATCAGAAGGAACCCATTTTTACTGTTCGGAAGGATTCAATCACAGTTTTGTTGGAAAGGGGTGCTTAAATAGTTTGCATTTGCAAGCCCTGCAGACGGTTTGCTTGGTCCCTCTGAGACAGGGCTGCAGGAGAATTGATTCAGTGTTTGCGCTTTGGTTCAGCAGACATGACTTATGGTGACCAGGTGCTCTGGCAGTCACGTATGTCTCTTTAAACACATGCATGCACATAAGATCTATGGCACTATACAACTATAATTTATTTTTCCACTATAGATCTAAATACAACACGCGTTCGCTCTCGTAACTGGGTTGACAGAGAAACCATAATCTGCAGCAGTGTTGCTGATTTGCAATTTCTTGGTTGTGGAATCCTTGCTTTGTCGTAGACTGGGATTCCTGAGATGAGCCACTCCCCTCCGCCCCCATCACCACCTCCCCTCATAGACTCTCTGTATAGCCTGGCCTTTTTTTATTTATTTTTTTCTGATGTGCTCAGCATGCAGAAAGAGACTGCAGTAGTTGCTTTCCTTTCCCAAGTGATCATCGCACACAGATGATCAGGATAAAATAAGAGCGGTGGAAATGCTGTAACCTTGCAGCCATCCCAACCAAGGTTACCGGCTGTGTAAAAGCCGCAGCTTTGGTGCTGGATCTGGTTTCAAGGAAATGGTCTTGGCTTGCTAAAACAAATTGCAAGAATGCATTCAATAAATACAAGTTGAACGCAAGAATGTTGGAGCATAAATCAGGACTGCAACTGGCTTTTAATTTAAACCTTTTTATTTTATTTTTTTTGCTTCATCAATGCAGGGAAACTTAAATCAATTACTGTGAATATAATCCCCTCTGTGTAAGTGCAGATACACAATTAGATTTTAGGGCTTATTACACCACACAGCACAAAAGCAGTGGTGTGCTGTAACCCATAACAACCAGTGCAGCTGTGGGACTAATCTGTGCGCTCAGCCTTCATGGCTATAACCAGATAAGATGAAATAAGAGATGATGCTTAGATTCTTATTGCCGTGGAGGTCTGCTTTGTGGTGTGGTAGGTGTGGAATCCATTGTTGCTCAAAGCTGTTAAGTGAGGGGATAAGGCTTTGAGGACAATTTTAGAGATGAGTTAGCTGGAGTGAAGTTAGGTAGGCTATATGTGAAGATGGAATGGATAAGGTTAGAGAATGTGATTTGAGGATTGTGTGTTTATTTGATTAACCATTATTAATATAGTGCACACATTATGCTGCTCTTTACAGAGAATATTTTAGTCATTTTACATCAGTACCTGCCCCTGTAAAGCTTTAGTCTATATTCCCTACCACACACACACACACACACACACACACACACACACACACACACACACACACACACACACACACACACAACAAGCTTTTATGAGAAGGAAGATATGAATAGTGTATGAGGTTGGTAGGTGGTGTAGAGGGTTGCAGTAACAATTGGTAGGAGTACATAGTAAAATCACTGATCTAATATTATGTAAGAGAAAATTATCACCTGGGGGTATATTCACTAAAGTGCAGGCTATTAGAAGTGCAGTTGTTGCCCATAGCAACCAATCAGTCTACTTAACCTTTATCTAACACCTTCTAGAAGACAATTGCTAGAATCTAATTGGTTGCTATGGTATCAATTTTTTAAAGACTGTCTCCTATGGTAGTGATGACATAAGAGCTCACTTTTTTTTTTTTTTTTACAGCTTTCACTATATAATATCATATCTGCATTATTATACCATTGTAATGCTGGGTACACACTTGCCGATGTGTACCCGGATGATAACCGGCCGATTATACTGCAGGTACACATTGAGCGATGTAATGAACGGAACGATCTCTCATTCCGTCCTTCATTACCTGCAACGGCGCCTCATGCAATATCGCCTGGTTGACTGTGCAGCACGAACGACCGGACAATATCGCATGCGACCATGTTAGCTCGCAGTCCATACATACTATGTGATCCGCATGATTGGGGTGACGATCGTTCAGTGAATGGCATAGTGTTTACCCGGCTTTAGACAGCTTAGCTTTAGTATTGTTATCATTATCTTTTATTTATAAGGTTCCATAAAGGTTCTGTAGCACCAGACAAGGGCATAAAACTGACAAGCTATGTAAGTACAGATCGTATATAAATTCACATATACATTGAAGTGTGCAGTTAACGTAATTATGTAGAGAAAACAAGTTTACAAATATATAGGTGGACACAATGGTGGGGATGAGTGTAGAAACTGCATAGTTTCTGTGGAAGCCTTGGATACCTATGCATTGAAAGTTGTCTGATACCTTCACATAGGGGAGATTTCAATTCTCAACATAAGTGTTGTTTGCCGTTATGGAATGGCACATGGCGTCCTGCTGGCATTGCAAGATTTCCCTTGCACCCCATGGAGGTGCATGGGAAATCTTGCTGTGCCAGCACAGCTGTAATCAACCAATATGTGCATAGATGGGCAAAGCTGCAATGCCTGGTAGCACTTATCACAAAGTTTAATTTCCCCCATAATGTCAAAGCAGATACGGTGTGACATTTTGGGGTGATTCAATTGTTTGAGTTTATGCTCCCATCTTAAGTGGCAAAGAGCGAATTCAATTGTTAACTCGGCTATTCACTGGGTTGTTTGGGCTAAGTGGCTTCTCCCATGCGAAGTGTTGGCGTGCTGCAGTTAAGGCACACCCAGCACCCGAGACCAGCTCCAAACCCCTTCTTTATCTAATTTCTGCTCATACCTCAGGAGGGTACAAGCAGAAATGTGCAATAAGTGCAGCCTCAGGACTGGTCTTGCAAAATAGTTACATTTGCTACGGCCACCCTAGACGTGAGTTAGTTCTCTCAAACCGTTTTATCGCCCCATTTGTTTGCGTTTTAAGAAGTCTGCGCATCTCAGATATATTGATATTATACTTCCTAATGTGAAGGCACTTTGCTTTGTTAGCAGGAATGGACCTGCAACTAGTTTCCCAATAGCAAATTGTCTTTGTCTATGTTATACATATATTAGATATTTTGAAGTGTTACAGTGTCTACTAATTTAAATTTGTCATGTTAAAGTTGTTTAATAGTTAATATAATTCTCCCCAGCTATTTGATACTTCCTCTTTAATGGTCCGTTTTAGCCTGTATCTAGCTCCCCTGATTAATGGCTGTTGACCAGCCTATTTGACAATGATTTCAGGTTCCTTAAAGCTCTCACTAATGCAGTGTTACATTTTTTTTATGTATGATTGAGTTAGGGCAAGAAACTGTAACTTATTAAAAACCGTTTTATTAAAAAAAAAATTTTAACAGATAACATGAACATCAATTTTTAATTTCATTGATATATCGGACCACTGATGGGGAATGAGGGCTGCTGGGTTTACTCCTCTCTGCAGCCACTGGATGGGGGCCAATCAGCAGTGATCAACAGCACGGCAGACACTGGGGGAGGAGTTAGGGATGTAGAGAGGCCATGAGGTTCCTCTGCCATTGGCCTGTGTGCGTTTCTGACTGGTCGCATTGTTTACGTCCATGTCAGGTAACGCACACAGCCTGGCATGTTTGCAAACTATGTCACCACACCAGGCAAGTGGTTAAGACCACATAACCACTGCATTGATTATACATTTGTCACTATCATTTAGGAGCAAACTGTAGGGCTCCCCATTGTCTTGTTGCATGGTAAACACAAATAAATAGATCACAATACAGGTATGGCCAAACGTCATATATTAAACTGTAGCCAATAGAATGTAATGCATATTGGTGTGACAGATCTAGCAACAGTAAGTCTCCTTTATTCCTTGCTCCTGTTTTACTGCACAGATAATGGTAACAGAAAATACTTGTAAAGTTTCAATTCAAACAGCTGAGCAAAATGCCAGAGCAATAAAATTATTATACCAGTTTGAGTTATATTTACTACTTTTGTTACTGAACTTTACAGTGGGCGGCAAGGTGGCACATTTGTTAACATTGCTTCCTCACAGCAGGGTCTTGGGTTCAATTTCCACCAAGCCTTATCTGTGTGAAGTTAGGATGTTCTACCCATATTTGCATGGATTTCATCCCACAAAGCTAAAAAACATCCTGTAGATCAGGGCTCGACAAATCCCAGGTGCCAGGTCGCCATAGCTATCAGATTTTGCTGCCTGGCTACCAGATTTTGCAGTGAGGGAGGAAGCAGCAGATCCTCATCGGCTCTGGTGGAGATTCGTGCCTATAGTATTGTGGTGTTCATATCATGCACAGGAGTGCATGTGCTGAGTATCGCCTCCGGTGACTTCTGTGCCTGTGTCCGTCCCGGCCTGCGCTGATGACTCCTCTCCATTGTGGCCTGCTCTGATCCCTGTCGTCTGCCCTAGTCTACGCTGATCCTCCTGTACGTCTTGGCTGTCTACTATCTCTGGCTGCATAGAGCTCTACGGTAGTAGGGTCTATGCGTGGCCAGGGATTGCGGAGCGGCTTCAGAGGGATAGTGGCGTGACCATGAGGGGAGGGGGGTTTTGTTGGACCACATTTCACATAAAATAACGGTGCCAGAAAGTAAGTGATTACTGGAGTATGGGGGGGTGGAGCAGGGGAGCTGTGCAGAGCAGTGGGGGAGCCTCCATTTTACTGTATCCATTCAACTGCGACCATTTTGTGGACTAGTATAGTGTGTGTAAATGTTGCATAACACACAGAGCTGTGCTCCTTACTCACTCCTGTAATTTTTTTGGGTGGACGGTGGTCTGGCTCCTTCAACTTCATCCTGGCTCCTAGATTTTAGAAAAATTTGTTAAGGCCCTGCTGTAGGTTAACTGGCTATCAACACAAATAAGACCCATATGTGTGTAATGCCCATTTCACATCTCAAACCCGGGTTCGACCAGGGATATTGATTCCGGGTCCGACCCGGGTCAAACACACTGCACTTTCGACCCGGGTTGGTCTATTTTCACTGCACTTTCGACCCGGGTTATTCCCGGGTTGGCCCTTTTCCAAAACTCTATGGAAGTAATTTTAAATGGATTTTTAGGCTCAGAAAGAGGAGGTGTCAGAAAAAGCCCGCTCTTTCTCTGTGTAGTGTGCTGGCAGGGCTCAGGCTGCTGACGACATCAAGGCATACAAAAAGCAGCCAATCAGCACTTTTCCCTGAGTCCCAGGTTGAATAACCGGGTCAGACACTTTTAAGTGCACATAGACCCGAGTCCAACCCATGTTTAACACTGCTTATAACCCGGTTTGAAATGCCGAGTTGCTTTTAGATTGCACCTCGACCAGGGTCAAGCCACCTCAACACGGCAATAACCCGGGTTATTTTGGAGATGTGAAAGGGGCATTAGTGAATTTATTCTGTAGGACTGATGTGGAAGATTGCTTTAAATAGCAACTGAACGCACCCAAGATGGCTGCTTCACCCTATGCAAATATGTAGTGTGCTTTGAGTCCTAATGGGAAATAGGCACTTTATAAATAATTATTATTCTGTATATATGGTTATCTATATGGAAATTGACGAGATAGAGGAAATCATAAATTGTGCGAGTTTGTCATGTAATGTACAGTACTTTTTAATATATATTCATGAAACTGACCTATAAAGTAGATCAGATGAAGGAGTTCATTGGTAATAGTTTAATATATGATTTGGGAAACTGTTTTAGCATATTTTGTAGTTGCTTTGTATTGACCTAAGGTCAAAAGAGCCCAATAAAATTTGAGACCTCCTTTCTGTCACTTTAACTAGTAATTGGTTTCTTATAAGGTCATTGGTTCAGGTCCTAGTTATAATTAAAGTTTGCTGGATTTTAAATGTACAAACCCCTGTGTGCAAGTGTCAGCGTAACAGGGTACAAGCTGCATCTTAATGAAGATCTGTTACTATCTCAGCATCCTAGAGTCCATTTAAGCCTTGTAAAGCTGACAGCCGTGGCTATTAATGATGCTAATTTTCTGTTTAGTCACATCAATTAGATCTGAAGTCTTGGTCTTTTTACTGTGATTTACAGAGCCATATTGAGTGCCACAAGGGCCAGGAGCTTACATTGTCTAGGGCCTACTGTGAGAAGCCGTGGGGCTGTTCCAGTAGCCTATGGACCTAGCCAGTGCCATAGAGGGCATGGCTAGACACTCTACAATTACCTACATCTCTCACCCATAATCCTTATGGTTCATATGTATGTAAGGAAGTTGAAGAGTGGAGGATAAGTGTTTAATGTCGGGACAAGCTCCTGGAATGTGTAGCAACTTCCATTTCTGCCATCCTTACACATAACGACAGAGCAGCATTGATCAAAATCGGGTTAAACATTCCCCATGCTCACAAACTTCTAAAACGGCACCGCAGAAACTAGTAATTGCAACAGTGAGATGCCATGCGGCTGGCCAGGCATCATCATCTGGATAGGTGTATTGCCATATGGAGAGTGCCATCAGCCCCATTATCAATCCAGCCCTGTTGAATTAAGAACGGAGTAACAATAACCAACCAATGCAAACAATATAATTAGTTACATTTGTTTTTTTGGGGGGGTGGACAGGTAGTAGTGATGGTGGACAATTTTTTATTTTTTTCTTTCTTTCCTTTCCAAGCTGTTCACACAGCATAAATATAACATGTTATCGGCTGAAAAATAATCCTGATCATGCCACACATCAATTCACTGAATCATTAGGCTCTTTGTGCTGTCACGACAGGCATTAAATACTGTATGTTAAAATTTTGGTATGTTTACTAAATTCACTTTAAGTGGATGAATTAAGTGAATGTCATCACTTCTCACCAATCACCAGGTATATACTCCCCCACTGTGCACTATAACCTCCTCCTTGGGCTCCTTTCTGTTCAGGTTGTTGTCTCAAAAAAATATTTTTTTTCTTGTAATGCAGAAGTCTCTATTGTGTTCTGTAAGGACTGCGAGGAGTTAACCTCTGATCAGTAAAGTTGCTCATCGCACTGGGAGTCTATTAGTGAGATCCGGTCAGTAAACCTCCTTTTCATCCCATGTCAGCATTGTGTTCGCCATTTGCTTTTCACTTACACTTCTGATCTGTAAGTAGGTCTTGTGTTTTCCAAGTGAACGAACAGGGCTTTTAACTTTAGCCAAACACTGTGGACCTTACTAAAAAAAACAATGATTACTTCTTATATATTGGCTGTAATATAAATAGGCACGGTAATGTATCCTATTCAGACCACCATATAATGAGAAATGGAAATGTCCCCCATAACTTATGTTTTATGCCACCAGTGTGGACTTAGTTAACTGTTTTCTAGCTGTATGTAAGATAGATAGATATATATATATATATATATATATATATATATATATATATATATAGCTTTTGGGAAAAGTCTACTTTAATGTACATGTATGTGATTGAGGCCCTAAATATTTAATAGGTGGAGATATATATCTATATATATGTATCTATATATATATATATATATATATATATATATATATATATATATATATATATAAAAATTGGGGGGTGGTTTATATGCATACATGAGTGCCTCACATTAGACACCCATATCATCCCTTTGCAAGATTACATCATTTATAACTGTAATCCTATTAATCTGCACTCCCAATTAGCTGTGAGTGATCCCTTTTCACCATTTACTATGCTCGCTGAGATGGTTATAAGTGGGGAGGATCGCTGAGAAGATGCAAATTCTCTTCTTACGGCTGGATATTGTTACATGTGTCCAGGAGTGCTGAGGGGGAAGGGATCAGGGGACCAGGTCCTGCTTGGAAGGTGTCACCACACTCCCTAGATGACTGAATCACACCACACTCAGTGTGGCCACACTATGGGTTAAATCCAATTAGGTGCGAGTTGGGTCCTGTGACCTTTCTCACGGCGAACTCACACTGCGAATTTCAGTTGCAATTCAATTGTATACTTGCATTGCTTTTCAGAGGAAATAATAATTTTTGTGCGCACCCCATGAGTGGGTGAAAAGGTAGGAAAAATCTTTATCTTAAGGAAAAAATGTTGGGATATCTAGTCTCCCCCTCCCAATAAATAATCATCCACAGATGGGTTTCAATAGCATAGACATGTCTGTTTTCAGGTGAATTTCTCAAACTTGCACCTAATTTTAGTTTTCCCCCTAATAGTGGTTTCTCCATTCTGTCTTTTTTTTTGGTCCAGTACAGCACCCATGGGACACCATAAATTTTGGCTTTTTTGGGGGGGGAAATGGGAAACATTTCGTTTTTGGTAAATATACTGTGCGTAATTATAAAATGGATAGTCAATAAATTGTAGTTAGTAAGAAAAGCCATATAGGCTAACACATTCATATTTTTTTTCAGAATTCTAATCCTGTACTTTAAAGCCATGTTAACTGTATACGATTTGTCTGTCAGCATAATTTATTATAGGTACATCACCTTGTGTTAAGGGCAGAACATGTAGCCGGCTTCAGGGAAGATTGTCTGTCTAATTTTTTTTATTAATTTTAAAAATTGATCTGGATTTGGACAAGTCCCAGAGCAGCATAATTTGAGACTACGCTGTCTGAATTCTCTTTTGTACCTCATTGCTCAATTCTTGCCTGTCTTGGGGTTTGTTAATTTTAGACACTTTAATATTTTACTGAAGTGTAAAAAAAACTTTAATTTCTGTGTGGCTGCCAAAATTATATTCTCAGATTACAGAGCTTCCGAAACACACAACTCATGCCGCTGTGTAGAGCTCTCTGCAGAACTGTAAGCCAATTAATTGTCTTTATAAATGATGATCAATTTCCAAAGGAGAGTCCATTATTTGCAATCACAACTTTTTTAAAGAATGTTATTTACCAGGACAGAACTACTGATAAAATACCTACATCTATACAGTTAGGTGAAAATAGTACACCTTCTCTTAAATCTATTTTTTAATATACCAGGACATAATTGACAATCATCCAGTCACAAGCAAGTCCTACAATTTGATAAACTTAATGCTATTTGAAAACTAACCCACATCAGATTTTGCTTTTGCCATTATCCAACAACAACAAAAAAACTGACCTGAAGGAGCAGTGTGAAAATGTAAGTACACCCGTTATTCATTAGCTTGTTGAAACACTCTATCAATAATTTGAAGTAATCCCTTTTTTTTTTTTTTTTTTCTTCTGTACAAGTTTATTTGTCTCTTAATTTGATTTTGATTACTTCCGGCCCACGCAGCTCACTGGCATATGAGGACAGCAAAGTGGGGTTGAGGACTTGGGCTACTACAGAAATATTGATATTCTTTCAGCCATTCCTGTCAAATTTCCTGGTATACTTATTATTTTCTTCTTGCTTCTCCAGTATAGACCTGCTTGGTTGTATTTATGTGGCTTTGTACATCGGAACAAAACCTCTCCACTTGGGTCCTGCCTGTTCAGGGAACATTGCATCAAAAACTATTTTATGATTTCTTCAGATACAACTTTACAAACTCAAGTCGGAATGCTATTTATTATTATTTTTTTCAGCTTATGTGGCCTTTTCTGGACACCTTTATGTGAAATATACTTGTTCAGGTTGTTTTTTAAATGGCATGTTCATATAACCTTTGTCATGAGGCCTTCAGCTCCCTGGAAGTGATTGTTTGGGTTCTCTGTAATATCTGCTTTGCGCTTCTGATTTGACGCGCATGTGATTAGCTGCACCTGGCTAAGTGATCTTCTATGCCAATATGGAAGCAGTAAAGGTGTACTTACATGATCACACTTAGGGGCAGATTCAGTTCTGTCTCTTCTACCTGGTAAATTGCCTGGAGCCGGTCAATTAGTGGCCTGTGAGCAAACCTGAGGCAACAGTTAGTTCTTAATTCTGCTTTCACCTCCAAAGGGTGTTTTTGTTTTTTGTTTTTTTTAGTCCATTATATCATAATATTTAAAAACCTATTTAAAAGGGAGTATAGTTTTGTTGCATAACTTTGTGAAATGCTTCTTAAAACCTTAGTTGAATGCTTTAGATACTTGACCAAAACTGTATTTGCATCAGAGTTCCTCGCAGCAAACCCTGATCACTTCTGTTTTCCATCAAGCCCTGTAGACCTGTATAAAGGACCTGTATGTGATTAGTTCCATATGTGAAGCATGAAGGTAAAATACATTGTTGGCCTGAGAGTCTACTGCGGAGTATTACCTTCTCGCCTGTTCAGACAGTGGAAGCTACTCCCCACAAACCGATATGTGGAAATAAAAAGCATAGAAAATAGTGACCATTGTCAGGTGTGCAATCTTGTGATCTTTAGAAACAGCAAAAGAAAACTACTATTGTTTGTACTGGGCACACTGCTTTACTTTAAAAAGTATCCAAAATGTGGGATATTTAAATTTATTTATTTTTTTAAATAATTTTCATGAGAAATCAGAAAAAAAAGCAATAGTAACTTGCTTCGACTTATTGGGTCATATTAATTGAAAAACCAAATTAAAAAAAATAATTAAAAAAAAAAAACCTGGTACTTATTAACTACATGGGCATAACATTATCTTGAATGAGTGGAGAGTTAGTATCAGCCTATGGCTTGTATGCACGTAATCTGCAAATGCACCAAACCTAATAAAATAACATCCATCAATGCCAATTTTTTTAGCTAGTATTCTACCATATTAATATGTTGGAAACTTTGTTTTTATATGTATTTTTGTGTATGTATGTGTTTATAGAGCGATATAGATAGATGGCTATTGAGAGAGATATATAGATACATACAAGGGTTGTCCAAAAAGTAATGCGTAAATGCTCATAACTCTGAAATAATAAGTAACATTTATTTGAAACTTTATCAGTTTGTACTTTAATATGTCTGCTAACTATATATGTAGTTTTGTTTAGGTAGTTCAAGAAATACCATGGAATCCAAGATGAAACAAAGAGCTGTCATTGTATTTCTGGAAAAAGAAGGCTGCAATGCTACAGAAATCCACAGAAGACTGAAAAAAGTGTATGGTGAGCATACAAATGACTATAGCAATGTCAGAAGGTGGATGAAGCGTTTTCAATCGGGAGAATCGTCCGTGTGCAACAAACCTCGTGGTGGCAGACCATCAAATGCAGTGACAGCAGAGTACCGACACAAAGTCGATGCCATGATTCAGAAAGACCGTCGTGTGACCATCAGAGATATCAGTGATGAACTTGAATGTAGCCACGGCACTGTAGAAACACTAATCAATGATTTGGAATATTGTAAAGTGTGTGCTAAATGGGTTCCAAAGCAATTAACCAGGGATCATAAGGCCCAGAGGGTGGAAGTGTGCAATGACCTTTTGACCAACTTTGAAGCCAACCCTGAGACATTTTTGGAAAATGTAATTACAGGAGATGAGACCTGGGTATTCCTTTATGAATCAGAAACAAAGGCCCAATCAAAGCAATGGAAACACCCAAGTTCACCTAGGCCAAAAAAGTTTAAATCACAGCGATCCATAAACAGTCATGGCCACATTCTTCTGGGATTGCCGAGGTGTTATTCTCACTGATTACTTGGAACCAAACCAATCAATCAACAGTGATCGATACATTATTACAATTAAGAAGCTGAAAGAAGCCATCTGCAAAAAAGTCAATTCCATTGTCCAATGTCATCTTACACCACAACAATGCCAGACCCCACACTTCGATGGCAACATCTGCGGCCATTGCCAAAATGGGGTGGGCAATAATGCCACATCCACCATACACTCCTGATTTGGCCCCATCTGACTTTCATCTGTTTGGCCCTCTCAAATGCGGTCTACAGGGTCAACATATTGAAGACATAGAGGTGGTTAAAAATGCCGTACGTTCCTGGGTCAAACACCAACCACTGGAATTTTTCCAAAGTGCATTCACAGCTTGGGTTGAGAGGTGGAGAAAATGCTTGAGGGCAGAAGGTGAATTTTTTGAGTACAGTCATTCTGTTACTAAGACTTCAAAGTATTTTACTGCAAATTTTCAAATCTGTATCTATAATAAAATTTGAGTTGTGAGCATTTAGGCATTACTTTTTGAACAACCCTCGTATGTGCATGAATATATATACATTTTTCTGTCTGACATATTTTTTAGTCTGTGCTGATGTATAGGAGATGTTCCTTTTGATCATACATTCTGCATCAGCCTGACCTAACCTACCTCTAACCCAAGCATTTCACTAATGTCCCTTGTTTAAGCTTATTTTGTGTTTTGTACTGTAAAGGCAAATGTAAAGCTGAGTCCTTTAGAAGAAAAGCGCTATATAAATAAAATTATTATTATTATCTAGAGGCCAATAAAATGGGTGTGCCCTTGGGATGAATATAGATCATGAAATTTCTCCAGCTCTGGTGTGTAGACCAATGGTATATGTATCAATGCAATTTTCAGCCCGCCCACTTTGCTCAGCTAATGCATGCCACCTCTTACCAACTGATTTACTTCCTCCCACTCCCGCCTCCAAGATTTTGCCCGTGCTGCTCCCTACCTCTGGGAACTCAGACTCTCCACCTTTCTACAAATCTTCAAACGGGCTGTCAAGGCCCACTACTTCATCAAAGCCTTCCAGCTCTCATCCTAACCCGCTGCTCCATGCTTCTCCCTCATTGTCTACCCCATCTGTGTCACCCCTGTCTATCTGCCCCTCCCATTTAAGCTGGGTACACATTTAACGATGTGTACCCAGCTGATCTGTCGTGCGGTGGTCCTGGCTTCGGCAAGAGCGCACACACTTGCCGACGGCGGGGGCCATGCTACATTCGGTGTTGCATTCGATGTTACCAACATGTCGTCCGATCCGGCCGGATGGGACGACATGTAGTCTAGTGTGTGCCAGCCTTTAGAATATAAGCTCTCATGAGCAGGGCCCCTCTTCCCTCATGTGCTTCTCCTTTCCTCACTCATATGATCGTCTACTCCAAACTCCCCACAAGGGCGCCTAACACTTGGTTGCTGATGCTCTGCTGCTTATTTGAGTGTTCTGATCACTATTGCAGCAGTGTTTATAAACTGTCCTTGTCCTGCATTGTGTTATACTGTAAGTCGCTGTTTTCTTGTTTGCTCATTTGTTATGTACTTTGTATAGCGCTGTGGAACCCTTGTGGCGCCATATAAATAAAGGATAATAATACATTAGGGAACTAGTAAAATAACATTCCTCTGTCATGTCAATACTTCCTTCTGATTGTATATGCTGCCTTCTCATTACTATTCATCCTATAACATGACTGACTCCATTGTGAGTCGGTAATGCGTCCACTTAATACAACCCATGGATCGGTCTGCTACACAGAAATACTCTGTTCTCCTTACCCTGCATGTTTGCTTGCCCTCCGTTCCACAGAAACTTAACTAACTTTGTGCTTTTAGTACTCTCTTTATTGTAGTGGTGGTGTTTTGTATGCTTTGCTGGCTTAGAACTTGCACATAGCAGTAGTTTTATCCCCTGTAATGTACTCTGTTCAGGCACACCCAGCACCCGAGACCAGCTCCAAACACCACCTTTACTCTGATCTCTGCTCATACCTCAGGAGGGTGCAAGCAGAAATTTGTGATAAGTGCAGCCTCAGGACTGGTCTCGCAAAATGGGTCAATTTGCTCTGGACACCCTAGACGGGAGTTGGTTCTCTCAAACAGTTGAATCGCCCCATTTGTTTGTGTTTAAGAAGTCTGCGCATGTCTCTGATGTATTGATGTTATACTTCCTAATTTGAAGGCACTTTGCTTTAAGACAACATACTGTAATATTGGACCCGGCGCTAGCAGTGGTGTATTGCAAAAAAGTGTCACAATGCTGCACACCTACACAAGAAGCTATGCCAATCTTCTCTCAATCACAACAGAACAAAGAAATGGTATGAGGTGGCGCATATCAGACACAAGGCAATAAGGATTAATAACCTATTTTAATCACAATATCACAATAAAAATGCAAAATACACATATCCTAAAAATAAAAACATTCACATGTACATATTAAATATCCAAACCGTAAACTGAATTTCAGCAGGGGCCTAAAAGATGGCCTAGATATCCTGATTCCACATGGTACTAAACAAATACAGTAGCTGCCTGTGTTGTTAAAATAATTGAAAGTTGATATTTATGTAGCCTCAATGATTCTATATTGTAGCAGACAATGTTGCAGTAAAGTTAATACGTTACTGTAGTAACGTTCTAGTGACACACGTCTAAAAGATCCTTATTATAGAATGTCCTGAGTGGATTTCATATACTCCCAATCCTGGATTAGTATAATGTAGGAAATGATCCAGCTCCTCACTAATTAGGCTGTATGTGTGAGTGAGCTGAAGTGTCCAGATCATCCGTATGCACCAGACAAACACTGCGGCACTCTATTAGGAGACCCAGCGTATTCCAGCAGTTGCCCCACTTCCCTAACAAAGTAATGAGTAGGGTCCGTATTCGCAATAAATTGCAGTGGAACAACAATGTTCTTAATACAGCGACTGGGTATCCACTCTGACTTCTGAAGGTAATTGGTTGCACCAGAACTTTTGAGGGGCTTCATAGCAAAGGGGGTTGATTACATATGCACATGCCAATTTTCAGAATTTTATGTATAAAGATTATTTTTTATATTTTTTTTTCTCATTTCACTTTACCAAATTAGACTAATTTGTGCAGATCCATCACATAAAATTCAGATTAAAAAAATAAATAAATGACAGGTTGTAATGTAACAAAAAAGGTAAAAAGCCAAGCGGGGTGAATACTTTTGCAAGGTACTGTATTTTGAAATGTTAGAGATTTTCTCCTAATTTAATTTGTCATGTTAAAGTTGTTTTAATAGTGAATATAATTCACCCCATCTATTTGATACTTCCTTTTTAATGGTTAGTTTTATCCTGTATCTAGCTCCCCTGATTAATGGCTGGTGACTAGCCTACTTGACAATGATTTCAGGTTCCTTTAAAGCTCTCATTATTGCAGTGTTACATTTCATAGCACTGTTACCTACTACTTTAACCACTGAACTGGCTAATATTTAAAAAAAAAAAAAACGCTCATAAATTCTCAGGCTTTTTTTATGAGTTAGGACACAAACATCTATTTCTAACTTATTCAAAGCTCTTGTGGTTGCAGTGTAGGATCCAATTCTGCAACATGTTTTCTAGTGATAAGAGATTTGGCACTAGTTACAGTTTACACTTCCTGATGCTTCATATACAGAAGAAAGTCTCATTCATTCTGTATACTGCTGGAAAGCATAGACACTGCAGAACCACATTCTCCCACAATAACCCGAGTGTGTTTGTGAATCATTTGGTATATTCATATGCATCTAATAGGCAACACAGTCCTAGAGCTTCATGCAGCCCATCTGAGCCTTCATCTGAGGCCCCCAGCTCCTTCCTGTGTTATTGGCAGATGTGTGTTACAGCTTGCACACTTAGGTAAAATGCCTGCTGTTATGTTATTACATGTCAGTTTCTCAACCTTTGATTAAATGTATTGTTTTAACTTAAGGGTAGCGTAGTGCTCTTTTGAAGGTTAGAAGATTATTCTTAATGGAACTGTAGCCTCGGCTTATTTATCAAGCTTGGTCCCCATTAGTTAAAGCGATATGAAGGTGTCGCTAACTGGCATCTCCCTATGGAGGCTTTAATTCGGGAGAGGCAGCCTCTGTCCACTATTCTGGCCATTTATCCAAAATAGAGCTGCACATGTGTGACCTTATGGCCGTGCATGTGAAGTGTCAGAATTTCAAGTGAAATGACGGCTAGCTATTACAGACACAGCCTCTTATCAGTACTGCTCTTTGATAAATGGGGCCAAAAAAACATTCCATTCAAAAATAGGATCGGTATGAATGACTGCCGGACGTACGCCCAGCGCTTCAAATCCCGACAGCAGAAAACCGGCAGGCATCCAAATCCCGATCGGCAAGTAGACTATGTAACACTAACCCTCCCTTAGGGGTGCCTAACCCTAAGTTCCCCCCGGAAGCCCCTAACCTAATGCCCCTCCCTCCCCCCTGCGCACGGCTGTACACGCCCGGCTTACTTTCGTTCGGCGCAGGTGAAATGACAGGCGGTATTTTGACGCCTGTCATTAGACCCCTGCCGTGATTAAACAGTCGGGAAGCCGGCGGATGGCATTTCGAACGTCGGCATCCTGACTGCATCCCCTTTAATCTCCGTAAAAACTTAATGCAATACATTTAGTAAAATAAAGGGACATCTTTCTCTGATAACATTTCAGCAGGTATTTTATCGTTAGAAAATAAGTGTCACAAGCTATAACAACATGAGGCAGGAAGGAGCGCCGGACCACAGATGAAGACTCTGAAGGTCCCATGAGGCCCGCCACTGTTATATATTGGAGGGACTTATATTTATTGATCCATACTTTTTAATCTGTTTGTAAAAACTAAATAACACTGCGTTCTGCTGCTAGTTTTGTGTACAGCAACCTCACCTGATCCACAGAAGTTCCCCATCAATCCCCATGGGGCAGCTGTTAGAAGCCAGTGTGTTTCAGACACTGGAATTAGAAAGTAATTTCTGTTTAGTAGGTTCTGTAATCCTATTTCCTGTATATATTACTTCATTTGAGCAGTGTTGTGATTGGATTTACAACTCCATGTTTAGTTTATATAAATCGGCTGTTTTTGTTTAGATGTTTAGACTTGTTTTCTGTACAGATGCCGGAATATGAAAGCCGTAAACAGGGAAATGTTCAGTATTTGATGGTGGTGTGCGCTGTGGCAGCAGTAATACTTCATATGAATTTAAGAAACTTTTAGGTTTTTTTTTTTGTTTTTTATGGACGACAGAAGGTTTTGCTTCTGATCTCTAAGGGGACAATTCAACATGCAATTTAGCACAAAAACCTGCTAGTAAATGATGTTTTCACTCTCTTGCGTTCATGTGCACTTAGTGTCCTGTGTGAGCTACATATGTGGGAATAATTTGTTCTAGTGTTCTGGAAGTTGTCATAATAACACCTTGATAACCTGACAGATCTGCATTTTCTGTGCCTTCTCTTGACACTTGTTGCTAATATATTTTATACAGCAGCCAACACCATTTACATAGGATATTATTCATGTACTACTATTGTTTTGTAAATCTTCTATTGAGATGAATATAGTATACATT
The DNA here is from genome assembly GCA_031769625.1 of Taudactylus pleione. Classification (NCBI taxonomy): domain Eukaryota; kingdom Metazoa; phylum Chordata; class Amphibia; order Anura; family Myobatrachidae; genus Taudactylus; species Taudactylus pleione. Next base: position 41,748,011 of record JAUIMM010000015.1, on the reverse strand, counting down.
GTATTCTATGTAATACACCAATTACCTACATACATCTACCCTTAACTTGGCAAAATCAGCCTGTTTCAACTATTCACCACACCACTATGCCTGCCCAGCGTTAAAATATACTCGGCTGTATTATGCATTAAAGAAGTGGTGACTGGGGGAAGACGACACCATTTCCGCCATGTGCTTTATTTTAGTCTCTGAAAACATTAAACCTTTTTGGGATATTTACTTGATTATCTGAACTATAGTCTGACCCCTCCAGATTCAAATCGATCACTACCCCTGTAGTGCAAGCAAAAATAGGTGATTTATATCACCAGCAATATTACTCAGGTTTTAGAGTGAAATAGTCCCGTTCCTCCCCACACCTCACACACACAATTGTGCTAACTTTATGTAAAAATTATCACACTTAAAAAAAAAAAACGCAGAATTCGCTTCTAATTGATTTGCCCCCAGAAATAGGCAGTACTTTAATTAGATTGCCAAGATATCCATAATGTACGAAAATGAGACCACAACAAGAAAGTAAATAAAAATAAGAGGATTTATACTACGCACAGAATATAGGCATGCCACATAGCACAAGCATCTTCTGCTGATTAAAATGCTATGCAGCATGTCTATATTCTGTGTGACTGCGGGTGTATCTGTATGCATTACGGTGTCGGCGGCTGTGACACTGTAACGTAGCATATCACATGCAGATACACCTGCAGTGGCGCACAGAATATAGGCATGCCACATAGCACAAGCATCTTCTGCTGATTAAAATGCTATGCGGCATGTCTATATTCTGTGTGACTGCGGGTGTATCTGTATGCGTTACGGTGTCGGCGGCTGTGACACTGTAACGTAGCATATCACATGCAGATACACCTGCAGTGGCGCACAGAATATAGGCATGCCACATAGCACAAGCATCTTCTGCTGATTAAAATATCTATTCGCATCACTTTGCAAATAAGATGCATTTGAAAGTAAAAAGAAAAGGTGCACGGAAAGACGCACAATGCTACAGAGCCACGCCCTGGCATGGCGTGCTGGAAGAGCTGTTTAACGCACTAGGAAGTAAGATGTATGTGGGAACATCTACAAATTCGCAGGTGCAGCGACATTATCGTACATCTCTTAATCAGGCCCTATGTCTTGTATATAATATGTTTCAGAACATATGTGCATGTATGAAATAAAGCATTGACAATCATCCTTTGTATAAACCAGTCTGTACAAGCCAGGGACTGCTGGAGTACATTCCTTATGCATACACACACACACAGCATTACTTTATATGATCTCCCCATAGCTGGAATAGTTTACTTTATTTTGCTTTGATGAAATGCTTTTTGTTTTTATATAAGTGGCTCATTTTAAAGAAAGAGAATATATGGGCACAGCAGTGATCATTGTTTTTTGTTGGGCCTTTTGTATGCAGGCTTATGAAGTATTTTCAAAGCATATTAAACACGCTTTTATGCTACAGTCCCAAAAAATTGTATTGTAAGTGAATGGAGTAGATGCACCAACTTTCTGAGCTGGATTCGCTTAGCTTTGCCTTCCCTAGCATCAATTTCAGCAATCCCTGCAGCATTCACACTGTTAATAGTTTCTACGATGAAATTGTATGTGAAAGCTGAGGTGCATAATACACTAGGCTGTAGGAAAAGTGTACAAATGTGCTTGTACACACGGAAAAGGCTTAGATAAACTCAAGTGCCGATTTTATTTTCCTGATGCAGCTTGATTTAGTTGCATACTAGTGAGAAAAATAGGTAAGGCTTGTATTAAATGATAGAATGCATTATCTGTGTGTACATTTCATCATGTGCCAAGGATAAAGTGAAATATACAGATGTGTCCTCATTACACCATGCAGCGTGAGTGTGTCGCCAGGTCTCATGCGCCTCTGCTTGTGTCAAGCAACTTTTTTGTCTAAAACAGCTTTGTAGTCGCAAACTGATTAGATAAAACTTCTTCACGGGACTGCACTGATTATTTGATATGCTGCAATTGTACATCTGTGTGCAGTTGAATCCGCCTACAAAGCCCAACTGACCTTGGTGTGGGAAAAAAGCCGCAGCATCGTAGCACATCGTATACAGGTTCAGACTCGGTCAGACACAGATTTACAAGTGTCCCATATAAAATCAATCTGAAGTGGTTTGGGCATTCGTGTGCAACTAAGATGCATTTTTTGGGCGAATTACGCTTAGCGCAAGCCTAGTCAAATGAGACCTGGTGCACCGAGAAAGGCTGCTTTGCATGACTGTAGTGTTATGAGGTCACATCTGTATTAGTACTGGTGGTGGGTGTGTGTATACCTGTACTACAGCTTTATATCTGGTTTCCCTTCTGTGGTATTCATTACCATTTTTACAGCATTCAAGGCTTGATGAATGAAACTCAAGTCAATACAGAGTACCGATCTTCAGAGGCAATGGATACGGTTTTGTGAAGGCCAGTTCTGTCCTATGATTGTACTGTATAATTTTATAGCTAATTCCTATTATCCGGCATGGGGGAGGGAGAGGCTATATTCTGAGTGATGTGCTGCATTGCTACCTGTTTACTCCTTGTATTGTTTGATGCCTCATATTAAGATCTTCACAGGTTAGATATGATGATAACTATAATGGATGATAACATGTGTTGTGGCTATAGGCCGCCTCTGTGATGGAGGAATGTAATCTCTAATATGTGATGATCAGGTGCTCGGAAAGATCTGTTATACAAAGATGTGAAAAGCAAAAAAAATGAGAAGCCTGTTGTAGTAAGAAACCCTTCACCAGGCCTCAAATAATAGTCATTGTGAGTACGTCTGGTGAGCTGTGTAATCAGTGGGTGAGTCTCACAAGTCATAAGGGACATATAGGGCAACCCTACAAATGTAATGTTACTTTTATTTTAGGGGGGAGAGGAGCAGGGCCATGCTGCATTCGGCAGCATCGCATCGTTAACGATATCCCCAGATTGAGCTGCATGTACAGATGACTGGGGATATCGTTAACGACCTGCAGGAGCGCGTATCGTTCATAGACACTGGACGATTTGAATAATATGTCATTCAACGATGGTTATCATTCATATAAATTGTCCAGTGTGTACGGGGCCTAAGTCCCAAGCATTTTGGCTTGTTTAATTCCTTTTGATATTGTCAGCTGTGTAAGCCATTCCTATCAGTAATAATGTAGGTGCATTGGAGTCCTAGGGTCAGTCCAGCACAGAGTAACTATCCCTTTCAGGATCTCTGATCACCTTCCTGGTCCAAGGTTTATTTGTCATTTTAGCCATGGTCTATGGTAAAAGCATTGATAATTTCTATTGAATATTGGAAACATTTAATGTCCATCTTGTGCATGTTTACCATTACCACAGATCAGTAATCTATGATGACCTCTCTTCATGCTCTGGTCAGCACACCACCAGTCACCTCTAGATGACACCTGAGCCACAGATCCAATAAAATCTGTTCAGGGGAATGTAATGATAACTGCTGTATATCTCTACAAAAAAAATAAATAAATCAGCAGCTGGTACTTTACATGTGTAAGTCCTTTCAAAGTCTGCTTTACTCCTAATCTGCTTCCCATAAATATCATTGTGATCTAAATGTCTGATGAACGTGTTGATGAGTCATTGTCTCTGCATGCTATAACAAGTGCTGTTCCCTCACTGGTGAAAGCACTGTAGCATACATGTAGGGCTTTCCCTTCAAGCTCAGTCTCAACTTCCATAGCAACCTGATGCAATGGAGTTGGTTACACATCAGACGTGCAGTGAGCTGGTGAATCTGACAGTGGTTCCTCTGATTTTCTGCAAACTGTCTGTGAAAATCAGAATCCTAGGTCTCCGTATTAAAAGGAAGGCACATGCAATAAATATATATTTCAGAGCCACAAATCTTGAACGCAACTCTGCGTTTTCCATTTTCTCTGTTATATTTAGATGAATGTGCTATTTCCTTTTATATACATGCAGATTTATGGGTGTAAATAACATACACCTGTTTGGACTTTTGGACAAATTATTATTATTATTATTTTATATGGCGCCACAAGTGTTCTCCAGCACCTTACACTGTACATAAAAAACAAATAAGTGACCAGCAGTGACTTACAGTACAATACAATGCAGGACGAGGACATGGATAATATACATTGCTACATTAGCGACCATAACACCCAAATAAGCAACAGAGCATAAGCAACCAAGTGTTAGGCGCTCTAGTGGTGAGTGAGGAGTAGATGAAAGTAAGGAGAAGCACAAGAGGGTAGAGGGCCCTACTCGTAAGAGCTTACATTCTAATTGGGAGGGGCAGACAAACAGACATGACATAGATGGGGTAGGCAGGGAGGAAGGAGCATGGAGTAGCAGGGTAGGATGAGAGCTGGAAGGCTTTGATGAAATAGTGGGTCTTGAGAGCCCATTTGAAGGATTGTAGAGAGTCTGGTGGGTAGATGGAGGGGGTTCCAAAGGTGGGGGGAGCAGCACGGGCAAAATATTGGAGGCAAGAGTGGGAGGAAGTAATGATTTGACATGAGAGGCGGCGTGCATTTGTTGAACAATGAGCGGACAGGAGTGTGGAGGGAGATGAGGTCAGAGATGTAAATAGGAGAGGAGTGGGTGAGGGCTTTGCAATTTTGACAAATTTCTGCAAACACACACACACACGTGTGTGTGTATTTATAAATGACACGCTGTGCAGGGTGGCTCCACATTTTAATGTCGCTAAATTCCAGACACGGCTGTTTGAGGATTTATAGAGATCAGTTCAGCCAATTAAATGACGTGTTGCTGAAATTAAGAGAATGGTCATTTTTATTAGGTCTCTGCACTTTTGTCTCTGAAATGACCATCATTGGGATTAAGAATGCGTTTATCTGAAGATCTTAAAATATTTAGTTTACTTTGGCGCGAGGGGACTGTAAGACAGGTCAGGGTACATATCTGCCATGTGTATTGAAGCCTGTACATCCTTTGTAGTACTGGCTGCATGATCTATTTTGTAATAACAGTTTAACTCGATTACTGTTATTATAGTTTAAATAAACAAATAAGCTATATTTATGGCACCAACAGAGCAGAAATGGTCAACGGGTGTAGCTTCCTATTGACATGTTTCTCAAATGTGCATTTGAATGGTTATTAAATAATTCTAATTGTATTAAGTTATAACATTTCGCTGACTTCAAGAAATTGTGGACACATGGATCTTGAAAGTTTTTAAAAAGGTGTAAGGAATGAGGTAATGAGCGGTTGCTGATACCTAGAGTGGCTGTAGGTATAAGGGATTTTAATCCATTATTGGATGCATAAACTGAGGATATCCCATGCATTATGCTGAGATAGACATACATGCAGCTTTTTTACTTGGTAAAATCAGAGTCTGATCCTAGTCAGGCCATTGCATTTGCCCCATGGCATTCATGAAATTTATTTTTACAGTCTGTGCCCTAATAAAGAAGAATCTTCGCTGCTGGGTAACAACACCTCCAGTGTTTAATGATAAATGTGTTAATATTTTCCAGGTGCACCAGAGACTTCCTACATGGCTGAGCCAAAAAGTAGCATTTTGCAGTGCAGCATCGCCCCCTGATGGTGAGTAGATTTATTGCTATTTGCACAAAAGCAATCAAAACAAATGTAACCTAAAGGGCTAATTTTTACATGTAGTGTAAAATAAAAAGTTAGAAAAACACTTGGTTTTTTTTTATGTTTATTTAAACATGTTTCAAATGTTTTTTACACGTTTTCATAAGTTGCTTTTTTACGAATATAAAGTCTATTGTACTGATAAAATGCAGCAAAACTTTAGAACACAATGATGGGAACAAGCCCATAAACTAATTGCTCTTCTTAGGCATTAGTGGCTGGAAAAGGCACTAGTGGCAGATAGATGTTAACAAGCACTAAACCTGATACTAGTTGCCTTTTAGAAAATAATTGATAATCATCGCTGTTTATATGCAAAAGTCATCCTATTGGAGCAGTTGGTTTACAGTGCAAACTATTGTGTTGTCACCAAATATCCAAGTTCCAGTAAAATCTTGGAACATATACTTTTCAAGTGTTTTCATGGCCTCTTTTGTGTAAAGCTGTTTTAGCATCAGGGGGACCTCTTCACCTGAGTATGTTCCTGTCTGAGATTTTGTTTTGTTTTTGCTCTTTTTAAAATCCGTATATTTATTTTTGTCCATATTTAAATTTGATGAGACGGCTTGCACAAGGTTGAGGATAAGTGTACAGATCTTAAGTGGCTATTTACAGCTGTGCATCTGTGGTTTATATGTAATAAGTGTTATTTATTGGGACAAAACAATATTTAGTAGAATATTAATAGATCTTTATAGACATGTTCTGATCTGGTGTTTGGTATCTATATTGGATGAATTCTCAAAACATTTGTCCTGGCATCAGAATTCCTTCCATTAGGGCACTTACATTGTGCAGCTAAATTTAATCTCTCCTTCCCCACCACAACTGGCTATGATGACAGATAATGCATAGATTATTATGGGAGGTGCAAGCAGATATTGAACATGACCTTTGTTTAGCTAAGGCGGCACGTTGAAACCTTGACCCAGATGATCCTTAAACAATGCTGACCATAATAGCTAGCAACCGGCATCCTAAGCACTGCTAGGTATTTTCTATTTCCCCACAGAAGCAATGCTATGTATGTGGAAGGCGATTTGAATGCATGTTGGAACAATTTCCTTAGGAATGTAATCCCAGTCCCTTAGGTGAAGGCTACATTCATGCCCTTTTTACTTACTGACTTTATTGTCCTTTCTCGTGCAACTGAGTGATCTCCATTTTAGATTAGTGCAGTATATATGCTGCTTATTGTGTCACCCTCAGAGCTGAAGGGTAAAGTCAAACAGGACTACAAAGCTCAATCATTTTGCCGCTATCTATGCCTTTTCCGCCTCCATTATCTACGCCAGTGGTTGACATCCAGATACACTTCCAGGACCCTGTTTACTGCCCTCCAACTTCCAGAAAGGCTACACGTTACATTTAATTACATGAATAAAAAATAATTGGCCCAACATAAACTCCTCATCCCTACATTATTCATCCTCCAGTGCCCCACCCCCACCACTTTTTATTGTTACCTTAGTGTTCTTACTTGCCCACAGGGGAACACATGCCATGACCTGAGAACCTATGGCATTGTGTATAATGGAGGGAAAATTCAGAAATTGAACAGCATTTCTTTAGCTACAATATCTGACTTATTAAACCCAAGGGGAGATTATCAAACCTTTTGAGAGCAATAAAGTGGAGAATACCAACCAATCTGCTTTTAACTACCACTTTATAGACTCTGACAGATAAAATGATAGCTACAGTAGAGGTTTCTCCACTACCCCCCCCCCCCCCCCCCCCAAAAAGTGAGTTATTTATTATACGGTGTGTTTTAAGTTAATGATAAACTTTTACCTCATCAGGTGGGCTGGGTCCATAGCATAACAGAACCTAAGATGTTTTGTATTTCACTTTATTTTCTCAACACCCTATATTCAATATAGAGGATTGTTCACTAGATTTGGTGTTGGCACTTAGTTTATATGTCTGAAATGTTGATTATATGTACCAGTCTGTAACGTAGTTTTTGTTTTATGTATAACAAGAAAACTTTCTGTCAGGAATGCTATTGGTTATTTAACGCACCTGACATTTCTACATATATCAGACATTTCTGCATGTAGACCCGTTCCATTGTTAGTGTATCGGTCCTTTCCAGAGTCAGGGATTTTATGGTGGTTTTTTTCTTCTTTATCATTTGTGTTAATTTTTATAGTCTGGTGTCATTTACCTAAAGGACAGTTTAGAAAACTCCTTTAGTCATCAGAGGCTGGATGAGGAATTCCGCTGAGGTTTCTTTGTCTGTGTTTCTCTGTATTGTCTCTCCTACTGACTGAAGAAAATGTACCAGGTGATAAGACCGTGCCCGTGTACAGTGCGATGCATCATTTTCCAACTAATCCATTGTCACTGGGCTGTAGAAAAGCAATTATCCTCACTGACTCACTTCTCACAGCAACCATGTGTTGAAGTCGGATGGGAATATATATTGTTCGAGTAAGGTATTGGGTTGCTGTGATAATAGATTGAGATTTCTCCTCATTGTGTACAAGTAGTTTGAGCTGGCCTATTGTTGATCGTTTAAACTTACCTTCCTGGTTTTTTCTATAGTGATTTCCATGGAAATAGCAATTGGGAGGACGACGCTTTTGGCATAAGCTCCCGTTTGTGGCTATTTATTTGTTTTTTAAGAAGTAGCCAACTGACTTACCATGACCCCTCTCTTGTCATGTTGCATTCTCTGCTGTTGCTCTTGGTATGAAGTCCTACTAAAGTAATAGTAGTAAAAGAAACTTATTTAATGAGCTATTCATAGTTGCACTGTAATGTGACTATGTATTTACATATGCATGGCTTAATCTTTGATCAACCAGGTAACTCAGAGGACAGGTTGCACTCTCACTACGGGGGGTGGTCAGTGAGGAAGAGTCAGGTAGTAGTAGTCCGATTTTATCTAACATGTGAGAATCTTCATCTTCTAACAGTCAAATACAGTGGCGGTTGTAACGATAGGGCTGCAGTGCAGTCAAAAACTAGCAGAGGGGAGCAGGATAGCTCAAGCCTATAACTGTGCATGTAAATGCTTCTTCATATTACCGGGAGTCTGTAGGAACGGTGACATCAGAGGCGTGTATCACAGGCGCGGGCAGAGCAGTTACCGGCCTACTTGCTTTGTCTGTCCGCCCTCCCATTGGCTAGTTGTCTGGGGGGGGACTGGGGGGCTGGCAGATACACCATGGAAGTGACTTGGTGCAAGCATAAGGAGTGACTTTGACAAGGGCCAAATTGTGATGGTTAGCCTACTGTGTCAGAGAATCTCTAAGACAGCAAGTCTTGTGGTGTATTTCTGGTATGCAGTGGTTAGTACCTTCCAACAGTGTCCAAATGAGTTTAACAGTAAGCGGAACACAAAATACATTTTAGTGGAAAACGATGTTTGCAGTAAGTGGCAGACAAATCTATTGAGTAGTGGCATAGGCTTCTTTTATAGAAGTAAGGCAGTGAGCACTGTACAGATTCTGGAGACCCAAATAGTAGACTAGAGACTTCTGTAGATGGTGAGCTAGTAAGGGGAGTGCAGCGTGATTAGAAGAGTATGCGTGAAGTGCCAAATGTACGTGTGCCAGTGTTATGGAAGGATTTGAGGCAAAGGTTAGCTTGTCAAAGTTATGGGAAGACTGAGTGGAGAGTGACAGTGATGACTAGTGAGTTATGGTGGAATGTAAATCTTTCGGGAACCACTATGAACGTTCGTTTGCAGAAAGCACATTCATGGTATTTGCATATCTTAGAGTAGGAGGTTGGCATTAGGGCATTGACCAATAGCTTGTGTGTGTTGTAGAGACTTATTCTGAAGCTGTTGTGTAAGCTGCATAGCTTTGAGATTGGTACAAGTTTAGAATACAGTATGCTCAGTTTCCTCTGTGTGTACTTTTAGATGCCGTTAATGAGTAGATGGCAGAAAGTCTGTTATAGGCCAATACAAAATAAGAGTTTAGGAGTGGGCAAATTAAACTTAGAGAACATCTGCATACAAGTTACAGATGTGTCCATATACACGTAACACGTGAGTGCCGTGTGACTCTGTAACGCTGAGCATCTTTTCATGCAATTTTTTGTCTTAAATTGCTACTTTAGTGTCAGCAGCTGTGACACTGTAACTTAGCATTTCACATGCAGGTACACCCGCAGTCGCACACAGCACATAGGCATGCCGCATATCATTTTAATCAGCAGAAGCTGCCTGTGCGTTCTATTCACACTGTGTGAATAAGACTCATTTGAAGGTAAAGATTGCACAAAAAACTCATTTGGCGCTATCGAGTCACATCATGGCATGGCGCTACCGAGTCATGGCGCAACTAGAAGGGCTGTTTAACGTGCAAGGAGGCTAGGTGTATGTGGACAACAGTGCCAAATGTATAATTGAGATCTAAAAGGAAAAAACTAAATTCATTTCTTGATTTGAAGTTTGTGCTGTGCAAAACCTGAATTGAGGAATGTTTAGGTAAAGGAGTTGGTTAGTTGAAAGGGTAATCTGTAATTTTGTAGCTTTGAGGAAAATGGGAAGATGTTAGTCAGGGGGCAATGATTAATTGTGCAATCAAAGAGTTTAAATGCAAAACTATGTACTCAGGTCAGCAAGTAAATCCATCCAGTACACGATTTGTTCACTTTTATTTTATCTGACAGTATAGTAATGCATTGGGTTATGGACATGCTTAAAATCTCCTCCTGTTTTTTCCTCACCTTGCTAGATGTGACTGTGGTTTACCAAAACGGATTGCCTGTGATAACCATTAACCTCCCGTCCCGGCAGGAGAAATGCCGATTCACTCTAAAGCCTATTTCAGATTCAGTCGGAGTATTTCTGCAGCAGCTCCAGGCAGAAGACCGAGGAATAGACCGGGTGGCTATTTACTCCACAGGTCTGTATACCAAGCCAGACTTGGCCTGTACATTTCACCTAGGTGCAGTACATGTCCGCCACCATTTCTATGCAGAGGATTAGTCTGCGTGCTGTACACCTACCGCTGACATCCGACAACCTTTTATTGGCATCCCATACAAAGTGACGTCAGGTGAAATGCTGACATAAAGAGTAGGAAAAACACACACCTAATAGTTACAGGAAAACATTCATAACTTTCTCTCGGGAGGCAGCCAGGATGCCGACGGGCGAAATGCTGACCGCCGGCTTCCCGACTGTCAAATCCCGGCAAGGTACTAATGACAGGCGTCGAAATCCTGACAACTGTCATTAAACCTACGCCGGGAGCCAGATGGCCAGCATACCGAACGACGGTAAGCCGGGCGAAGACAGTCTGCATGTAGGGGTGGGGGGGCTGTCTTCCAGCGTTGGGATTTGAGGTCCGGCGGTATTTCATACCGATCCCCTTTATCCTGCAAAATTAGGTGAGGTAAAGTCTATTTAATTTTTTATGAATATTAAGTGATCTATGCTATAGCATTACTCTTGTTTTCTTCTTTGCAGATGGATCCCGTGTATCATCTTCCACAGGGATAGAAGTTCTTCTATTAGATGACTTCAAATTGTCCATTAACGATAAAACATACGATGTGCGACCACCAAGGCGAGGTACGGTTATAGGTGTCTAAGCTGTGTCTGAGCATGTTTGCAGAGCATTGTAGCTGAACATACAGATGCCTAAGTGGCCTTGCCACCATGTGTGTAGTCCCACCGTTAGCCCCTCTTCTGCTTGGTAAAGGTTTCGTAGCGTTAGCTGAATCTTGGCGATTTTTATTGTGTTTAAATACCTTTTCTACCTTAAATTCGGAAGTCAATAATATAACCGTTCAGGAACACAAGTGCATCATTGTACTCTGTCCTTTTGACATCACGGTGTCCTACTCAGACTCCTCTGGCTCTCGCACTGTAATGCTGGCCATACACGGTGCGATGCACCTTGTATTGCGACTGCCGATCCGTCAGCAGACTGATCGTGCTGTCACTGCCGGCATTCGTGCGGTCCCCGCAGACCGCATGATATGCCGGCTCCCCCCTCCACCATTTGAATGGGATCGTACATCGCATCCTAGGTCAGATGGTTTTGCAGGAAGACCTGGGTATGCGATGTACGACCCCGCGGGAACGCGCAGCACGATATCAGGTACGATATCGTGCCCATACACTGCACGATATAGCACCTATGTCGTGCAGATCTGTCGGATCGGCACGTATATCGTGCTGTGTATGGCCACCTTAACTTGCCACCGAAGGTGGATTGCTCCTCTCACCATACCCATTTAATGTTTCAGTTTCACTTCTCTTTCATTCTGCCCATATCTTTATATCTTATATGGGGGACTTATAGTGAATTCTTTTGACGACATTAAAATAGCTTTTTATTGCACATTCATTAGCTGGGGAAAACCAGAGAAAAAAAAAAAAAATATATATATATATATATATATATATATATATATTTTATTTTGCTGCAATCTTTCCAGTGTTTACCTTTTACATATTTTTCTGGTATCAGCAATCCCAGAATTTTGCCCTAAAATGTAGTCGTCCTGAATACAGAGAATGTATGTGTCAAAGGTTCAGGGAGTAATAATAGCATTCACATATATTCAAGCAGCTCAGACCTCTTCTCCTGTTCAATACAGGTTTAAAATGCTTGTCCAATCCCCAATAGTTATTAATGTAGAAGTACCCCAAATGATAGGTGGCCACCTTATTTAGTCCGTGCTGCTCTGCAGTCCCAGTGTGTAAGCAATAAGTTGACTCCGCTGCAAAAGCCGTCTGATGGCAATCGCTCATGGTTCACAGTCACTGGAGCGATGCTCCTAATTAATACCTTTGGTGCGTTTCGTCTCTAATTGAGTCTTTTTAGGAGAAATGAAATCTCATTCATACTTTGTTTAAATTCAGAGGCAATCTCCCTAATTAGGTTGCAGCTGTGTTGTCCCACAGCTATCAGTACATTCAGTTACAAAATTATTCATACAATCAAACAAATAGCTTATTTTTATAAAGCACGCATCTATTTAAAGTAATTTAATATATCCAATTTCAAAGCAAGTATTTCTTAAATGATAAAGTTGAATCTCCAGTATAAATGACATCCCTGGATCCGTCGGCTCATCATTATGTCATCTAAGTGTGCTGAAATGATCGACAGTCGGAGTAGCAATATTTATATGTACCTCAATCCCTTCAGTTATTCTGAGAATAATCAGCATAAATTCAACAATTCTCTGCTTGTGTTTTAATAATAGACCTTTGAGTGTCTGTTTACTTCTAAATAAATACAATAAAAGTACCGGATCCTCCCCTTTTTCATGAATTTGTTGACCTAAATTTGATTTCAGATGCATAACTGGACAATCTCTGTCTCTAAAGGGCCGAGCAATCCTAAAATTGCCAGCAATCATCTTAAATGTACAACAAATAAACATTTTAAGTAAAATGGCCAAATACAGTTACAGTTGATGTAAAAAGGGTACAAACCCTTATTTAAATGGAATGCTTTTGTGATGTAATGCCTCAATAAAGATGATCATGAGTCTTTTTTTTTTTTTTTATAATTACCATCTTTAATGTGGCATGTAATAAATGTATATTACTTTGGCTTGCATAAATAAAACCAGATCTTATTCTTATAAGCCATATATATATTTGAACATATTAATGTTTTTAAAAAAAAAATCAAATGTTAAACATGGCATTTAGTATTGGGATGTACCAACATTAATAGTGTGTGGGTATGGAGGTGGGGGCTGCTCATTAGATAGCAAAAACAGTATTTGGTTTTAGTAACTGTTTACAAATTAGATATTGGGTTGTTTACCGATTGTTGGTCATCATCCTAGAGCTCTTCATTGGCATTTCCTTCTCTTATACACCAGAAACTTTTTATAACTTCTTAATTACCATAGGATACAATCTCCAATTACAAAGAGTAAGGACACTAAAGAAAAACAGAATATGAAGTAGCTCATTTTAAATGAATACTAGTGCTGTATTTAGCATGTATAAATGTCTTTAGGAATACATTTCCTTATGTTCAAATATATAATGATCAGATTTTACTTCTGCAAGTGAAAGCCACTGTTTAGTAAATGTACTCTTTTATTGCTATTTTAAATGGGGTTTTTTTATGGTTTTCTATGTGTTTTAAGCTTTTAGCTGGTTATTTTTGCCAGATTTGGTTTTATACAAACTGTTCCTTTGTTCTATTATATACATGTTATGGACTTTTAAGCTATTGCCTTTATTATTTCATTGGGGTAGCTCCTTGCACTCATTTCTGTACAGATGTGTCCTCCTACACTATTGCTGCAGTCGCACCAGATCCCATGCGGCTCCTTTGCACTGAGCGTCTTTCACCACAATAATGTCTGTCACAATGTGATGCAACAAACCGCTTCCCAAGACTGCACTGATGAATTTCATATGCAACACTTGTATGTCTGTGTGTGACTGAGTCTGTATACAAAGTGGTACGATGCAGCGGTCGCAGATTTATCATGGCAAGTTCCATTGTGTTTCGTATACAAACTCAAACGCACATGGATATACAAGTGTCACATACAGTATCAATTTAATCAGCAGTCTCATGAAGCAGTTTGTCAATTGTGACTAAGACGCAATTTCGGGCAAAAAAGATGTGGTAAAGACGCTAGGCATTCCACGGGACCTGGTGACTCGCTCGTGCCAGGCTAGTTGTATGAGGACACATCTGTACTTGATGAAGCTTGGTATGTAAAATTGATCAATACTACTTTTATAGTCTTAAACATTTTTACTTGGAAGTTATTGCATGTCTATGTAAGTCTGTTGCTTTTGGCTCTTTATGTAAACCACATTTGTATTTTGTTTTTTTGTATGTTAAGACCTTTTATGCCACGAAGATGCAACGACCATGAATGACCTAAAGGCTCTTGTACAGCAGTTGTACACTTCTATTCGCGTTGACGAGCACCAGCTCAACAAAGAGAGAGAGCTGTATGGCCGTCTAGAGGTCCTGCGGGAACAGCTAGAACCACTTGAGAAGGTACATAGATTTCAGATACGGACTCCAAGGATGTTTTGCTGGTCTCCCCTTTCTGCAGTCTTGTGGCTTCGAAAAATCTCAAATACGTAGATTATTACAACCCAGTCAGAAGACATGAGTTTTAAGTAATTTTTTTTGTTATCCAATTGGCTAATCCCTGACAAATGCGGACTAGTCGGTTAGGAGACATTTGTAACAAATCTAAGTTGCCTGATTAATATATCATGGCAAACTCAGACATAAGATCTGAGGCATAAGTATACTTGTACTTAGTACAGGTTATGAATAATTAAAACACTATACTATCCCTACAAACCTGTACAGTTTTAGAGACAAGTACAGATACTTCATACGCTTATCCTTTTTGCGCCATATGGTGCGACCCACAGATAGCGATTCCCGTGCTACATACTTTTTCCTTAATTTTGCTACTTTACTCAATTTTGCAACTTTCTTTACTTTACCTGTAGTTTTCAATGTACTTGGGAATAAAGTTGCCGATTATGCATAACGATGCATGGCACTGGTCACTCGTATCGGACCTGTCTCTTGCTTTTTTTTCTACTCTTGTAAATTTTTTCCTCCATTTTCTTACTCTTTCCTTATTTTTTTTTTTGCTTACAGTGTACTAGGTGCTTAGGATTAGTCATTTTACCACGTCTTAAATCGCAAAGTCCGTGGCATCTTAAATGGAGCTGTTTGGCGTGATTTGGAGGATAGGTGTACACATCTGTATGAGAGACTTTCATTTAAAAATATATATCATGTTTTTTATTTTTGTTAGTCTTTTGTGCCAGCTCTAATGTCCCAACACCTTTATTTCCACATTTATTTCAGCCCTAGCAGTATTCTCTGCTTATACCGTATATTTACTTTGTATTTTGCTGCATGGAAGTAACAAAAGTGTGGATTAAAATCACGTAAGCAACAAGCTCATGTCACACAAACTCACTCTGTACAAATGCTGCTTGCAAGATTCATAGAATGGATCAATTTTCCTGTCATGGATACTCTGTACATAGACAGAATGTTATCTGCAGGGGAGTACAGGGTGTTTTACTCCTCTATTGGCCCCAAAGTTTTTCATATAACTTTTAAAGCAATTGACGTAATTTAGTGAAGTTTGACTCAGCCCCACCTCGTATCTGTGTGCTACTGTATGTGCTGAACCGGTACACAGCTGAACGACTTATATTTACTGTCCAGACGTACTGCAAAGGTTCGTATCAGCAGGTAACACACAGACATGATGATGATGTGGACGCCTCAGTACACAACACAGAAGCAGGAATACCTACTGACTACAAAGCAAATGAAGACAAAGGCTTGTGTACTGTGGTGCACAAAGACCAAATTAAATTAAAATATAACTTTTATTATATATACTAAATGTAGATGCCTCCGTACATAACATCACTGTCAGAGGCAGCAATACCTAATGACTAGCAGTGGCAGCTCCAGCGGTGGGGCTGCAGCGCAGTCCAAAATTTAAGTTAGGGAACCACACTAACTATCATCCTCACTGGCCTCCTCACTGGCAGTTGACATGTCTCCCCTATTTGAATTTTGGACTATACTGCTGACTAGGGTGGGAACAGCTGGCCTCCACTTCGTGCATGCATGATCAGCTGGTCTGGTTGCTACTGGAGACCACTTTCAACACTTGCTATGACTTCCTCATGTTTCTCATACACCAAGGTATGTCTGTGTCACATTTCACTAAATTCCATCAATTACTTTAAAAGTTAATAAGAAAAACTTTGGGGCCAAAAGCGAGTGCAACACCCTGCAGTATTTAGCAGAGGTTCCCAAATGCGGCCCTCAGGGCTCACCAACAGTTCAGGTTTTAGAGATATCCATGGTTGTGTAGAGGTGACTTAAATACTACCTCAGCCATGGATATCTCCAAAACCTGAACTGTTGGGGAGCCTTTAGGACCGTGTTTGGGAACCTCTGGTATATAATAATATAAGAGAGTACGTAAGGCTACAATAGAACTGCAAGGACCATGCAACATATTTGGCTTGCAATACGTGTGGTGGTCTCAATTTCAACTGTGCATTACAAATGATCACATATATGACAAACATGTCTAAAACAAAATGTGCCTATACCTCGTTAACATTATAAAATTCCCCTCACTCCTTCCCAGGAACCCTCATCCATGCTGGTTTAATCTTTGGTGAACTAGGTGAGGTCTATCATACCCCAGTATGATTTAAACTCCTATAACTTTTTTTTAAAAAATACTGCGCGCAAGTTGCAGTTTTGTGTAGCTGGAGTTGTGACGTTGACATTTTGCATAGTGACGGTGGCTTAGTGCGGCGTATGCCAGCACAGCGACTACAAATGCCTAAGTGTGTGAGACCCCACATGGTTCTCCATGTTGATTTTTTTTTTTCCACCTGGTTCACGGAAGGTTAATTTTAATAGATGCTTTTCTCAAAAATTTCTCCCTTCAAAGCCTATCTCCTATTTAGCACTAAATGATGTGACACAAGAAGGTATCCATTTCATACCTTATACAGGCACATAGAGGCTTCTAATACCAAAGATTAGCAGTAGATGATGTTACATACAGAACATAGCTGTTTTTCTCTCGCTTAACTACGAGTGATTCTTGTCATTGTTTTAAAGCAGCCTGAATATGACTTTTGTTTAGAGCAGTGGTTCCCAAATTTTTTCAAGTCACAGCACCCTAGAGTATCAGCATTTTTTACAAGACACCCCTGGGAGAAAATGAAGTATATTGTGCTTATATATGTCACCCTTAGGGTCCATTATGTGGTGGTTTACAGGACTGCACTGCTTTTTGTCCACATTTTTTTATTGGCAATCATTCGCATTGCTTTTGCTTATTACACTGGCTAAAATCATTTTATTTGGTACTGGACCACCAATCCGGGGCACCACTGCAAGTGCCCTGAGGCACCCCAGGGTGCCACGGCTCCCAGTGTGGGAACCACTGGTTTAGAGTGCTAATTGTCAGAATAGTATGGAGGGTAGTGGTTGTAAGTATTTTAAAACCTGAAGTCACAAGCACAGTATGTACACTGGTAGCACGTGTCCATTTTTAATGGGTTTTTTTGTCTACATTTGTGTGTGCGTTTTTGTTTTTTTTTCATGTTTTTTTTTCTTTTTAAGATAAATATGTAGAATGTTGGTTCTTATCAGCAGATACACTGTTGACCAATGTTTTACTTACCAGGTTAGGATTCAGATTGCTCAGAGAGCAGCAAAGAAGACCAGGTTTGTCCAGTGGTGTGTCTTAGCTTACATGTCTGTACAGTTTGGCGTCCTCGCCCGTCTGACGTGGTGGGAGTACTCTTGGGATATCATGGAGCCGGTTACCTACTTTATCACTTACGGCGGTGTCATTGGAATGTATGGGTATTTTTTACTAACGGGCAAGGTGAGCAATGTACCTTTTAATAACTTGTCAAAACACTGGAAATTGCTATATATTGTCAACGTCAGATGAAACAATACATTAATGTTTTCTATAAAAGTGCTTGTGACCCAATGAGAGGCTTGTTGCAACATGCACATATCTACGTTTTAAATTTATATTTTCAGAATAACACTACAGTGCAAAGATCTAACATTACTTGTACTTTGTTTAGATGCACACACAGTGTGCCTGATGTAGAGTTCAATGTACGCCTGTGTGCGAAACGTATTTTGGATGTTTTCTCACCATGGGCCATATTCAATTAGGCTGCGAAAACGGGTTATCGGTGATAATTTATCGCTGATGACGTAATTTTTGCCATTTTGACTTTTCCCCATAATCAATTCCAAAGACTTTTCGCAGGTGCGGAAAGTCTTTGGCAAAAACTGGGGATAACTTTTCAGCTACAGTATGAATAGGTGGCGAAAAAAATGCAGAATTGGGGTTTTGGGATGCAGACTTTAAAAAGTATCGTGCAGCCCTATAATGTTCCCTAAAAGTAATGTGTAAAAAAAAATGTTAAAGTACCATAGGACATCCCCAAAAAAAGTGGTTTCGTTTTTTTGGGGTGAAAAAGATGCATAAAAGCACCTATCGGGACCATTTAAAAGCCTCAAATACCTTTTAGCAGGCCAATTTGGGGGTGCCCACAGTGATCCCCCATGTCAGACCATCTTTTTTTTTGGGGGGGGGGGGTGAGAGGCTGATTTCCCCAAAAGTGACAGGACTTTTCGATACTTACTAAGGGACAGGCGCATCACAAGATACGTACAGCTCTGCATTTGAAGGAATACTCACATTTACTTTAATGTTGGAGCACTTGCAACCGGATTCTGGCCAACTTTGTATAAACCATTCCGCCAGTAGAGTACACAGAAGTTATCCCTGTAAATGATGGAACCTGCACAATTAAATAACAAGTTTTTCTTATAGTAGTTTTCTTTTTAATGTAAACCAAACATATTTTTCTTTCTACAGGAATATATTTATCCAGATGCCACTGACAGGCAGTTCTTAAATTTTTTCCATAAAACGTCCAAAAAAACGAGTTTTGATTTTCTAGAATACAATCGGCTCAAGGATGCTGTTGCTCAGGTATGCTTTAAAAATACTTTGATTCTGGTTCCTTAGTGTTTTTGTGTAAATAAAACTTTGGTCTACAGCCCCTGTTGTATTCCACCTGCCAGAGCAATGTTCGATTCAAACCCCCCAAAAACACATTTGAGGAAGACATTTTATTCACTGAACTTATGCCCATGCGCTGGATAAAACAGATGACCACGCTAATACATAAAAAGATTTTATGAAAATAGGTAAGACCGATAATAACATGAGCCACAGTAATGTAGATAAACCAATGAACTACAATTCAAATAATTAAGGACCATAAATGGATCACTTAATCAAGGTGGTTCACCGAAGTTGTAATGAATAAATATCCACTCCTGAATGAGTAAATATTCCTCTAAGTATGAATAGTTTGTGAGGGAAAAGTGCATGGGTATGACCTCATAAGGGAGATGATTAGTCACCTGTAAATTGCCGTCCAAACGATGCCCTGTGTGGTAGAAGAAAGTCCAGTACCTGGTAGAACACCGGGATCCGTTCCCGACGGGAACCTGGCATTGTACACTTGCCGGGCTGACTTCAACAGCGTAACATGGGCTGGAGGTGATGGTGAGTTGCGGCTGTATGTGGAAGCCGTTGGGTGTACCTCCTGTTGATCTCAGTGTGGGGCTAAGTCCTCACCGGCAATAAGCAGCCGAGATATGGTGGGAGGTAGTGGGATGCCGTGATGTATTGACCGGCTGGCGTGCCTCCCGTGGGAGTGGTGTACAAAAAGTCCGTGGCTCAAACTAACTGGGCAAATGAGCTCCACTTCTTTTCCCTTGTATACATTGTTTAGCATGAGCAGTATCTGCTGTGTGAGCTGCTCGTTAAATCAGTTATATACATCTGTCCTGTCAGCGCACCTTCATTTAGTACATTATGCCCATGCAGCTGATCCATTCATTCGGAACGCAGAACAGCCCAAAGGCAGCTATTATAAGTTCTCCTATTAGAGTACTTTCACTTGCTCCTACTGCACCATTCTCTTGTCTTGAGCCTATACTTCAACAAAAGTAAAATGAATGTTTTCCATATGTTGATATGGGAGGCAGCCCAAGGTGACTGTCTTATACTATGTGCACATAAGTATCATTTTATAACTGTCCCTTCTGTTTATGACAGTAAAACGTAGGGAATACAGAAGCACACAGTGATGGTTGATCTCCATTGAGAGATTGCAGTGCATGTGGCTGGATGCAGGGATGGGGAGGAATAGACCGTGTTCTGCTTTACCTCATGTCATAGACACTTTTCATTGCCTCTACATAAACATCAATGTTCTCTTTGTGAGCTTCTGTCTTCTCTCAGATACTAAGAAACGGAATAAAGAAGAGAGATCTTTAAATAATGCTCATATGTAAGATCGCTGTTACTTGCCTGCACCTACAATGGATTGTGTGGTTTCCACCATTTAATGCCACGGGTAATTGGAAATCCCATTTTGTGCCTCCCTCACTATATAAGCCTCCTAAATGTGCATTATGGGGTTCTTTGTCTAGAAAGACACATTGTATGCTCATGGGAGTGTTGTCTACCTTTACTTTAACTATACACCTCTATTGAAAAAGTAATTTACACAATGTATGAAGCCAAATAAAATTCCAAGATGCATTGTGGGAAACCACTTTTATTTGTGGTTCCAATTGTTTCGCCTATACAAACATGTAACTTTCTGTTTTATTTCCAGGCTGAGTTGGACCTTAAAAGACTGCGTGATCCCCTGCAGATGCATCTCCCAATCCGACAAATTGATGATGACAAAGATTGATTATTGTGTAGCTCTTAAATCCCCAGCGAGACCTGTGGATATCTCTTGCCTTTGAATAAAAAGCGTTATAGGTGATAGCTGGGATGTGGTATTGGGATAGGTGATCATTTTTCCCTCCATATATTTTTATTTTTTATTTTTTATTTTTTTTCTTCATTTTTTGTGTTCCTTCCATAAGTGTTTTGATGGGTTTTTTTCATTTTATTTTGTTTTAACAGCTTAAAAAGATAAAAAAACAATCTTAAAGACAAGATTAATAATGGAATTGAATCAAAGCTTGGGGCCTTGCCATGGTTAAAAGCCTCTCCTCTAAGGGCTTGGAAGATTTCTTATTCAAATCATATCTATTTTAGTTGTCAGTGAGTGAAAATGAATGATACATACATGGATGAGGGTTCCGAAACAATTAAGTTTACATTTTTGTCTTTTGAGAATTTTCTTTTTTTCCACCCTAATTTTATGGTGTTTAGGATGTGGCAGAGTGCCTATAAAACACATTGGTTTAATGGTTTACCGAGCTGCTGGAGACACGCCAGTAACCTAGTGCACAATTAATGCCATTTGGAAGAGCGTTGGATCGGATGTACCAGGTGGAACCTCAGCATAACACTCGTCTCCAGTCTTGAAGCATTAGTTGTTGCAATGATGTTGAGGCGTTCTTGCGCCTTCCTGTCGTGAAACTCCAGGCTTGTGCATATGCCTGTCTGTGTTTAGATGCAACACTCAATTTTAATCCAAGTCCCAAACACAGTGAAACTTTTTGCTATGCATCTTAAGAAACCGCACGTGATTTTTCTCGTAATCACTTTCTAAATGTCCCCTGTCCTTCTCCCTCCCACTGCCTTGGCTATATATATTTCAGGGGCTCAAATGCATGAATAGTTTTTTATGTTTGTTCTTTTTTGGGAGGGAGATGTTCCCATGTCCCTGCACTCTTGGTTGGTGGCTCAGTGGGGTAGTGTTGCGTGAATATGAACAGTTACCACCTCATTCTGACATCATGAACATCAATTGTAATCATAAAGACTACATCTTCTGGCTGGTGTCCTGTTATTAGAAACACAGCAACGTCCTGGATGAAACACGCAACATCCAGCTATGTTTTATGTACCATATCAGTCACTGCAGGATTAGAGAGTGGAAACGACTGAGATATCGCCTCTATCTTTGTTCCAAAGATTTCAGGGGTTTTCTTTAACTTTTTATTTTTCCTTTGGAATAAGCTGCTCTTCCACAGACTTTCAATATCAAAACGGTGCAGTCTCTTGTTGGTGTTGGCATGGTGGGTAATAAGTTTGTTTCCGGCTACAAGTCCGTAGAGACTATTTTATTATTTTTTTTATTTTTTACTTTTTTAATTTTTATTTAAGGACTCCCCACTGTGAAAGGCTCCTACTTCAGGGATAGGATTACAGAACTAAAGGAGTGAAGCCAGATGACTGGTGCCTTGCATATATTGAAATAGAGAGGAGAGTACCTGTTCTCTTCATGTATTAAATAACCTAGCTGGCAGTTAAGTTACCAAGGACTCCATGCCAGCCTAACTCATGTCCACATGGAACATAGCTGGCAGCTGCTGCCAACTCTCGCAGTCTTAAGTAACTGCCCAATCTATGTCCCTCCTCTCAGGTGGATTGATTCCTTTTTTCCATAATTGTCAGTTTCTTTCTAGTCTTTGTCCTGTACTTTTTCAGAATTGTAGATCCATG
This sequence comes from Taudactylus pleione, assembly GCA_031769625.1. Taxonomy (NCBI): domain Eukaryota; kingdom Metazoa; phylum Chordata; class Amphibia; order Anura; family Myobatrachidae; genus Taudactylus; species Taudactylus pleione. Next base: position 41,725,367 of record JAUIMM010000015.1, on the reverse strand, counting down.
CAGAACATAGGCTACAGAACACAGTAACTGCTTTCCAGAGATCATGATGATTGTCCATTTCCTGGCACTCTAGATGTAATACTGTCATGTTTGTCAACCTCTTTAATATGTGGGGTGGGAACAGCTGACGTGGAATTGGCAAGATTGACAGTCGTCACCTTATGATCCTTATGAAAAATGTAATGCATAGGATATTAAACGTAAGTTTAAGATCCATTTAAAGCTATTTAAACAACACTCAGTTGTGATGCCCAATGTGTAGCCCCTATAATTATGCTTCTGCTTGGATGACTATGATCTTGAACAGGCAATTCTCCTTTTAACACTAACACAAGCTAAAGCTTTTCTTTTACCATTTGCACTTCTGCTGCTGAAGGAGCTGGGAGCACATACCCACTGAGGCCTTTCCAGCAACACATGGTCTAATCATGTCTGTACAGTTGGAAATGAACAGGAATTGTCTCTAAAGGGTGGTGGGTGGGAGGGGGGTGTGCGGGGAGGTTTGGAGCATGGAGGAATGTCCTATAAATAAGCAAAATATAGATGTGTAAAATCCTGTAACATTTATGAAATATGTATAAAAGAAAAAAAATGTAATTCTGCAACAATAAACACTTATTAAATTTTTCAAATAAAGTTGTAAGTTTATACTTTGTTGAGGGTGGCAGCAGTTTTACGTTTTTTGATTTTCCCTTTTAATCAACTTATCATTGAACTTGTTAGTATGATTCTTCGTCCTCTTTAGGTGCCAATGGACAGGGTTTAATCCAATCCTCCCTGCCCTCCAGTGTTCACAATTTCAATCCTTTTATTTAGTTGAAATAACATGCCTTAAAATAAATGATACATGTTTTATATTTCTGGTTATAAAAACACATGATCCATGAGGAAAGAGAGGCATGAAGCGGGGAGCAGGGGAACACTATAGGGCAATGTTGGCTAACCTTGACACTCCAGCTGTTGTGGAACTATATATCCCAGCATGCCCTGCCACAGTTTTAGCATGCCCTAATAGCAAAACTGTAGCAGTGCATGCTGGGTTATGTAGTTCCATAACAGCTGGAGTGTCAAGGTTAGCCAACACTGCTATAGGGAGAAGGTGGGGTGAGGGGGTTCTGGGAGCAAATGGGATAAACAATAGAGGTAACATCCTGGGAATAGATACAAAGGGGGAAATAGAGGCACACATGGAGGGACAGGTACACATACTGGGAGACATGTACATACAGGTTTGATAAAGTGACTAATACAAAGAGGATGACACAGGCTGGGGATAGAACAAATGGCGAGTGGGGAATGGAGTCTGATGGACAGGGAGGAAAGAGGGCCCTACTTTGAGGTCTGCCTTCTGCCTGGACTCTCTGTAGGAAGCTGTGCAAAGGAGGGGGACTAGACCACCCACTTGCATTATCCCTCCAGGTGCACTGCAGCACCTCACAGTTTGGGAATACTGCTTTATAGAATTTATATAATAATTCTGCAATGTTCTCAGATTCACATGTGCAGTAGGAGTTCTCACTGTGGAGGAAAGAAAAATCTGCCACGGCCAGGGGTAAGTCTAGGGTCTGAGGGGGAGACGATACCCCTTTGTTCTTTGGGTCCAATACACTAGTTTATCAATCAGTAGTGTGCCTTCACTTTCTTGTCTTTTACATATTGCTATCATTGTATGTGCAATGCACTTACTGGGATGCTTTGTTCTATATTGTGAAATACTACCAGCAATATAACATAACTGCTATAACACTAAATGGCAACAATTGGAGATACATATATTCATACATGGGCATTCCTTTACCACCTTTGGTGTTGGACCACTCCTGGTGTGTGTCAGGGCCTAATTGTACCAGTCTTACACATAAGGTATCCTTTTGTCATCCCTATAATTTCATTGAATTATGTTATGCTCTATATTTTTAAACCTACTTTAATAAGTTATATTTTTATTTAATACAAGTAACAAATCTACAAATGTGGCCACCAGATAAGTTTTCTTTCTTTTCTTGCATCTCTGCAAAAAACCTACTTGCTGAGCCTTAGTTCATGCTTTAGGTACACTGTTATTTCTGTTCTGTTGCTTGTGGGTTGTTGTTGTTTTTTTTTTTTTTTGTAGCAATATTTTCTAAATTAATGTGCAGAATCACCCCCTTCCTTTTGATCATTATATGTCCTCCACTTACTGGGATGCTCTGTTCTATATTATGAAATACTGAACATTTTGGCAGAACTTTAAAATGCTGAGTAAGACTTATGAATTTTGTAGATTGTTACAAATGCATTGTTCTTCCTTTAGAGTAGTGCATGTGTATGGGTTATTTCTTTCACTGAATAAAATATGACGGTGAAGCTTTCATGTTTGCAAAGGGGGCTATTGCTTCATAAATATTTAATCTCCTGTATCTCGGTCTATTCTCTGAAGCTTTCTTCCCAAGTTAGGGAAGATGGGATGCTGATTTAAAATCACACTTAAAATTCTAGAATGCGCAGTGCATTAAGTCTATTGATGTTCTGCAGTCCTTTTCCATTTGCATATTCCGCATGCAGATTGAGCCACTCTAGTGCTTCTGTAATTTACATATTATAAACCAACACCATTTCATTAAAACCTCTGCATTTCAGCTTGTTACTACCTGCCATGTCCAATCCTCTGTCATCCAGAAAAAAATAGGTTGTTGTCTTTGGTGCATTCACAATATGGAAAATTTGTGTAATTTAAATCCAGTGCCAAATTTTGTGGATTTAAAAATCGTATTTAGTGACATTAATCTTATTAATGTTATATGCTTCTATGCCACTTTCCGTTAATATACCTATACATTATTCTGAATCCTATTAGTAATGTAGTCCACGCTTCTAACCTTCATGTGGGAACATGTCTATGCAAGAATCAATAAATTCACTGTGTGCACTCACTGGTGGAGTGTCGGGCTGTTATTTGTACCTAACTTATTAAACCTTATCATGCATCTTGGATTACACGGTGAATAGCATTGCATACAACAGTTGAAACATAGCTATGGGTGTTTTCAATAATGACAACCTGTCACTTCCCACTTGCCTATAACCGCCTTTCCTGTTACTGCTGTGAAGTTACCATTGGATGTTAGATTGCATTAAAATCCAGCAGCCTTTAGACGTTGGACTAACGTTTGCGATTTGTTTGGTTTTATGTATAGGGAAATAATTTAGGTTTATGAAATGAATTAAAACTTCCTAATGTCAATAATTTACCCGGATGTTAATGTCCTGCATTTTCTTGATTGCAAGGCACATGGACTGGGTGGGTAATGGTGAATGACAAAGTATGATGTATACTAATCCTCACTCATGCCAGATTTCTGAAGACCTGGTTTACTTGAATAAACTTTTCCTGAACAATTTTAGTTCACCACCCCATATTTTGCCTAAGGTTTGTATAATTGTATTATCTGGTTACACGTTTCCTCCCTTATTCTCTCCCTGCTCCCATGTTTCAGCTATGTTAACTGGAGGTTATCCGGAAACTTTCAATTTTATTAAGGAGTATCCAAATGAGCAGGTAATGGCTTTTCCTGATAAGTGCTTTATTGCCATATTGTAAACTTTACTTCTACCGTCTGAAAATGTACTACATTCTGTTAGAGAGAGGGGGAGGGGGTGTATGTAATCCAGGAATGAGGGGTCTAAAACTGTCAAATCTGTAATGTGACCTCCAGACTAGAGCGGTTGAATTTGTATCTGGAAATGAGAAATTCTCATTGTGAGTATAACCCAACTCGCCTAACTTACTGAAGGCTTTCTTGTAGGACATTTGGTGTGGACATGACCCTACTTTATGGAAGTCATGCAGCGGCCATGCTTAATGGCACCCAGACCTGGAGCACATTTATTGGAGAGAAAATAGGCCGCTACTTGTTGATGTAGAATAAAAAATACATTGCTGCGCCACTTTAAAAGCACCCACTCAATGTAATATATATGCCAGGGTTGTATAGGGGGTATATTTATTTGTAGCAAAATATAAAATATTTTTTATTGTTAAAACCAGTCCCATGCACTTCATACACACTGCTGTGTCCAACGTCACTTCATACCCACCATATACTGGTTGTCAGTTTAGCAGCCTTATACCCACTTATCCTATGCCTGATATAGCCCTCTGTCAAGTATTGTACCCATCATTCAAATCACAGTGTCCAGACTGCTATATAGTAAACCCATGCCTTCCATTCATATTCCTGTGACCTTTATTATGCCATCTAGATCCATGCCCATAAAACACCTGTCTGCCAAACTTTGTTCATTATGCCTATGCTTGCCACACTGTACAGATTGTATTTCACCCTTCACAATCGGTCCCATGACTATATGGCAATTGTCTATCCCTGTGCACCCCTCCCCTCGGTCCCTTACTTAGATGCTTATTGTGATTTATCCAAATTATCAGGAATGAGAATGGAAAATTACTTTTGGCTGCATAGAACATTACTGTAAATCCAGAACATAATATAAAATAACAATAAATGTAATAAAACACAGAAGGGATGAGATGCCCCGGTAGTGTAGAGAGGCAATCGAGCCTACTTCCTGCAATTACATCCAATTAAATGATGGCCTCCCTGCTATAGCCTGACTGGCGATTTCAGATAATTGAACCATTGTGACTTTATGTGGTGAAGCTATGGCCTTCTGCAGCAGCAATGCATTGAACAGTGGATTAACTTGCTGTAATATTAGGGGAAAAAAGCCTTAAGGTGCATACACACTGCACGATCTGTACCACCAACGACTTGAAATATATCTTTCAGTGAAGTCATCCTGCCACATCTCTGAACAGGCAAAGTTGATGATCTCGTCCAAGTTGGCCTACATGCATGAACTATTAAAGATATCGTTATCGTCCATGCGGGAACGCGCATCGTTGGTCATTGTCAGGTTGGTGACTGCAAAAAAGTGAACGATATTGTTTTCGTTCATATTCATGAGTCGTACCGTGTGTACGCACCTGAAGTGGTTAAATTTAACTATTATACTTCAAAATTTGTCTATTTCTGCTTTGCCTTTGCTGTCAACTTTGACTGAAAATAAATGGCGTGCGTTAATGTTTAGCCTGGTGTATTAACACAGCAATCTAAAATACAACATACCAGGTAGACTGTATTGTGCATAAGTACAAACATAGTGCTATGAAAGTTTGTGCACCTTTTGAATTTATTGTATTTCTGCATAAATGTGACCTTCATTGAAGTCATGGAAATAGACAACACAAATCAAAGAATGCCTAAAATACTTTGTTGTATTGTGTTAAACACCACCATTTAAAAAAAAAAAAAATTTCATATTACCTACAGCTCACAGATGGATATAATGACATTCTACTGTAAAAAAAAAATTAATGTCAAAGCTTTGTCCCGTGGCAGCAAAACAGCCCAAACCCCAAACTCAGGATACTGTCACCACTGGTTTGTATGGTTGGGACTGAGGTTCTTTGAATGGAATTTGTGTGTTTTCTAAACATAATATTTTTTCTTCCATCTACAGAATGTTCTTCCAGTAGCCATTTCTCATCCAGATTGCCTTTAAGCACATTTTTTAAAGGGCTACAATGTTCTTAGAGAGTAATGTCTACTTGCTATTCTTCCATGTATATCGATATACATGTTTGTTGGTGGACACATGAATACCAATATTGGGCAGTGCAAGAAAGGCCCTGCAGATCCTCTGCCATTACCCCCTTTTTCTTTGTGATCTCATTATATGCCTTGCTGTTGTCATTATTTTTTGTAGTTGTTGGAAGACCCACTCCTGAGGGGAGTAGCAATGGTGTTGAGTCACTTTTGATCATTGCATGCTTTCACAAACTTATGTGTTAAAAGTCCAGACTTTGGTAGTAAAGGCTTTTGTTTAATAGAGCAGGGCCATCAAAACTCCTACCTGATTGTTACCAGTTTGTTATTGATTGGCACTCCTGACTCTATTATCCCCTTAACTGATAAAATTTCTTCGTCAGAAAGAGTTATGTTGGATCAATAAATTAACCTCACGTCTTCTGGTCATGTCCTAATATTACATTTTGGGAAGAGGTAAACCACCTTATCTCCTGGATCACTGTGATCTAGCTTACAGACTCCTCAACATACATTCTCCTAGCCAGATCATTTCTGAATTTATGAAAACCCACTCAAACTCATTTGATACATTCTAAACTATACTAGATGCCAGATTTCTTGCTTATGGATAAATATAAACCCACCCTCTGTCCTCGATAACGTAGTTTGTTTGGTTTGTATGTCAGATGGAACACATTTCAAGCACTATTAAGAATAATGCTGACCAGTTTTCATCTATTTGGAAATATATTTTAATTTGTTCTGGCTAATCGGTAGTGTTACTCTAGAATTTGTGTGTGAATAGAGTGAGACTAAGGTGTTTCAACAGTTTTGGCTGTGCAGTTATTTTAAATATGTGCAGGAGCATATTGACCTATTTAATCTTCTACAGTTCAGCAGCTCATTTCCAATTTAATTATACAGTACACCAGCATGGTTTGTATTTTAGCTGTAGGAGAAGATACCTTGTAAGTTTTGCAATACAAAAATGGATATTTGGATAAGTGCGTATGGTGATTGGCTGACTTCATGTTTAGATAGTATTAGAAACTTTAGCACTTAAAAATGGTAATTTTAAGATGCTTCCCGAAGCTGCTTTTTTTTTTTTTTAAGTTCTCAATACTAAATCAATTACATACCCAAAATAATACAATATAATAGTATCAGCACGTGCTTTAATGTAAGCATGAGCACTTCCCAGTTACATTTGTGCTATGTTGATAAATAACCTTCACTTTCGCAAAGCTGATAAGTTGTTTACAAAATGTAAAAAGTCGACGACAAGTCCTTGACTGGGTGTAGGAAATGCTTTTTATCAGTGCCTTGCTTTACATCCTCAATGTGAGGCCCTTCTACAACATGATAGTTCAGCAGGCGATTCCGGTTTTCATTGAGATGGTGGGGAAAGTATTATGTAATATAGAATACATAATATTATCTAAACTGAGTATTTTGGCTTTTTAAGTACTTTTTAAGCTGATAGTCAGTTGGGCTATAGTCTGGTGTACACACAGTACAACTTTGCTGTTTAATGCATCCTGCCCTGGCCCTGTGTAACATTACTAGATGGTGGGGAGACAGATGGTGCTGTAAATACATTAAAATTGTGGACTCTGCTCAATCTCTACAATAGAAAAGCTCAAAGCTCCATCGAGCTCTAGTCCTATTTTAATCCAGTGGTTCTCAAACTTTTTTCTGCCGTGACACGCTGAAGAGTGACATCCATTTAGGCACTGATAGAATTTTCATCATTTTGGCTCTGTACGCCACCACAATGGATTTTAAATTAAACAATGGAAATGCAATTAAAGTGCAGACTTTCAACTTTAATTCAAGGGGTTGAACAATATATTTTGAGACGTTTAGGAATTGCAACCATTTTTATACACTGTCCCCTATTATCAGGGGCTCAAATGTTATTGGACTGATGAATATAATTGTTAATAAAATGTTAATTTTTTTAATACTTGGTTGAGAATCCTTTGCAGGTGATGACTGCCTGAAGTCTGGAACACTTGGACATAACCAAATACCTGGTTTCATCCTTTGTTATGCTTTGCCAGGACATTACTGCAGCTGTCTTCAGGGGGAGGGGAAGGGGGGAATGAGAGGGGAACCCACCCGAGATAATATCCTAAAAATTAATCAAAATATGAGGCGAGTTAACAAGTTGGACTGATATGGCCTGAATAGGAGGCAGAATCTTTAAACAGAAACCAAGGTCCCCATACGTCACTGAACTCTCTAGTAGCACGAGACCTCATAAGATAATCAATAGACATATAGAAATCCAATCTGGAGAACCACTCAGCTGTAGTTGGGGGGTTCGGTGATCTCCAGTGGACTGGGATTACAGCCTTGGCAACACTGTTGAGGTGTTTCATAATAAATTTCTTTTATATGAAGACACAGGACCCTCTATCTTATTAAGGAGCCAGAAATCAGGTTCTGAGCTAACGACCTGGCCTATAATCTCTTTAGATAAAGAGATCATGAGTTCCAGAAGGGGCATAAAGAAGCACTTTCCCACCATGTATGGAGAGGGGAACCAGCAGCTGAGGCACATCTCCAACATGTAATGGAAACACCAGGGTACATTTTAGCAAAGACTGAGGGGCATCTATACCAGCGGGCCAAAACTACTGAATATCTTACACAACATAGTGGTCTGAAAAATCTTATCCTAATCTTTAAAGACTAATTGTATACCCAAATCCCTTTCCCAGTCAGCTGTGAAGCGTGGCAATGTGGAAAATGTGTCTTCAATAAGTAATGGCCTCCTTTTTTTTTTTTATTCATTGTGTGACATACCAGGGACCAACTAGCAAACACTCCATTTGAGAAACTCTTAATGGGCTCTATTTAAGAGGGCAGTATGGATTGTAATGAGCGTTGTGAGATGAAATGTTGCCCCAGCCATCGGAGATGTACACAAACCATCCTGTATGTGTACATCTCTGAATTAGGCCCAGAGTTATATTTAAAGTACTTTACTTTGTAACTTCATATTGTTGGTGTCAGTCGGTCATGTTTATACAGATTAAGGCCTTTGGCATTGAGTAAAATTATACTAAATCAAAGTTTACCTTGTTGGTTAAAAAATGTTTGTTTTTCTCCTCTTTATACAGTATATACTTAAGTGCCTAATTTATCTATTTTGAAAGTATGATCCAAGTGATGCGAGACACATTTGTAGACTGCATACAAGTGTTGAAGACTGAGGGTCTGATTCACTACGGATCGCTATTCTGCATAGACGCACGCAACGCAGTTGATAAAATCAGTGGTGACCTGTAAACGTTTGCATTGTGATCACAGCCTGACAAGGACGCCCACTTCCCCTTGCATCCATATACTTGGCCAACATAGCGAAACAATCGGTAACATCGGACAATTAATGAAGCCCAGACCTTACTCAGGAATTGTTTATTTCAGCACATGCTATGAGGCCTCAGACGGCATCTGGTATCGCAGTGGCTAATTTATGCACGCCACTGCAACGACATTGAAACGCCTGCGTTTGCCCGACCACCCCCGATCACCAACCGCAAACGCATCTTCCTGTCAATCACTCTGCCATAGCTCTACGTATCCTCTGCGATCGCTGTCCTGATCGCAGGGGCTAGTTCGCGCACTGCGATGCATGCGCAGTATGCAACAATCGACCGATTGCATGCATATAAGCAACTGCATTCCTTGCTGAATCAGGCCCTGAGACCGCTACTGTGCATACTCCATGATGTGCCTTCAGGGAGGCATTAAATACTTTGCCAAGATGGCTGCAGTTTGGTCTTCTGTGCTTGCGCTGTCATCTTGTGTTAGACTGTCACAGTGGAACATGGACGAGTTCCAATTAGCTTAGTGAGACCCTGTCATATACTGCACTCCACGCTATTCAAGTCTCCCACACTAAATACATTTGTACAGAAACTGGAAGAGCGCATTTTTTTTGTTTTAAAACCACCATATGAGTGTAGGTACTGTTAATACTAAATTCAAAGCTTCATTTTGACACATACTAGTGGTTCCAGGAACCTGACTGTGAGCAGGTCACAGATATAAAATGAATTCAATCTGCATCTTTTAATTCATTCTTGCATCTATGGATTAGATGGGACAATCTATCCAAAGTACTTATTGGAGTTGACCTCAGCTAGCCTACCTGTGCCGCGCTGTCAACACCTTGTGGATTCTATGCCGGATGAATTCAGGCCATTTTCAAAGAAATTAATGTAAGAAATTAAACATTTTTTGACCTTTCTATATAACATTGAGTGATTTTATGCACCTGACCTTTTAATATTACGTTCTGGCTTTATTACACATTGTGAATGAAGATATGATCATCTATGGAACCATGTTCTACTGAAATATAATTTTTAATATATAGTTATATTTTTCATAAGCCTAAAAGATATTTGATTGTGCCACTATTATTTACGTAGAGGATACAACTGCGTTAGTCTGGAACAGGAATGGCCAACCTTTGGCTCTCCAACTGTTGTAAAACTACAAGTCCCAGCATGCACTGCTTCAGTTTTGCTATTAGGGAATGCTAAAACTGTGGCAGGGCATGCTGGGATGTGTAGTTTCACAACAGCTGGAGAGCCACAGGTTGGCCAGGCCTGGTCTAGATGCTTCATTCAAAATATTTTAGTAGCTTATTATTAGGTACGCATATATCTGTGTAGTTAGGTATCGCCCCCTGGTAGGAAAAAAACAAACAAGTTTTATAGTAGTATCAATAACCTATTTTTTCCAAAATACGTCCATTCCTAATTGTAAGCTAACAAAATTACCAAAGATTAATTTCTCACTACTAAAATATATATATACTACTTACTTACTGTGTAGTGTCACTGGCATCCTGAACCTGACTAAAACTTAGGGGCTGATTCATATTCTGGCCGCGCCCGTGTGCGCAACTTTATGCGAATACCACTACATGCCCTTCCCTGGTGTACAGCCGTGCATGTACAAGGACTGATATGCTCCCTTTCCGAGTCTTTAGATACTGAAATAGCACTTGGTGCTCTTTAGACGGAACTATTGGTTGCACCAACCCCATGCTAGGTGTAGATTCTCCGTTGAGTATGGCCTCCAATGTGAGCAGTTTAAGCTTCTGAGTTAGCAGCCAGTTCAGTGACATGCCCATAACACGCCCAAATGCATCCTGAATAGCCACCTCCCAGTCATATCTGGGCAGGATGCCCTGGGGACGAAACCCACCATATCACCAGCAGCCCGGCCTGCTCTGCCTACCAACTCCAGCGCTGTGTGGGGAGGGGCTCCCACAGTGCCATGCGGGTAGCTATGGGACCTGTGTATGCCATACTTGCCAACTCTCCCTGATATAGTACCAAACTCCCTGATTGCACCTTATTCCCATTATGAAGATGTTATATAAAAAAATATATATATATTCAAATGGGATCATTTAGTATAATTCACTGCATTGGTTATAAGGCACAATGATCCCTATGGCTACATGCATTTTCTGAAAAGTATCCATGTGTTTTCATCAACATGTAGATCTTACTGACTGCTTTGGGGCTCGGTCACATTTGGCTGTAAGCCAGTTTTATGACACTCCTCTCAGATATAGCAGTACACGCCCACTTTAACGCTGCAATCATAGGTGCTGCTTTCACAGTCTCCCTGATATGCTTTTTCAAAAGTAGGCAAGTATGGTGTAGGAGTTTCCCAGCGATTGCAGGACTGCACACCCACCTCCTGGGCACAACTTAGACAGCATGTGCTCCAGGGGCAGGTGGAGGCACTGGGTGCAATGCTGTCCTCCTGGGCTGAATAGAACTACACAATATTAAAAAGCATAGTATGTGCAGTGGGTTGTATCACTCAGTTTTCTGTAGGTGGTCTGGCAGGGGCATCACACACTGGCAACATTTTCCTTCCAGGGAGACAAAGAGGTGCCTAATAAATGGGTCTCCCCTAGACCAGACTAGAAGTTTTTGCTTGGAAGCCTGGCTCATTTGCGAACATGTTGTGGAAGCCTGAAGACCTTCTCCATCTCTGTTCTCCAGAAGACATTCTCTTTCCAAATCATAGTCCAAGGGAAACTGTTCTTTCCCTGTCTCAGAGAGCTCTTGTTACGGGTCAGTATTTAGAGAATCTACTGCCCAAATTCAAAACCGTAAGTTATTTACTGTAGTAATTAGAGGCCTGGTCATGCTGGGCAGATAAATGGACTCTGGGCCTGATTCAGACCCGCTCGTGAGTGCTGAGCGCTCACAAGCGGGTCGATGTTGGCCCAGTGCGCATGCGCACAACGGAGGCGGCTCAGTCATGCGCGAGACCCGGATAGCGACGGGCAAGCCCCCTTTGGCGGGCGTGCCGGTGGTGTGGCTGCCCAGATGGAGGCGTTCCCATGGGAACGCCTACCGTCTAGGGCCGGCCCCACTGACATCACTTGTGATGTCAGTGGGTGGACTTCTTGCACTGTAAGAGCAAGAAGTCCACTGGGACTTGCGGCAATGAGACCCTACCACAAGGGCCTAGTCGCAAGTCCGATGGTCTTGACCATCGCGACCATCATCCTGGCCGCTCACATTAGCTGTGAGTGGTCACCCACAGCTATGCGAGTGGCCAGGAGGCCGCTCTAAAAATACAATAGGTGGGCACTGATTCAGAGCGAGCGCTCTGAAAGAGCATCCGGCTCTGAATCAGGCACTCTGTGTGCAGTGGATATCACACTGCATCGATCTTCATTGGGTTTGTCTCCAGGTAGTAGGATATAGTCCTTTTGAAACGTTTTGTAAAAATTGTTTCCATTGCTGCCACATTCTCTTAACAGCAAAAGGAATGAGTGGTCCTCACCTGGTGTAGGCCTGCCTTTATGAATCAGGCAAAGAAAATCAAAGCATAGGCTTCCACTTCCCCCCCCATAGAGATTTTCTGAACTGGGATTACTAAACAGAGGTCATACAATTATACTGTAGTACTGCCAACCCGGGTAAGGAATCGATTCTACTGCAACCCTAGACAACCATTTTGTGTTTAAGCCAAGATTTGAAACTATTGACTAAAATGTTTGCCCAGCACCTTCAGCTGCTTCTCACTCCTTTGTTACACCCTTCTTAGATGGGGGTTTGTTAAGGACCGAACTCCAGAGGACAACATCAGATTACTAGTCGTTTCCATGACAGCTTGAACTTTGATTGAGCAGTTTCTGTATGGTGGTTGTGTCTCTGACTGTGTTTGATTGTTTATGTCGTGGTCCCACATAGATTACTGCATCTCTAACATTTTGACCTGGAGTTTGTATGACTTTTTGTAGCACAAGCTGTAAAATTACATTTAAAAGCTGACTGGTTGGTATGGGCAACTTCATCCTCTTTATCTCTCTCCAATATTTGACAAATATTCCTCTGTCTACTACATAACATATTAGCCCCTCAAACACGGTCTTTGTCACCTTGCCTGATTTACTCTGTCTCTGTCTAACACTGCTGATCTCACTGTCTCACCCTCTCCTGCCAGTCATTAGGTTCATACTTACCTGATGGGCTGGGCAAATCCCCGTTGGGCCTCCCTGCTTACTGGGGGACAGGGCCCATGTAGTGGCGGACTGGTTCCTCTGGCCACCAGTTTTTAGTTAAAGAAAAAATGAGCTATTATAGTGCAGACACCCAACCCCTGTCCCCTTTCCGTTTCCACACTGCTGCTGTAATGCTGAGGAGTGTCCTGATTAGATAAAGGAACTCCTCAGCAGTGTCTGCTGTGCTCTAATTGGCTGAGTGACATATCACAAACAGTCACTCAGCCACACCAAGCACAGGCACGCCCTCATCCTACACTGCAAGGAATAGACTAATGGAGGAAGCTGCAGGACTTAAGAGGCTGCTGAAGAAAAGACTGCAGGCAGCACAAAACAATAATGCCGCGTATCCACTAGTAGATACCGGCACAACGATTACGACATCGTAATCGTACCGTCGTTTCCCTAGGGGTGCAGTGCCTACACTGAACGATTGATCGTTCAGTGTAGACACCGTCAATCTTCCCCGAACATTGTCGATCTGACGTTATCTGCAGATTGCCCTGCATGCTCGGGCAATGATTGATGTCGGAAACGACCAGCGGGAGCGCGCATCGCTGGTCGTTTCCGACATTTACATCCCTGATGTGTGCCCGATTTCTAAACGATTGCACGATTACGATGTTGTAATCATGCAATCGCTCTGTGTAATCGGGTAGTGGATACCCGGCTTAAGTTTGTAAGAGTGAGTGAGAGGCACAGAGTGTGCACCAGCGCATGTGTGTGAGGAACAGAATGCACCAACGTATGTGTGAGAGAGGCACAGTGCAGTGTGTGACAACATGTGTAAGAGGTTCAGAGTGCGTCAGCTTATGTGTGTGTGTGTGACAGCATATGTGTAAGAGAGACCAAGCACATAACTTGTGTGTATGTGTGAGAGGCACGGTGTGTGACAGCGTATGAATGAAAGGCACAGTGTTAGAGGCCATTTGTCAGCCTATGTGTATGAGGCACAAAGCATCAGTGGGGAAGAGCAGGAGAGAATCTATTGTAAAAAATGTGCCCAAATTGAAAAAAAAAATAAATGTGTCAGAGACTATGGGGAGAACTTATGAAGTGCTGCTTCCCGGCGGGTTGTGGGTCTATATTTAAAACTACACCCTCGGTCAGGGTAAAGCCCGGCGTGCTTAACACTGACTCCAGGTGCCATTTACAGTACTCACTTGCAACCCGCCAGGAAGCCCGCTGCTTTGCTTTAGTATATTTCGAATATATAGGGGATAATTTACAGACATATTTATTACACTGACCAACAATCATTTTATTGCCAGTCGCATTAGTGATTTTGTGGTGCTGATTCTGAACATGACATTGGGTTTTGCTAGATTTGCTCTAATTTTTTAGATAAACTGATGAGAAACAAAAAAACACAATGGACAACTGTGAACTGACTGCTGGTTGGGTGGCCAATCCCATATACAGAGGGGGAATATTCTACAATGATCCCAGTAAAGAACTAGAATATTCGTCTGTCCCACCTTCTAGAATGTTCTGATAGATTCCGATATGGACGCATTATGGCTGTTTCTTATTACTTGAGAGTATACATATTCTTTAGAACTAGAACCAAAAGACTTTAATTTTTTAATTCAGCAACTCCAAAATATGATACATTTGTTCAAATATCCTTGACCACTAAACAAAAATATATATTTTTTTTGTTGGACTGTGTTCTATAATAAAAAATAAATAAAATTATATATAATGAGGTCACATATTTAAAAATCAAATGGGGCACATATGATTACTATATAAAGGTGACACATTACTATTATTCTACTGAAAGGGGCACGTAGTAGTATACTAAGAGGGGCTACAGATAAAAATTTATTAGATTAATTTAGGCATCGGAATCTGAGACTGCTGTGTCCTTTATGGGATGGGCACGCCCCTCCACTTCACAACCACACCAACCAAATGGCTGGTCTCACACCTTCAGCGGGCCCCTGCCATTGCATTCCCCTGGTGGCCCCCCTTAATGCCCCAGTCCAACACTGCCTGTCATTAACTCTTGCTGATCTACACCTATACACCCACAGTTACTAGAAGACACCCTGTTCTCTTGTTTGCTAATATTTAAATGGCAGCCAAAAGTGGGAAGGAATGATTTATATGCCGTCCAAAACAGATCTGAGCTTTCTGGAACGACAACATTTTACCTCATTTTGAGATCCAACATTGGTGCGCACAACCAAGCCTCTACTCAGTACCCCTAAATTCTGTTTTGTCTGAATTCTCAGAGACAACCCTACTACTTTTTTGCTATTTTGGAAAAGTATATTAAAGGCAAAAAACAAGAACCAAAAAGTATTTGTGGTGTTGATAAGAAGAAAAACAAATTATGGATCACTTTTGGAATTTAAATTAAAAAACATTTTTTTAGGCTCGAGTTACTACTGCCGAAACCGGGCTAGGACCCAACTCTAGTACAACCCTAGGGACCCATCTTGTTTTTAAACCAAGATTTGAAACTATTGACTAAATTGATTGCCCACGCCTTAAGCTGCTTCCCCATTTTTTATTACACCCTTAGATTACTGCATCACCAACATTTTGACCCTGAATTTGTATGTTGTTTTTTTTTCCAACCCTATACAGAACTCCAACTGCCTCTTTTATAGGGGCAGAACTAGCAGCGATGTAATGAGTCCATAGCTGACGGCGTTATGAGTCAAGCATGACTAGTAAAAAGTATATATATGTAGCCCTGAGATATATATGATCTACCTCTCCCCGTCATCCACTGCCTCCCCCAGTCTCCCACTGCATCTCCCTGTCACCCATTGCCTCCCACAGTCACCCACTACTGAATCTGGAGTGGGACGCAAAGCATATTTTTGCACCGGGGATGACCATTCACAAATTCCACCACTGCTTCTTGACAAACTGTTTAATATAGCCAAATTCACTTTATATTGAGGCACTAGACATCAATGCTCCTAATCGCCTTTTGTTATTTAATCTGGGTATAGACCATTTTATTAGTATTCATACTACTCAACAAAATTTAAAAAAATTCTCTGCATATGACATGTGAATATGTGTGTTTGCCTAATTCAGGGATGCATAATTCAGTGGAAAAATCCAAATTTCTCTACCATGTCATATTTATTAGATACACAAAAATAACAAAAGCGGTACTCGCTATATCCGGAAAAAAATATAAGTGAAAATTTCAGTGAATCTCTACTGAATTGAAATATTCCCTGCTCTTATATTTAGT
Source organism: Taudactylus pleione (assembly GCA_031769625.1). Lineage (NCBI taxonomy): Eukaryota > Metazoa > Chordata > Amphibia > Anura > Myobatrachidae > Taudactylus > Taudactylus pleione. Next base: position 41,708,998 of record JAUIMM010000015.1, on the reverse strand, counting down.
ACGCCGTCACTTCCCGATTATGTGTCCTCTCTCCTAAGCGTTACCTATTCCTCCCAGGGTAACCTATGCAGCGTGCCCAAAATGGCTGCCTCGTCTGGTGCCCTTCATGAGTGGGATATATAACCCATGGAAGTTATCACACCGACCCTGCATTATATAATTTGTACGTATTATGTTGACTGTTTTCGGTTTGTTTTCTTTTTGTAATACTACCCCTGTACTTTGTCAGGGAAGTAGTCTAAGGCAGTGGTTCCCAAACTGCTTTGAATCACAGCACCCTTGAGTATCTGCATTGTTTTCACGGCACCCCTAAGCCAAAATTTGTTATTGAGAAATTCAGAAAAAAATGTAGTGAAGTAAATTGTGCTGACCTGTTATTCTTACGGTCAGTTATGTGGTGGTGGACAGGTGAATGCTTCTGTTTCCTACATATTTGCATTACATAGACCATAAAGAATTTGATTTGGTGCTGGACCAACAACCTTGATTTGGTGCTGGACCACCAACCCTGCAAGTTTCCCGAGGCACCCCAGGGTGCCGCGGTGCACAGTTTGGGAACCACTGGTCTAAGGAGTTAATGTAATAGGCTGCAGACTGCATGCATCTGCAAATTCCATGCGAGACTGCCTGATGTCAAACTAGTTTTGCCTTCTAAATAACTGCTACTTTAAAACAGCAGTGTACAGCCTATTACATTTACCCCTAGATGTGAATGTAAAAAGTGTATTTTGAGTGACATTCTACAACCCATATTCTTGTAGTTGTCCAATAGGTCATACACAACTGACACATAGTTGACCTTTTTTCTGTTCCCTAAAAATCCATGTACAGCAACCTTGAAGGAGGACCAAGCACCGGACTCCATCAATTTAGTGTTAAATATTTAATCCAAGAGCAGTTTCCTTATTTGTGGGCCAACAAATATGCCTTCTTTTAGCTTTGCTTAACTTCGGAAACTTTTCCTTCAAATAACGAACTTAATTTAGCAAAATTATTTTATGTGGCTCAACCAATGCAATGTACTGGACGTTTTTGTCTCCGGCCATTTCTATGTGATATAGTGATTTTTAGTGTCTCTGCTGTCCCATGAACACAGAGAACAGCAGGACTTTGTGAATCCACCTTGCAAACCTAACAGCAGTACAACTACCTTTAGGCCACAACAAATATTCCATAATCCTTATATTAGATTATTCTAACCAACAACACAGCCATACTTGCATAAGTTTTTTCATGTCCACTGCATAGGGCAGAGACACTGAAGGGAGTTTGTTCCCATTATGGAATAACATTGCTTTCAGACTACTCCAACGAATCAATAAACAGTCGCCACTCGCTAGTATTGTGCTGAACACCAAACTTTGGGCCTGATTCAGCTTTGGGAATAGAGTACGATATAGCAAGTAGCTAATCATCCTGGTTAAACCGTGTTGCACTGCAGGTGGCACAGATTTAAAATGTGCACAGAGTTAGATTTGGGACGGGCATGTCCAAAATTAAATTAAATTGCAGTGTAAAAATATAGCTGGCCATTATTTGTGGGCTACATGCAAAAGCAGCCAGTAATTACCCCACATGCAAATAAAATGTATGTATTTGCACCCCTTGCATTGCAACATAGTTTGTCCAGATTCAGAGTTGCTTGCAATATTGTACTCTATTCCCAAAGCTGAATCAGGCCTTTAATCATTAAACTGTTAACATCAGTGCACACAGACATATTACATTTTTCTTTAAAAAAAATAAATGTTCAGCTTGTTGTTTTGATAGTTTAAAGTCACCAAATCATTTCCTTCTTCCTGTTCTGTGATATGAGGTGATTTGTCTTGAGTTTTGGGGTGACACAGAGCGGTATGCAGTCAGAAGCCTAATCCCGACAGCCAGCTTCCCGACTGTCATATACCGGCAAGGGTCTAAAGACAGTCGTCGAAATGCCGACACCTGTCATTAGACATACGCTGGAAGCTCGATGACCCGCATCTCGATCGAAGGGACGCCGAGCGCGGATAGCTACGAGGGGGGGAGGGTTAGGGTTAGGCACCCCCCCGGAAGGTTAGGTTTAGGCTAAGGGAAGGGGGGTTAGCATTAGGCACCCCTGAGGGGGAAGTAGAGTTAGGCACACCCCTGGGGGACAGGTTTAGGCGGCGGGAAGGGGGGAGGTTATGGTTAGGGAGTAGAAATAGGTTAGTATATACTTACCTTTGACGATCAGGATTTCCTCCTCTGCCGGGATGCCGCTGTCTGGATTCCAACCACCGGGCATGGGTCCGGCGGTAAATCATTCAGATTCCCACAGAGCAGAGCCGCAATATATTAAGAGGATAATAGGACTGTTAATAAACAATCCAGCACTCTTGTGGGGCAAACAAATGATGCATGAGTATACAGCTGTCTTGTGAGAGAAGACAGTATGTTCTAATATATCATATATATGTAAGCAAGCACGGGGAATGTGTATCGGCCCAGTATTTTCACAACAATGCACAAAGACACAAATGTCATACTTGAGCTTATAGTTGGTGAATAGAGATTTGTCCTATGAGAGGGGAATAGTTGGCACCGATATACTGAGTATTACAGCACAGAGAATATCTGTATATGCGGTGTATAGCAGAGCCACAATATATTAAGAGGAGAGCAGGACTGCTATTTAATAAATAACCCAGCATTCGTATGTGGCAAATAAATTATGCATAAGTATATAGCTGTCTTGTGAGAGAATACAGTTTGTCCTAATATATTATCGGTTTTATGGAGAGTGGACTTGCCTAACAAAAATATATCACGGCTTGATAAGGATAATGGTGTAGCGCTGTACAGTAATCATCTTTTTTATGCCCTCATGCTATAAATTATTAATGAATCAACATATTGCTGTCTTGTAAGGACAGCACACCTTGATATAGTAGACTGAGTCTGTGAAGGGCATATAGTGGCAGACACAAGTATATAATCTTATTCCATGAGTGTCATAATCAGAGCAGACACGGAAAGTCTGTTTATAGAATCTGTTTAGCAACAAATGTTACTAAAATGTGGACACAATTGAGATACAGTGGAAGAACTTAATGTTTCAATTTACTGCACATGAATTCATGAGAAATACATAGAACTATATGTCCACTTGTCTCATGTCCATTGTAAACATTTAACTATAGATACAATTAAGGATATTCATACAAACACACAGCGGGACAATTTATTTTAAAACATTCTTTATTTGTTTTGTCAACACAATATATGTCTGAAGTCTGGAAACATCTTGTTTCTATTAAATATTTTGCTATTTGTTATATGTCATATATATATATATATATATATAATATATTTATTTATTATATTGTGAAATAAAATTTACATTTTAGTTTAATTCAGTGTGCCTCAACAAGAGGACAACTCCTTTTTTGCTCTCTGAATCTCACTGCAATCTAGCAAAGTAGTTTTGTCACTTCCAGTTGTTTTATTTGTATGAATAAGATGGACATTTTGAGCGAAAAAGACGCTCATTGCGGCAGAGACGCCCGGGAACTGGTGGGCCAAGAGGGGTTGTTTGACGTGACTGAAGCCACATCTTAATGAGGTCACATCTGTACGCAGAAATGGACCTAAAATGATTGCACAGAGTTTATTATACTATGAAATTAGGCTTATCTTGGGCTTGTCTTTAGAGTCTCGCTATTTCAAATGTTCCCAACCTGATGCAGATCTAATACACTAAATGTGGTCTTATGCGAAATTGTGCAACGGTTTTGGATGTCTATGCAAGACTATATTACACAGAGATTCTGTTACTTGTGAGTGAGCTCTTTGGGATCTAGACCTGCATGTCACTACCCAGTGCCGCGTCACTACTGGTTAAGATTGCAGTTGCAGCTAAGAAAATGGGAAATATATAAGTTAATGATAGTGCCAATAAGCCTTTTCCGGACCCAAGTGACACACCATTGCAAATATAAGTGTAACAATGTATGTATTGCAATAAAAAGACAAATGCTTGGAATAACCTTTCACATTAATGTCTGAATAAAAAGGATTAATATTAATACTACATTCAACCTATTACATCATGAAATGCAATAACAGTAATACTCAAATCTTTTAAAATGAATTCAATCCTACAGATAAGATAAATAACACAGATAACCTATTCTGCATGCATAGGAAAACATAAAAACAAATCAGAAACTTATTCCACAGATGTCTATATATATGTGAGCAGAGCATCATCTCTATACTCCCCAAATCTGTGGATCACAATCTTCAATTAGCTCTACTATGCCCCTCAATTTGAATGTAGGGTATATGTCAGAAAGTGGCAAGTGCATGTATCGTTATTTCACTGTAGTTTGTGATCCACAGATTTTGGAGTATAGAGCTGATGCTTTATTCACATGTATATGGACATCTGTGGTATAAGTTTCTGATTTGTTTTTAATTTTTCTTATGCATGCAGGATAGGTTATCTTTGTTATTTATCTTATCTGTAGGATTTTATTAATTTTAAAAGATTTGAGTATTACTCTGTTATTGCATTTCATGCCATAATAGGTTGAATGCAATATTAATATAGTCCTTTTTATTTGGACATTAATTAATGTGAAAGGTTATTCAATGCATTTGTCTTTTTCTTGAAATAAATACATTGTTATCATTTTATTTGCATTGCTGTGTCACTTGGGTCCGGGCAAGGCTTATTGGCACTATCATTTACCTATATATTTCCCCTTGTGGCTTTTGGGTGGTGATGGACCCCTAGGATCGCTGCTGCCAGCCACTATTCAGCTGCGTTTGAGAGGGCACCCTCTAATTTCCTTGCATCCTCACTCAATGGCTTATTCCCAAAGTGCGAGTGTATCTTTAAAGTTTTCTAGATTAACACACCTATTTAAACTGGAGCAGGCACAGAAGTTTATAGATAGTACAGAGGAGAGGGATGAAAAGGTATTTTCTATATGACTTCCATATGTCTGCAATCTTTCCCTTGCCATGAAACAGTCCGTTTAAAAGGATGGTTAATTTGACATCTTGGCATCAATTCAAGACACTTGTGACAGGCATGCGCCATTATGAGTTAACCATTTGTTTATATGTGTACCCGTGCTCATTTGCCAAATGATTGTGCTATATAGATATAAAGTGACGTCTAATTTCTCATTTTCATTTTAATGCAGTTTACTTGCTACATATTTATATACAATGGTGGTTCAATAAGTAAGGTCCTCTCATGTGTATAATGTTCTCTGTTTCCCACCAAGCCAGAGCAGGTAGACCACTGCTGCCCCTTATAGCCATTAGACTGCACCTCATACCAGTCATACTGTACCAGCATCAGGTGTAAGATGGAAGGGTTGGCAGAAACATGGTCAAACACTGAGGTGGGTAGTGTAATCAGATTTCTGCATGTAAAGGGCACATCAGCAGCTAAAATTCATTGTCAACTTTTCAAGGTATATGGTGATAACGTCATGTCATGGACACAGGTTTGGGTTTGGTGCACTGCAGGACAGACGTTCAAGATGAGCAGCGATCCGGCTGGCCAAGCACATCCACCACAGATGACGATTTGTGCCACATTGAAGGTCTAATTCAGGAGGACAGACTCATTCGAGTTAATGGACCATTGAAGCAGTCCCTGTGTGGTAGGCAATTCACAACAGACAGTGAAATTCAGCAAGCCCTCATGTCCTTGCTTCAGGAGCTTCACACTGATTTCTTTTATACAGGGATAGATGCCTTGGTGCACCATTGGAACAAATGCTTAGACATTGTAGTATAGGGACTATATGGAAAAATAATCTGTACCGAGGCCATACTATTGATTATACATATGTATGTACGAGTTGAATAAATGTACGCATTGAGGTTGTGTTACCTTATTTATTGAATCACCCTCGTAATGTGCATAAGTGACTGTACTATTTTGATTTTCACCATGTCCATTTGAGATCTCTGTATTTCTTGACCTTTCAATAAATGACCTATATTACAATTTTTTTATGCCATTTTGGTTTAATTTCACTTGGCACGTTTGTATTTCACTATTAGCCTTTCTGCTCATACTAAGAAAACAATGTATCATTTGTGTTATATTGATGTTTGAAAGTGACGAGCACAAATGTAAAAAATGGCCTTAGCACAGGGTTGAGAAAGCACTCGGCAGTGAAGGAGTTGGCCACCCCCAGTTAAGTGGCAGCCCTCTATTATGCAGGTACTCTATTCAGTGGGGAATAGTAATCTAAGAGCAGCCACATCACCAAGCTAAAAGAGGAGGTCCAGTTGGCCAGTCCTCATTTTGTGTTCGGATACATTTTTTGTTCTTTGTATTTTCTTCTTTTACACTGGGCAGTGAACCAAGGCACTTTGTATATCATTACTGGAGTGCCAAAACTCTGGCTAATCCAGCTGTTCTCAACCTGGGGTACAAGTATATCCAGATGCCAATAAAACACAATAAAAAAGTGCTTAGGGATCTCTACACACATGCATGACTGTAGGTCCTACTCTTCAGAGAGTCCAGGGGATCCCCCCACAGATTCAGGAGTCTCCTAAACATTCCGGCAGAGTAGATATGTATGAATAGGTCCCTGATAACAAGAAAGACAATACAGTGATTATTGCCGCAATAAATTAAGGATCACCAACATGTATTAAAAAACACCTGTGATATCTAAGAAATAAAGTGATCACTTTACAATTTGGACTGGGAGCCGGCAACACTACTGTGCAGTCATCAGACTACTTGAGTGAGCGGCCATTGGCCCATAGGCTTTAATGGCTAACTCCATCTAGAGATGGTGTTCGCTACTGGGGCCAAGCTCTGGAGTAGCCCTATTCAATACAGGCCCATTGTAATAAAGAGGCAATTTCCCTGGGACAATCATCACAGCGAGCGACCATTACACTACTTAGTAATGGAATCTAAATTAAAAAGAGGAGATTTTCATCTTTTTAAAGCCAACTCTGAAGTTCTAAATGAGCCCTGATCTTGTTACTCAATTATACAATTATAACTACTACTTAACCAGACTAATTTGTATCAATGAATATTTGTGCATTTAAGGAATCTTGATACATACTACGGGTTATATTTATGAAGCAACAGCTTTTGTAAGCAGGTTGGAGCTGAAAATTAAAAGCACCGCCTACATTCAGCATGAAGCATGCCGGGCTTTACACCGAATGTGAGTGCTGCTCTAAATTTTCAGGCACTGAATTGCCTCCATGAATCCGCACTTAAGGCCTGATTCAGCAAGGATTGCTATTCTGCTAATATGCACGCTACGCAGTTGCTAATATCAGCGGTGATATTTAAATGTTTGCATTCGCATTGCGATCACAACCTTCCCCTCACTCACATCCACATACTTGGGCAACATAGCAAAATAACCGGTAACATCGAGTAACTTTGGACCCCGCTATGAGGCCTCAGACTGCGTATGGCCACGAATGGATAATTTATGCACGCCCCTGCGATGCATGCACAGTACACAACAATCGACCAATTGCGTGCATATTAGCAACTATGTTCCTTGCTGAATCAGGCCCTTAGCTTCCATGAGCCTAGTACAAGTTAGAGATTGAATGCATCAGGTTGCTATAGTTTTTTAAAACCCTTCCATAAATGTACGTCTGGCTTGTCTTGTCTAATGTTCTTTGATTCGTCTTTGCAGCAGTTCCGCTGTTGGCTAAAGGTTTGCGAGTTGGGTATTCTGATGATTGTTATCCAGAAAGGAGAAAGTAACCATACGAAATTCAAGGTTACTTTGCGTTTTACCATTGTGCTTCAAAAATGAAATTGTCACTTTTTTTTTTATTTTAGTTGTCGTTTAAAACACTTTATAAATCCATAGCCCCGAAAGACCAACAACAAAGCTACTCTTCCAGGTACCAATAAAATATCCAAAGTCTACGCTCTCATTTTTACTGAATAATAGGTGAATTTATATAGTTTTTGGAGCATTCATTATATTTTCTTCTGATAACTTCTGTGACGGAACATGGTGAGGACATTTATAGACTGTCAATATTGTAAATAGGGAGTCAGACAGCATGAAGAGCATGTGACTGAATAGGACAGGACAAACGGAAGGGCTGACTTCAGCTAATGACCTGTCTCCTGATTGTCACTCCTCATAGTTCCCTTTCGGATAAGACTGTATCATTTTCAGAATTCCAGCATGTCAAGACAATGGGAGGATGAGGCATCGGGATCAATCAGTAAAAATTTCCTTGTTTACCAGACAGATCTCAGTTGGAAGGGTCAGAGGTTTGGGTCGTTTCATCCTCTTCCTTCTGATAATGTGTCCACTGAAGATGATAAAGAAGAGGTCACTGGAAAACAAGATCATTCATACCAGAGATCCAGGGACGAGAGACCATCACACAAGGTCTCTTATAAAAGACTTCTAATCTGCCATTTACCCGTGGATTTGTAAGATGTTGTTTCTTCTGACTTTTTGTTTCAGCTTTCGATTTAATCAAGTGAGCCCACTGGGTAAGTACGTTTTTTTTAGTATTTTAAAATGTCTTATTATTTTTAAACTGTTTGTATTCAGGAATTCTATATGTTCCGTTTGAATAGTTCTTATGGGAAGACAACTACGCACTGTTTATATTGTTATGGGGGAGATTTATCAAACCTTGGAGAGAGATAAAGTACTACCCAATCGGCTTCAAACTGTCATTTTACAGGCTGTGTTTGAAAATGACAGAAGCTGATTGGTTGGCACTTTTATCTCTCTCCAAACTTTGATAAATCTCCCCCTGACCCTTAATTCTAATTGTCATAATTTAATGGCATCAGAGTTAGCAGTAGCTCTAAATCAATTATTGTAAAATAAAGCTGCCCAGTATGTGTGCCACATGCAGAAATGGCAGGATTTTCACTGCAACCACACAAACTGCAATTGCAAATTTGCACCTTTGTGCTGTACTTGCCCTTAAATAACCGATATACAAAGCAAATGGTGATGCAAACAAGTTATGAACAAACAATATTTTGCAATGCTTCCCGTTGAGGGCTGTATATAGAGTTGACACTAACCTAGGTGTTATAAGTGATTACACATTTACTTAACGATTGTGTATATGCTCCTTTAAACCATATATTTATTCAACTGTTTTCCTGGTATAAATAGGAGGTAGGTTATTAAAAGGGAGGACTATTCTGTAACTTTCACAGGCTATTCAAAATAAAGAATTATTATTAAAAAAAAAAAGACTAGTTTACCTATAGCTGGGCATCATTTCATTTACCTGTGCACATAACAATAACACAAATCAATGTTAGATTAGGAAGTACTGTTGAGCTCCATCTCCCAGAATGCTTTGGCAGCTAATAAGCCAAACAATGTTAGTAAAGACATCTAATCAAATTATGGTGGAACATTTCTAGTACAGTATAGTTCAATATTCTAATGACAAATAGACTGACACAGTGCTATATCCACACCTTTACAAGCGGTTACCCTGGCCCTTGGTAAGTTGCTACATATTTGTGTGTATATGCGTATATAATTTATATACGTGAGTGTATATGTTTGTGTGTGTGTGTGTGTGTATATATATATATATATATATATATATATATATATATATATATATAATTTGTGCTCTATATGAGTGTGTAACTATATACATGCACACAAATGTGTGTGTGTGTATATGTATGTGTATATGTGTATATATATATATATATATATATGCTATATTAATATGCTTATGTGTACATTTTATATATAGCAGTAAATTGGAATTTTTAGATGTTCAAAGTTGGTGCATAGAGGTCGTAACCTTTGTCAATGTGAGTTTGCTGCCTCGGATGCATTCATTAACCTACAATTAACGCTATAATTTATAACCAATTATAATTTAATTTAGCTTATAGCTGACTTTGGTCATTTAGCAAATTACGTCATTTATCAAAAATGTAGTGTGGTAGCTATTTCAACCTAAATGCAGCACAGAAAAAATATAACTAGTCTCGCAGTGATTACTATTGCTGAAAACTATTACATAATACGAGTGTTGTATTTAATTTTTTTGCGCTGATGCTTTACTTTAAGCCAACACAATTCTTTACCTAATAACAATTATTTAGAATAAAACCAGACTGTGTATTTAAATTACAGAACTGTTTCTATATTGCATTGTGGAAAGAGATTTTTTTTCGTGTTAAAATGTCTCTCCTCTGCCAATTTTCCATTTACGTTAAGACATTACTTGACAGTTTATTAAATTGTATGTATTATATTATGTTTTCATATTTAAATTGTGCTTTAAGATGCTGGAATTCTGTTTACTAATAAAACTATAAACAATAATTTCTCAAAAATATTAAAGTAAGAATTTAAGCTAATGTAATATGCAACACTGCGTAATATGGTGGCAATATTTACACAAATGATAATATATAAATAAACTTGTCTACCCATGCTGAAAAGCTAAATACATGTTAACCTTGTAGAAGATAATATAATTGAATGCATATATATTTTATGTGTTCATTCTTCACCATAAATTCTAAGCATTCCTACAGTAAATATATAACAATGAGATCTCTCCATTGTCTCCAGCTCTGGACCCATGTTCTGCTTACATAAGTCTGAATGAGCCTTGGAGAAATACTGACCACTTATTTAACGAGTCCCAAGACAAACCGATGTGTGACAACCACCTTGATGGAGAGTGGTATCGGTTCACTGGTATGGCTGGAGATGCTATGCCAACATTTTGTATTCCGGAAAACCACTGTGGCACCCATGCACCAATCTGGCTAAATGGCAACCACCCAAATGAATCAGAGGGCATTGTGCAAAGACAAGCTTGTGCCAGCTACAGTAATAACTGCTGCCAGTGGAACACCACTTTGGATATCAAGGCCTGCCCAGGGGGTTACTATGTTTATCGACTAACAAAACCAAGTGTTTGCTTCCATGTCTACTGTGGACGTGAGTATACTTTGGCTAAGAGCATCGCATACTGCAAATATATGTATTTAACGGATATACACATAAGGTCCACATTCACAACGTCAACAAGCGTAATGTCTGCATCACAATGTCGACGGTTAAGGAGTCAACATGGTTGAAATGTCGGCAGGTAACATGTCAACATCCTCAAAATATTGACATGTTCACAATGTCAACATCTGAAATGTCAGCTTGTGTAATCCCATCATTCCCCGATGGTTAATATTAAAGTTAGACTGTGTGGTGGGAGGGTTAGGCACAAGGGGGTGGTTTGGGTTAGGCTACTGGGGGGTTTAGGCACTAGGAAGAGGATTGGGTTACGCTACTGGGGGGGGGTTTAGGCACTAGGGAGAGGTTTGGGTTAGGCCTTAGGGGGGAGGGTTAGAGGCAGGGATTAGGGTTAAGGATAGGGGGAAGATATTCCCAGGAACCACCACTCCGTCAGATGTCTGTACCGCAACTGCTGCATACCTGACCTCTGGAAATCAGAAGCTGGAGACGCCACAGCCGACGGGAGCAGATAAGTCACCGCTATCCCACCAGGGATGGTCTGTTGACATTTGATCATGTCGATATTTCAGCAGTGTCCATATGCATGTTGACACTTCTACCATGTTGATATTGTTTTGTCAACCTTATTTTCCACACCCTGTGTTTTACCCTAAACCATACTGATACTGATGTTGGTTGAAACTAACCTTAAAATCTCAATTGTAGCTTTCTGCCTCTCCTCCTAATTCTGCAGTATCTGCCCTCCTTTCTCTACCTTATTCTCCCTATTGTACACATCCACTTCACTCAATATTAATATACAAAAACAAATGTCCTGATTTACTGACTCCTCAATGCCCAGACCAAACCACTGGACCTAGAAACATTAAATATATTCCTTCCATAACCTAAGCACCATATTAGATGGCACTGCAGCCACACCTCTGTAGCCGCCACTGCTAAGGACTTGATACTCTAAGGACTGTAAACTCATTGTCTGGGATGAGAGTACCGTGGCACACGAGGGGTTTTGAGGCACTGCGCAGAACCCTCAAACACATCAGGGGCAACTATGGAGTGATGGGGGGTGTCACCGTGCTGCTAGCTAGAGACTTCCAGCAAACTCTGCCACCAGTACCAAGGGGAACTCAAGCTAAGTTAAGGCATGTGTCAAGGCATGTGGTGTCTCTTTTGGAAACTCTCAGGAAGAACATGAGGGTCCACTTGAGGGACAATACCTCTGCTGGGCAATTGTCCGATCTCCTGCTCAAAATAGGGGACGGAGAATATCCTGAGTTCGAGGGAAAGGTGATCATCCCTGCAGGCTGAGGCACAGTAGTGAAGACCCTAGCTTACCTCACAGCCAGGATATACCATGATATTGGCAATATTCCCCAAAAAAGTCCATGGACTTGGAAATGGAGTACAGGTCTGTGAACTCAGTAGTGCAAATGGATATCTATCAGTGTGTACACCCAATGTCACAGTCTATTACCCCATGGAGTTCCTCAACACCCTCAACCCTCCTGGCCACCCAGCCCATATGCTTCTCTTCATAGAACCTCAACCCACCCAAACTCTGCAAAGGCACCAGGCTGCAAGTAAAGGCCCTCTAAACGCCACGGCCACCTGCTGTGCTCGAGGGGAGTAGGTAAACCACTCATACCATCAGAGTACCCCGCCGTTCCCCCTCAAGATTTGCTTTACGATGACAATCAACAAATCCCAGGGGCAGTCGCTGAAGGTGGCAGGGATTGACTTGAGAGAGAACTACTTCTCACATGGGCAGTTCTATGTGGCCTGCTTCTGGGTGAGCTCACCCAGCAACCTGCTGATCCTAGCACTCGTGGGAAGAACCATCAATGTGGTTTACAAAGAAATAAATAGAAAAAAGTAAGTAGAAAAAAAGTTTTACGTATGTCTTATAACCCACCTTCAATTTATTCATTCATATTGAATAAAAAGTTTAAAAAAAACTAAATTTACTTAAATGGATACTACCACCCTCCTTTACCCCAGAGGCATAAAATTAACTAAGCATATAAATTACGTTAAAATGGGATGAAGGAAATGGAAATAGTAAATATCTGTGGTTTACCTGGGTGAAACCAGACACATCAACTAGTAGATTATAAAATCATGAGCTCAGTGCCCTCTCCACTTTGTTTTCTCTATGTAATTATATAATTGCACAGTGTAATTGTGCTTATATGAAATAGTTTATTTGTAAGTATGTTTGTACCTATGTAGTTTATTGTTCATTTTATTCCTCCAGTACTGCACTACAGAACCCTTGTGGCACCTTAGAAATAAGATCATAATAACTAATCTAATCTGATGAACCTAGTGACAGAATGTAAAAAAAAGTCTCACTGGTGTAGAGCTGTGAAAAGATAGCTGGGATTCCCATCTCGAAAAAAAATAATCTCAATTATCAATTACATTATCATGGTATTAAAGTGCACCTGCTGCATACCTATTTCATGTGCTAAATGAATGTTCATCAGAATATACAAAACTGCTGTGTACAGCCAATAGTTGCACTTAGACAGTGTCACAAACCGCACTATGCCCTATAGCCGCCGGGTGACTTACCTGGTTTCCCGCTTCATGATCCGGCTCTGTGACAGACTCCCTCCAACTGCAGTTTCTCATAACCTCCAGCAGAGTCCCTAGCTTCCACGTGCAGCATTCCCTCCAGTGCGGCTGCTGGGCGCAGCCATGACAGTCTGTATCAGGTGACTGTCCATTAGGGATGGACATCGGAAGCCTATGGTTAGCAATCATCGATGTTTCAGATTCGATGGAAGCACTTTTTTCATTGAATACCGGGAATTCGATGATTGCCAGCCATCAAATGCAGCTTTCCGATGACCGGCTGTGGAGGGAGAGCATAGCAGCGGTGTGCATCTGGAGAAAAGATGCTGTGCGCATGGCATCTATTTTCTGTGTGGGAGGAGCCTGGGGGCAGCCCAGCATCTCGGAGAGTGCTGGGCATGCCCCCACATTTATGTGGATGGGGAAGCCACAAGGTTCCATCCCCTTTAACAAGGATCTGTCCCCCTTTTCGCACTAAAGTATAAACCTCGATGGTTATGCTATCGAATAGCTACGATGGGCTGGCTACTTGCCATTGCATGATTTGATGTAGGAAGCTCAACAACCATTCAATGCCAGGCTTTCGATGTCCATCCCTACTGTCCATCCACCAACAGGAGACCAGTTTGCTGTCACCGGACGCCAGAAGGCAATCCCTGGTCTCCCATGGGTACAGTATATAAGGATACACCTTGCACACAGCACTTGCCAGTGCAATGTTGTCTTCATCCCAGCTGTAGAAGCATTAGAGAGAGCTCCTGCGGATATTCTATACTACTCAGAGACTCCTGTGCAGATTTCAGTCTCGCTGTACCCAAGGCTCCAGTATCCGTTTCCATCCCAGAGATCCTATACCATCGCGCTCCAGTCCGATAACCAGTACCATCAGTTCCATTGAGAGATCCTGTGCCATCGGTTCAAGTCGAATAACCAGTACCATTGGTTTCAGTCCGATAACCATCGATTCCATCCCGGTGATCCAGCTATCCGGTGACATTCAATTCCGATGCATACATCCCGGCTGTACTTCCAGCATCCTTACTCATCAGCAGCCGTAATTCACCTTCCAGTTATACTCCATCAAATTCCAACCAAGAGGCTGTACCAGAGGCTACTGCGCATGCGCATATCTCTGTGTGGGAACTAGTCTCAAGCTAACGCATGCATTGAGAAGACTCTGGCACTGTGATAGAATCTGCTGCACATGCACATATCTCTGGGAAAACGTCATTGGCGCCACTTTCCAAGTGATTTCTGTAGCGACAGTGGAAAGTTAAGTATAGCCAATGGGTGTAGAGCATGTGATGTGTGGTATGGGGCTTGCTTTGAATTAGGGGTCAGTGTGCAATGCACACCCTGTATCCTCTATTCAGGCTACAATAAAGTGTTTAAAGTGTTGAATAATACAAATCAAGGTCTGCTGCAGTTAAATGCTCTAGTCGTAACTTCGTGAAATGTTTAACATGGTGTATTTGTGTTATTAGACTTCTATGATATCTGTGATCTGATGGAGTGCGGAGGAACCTGCCTGGACACTGGAGATTGCATTTGCAGTACTGGGACAGTTCTGGGTCCTGATGGACAAATTTGTCTGGGTGAGAAAATATTACATAACTGATCATGAAAATGTTTTTTCTTGCACATAGCCTGCAAAATATATATCAAATGACAGATGGGTGCTGTTTGGCTTGAGCACCATTTATCACACGCAATGAGTTTTAAAACTCTCTGTGTATGATAAAACTTATTGATAAATGAGGCCCTAAATGTGCAAGAGTGTTCTCTAGAATTGCCATTTAATGTTTGGTTTAATGAAGGTCTGTACTAGTTATCTTATTCCAGGTTGGTTGGTAATACAGCCAAAATCGCAGCTGCTCTTGTGGAAATATGCAAATGCTAATCCCAGCCTTCCCTTTGTGCTCCACCATGCGATGGGGTGTACAAATCATGAGACGCTCACTTTCAGCCTGTGCATTTGTGATGGAGATTGTAAACACTTAAACATGGAGGCAACATCGGGCTACTTTAGATACTCTCCTCAAATCCAACTAAGCACGTCCTCTGAGGTTGTGGATTTGCATTTGGGACCGCAGCAGCATTCCCAGACACGCCTGTGACACTCCCATAACATGCCCATGTAATGGACCCTTTTTGCATTCACTTTAGGTCACTTCCCATTCTCCATCCTGATCCGACCAGAGATTGCAAACCACTTCTCAAGTGTTAGCGATGCCGTACGCAATTGCGAATGCATTGGACACTTGGGTTCGCACGTGTGCAGTAAGGGTTTCCAGGACGTTTCATGAATGCGCAGTAGCAAAACATTGCTCTACTGCGGAAACATCAATACTACGTCCGTCTCTGTATCAGGCCCTAAGTTTGTAATCTTATTTGTATCAATCCATAAAGTGGTTTTATTTTATATTAAAAATCCCTTTCTGCAAGGAATACTGACTTTTCTGTTCTCTCAAGTTCCTATTATTTTGTACATAGATCTAAAAATGTAAGTAGATGATATTTTATATAAGGGTTCATTATGAATTTATTGGTGCTTTAAATGTTTAATGCATTTAAATGCAGGCAGCTCTGTTTCTTTGTAGCACAAAAGCAGGGTGTACTATACTGTACCTGCTTTTTCAAATGTTTTCAGATATTGCATCTCTCCATAGTAGTATATGTTCCTATGAGAATGAACACTGGAGCCAGGGATTGTTGATGGTGATTTGCATTCAATAGAATTCATATCAGTATTCTGATGTCTTCATTTACTTACAGATGTGTCCCATACACCTTGATTAAGTGCACCATATGGCAAGATATAGACGCTCCGCCATGGGTGGCAATTCCCGTAATTGCTTACTTATTCCCGAAGTTGCATCTTATTTGCATGGTAGCCGCACACATATATGCTTTATAGTGTGGAATAGTAATTTTGGTACGAAGTCTCAGATCAAGCATAGTGATGTGTGGTGCGACTCACTCATATGGGACCTCTGGTGCTGATTCAGAGACTGACGCAATGCTGAATTGTACGCGTATTGAGCGATTGTATGCCATTGTGTTTGCGTGGAAGTTGCACTGCGCACATGCAGCAATTGATTTGCGATTATGCTCACACAGAGGATTCAGTCAGCATTTGGAGGAGGTAACGGGGTGGCTAGGAAAACTCAGGCGTGTCAGGACCATTTAAATTCTGTTTCAAGGACATGCATAAATTAGCCATTGCCAACCTCCTTTGCAGCATGAGAGCTCGCTGTGTGTTAGGAGAGACGCTGTGTTTGAGAAAAGTCAGACATGACTCAGAAGCTGCATTCCTCCTGCCCGGTCTACGTCCATGTCCCTGATGATTACGCTGGTGCACGTCATTGGACAGCTATAAGAAGGCCTCCAACATGACCCGTTCCATTAGGTACAAAATACTCTACTCCTGGACTTCCTTCTTAATTCATGATTGCCTGTAGAAGACATGGGTTGAGAACTATCCAACTCCATCTACCATAGGTTGGATGAGGAATTCCTCCTCTGTCATTTCTGCCTGCACAGATTGTGGGATCGTGTTTGTCTGTTTACAACTCTGCTAATCCCCAGCATGTGCTACTCCCAGCAACCATGTATGAACGAGAGTACGAATGTCTCTGGATAGGTATTGGAAATGCTCTGATAATGAAATCACTGTAGTTATTTCACTCACTCCCTATCATTAGCAACCATTACATACGTGTTCTGTGCAGTGGTGTAGCCAGAGAGGGAGCAAATGCCCCCAACTAACATCAATTGTGACCTACTTAGAGCTGGGTTCAATTAGGTGCGATAAGTGCCACTTTTGAGAGAAGTTATCGCACCTGCAATTTCAAGGTAAATGAATGCACCCATGATAATGGAATAGTGTGAGATAGGCGCAAAGTTTTCACCATATCAGACCAGGTGAAAAAAAAATGCAAAATCCCTATTTTTTCCTAAAAAAAAAAAAAAAAGAGGATTTCTTTCAGAACCTTGGGACACCCACCATAATGATAAATTACCCCAAAGGTTTTTCATAATTTGCGTAATTTGGCAAAAAATGACCGGTCAAATTTTGGGGGAAAAAAAACCCCACTGACTGCTTGTTAGATTTGTCTACTTCCCTCAGTACCTTGGCCCTGTTCAGCTCTCGATGGCCCTGTATATGGATGCAGATTGCTGGCAGAGAGTGCTGGTCTGTATATTGTTTATATGTATGTGTGTGTGTGTGTATGTATATATGTATATATATATATAATATATATATATAAATATATATATATATAATATATAAAACTGCTATCTCCTTCATTTAAAAAACCTTTAAGTGGGTACTCTCATTGTTTAGCATTTGAACCACTCTTAGCAGAAGCATTGTGAAGTAACGAGTGACGTATCATATACACTTTTGCAAATGAGTTTAGTACAGGGAGAAAGAATTACATAATTTATTCGCCATTGACAAGAAATCATGGCTGCTCAATTAGGTTGTCTATAGAAAGTGTATTTTCCCTGTTAAAATGCCAATAGGTTCCATGTAAGTGAGATTTGTCTCTGTAAGTAGGACTAGGAGTTTGATACAGGGTGAATTATTAGTGCAGGCTGGCTGTACATTACCAATAAATCCATAGCAATGCCTCTTCTCCTATAACTGATGCAATGGGACCTCCTCCTATCTGCTGCTTTCATCCTGCAGTTGTGACTGGTTCTTGTATCCAGAACTCCTTCTTTATATGCAAGTGGTTACCTTTTCCAAAGGCAGCCAAAATGAGAGTAACTAGTGGGTGTGATAGGCCACAAAAAAATGTGTTAGCTTGCGTGAGTGCTGGTGAGTGTGATCGACTAATCTGCAGATATATCAGCTGTTCATAGACAATCATCACTGCCTCTGACTGCAGGCCCCGCTGTCTGATGCGACCCCCTCCCCACCGGCCTCTGCAGCAAGTGACCGCTTGTACACACAGCACGATGAGCAGATATATATCGCAATTGGCTGTGCTGCACAGCCGACATGATATGTCTGTGAATGACGTCGTTCACAGACATATCGCCTGTTTACACTTGCCGATGTGCACACGGTATATCGGCCGTTCAATTGACCGGCTGATATGTCGGCCAGTGTGTACCCAGCATCACTCACACCATCTTTATCTGAAAATGTCAGATGTGATTTGAAAGTTAACATTTTGCAGATGTTTAATATTCTCTCTCATTTTATATTACACTAAGATCAAACCTAAATTAATCGCAGTTGTTGTTATCCAAAATACAGTATTCTAGTTATGTAACATTCTAGTAACCAAGCAATATAGCACATTCATTGTGCACAGAAACAGAACATTGTTAAATCTTAAATTGCATTTAATGGGGCTGAACAGCAGCAATGTTTGATAATTAAAATATAGGATAGAAAAATTCCATACAGTGATATTATGTAAAACAGAAGTGAACTTTTTCATGAAACTCTGTTTGCCAGGGAGATGCAGGAAGAAGGTACAAATATTCAACCCTACCCCCAAACCCCCACCACCTTCTTGAAGATAGTTGTGCATGGCTCTGTTCAAAGCACATTTCTTACCTATTAATTTTTATATGGAAATATATTTTCGGAATGTATACCGGCGGATGAAATACCGATGCCGGAAGGCCGGCAGATGAATATCCCAACTGAGGTGAGTATATGCCCTAATCCACCCCTAACCCTCCCTTAGGGGTGCCTAACCTCCTCTAGTGCCTAACCCTAATCTACCCCAGGGGCAGGGGAGCGGGTACAATTTACCCGTGCCTGGGCTTCCAGAGGGGCCCGGGTCTGGTGCCACCCCCCCTCTCCCTTCCTCCCTTGCAGCAGCCGACGCAGTGGGAGATTGCTCGCAGCCACAGCAATCTCCTATGCCTGAGAGGGGGAGCAATCACCCTGATCATGCCCCCCCTCGGCTTTGCGCCGGGCTGAGGGGCTCACAGCGCCCCCTCCCCGGCACGCAGCCCCACTACGCAGCGCTGCAAAAGAATGTTTTGTGAGATTTTTTCTCAAGGGGGCATGGCCTTGCCTCCCGCGATTAGGCCATGCCCCCTTTACCTGGGCCCAGCAGTGCTCTCTACGCCCCTGCCCAGGGGTGCCTAAACCTAACCCCCCCCCCCCCCGCATCTATGAGCTCCCGATGCTTGGCTTACCTACGTTTGGTATGCCGGGCGTCGGGGATTTTGGCGTGGGGCTAATGATAGGCGTCGGTATTTAGACGCTTATCATTAGTCCTATGCCGGGCTTTCACTGGCGGGAGGCGGATAGTCGAAATGCCTATATTTTCGTCCCATCTGAATAATTTTACCTTTAATAAACAGGTTAAAAGTTTTATATAAAGATGTATAGCACACACAGAACACTGGGCAGAATTCAATCGTTTTAGGGCGCCCGATTTCCCATGATGGGAGATCGCAGGGCGCTATTCAATTGATGGCAATTATGGCGCTGATTGCACCCATAGAAGTCGTGTTTAGCTGCATAAAACAGCTGCACCCGACCAAAGTGCTGGGTGCGATCACGAAAAGTGCCATGTGGGTGCCCAAACGGGTCACTTTTTGCGCATTTTAACTCTCCACCCCCAATGGGTGCGAGCTGAAATGTCGGCGCCGGCAGATCGTGCCAATAGAAGCAACAATTGAATAGCTTCGTCTGGCTCGAAGGTGGGTGCAAACAATTTAATTCTGCCTACTTAATTTTAAAGCTACTCTAGCAGATTAGAATTTTATTTTTACATATGTGAAAAGTCTAACTTCATGGATTAGAATTATATACAGATGTCAAGGTATATAGTAATTATGAACAATATTCTTTTGGTGTGTTGTTTTTTTTAGTATGGGGAATATGTGCAGGATAAAGATTAATGTGCACTGCCACCCAGAGCCAGCACTAGCACTGGGGTGGTCCTGGGTGTTGCCTACATTTCTGTGGGAGGGGCATCCTCAAACTCCAGGCCTGGTTCACTATGGATCGCAATATTGCGATAGCAAGCCACTCCACTGCGATCGCAATGCAAACTCAGCACTACACAAGGACGCCCACTTTACATACGCACATCTGTAATACTTAGCAGAAATGCAAAACCATCGGTACAATCGAGTACCATCGGGCCCATACACACACTTCCATAACCCCTGACCTTACTCAGAAATAGCTAACAGCCAAGCACGCTATGAGACCTCACACTGCGTATGGGATAGCAGTGGATAATTTATGCACGCCCCTGCAACGGAGTGCAAACGCACTGGCACACCCGTGTTTCCACGAGCACCCCCCGTCACACCCACAAACTGTGCGTCCTGTCAGTCTGCGAGGGGTCTGCGTAGTCTCTGTGATCAGTCTCTATTGCAATAGCTAGTGCGAGGTATACACATGCACAGAACACAACAATCTGCCAATTGCGTGCGTATTAGCAACTGCGATCCTTGCTGAATCAGGCCCTCTGTCCTCATTGAGCCCTGTCAGTGCATGTTTTCAAGGTATGCTCATGAATAATTAGTACCACCTGTAGATGTTAGTCAATTGACACACCTGTGCTCCAGTTAGGTGATCAGGAAAACCTGCACTGTTAGCGTTCCATGAGGACCGGGTTTATGAAACACTGCTCTACTCCAGCGACTCAATCCGTGGTGCGTGGCTGTGACATCAAAGCTAAGCTCAACACTTCCAGTGTCACATTGACATGAAGGAGCAGCAGCCAATAGCTTCACATGTAAGAGGCTGCTGGCTGCTTCTTCATGTCAGTCGGAGCCGTAACTAGACTTTTTGGTGCCGTGTGCCAGAAAGAGCATTGGTGCCCCCCTCATTTTTCAAAGGGACATAATGCACCCAAAAAAGGGTAATGGCCTGATGGTGAAGGGTCAGGGAAGAGATAGGGGAGGCCAGGAGATGCTGGGGATGAAATAAGAGGAAGCTACAAGTGAGAATGATAATAAACTGAAAATTGACAGGCCCAAACAGCGCCCCCTGATCTGTGGTGCCCTGTGCGATGGCACCGGCCGCACTACCCTAGCTACGGCCCTGCAGAACACAGACGTTGAGATATTCCTCCAATTTTTTTTCCCCAAGCTGGTGGAAGGTGGTTTATCTACAGATCCATTTACTAATTGATGAAACTGGATTGCTGCTGTTATCTGGCAGTGGGCATATGCCAAAAGACTCTAATATGCGGACTATTTATTTGGTGGTTTTATGCCTGCTTTGTATGTGTGTTTTAGGCAGGGCTCCCATGTTCTAGAAATATATCCTTAACCAATCTTACCCTAGCTACGGCCCTGATGTCAGTGACTGCACCCGATGTGCTATAGATACATGAAAAAAATATAACAAAATGCACTTTTAATGGAGCATACACACGGTCAGATTTGTCAGACTTGTCAGATTTGTCAGATGAACGATTAAACGATTTGAACGATTTTACCAAAGTTTTGAACGATTGAACGATTTTTGACTGCATTAAAATGAATGGAATCGTCCAAGTCTGACTGCAAACACATCAGATGTCAGAAATCGTTATCTGACCATCGGGAACGCGCATCGTTGATCGTCCATCGTTCAGGCATGTCAGATATGAACGATTTTCCTTCAGATATGAACGACTGAATGATTTTTAAATCGTTATCGTTCATATCTGAAGGAAAAATCTGATCGTGTGTATGCACCTTTATACAGATTAACAAAACTACATGTAATTATGCAGAAACATGGTGGCAATGATGGTCTGTACCCAGCCTCTGTCAAATATTTTATTGACTGTGGAGCAATAAAACTATATTCACATTCATTGCCCGCTGCTGGAAACATAGTATAGGCACAACTTCCTCCGTGACCTCATTTATCGAACATCATCAGATTTCAAATACTAAGCGCCAAACCCAACAAACAAAACGTGACCTGTATGGATTGTAGTTTGATACAAAGTCTATGGGCATTTTAGATTAGTTTAATGAAGGTGTAGCTCTTATTTTATAATTCAGTTATTTAAGTTTTATATGACCTTATTTTATTGCACTGTAACTTTGTCTATGACAATACAATAGCGCCCTCTATGGGAAGAAAGCAGCAGGGTAAAGGAGATTATAGCTGAATACTTCATTTCATTCTCCTATGACTGCTCAATGTACAACTCAGGATGAAGCATTACCTGCTCTGACAAGAATCATTAAACTGCCCTCTTAAGCTGATGAAATTATGGAGGGAAATCCGCTAACAGCTAAACGGATAATCAGCCGTGTCTTTCTAGAGATAAAAAATGAGCCGTTTTTAACACTATATGAGTAGGACCAAGGATATTTTTAGTTTCCATTTCCCAGAGAGCAGAAGCTGAATTCTTTCTGATTTATCACAACCCTAACATGATACACAATGGAAAAATCATCTGCCAGCAGCTATTACTGATCTATTCATTTATTCTGCCTGAATCGTGTTAGGAATCTGGTAACTTAAAGAAAAATAGGACGGCAGAGAATTGTTAAAGACTCTTGTTAAGGACAGACAGAAAGATATATAATAGCGAGAGAATAGGAAGACCTGAACCTTGTGTGATATCAGTAATTATATAATAGATTGCTGATTCATTGTCATTTCAATTGAATTCCCTCCAGACAAATACACAGATCACTAAACCTTCCACATTATATAAATTGGGAAAGGTAAGGTAACACTTATTTTTATAGGCAGCAATCGGGTATAACTTGGCGATTGTTTTTGCAAATTATGCTGCAGTGATCACAGTATTGTCAATAGCTGTTTTTTTTTGTTTTGTTTTTTTTTTAAATTCAAAAATAATTGCTACAAAATATTTAATGAAAAAAATATAGTGTGTGCTCAGCCTATGGGGGAGATGTATCAAACCTTTGACAGAGAGAAAATATGAGATATGGTAAGAACTTACCCTTGTTATCTCTATTTCTACGAAGTCCATAGGGTTCCACAGGATACCTTGGGGTATAGGCGATGGCGGCAGACATCCAGGCACCACAGAGTTAAAAACTTCTCCATCCTCCCAGGGTGCACTGGGGTCCCTCTCCTATACCCCGCCCCCGAGCCTCAGGCACTCAGTTTCATCACAAGCCATAGGCCGAATAAGGATAAAGAGAGAGAAGAAAGTCTGGAACACACAAGAATCACATTCTCACCAGATGGAGACTGAAAAACTGGTGACCAGAATCACAGCCCATCTGCAGTACAGGTGCGACAGGGCGGGAGTCCTGTGGAACCCTATGGACTTTGTAGAAATAGAGATAACAAGGGTAAGTTCTTACCATATCTCATATTTTCTACTTCAGGGTCCATAGGGTATCCACAGGATACCTTGGGAATGTCCCAAAGCAGTATCCTTCAAGGGTGGGGACGCTCCTGTGCTGAGAGGAGAATCCGTCGCCCGAAGGAAGCATCCTGAGAGGCGTAGGTATCAAAAGTATAATACCGTACGAAAGTATGGACAGATGACCACGTGGCCGCCTTACAAAGCTGAACAGCTGAGGCACCACATCAAGCTGCCCACGAAGGACCCACAGACCTAGTGGAATGAGCCTTAACAGAAGATGGAACAGGAATACCCTTGTGAGCAAAAGCTTCAGAGATAGCCAGTCGAATCCATCCTGCCAATGTTTCTTTAGTGGCAGGCCAACCTCTTTTGTGGAAGCCATAAAGGACAAACAAAGAGTCTGACTTCCAATAGACAGAAGTGCGGTCCACATAGGTTTTCAAGGCCCGCACCACATCCAAGGTGGCCTCACCACCCGAAAGGTCCGGTGAAGTAAACGATGGTACAATAATTTCCTCGTTGATATGGAAACTAAATACCACCTTTGGAAGAAACCCAGGACGAGTGCGCAGCACAGCCCTGTTTCTATGAAAAATTAGAAATGGAGATCTACATGAGAGAGCTCCCAATTCCGAAACCCTTCTGGCCGAAGCAATAGCCAGAAGGAATACAGTCTTAATGGTTAGCCATTTCAAATCCACTGAGCCCAGTGGTTCAAATGGCGGACCTTGAAGAGTCTTCAAGACCACAGCCAGATTCCATGGTGCCACAGGTGGAACAAAGGGAGGCTGAATAAGAAGCACCCTTTGCATAAAGGTGCAGACATCAGGAAGAATAGCAATCCTACGATGAAACCACACTGAAAGTGCAGACACCTGTACCTTCAGGGAAGCTAGGCGAAGACCCTGGTCTAAACCCGCCTGTAGGAAGGCCAGAACCCTGGACAATCTGAACACCTGAGGAGCATAACCTCTAGTGTGACACCACTGGAAGAAAGCCCGCCACACTCTATGGTAGATGTTGGCAGATGAAGGCTTCCGAGCTCTCAGCATGGTGTTGACCACCGAACTGGAGAAACTTCTGGACCTCAAGAGGGCAGTCTCAATTACCAAGCCGTCAAAGACAGCCGACTCAGGTCCGGATGAAGGCAAGGACCCTGAGATAGCAGGTCCTGACGTTGAGGCAACAACAGCGGAGTGTCCACTGAGAGACTCTGAAGATCCGTGTACCAGTGCCGCCTGGGCCATGGTGGAGCAATCCGCAGTAGCGTGCCGCCTTCTTGCTTGAATTTGCATATCACTCGAGGAAGAAGGGAGAACGGAGGGAAGAGGTACGCATACTGGAAGGTCCACTTGACCACCAGAGCGTCCACTAGACAAGCCTTTGTGTCTCTTGTTCTTGACCCGAACATTGGCAGTTTGTTGTTGTGTCATGAGGCCATGAGATCCATCTCTGGAAGGTCCCACTTGTTCACCAGTAGCTGACACACCTCCTGGTGAAGAGATCACTCTCCTGGATGCACGTCTTGATGGCTGAGAAAGTCTGCTTCCCAGTTGAGAACTCCTGGTATGAACACTGCTGATATTGCGGCGAGATGCTTTTCTGCCCATACTAGAATGCGGGACACCTCTGTCAGAGCCGCCTGACTGTGAGTCCCTCCTTGGTGGTTTATGTATGCCACCGTGGTGGCGTTGTCCGACTGTACCTGCACAGGTTTACCCTGCAGGACCTGTCTTGCTTGCTGGAGAGCCTTGAATACTGCCCGCGGTTCCAATATGTTTATTCCAGTCTGCATTCCAAAAGGGGCGCCCCTTGTTCAGGTGAGGCGTCTGTAGCCACCAGGCCAGAGATAATCGCACCTCCGGGGAAAGCACCATAGTCTGTGTCTTTATCCTTTGGGGCGACCCATTCCATCCGGAGAGGATCAGCTTCTGTAGAGGTCTTGAGTGAAACTGGGCAAACTCCACCATGTCGAACATAGATACCATGGATCCCAGTAACCTCATTGCTGAGTGAATAGACACCCGGCGACTCTGCAGGCAAAGAGGGACCTTTGCCTGTAACGCAGAGATCTTTTCTCCCGTCACCAGGATCCTCTGATGTTGGGAATCCAACAGAGCTCCTAGATGGAGCATCCTCTGTGATGGTACCAGGGAGGACCAATTTATCAGCCAGCCGGGAGACTGCAATACAGAGACTGTTAGTTGCAGATGGCGCTGAAGTTTCTCTGAGGACTACGCCAGTAACAGGAGATCATCCAGATAAGGTAACAGGTGGACTCCCTGCAACCGCAGGTGGGCTGCCATGATGGCCATAACTTTGGTGAACACCCGAGGTGCTATAGCCAGACTGAAGGGCAGAGCCTGAAACTGGAAGTTATCCTTGACCACTGCAAATCTGAGGAAGCACTGGTGTGCTGGGACAACAGGGATATGCAGGTAAGCATCCTAAATATCCAGCGACACCATGAAATCCCCAGGTTCCATTGCTAAAATAATGGAACGCAGGGTCTCCATCCTGAACCGAGGAACCCTCAGAAATTTGTTGAGGGATTTGAGGTTGAGTATTGGCCGGTAGGACCCATTGGGTTTCTGCACCAGAAAAAGATTGGAGTAATACCCCAATCCCTTCTGAGACAAAGGAACTGGCACTATAACTCCATTCTGGAGCATCGAGTGCATTACCTTCCTGAGTTCCCAGGCCTTGTCCTGATTGGACGGAAGGCCCATGGTGAAAAACCGGCTGGGAGGCCTCCTGCGGAGAGAGGGCGTACCCCTGAGAGACCACTTCTCTGACCCATGTGTCTGAAGTGGTCAGACACCAGCTTTGGGCGAATTTCTGAAGTCTGCCTCCCACTTTGAGGTCCCCCAAAGAGAGGCCCGTCCCGTCAGGTCGAAGGTTTGTCATCGGACTTGGGAGTGGGATGTCTGGTACTCCAGGCCTGCTTCCTGGGCTTTGCAGGTTTCTTGGCGGCAGTCCTCCTAGGAAAGGACTGTACCCTGGGTCTGTTCTGCGTTCTGTAGGGCCGAAAGGACGAAGAACCCGCTCCTGATGGGACAGTAGTGGAAGACAGACACGCAGACTTAGATGCTGCTGAAGTATCCACAATTTTGTCTAGATCAGGGCCAAACAGCACTTCTCCATTGAAGGGTAACCCCTCCAAACCCTTTTTGGAATCATCATCCGCCTTCCAAGAACGCAGCCACAGGATACGACGAGCCGCCACTGCTGCCGAGGAGAACTTGGACGCCATGAGGCCCATATTTAAAGCTGCCTCATTAATGAAGGTAGCTGAGTCCCTTAAATTACCCACCAACTCCACCTGTTCAGGTGACGAGTCTGGGTCCAGGGATGCCTCCAAGATATCAGCCCAGTGCTCCATAGCTCTTGCCACCCATCACACGGCCAAAGCCGATCTGACATGCCTCCTGCAAGGGAATAAATCATTTTCAAACATATTTCTACCCTGCGATCGGTTGGATCCTTTAAGGAGGACATAGAGGGCATAGGCAACGTAGCACTCTTTACTAGACATGTGAATCCACTTGTGGCGGGTTATCCCATTTTGCAAAATAATTATCTGCAAAAGGGTATGCCACCGCAAACCGTCTAGGGGGCTGGTAACGCTTACCCGGCGTTTTCCATGCCTCCTCTAAATGATCCACTAGCTGATCAGATAGGGGAAACACCGTAGCATCACTTTTAATATCCTTGAAAAAGGCACATTTTGATTTAGCTACATGAGGAGCATCATCCTCAATAACCAAGGCCGTGCGCACCGCACGTATGAGCCATCATCTGTCGTCACAGCATCCTGATCTTGATGAGGTTGCAGCTGACGCTTCTGCGCCCGCACAGACGACTAGCCCTGGAACACCTCTGACAGCTGTTGTACTGAGGTAGACAGTGAATTAGCCCACGCAGGTTCATGGATGACCTGAGGGCGACAATGGGAAACTCTGAGGTACTATTAACTGTGTAGGAAACCCCTGCATAGGGGACGACACCATAGACTGCTGTGAGACCCCCATCTGGGGACACGCAGGGGTTGTCGTTAACTGGCCCACCAGGATAGTAAGTGCCGTAACAAAACAAGCCCATGGTAGCTCCTGCACAGGTGTAGTGACAGAAGACGTCCGTGCCAACCGCAGGCACGCCTTACATAATCCATCAGAGTTATCATCACCCTCTGCCAATGGTACCTTGCATACAGTACACTTAGGCGTAATGGGGAAATCATGCTCACTGTCAGACATAATGTGTGTGACCCGGAGCTGTATGTGACCACTGCACTTCACAACAAGTTGTATAGTGAGGTATAAATCCCCCTTGCAACACCGCACCTCAAGGGCTTGTTAGCAGAGAATAAGAAAGGGATAGGGAAAATAGCTGACAGTACGTGAAAGTAACAGACAGCAGGGCTAGCACAAAGTCACATACAATGCAGAATACAGAAAATCCTGCAGTATCTGCGCTTCATCAACTAACCAGACCT
Organism: Taudactylus pleione; assembly: GCA_031769625.1. Taxonomy (NCBI): domain Eukaryota; kingdom Metazoa; phylum Chordata; class Amphibia; order Anura; family Myobatrachidae; genus Taudactylus; species Taudactylus pleione. Next base: position 41,680,658 of record JAUIMM010000015.1, on the reverse strand, counting down.
CAGCCTGGTAGGAAACAGCGCAGCATACACTGACCTTGCATCGGGGGAGAGGTATGCAGGGGGACCCAGACCACGATGCCCGCGTTAACAGCTTCCAGCAGCGTTTGCCAAATGTATTAAAAAATGGCCACCGAGGAGCAGAGGGAGGGCTGGCCCGGGGGCGGAGTGCATGCAGATGCCTAACCACCTTGTGGAGAGGCTGTGTGCAGCCTGGGAGGCGCCGGCTGCTTAGCAGGGAAAGCGCGCTCCCCTGGCATGCATTTAACCCCTGGGACGCTGGACACTTACTGTTTCTGTCCAGTCCTCAGTCCCAGGGGGGTAGTGGAAAGTGCTGGGATCAGTAGCCTGGTTCCACACTGCAGCCCGCCCCCAGGGAGCCCCCTGCCTGGGGACTAAGGACTGTGCTATTCGGCTGGGACCCACCGGGGGACCTTGCCGCTTACCTGAACCCCCGTAAATCCGGCCACAGTCCGGGCAACCGGGGCCACCGCTAGTTGTGACCCCAGTCATCCACCAGCATCCCCGGATCAGTACCGGCGTTCTGGTACCAGCGGGGTGTAGGACCGACGACATGGACATCAGTACAGACTGTCCATGTTGTCTGCTCATTAGATGTGCAGCCACAGCTGCATTGAAGAACTTCAGGGGCTGTGCAGACCCCCACTCTGTACGGTGCATCCGACTTCGGCCAGGCAGCGACGAAAACTGAGTGCCTGAGGCTCGGGGGCGGGGTATAGGAGAGGGACCCCAGTGCATCCTGGGAGGATGGAGAATTTTTTAACTCTGTGGTGCCTGGATGTCTGCCGCCATCACATATACCCCAAGGTATCCTGTGGATACCCTATGGACCCTGAAGTAGAAAGTCGAGAATTTGCCCATACCAATCAATCCGCTCCTGTAATGTTATAGAAGGTGCTAGATCACACTTGTCTACTCTCTTGTAAAGGTCTTGAGGCTCCTGAATCGTGTAATCTAAGCCCTGCCCCCTGCTTTATTATTTAGTCGGTTTTGACATCGTATAGTGGTGCCGGGGCTGTGATGATGCGATTGCACTACCATGCCCGCACACCGCCAACTAGCCATAAAGTCGGCAAGCACGTGCTAGATGAATGGTAGCTAGAAACTGGTTGGGCAACTTTTCTACTTTCTCTCTCTAAGGCAGTGTCGCACTGGGGCATGAAGGGCCCACCATGGAATGTAGTGGTAGGTGTCCAAGCTTAAGGATTGTTTGTGACAGCCATGATAGGAGGTGTGGCCAGCAGGACATGCAAAGAACAGGGCCCCTTTCTAAGGAGGGGACTGTATGACAGTGTGTTAGGACTGCCCACTTTGAGTGGCAATAGAGCTAGGATTGGTGTAAACAAACAAGGCACCCAAGTTCATCCATGGTCCTGCTCTTCCAAGTTACTGACCCTCCAGTAGGGTAACACTGTATCATTTCAGTGCACAGTCTGAAACCTGACCTCCTCAGACAGTGGGGCCCACTGAAGATTTCCCCTGTACACCTTTGGGCCAGTCCAACCCTGCTCTAAGATATTATACATCAATCCCTGTGTGAACATTAAAGAGTATACGGCATACATAAACTTCTGACCACCCAATTTTAACACTAAGGGGGAGATTCAATTAAGGGCATGGTTAACCCCATAGCTAATTTACACTCTGCCTGATTTAATTAGCAGCAAGAACCTAGAGGATGGCATTTTCCTTGCAGCCTCGGGAGTTGCGCGAAAAAAATCTGTTTATAATTCAGATTCTGCATTTTAAGTGGCGGGTAAATCCATAGATTCCAGAACGTTGCGTGGAATGTATGGATTAGCCACTGTGTGCCCGGAGCATGGAGGAGCTGTGATGCTACGGGCACACAGTGGCTGTATTAAACATGGATAGATCAGATGTTCACTAATTCTAAGTTGGACAGAAAACTGCTCACACACTTGCCTGTTTATCTACTTTGATTGTAGACCACCATTTCTGGTAGGGGAGCCATTCACATGTGTACAAGGATTATATAATCCATATATACTGTATTACGCTATGAATATATTTATTTTTCTTTTTTTTCCTGAGTTATCATTTGACTGGAAAACCCACGAGTGGGGGTACTTTGAGAAAAAGCAGTTGCTTAGAGCGCCCAGTGGATCAATTTGGTGATATTTGTTTCACAAACTGACTTACAGTGTACATTTAGGGGGCCTACCTTCTAAGGGCAGCTTAACCCCCCATAAATTAACATTCATTATTTGGATCAATAGCCGTTGACAAAACCAATTACAATAAAGTCACATTCAACAGGATGCTGTTCTGGTGATGACTGTCCTATTAAAACCTCCCTCACTGCTTGATTATTACAGTGGTAAAGGAGGTGTTTGTATTGCAGATATGCAGGGTCCCAGCTGCCGGGGAGGGATCTGAATATCCAATCTCTGGTGATGCTATAGCCAGGGAGGCTAGAGCGATCCATGATTTTGGATTAATAAATAGGCCCCTAAGAGTAGGAGTAGAACACTAGAGATGCCAATTTGCATTTCCTCAAATATGCATCTGTACAATGACGTAGATCCCAAGACCAATATGGTAGTTTATCCCTCTCATTAGTGACTGGCAGCATGGCTACAGACTGCGTGGAGCATCCAAAGGATGCTTTGAGCAGCTCTGCATCAGCGATACTGGCTGAACGGCATCCTGCAAGCCTATGGCAGGGGCCGTGGGACAGTGATGGTGCCACCCCAGGACCCTGTACCCTGAGTGATGACACTTCTTGCACACCCTCTCCCTAAGCAGAGCCGGCCCTAGCCAACTTGGTGCCCTAGGCAAAAGTTTGACTGGTGCCCCCTACCCCTACACACTATATATATATATATATATATATATATATATATATATATATATATACATACATACATACATACATACATACATACATACATATGTACACGTACAGAATAATGCCCCTGTAGTGGTGCCCATATACAGTAGTAATACCCCCATAGTAATGCCCTTATAGTAGTGCTCCCATAGTAATGCCCATATGCAGTAGTAATATCCCCATGGTAATGCCACTGTAGTAGTGCCCATATACAGTAGTAATGCCCCTGCAGTGCCACTTAAAAAAAAAAAAAAACACCTTAATCTCCGCTCCTGCATCCGCCGCCATCCTGTCTGCCCGGCTGCTCCTCGGAAACTATAAGAGAGCTGTCATGGAGTTCAGGAGAGAACTCCAGCCTCCGGCTAACGCGGCTCTGCAGGGAAGGAGCCGAGCACCCGTTGGTAATAACATCTAGGTGGGCATCTGGCTCGGAGCCCCCCCTGCAGTGTCGGGCTGGAGGACACTGGCGCTGGGTGCAGCAGTGCCCCCCCCCAGTTGCTGCCCTGCCAGAATGAGCTTCTGTAACAGAAGCTTATTCTGACCTAGCCAAGTGCTGAGCTGCCGATCAGCAGCGACGGGGGCAGCAGCGGCAGGCAGGGGGGTCAGCAGCAGCAGAGCCGTCTGATGCCCCTTGGCATTTTAGTGGTCAGCAGCAGCAGAGCCGTCTGATGCCCCTTGGCATTTTAGTCGCCCCTAGGCATTTGCTTATAATGCCTATGCCTAGGACCCGCTCTGTCCCTACGGCCTCGCCCCCAACACCTTTCTCCTTTATTGCCAGATGTGTTTATTATAGTTTGTAACACTTGTGCCTGCTGAGATGTTATTACAGGATGAATCTTGGTTTAATGTGTTGTTTTAACTTATTACTACTTATATGTGTGACCCTTTTGAAGGTTAGGCATCTACGTTGCCTATCACTGTTACATGCTTCTCATTTCCAACACTAAAAGGAAGTCTATATTGAAAAACAAAGTAGCTTGTGTTCTTATTTGTTTTACAACATATTGGAGTACATAATAGAATTGCTTTTTGTGTGACTATTTAAATGTATTGCAGATGAAAATGAATGTGAGCAAGATAACGGTGGCTGCAGTGAGGTCTGTATCAATCTGAAGAACTCCCACCGCTGTGCGTGTGAAACAGGACGAGTGCTTCGCAGTGATGGAAAAACATGTGAAGGTGACTTATCTTCTCCATGATTTATTTTTATTTATTTATTTAACGTTATTTGTATATCACGCACACATTATGCAGCAATTTCCAGAGAATATTTTCATAATTCTAAGTAATTTATTTGCCATAAGTCTATTAAGTCTAATTGTCTTTCCAGAATGTTTTTGGAATGAGAGCAGGAGAAACAGAGGGGGACACTAAAGAGGGAGAGGAGGAAAGAGGTGGAAATCAGAACCCCAGGCAGCATCAGGGATAACATCTAGTAATGGATAATGCACTTGCCTATTGTGGTTTGAAAAGGGACAAGCCAGTTTGGGGAATAGTTATCAAACCATGGGCCTGATTCAGAGCTGTACGCTATTACACAATAATATGTTTATGCTGCAGGAGGTGTCTTGTGTAAAATAGATGCCTCCTGCTGGCTTCTGTGATTTGTGGCTGCATCCGACATACAAGGTATAAATGAATGGTGATTAGCATATATTAAGTCAGGGTCAGATCTATAATGGGTGCAGGGTGTGCAGTGCACACGGGCCCCTAGGTCCAGGGGGGCCCGCACCACACACCCTGCATATTACTTTAAGCCTATCTCTCCGAGGTCCCGCGCCGAGTGTCAGCACTGTACAAAAAGCCGGAAAAATGGCCGCCGCGGCACACTCTAGTTCCCAGAGTCTACTAATGTTCCAGTGGCTGGCCAGCTGCATTACCTGCCTGCCGGCCGCCGGGTGGGGTGGAGGGGGCACCGGACGGGGAATGCACACCGCCCCCTCCTCTCTAAAGACAGTCCTGTAGTAAGTGCTATAAACGAAAAAATATATTTAAAAAACATATATTAGTACCCTAATCCTAATTGGTATATAAGAAGGCTATAATTCACTAATAAATCAGCTAGGGAGTTATGCTCCTTGCAGGAGACATGGATAAACTTGTAACCACACAGCCGTGCCTCCTCCCACTGAGGAGAGACAGAGACGGAGCTGGCCGGGCCGGTGACTGCAAAATTGACCTGCAGCAGCTGAGAAGCTGTAAGCAGAGTTACTGGGTGCAGGGAGAGGGCCAGTCCCCTGAAACGAGCCCGGGGCCCATAGCAGCTGCACTTCCTGCACCTACTGTAGCTATGCCCTTGGAGGCAGCATCAGATCACTTTGCGTGACCATCAGTCACGTTACTCAGGATGGCTGGTGTTTTCAAGCAGATGAAGCCAGTGAAGCTGCGTGCAAACACGCAGCCACTGGCTTCAGTATGTTTAGAAAACGAGACCAACATGCTCCCATTTTTGGGGACGCTGCCTGACGCCATCCACGCTCTGCCCCCAAACAGCTGCGGCCTGTCAATCGGGCTGCAGTAACTGGGCACTGCAACAGTACATATTCTGCGTATGCCCAGATCTACTAACATTGGACTTGTACACAAAGTCACAAACCATTGTGTTTGTGTACAACTGTGAATCAGGCCCTATGTCCTGAAAACATGCGGAAACAGCTGTTTCTGCATGTTTAAGGCAGAATCCAGTTTCACACTAAGGGGTCTATTTACTAAGCAGTGTTAGGAGACAGAGTGAAAAGTGATAAGGTGCCAGCCAATCAGCTCCCAACTGTCATTTTTCAAACACAGCCTGTGAGATGACAGTTGGGAGCTGATTGGCTGGCACCTTATCACTTTCTTATGACTTTTCACTCTGTCTCCTAACACTGCTTAGTAAATAGACCCCATAGTCTTCTATGGGGACGGCTACTTAACAAACGCTGAAATGCTCAGTGATAAAGAATGTTAATTTTCAGGGCTGAGGAATAAACACTGAAGCTATAAGAGCAGGGACATCTATCTAATGCATAATCGATTTATATTTTGTGCAAAATTCTATTCACCCAAACCACAGAGGTGACAACTCTGTCCACATTAAATCGGTATTTAAACCAGCAAAAGTATTCAAAACTGAGCAAAGTCTTGTGTGTGTTTTCCACATGTAAGTTCCATCTGCAGCCTCTTTTTTTTTTTTTCTTCAAATGTGTCCTAGCTACACCCAAACTGTATAACTGCTAAGGCTGTGCTGGAGGGTGCATGCAGTAATGCTGGGTATACACTACACGATAAATATCAGTGATCCTATAAACGCTCCGATCCGACAGAGCGATTATCCAATCAGTGCGCACCCGTACACACTGAGCACAGTGTGTACTTTCTATTGATCTCTACACTGGGACCGGGATGTCGGGAACGCAGCACACGCTATATTGTCCTCCCGATCTGACCGTTGCAGGAACACTTGAAGCCGTTCATTGGCTTCAAAAGCTCTAACACTCCTGCATACACACTATCCAATCATTGGGTGATCAGCCCAATAATTGGATATTGTGTACCTGGCTTAAGTGAATATTCAACCGTTGCTCTGTGTGAAGGGAGAGACTGTGTGTTAAATAAAGAATTTGTGATGTGAACACTTATTAAATTGTTTATTAAAGATCTTTAGTTTATGCTATATAGCTATTTCAATAAATATATGTAAACTGGAATTGGAAACTTATATAAGTGACATAAATATATATTATGGCCAACCCTTCATAGTTATGAAAACTGTTATTCTTCTTTAACGAGCACATAGGGGCAAATTCAATTAGCCGTGGGGTTTAAAGCTATTTAATTATTAGGCAGTTTGCCGGAGCGGTAAACCCTAACACGCGTTAACCCATAGACTACGGGTTAAGTGCCTGGAATCTATTGGTTACCCCATACGATAATCCCCAGGGAGTACATTTAATGCAGATTTTATTTTCATGCAGCCCCTCTGGTGCTTACCGCGCCAGGTAGCAGCTCTAATATTGAATAGTTCAGGGCAGAATCTAATGTAATTGCATTTTTTCTATATTTTCTCATTGTTGAATCTCTTATTTTGTTTATACTGTTATGATGATGAGATCTGTGATTCCATAACTAGCTCAGTGACATATATCTCCTATTAGACATTGTGGGCTGTCAAAACAATAATGGAGGTTGCAGTCACATCTGTGTGCAGTCTGGTGAAACATTCCAGTGTCAGTGCCCAAGGGGACTTATCTTGTCTGAGGATAACCACACATGTCAAGGTATGTGCATTTACATTGTTCTTTTATTAGTACTCAGATACAAATACCAACTACATCATCTACATATCTTCTCCTGCACACTTGCATGACACAAGAAAAGGCTCTAAGAGGTGTCAGATGTTTAATGCCTATGGGTGAAAACGGGTGAGTATAGTGTCAGTTCATTCTGCACTGTTACAAGTCTACCAGGATTATTAATTAATTATTTATTAACAGTTTCTTATATAGCGCAGCATATTCCATTGCGCTTTAAAATTGGAAACCACATTAATAAAACAAAACTGGGTAGTAACAGACAGAGGTGAGTTTTCAGGAATGTTTGAAGGTTTGGAGACTAGATTGCACGGATTGGGTGCAGCCAGAGGAGCATATCTACCCATTAGCCAATATGGCATTCATCAGGGGCGCCAGCCAAGGGGGGATGCTGTCCGGTGGTGTCACCCCGGCCAGAGGGTAGAAACAGGACAGGACTGCCGTGGCTGGAGTCCCAGGTACGCTCCTGGCTCCTACCGGGGGCAGATGTCCAGGGCCGGATAGCTGCTGGTGCTTGCTAGAAGCTGCCTGGTGCTCTCCAATTCGTGAATCTTCTTTTTTTTTTTTTTTTTGACACAAGGCGTCATGTGCGCTGCATCGCTGCACTGATGAGCCGGCCACAGCCAGAAGATATGGTAAGTATCTGTGTGGGCTGCGGGGGCTGGACGCAGGTGGTGGGGAGCTGGCTTGGCAGACAGAAGGGGGGATGGCTGGGGAGACAGAAGGGGGGATGGCTGGGGAGACAGAAGGGGAGCTGGCTGGGGAGATGTTATAAGTACAGTGAGTAATTATTCATATAGTATGGTAGTATGGGGGAGGGGGCCCCAGTCGATTACTTTGCCAGGGCGCCTGGACCCCTAGATACACCCCTGGGTGCTGCCCAAAAAAATTCCTGTAGCCATGAATGGGAGCAAGTGATGCATGTGAATGAGAGATGCAGATCATGTGCAGAGCGAAGAGGCCGGGTTGGGAGATATTTTGAGATCAATGAAAAGATGTATATTGGTGTGATTTGGTTATAGCCTTATGTGTATGTAAAAGTATTTTATATTGAATACGGTAGAAAACCAGTAACCAGTGGAGGGACTAACAGAGCGGATCAGCAGACGATGAACGTTTGGCAAGGTAGTTCTGCCTCGCAGCTGCATTCAAAATGGATTGTAGTGTCAAGAGTCTGTTTTTTGGGAAGACCAGTAAGGAGACTATTGTAATAGTCAATGGGGGAAATAATGAGTGCATGGATTAGAGTTTTTGCAGGGTCTTGTGTAAGATATGGTTGAATTTTGAATATGTTTTTTAGATGTATATAACATGATTTCGAGATTGAATATTGGTAACAAAGGACAGTTCACAGTCAAGGATGACACCTAGGCAGCGAGCTTGTGGGGTGGGGCTGACTGTGGAGTTATCAACAGTGATAGAGATTTCAGGTGGGTAACTACTATTGGCCGGTGGAAATATAATCAATTCTGGTTTGGAAATGTTAAGTTTCAGGTGGCGAGATGACATACAAGATGAAATGGTAGAAAGGCATTCAATGACATGGACCAATACAGATGGTGGCAAATCTGGGGAGGATAAGTAGATTTGAGTATCGTCCGCGTACAGATGATACTGAAATTCAAAAGAGCCGATTAGTCTGCCAAGAGATGTGGTTAGATTGAGAAAAGCAGAGGACCTATAAAGATGAGTGACAGGGTGGGGCTTAGGTCCTGGGGGTCTACTCATTATCGGGGGGTCAGACGGCCCCCCGATGATTGTGTCCACCTTGCCGTGGGTGATGCTTATCACCGGAGCAATTCCGCATTGTACCGGCGCGAGGACAGCTGCTCGCACAGCGCATCCCCGGAACTCCTTATTATAGGAAGGAGCGGGGGCTCCCACAACGGGAACCAGTCAAGATGCCGGACATCAGGATGCCGACTCCGGAATCCCGATGCCCATCAGAATGCCGTCTCCCGCATCAAGAAAGGGATCAAGATACCGACATCAGCATCCCGAGCGCTGGCATCCCGAAGGTAAGTATGTGGGTTAGGCCGGGGATGGGGAGGTTAGGTTTAGGGACCTGCCTGGGTGGGTTAGGGTAAGGCACCAACCGAGTAGGGATAGGGTTATGCTGCGGGGAGGGGGGTTAGGGTTAGACACCACAGGGGGGAGGTTAGGGCTAGGTACTGCCCAGGGATGGTTAGGTTTAGGGTGCAGGAAGGGGGGGATTAGGTTTAGGCACCAACGGGGGAGGGTTAGGCGGGGAAGAGGGGGAGGATTAGGCTACTTACTGGCCCCGTTGGGATGTTCACCATTGGCATGCCACTGTCAGTCTTCTGACCGCTGACATCACGTCCGCTGGTAAGTCATACCAACTCCCCCACAACAAGTGCCATCTGGAGATGGTGTTTGTTCTCGCAGCAAATGCCGAAAACTAAAGTTTTCGAGGTTTGCTGAATATCAGGTGGTCCTATCGGTCCCCTGATAATTAATGGCCCGTTATATAAAATATGCAGAAACTAGCGTCTCCGGGCCATTAAGTGATGATGAATTTACCCCCTAATGAGGTAACTACAATCTTTTAGACGGAATTTAGTTTCACCCATGATAAAAGGGAAGCCTGTAACATTCACAAATGTGTAAACCGAAGTCTGACTGGTACAAAAAAGGCAAAGATTTTTTTTAAAGAAAAATGAAAGCAAGGGTCAAGTCATTTTATGGAGCTCGAATGGCCATATACCCCTCCGCACTGTATGGAGTGGCCATGTTATCTAATCTTAATGATCTTGTGTAACGCACAAAGCACTGGTGCACCTACAGCATTGTTTGGCAGGCTCACCATTGTTCTGCATCTGTTGGGGTGTGCAGCCATTTTCTCTCCGCTAAAGAACTTGATATTTGTATCATATCTGAGTTGGCTGAAATTGTGTCTAGTCTAATGCTTTGGATAGCAAGCAGTTGCAGTTAGAGGAAGAGGCACATACATTTAAGCCATTAATGGGTTTAAAACTGTGCAGTATTTGAGTAGAACAGTAGGTTTTGCTCTTAGTCTTAAGTGGTTAAAAGTTGAATTTTGATGCGACATATAGGGCCATTACAAGGTTTATAGGCCCATTAGGCAAAGCGTCACCATACCACCCCTGCCCTCCCATTTCCTCTTTCTAACACCTCACATGCAGACTTCACATTTTAAAATATACTTAATTCTGTGTCTATTTAAAAAAGGGAAAAAAATAGCTCCTCAATGCTCTGTTCTTGGCAATACTGGGCCTGATTCATTAGCGATCGCCACTGCGATTATGCGCGCAATCGGCCAACTGTTGCCTTCTGCGCATGCATCACAGTGCGTGAAGACTCGACTGCGATCGCAGTGACTACACAGACCATCGCAGAGTGATTGACAGGAAGGGAGTGTTTGGGGGTGGTGACGGGCTAGTGCATTTGAACGCCATTACAGGGGCATGCATAACTTAGCCACTGTTATGCTATAAGCAGCTTGGGCTTTCACTGCGTGCGATGAGATTAGCAATTCCTGAGTACGGTCAGACCTTGTGCAAGTGTGCTTGACGCTACGATTGTACTCAATGTTCCCGATTGTTTTGCAGACTTGCTAAGTATTATGCATGTGTGTAAGGTAAAGTGGGCGTCCTTATGTTAGACTGCGATGACATTGCGATTGTAATCATTAGCATATCTTCGCAGTGAGATTGCGTGCATAATCACTGTTATGATTGCAATAACGATACTCACTGAATCAGGCCCACTGACCACTGTATGCCACTGCTAGCATTGAGAAACATCCTTTATTTTTGTACCAGATGGCCTCGGCGTCACCCCCCAAGTGCCAGTGCCCTAATGGTAGCATCGGCCCTGCACTTACACTTTAAATCGAGCAGCTTTTCTTATTTCATATACCTCCTGAGTACACATACTTCACGTTTGTGTGGGCATCTTGAGAGAGCAGAGATTTTGCATGTGTGTGATGCATAAATGAGGTCTAAACCGTATATCTTTGATGCGATTAAGTAGCACCAAGCTGTTATGTACCCTTTGTATCATGCCTAGCATATTCCTTTCAATTGACCATAAAAAGTTCTTGGTCTGCTTCTGTTAAGCTGTAATGTGCACCCTGACGGTGCACAGACATTGTTACCAGCTCTTGTCATGCTCAATATTGTATTGGTGTGAATTTATTAGGTGACCCTGACCTGCACCGAGAGTAATTGTTCTGCTCAGTTACTAAGATCTGTCTGTGATGGAACATTTAATCCTACCTCTAATAACCACCAGGGATTCTCACAATAGAAGTTATAGCAAATTACATTTTCTGAATGTGTGACCTGCATTTATCTACCTGCTGCTTCTGTGGAATATACTGTAGAACTCAAGTGAATAGTAAAACTTTTCTTTTTTTTTAACTGTTTTGTTTTTTTTCTGCACCAGTATTCTTCAGTGTTCTACGTTCCTCCCTTTTCAGTTCCAGTGTTATGTAAACCAAGCTCCATAGAGGTCTCTGTCCCAAAGGATCTAGTTGGGGGGCTTGAGCTGTCGCTGACTAATTCCTCCTGCAAGGGTTTGTCCAACGGCACTCACGTCAATATCCTCTTCACCCTGAAGACTTGTGGGACAGTTGTTAAGGTTTGTAACTGTGACCGGGATACACATTAAATATTACACATCATTCCACCTCATACTTCTCTACTTTTAAATGCTACCTTCCAGGAGATCCCAAAGCAGAAGCAGAAGTAGAAGTGGGAGGTGCTGGGGCATCTGGGGAATCCATTTGTGACATTGGGCATTGGGGGACATGATGATGGCTCCTGGAGTCTGGTCTACCCTCCCAGGAGTGCAAGTGAATACTCTGCGAAATTCAGGAGCCTCCTGAACATTCCAGGAGAGTAGTACAATCCAAGTTTTATTCATTTAAAAGATGTATATTTTGTTTAAGCCCTGTGGCGTTCTCAGGGTTCCAGCATACCTACCAATAATCACAATTTTTGCAGGGTAGTAAAGATTGAGCAACCTAAAGGGAACATTTCCTCATCTGAAATGATGATGGTTTAGGCAGATCTAGACTGGTTCAGTAGCTGTACATGGTATATGGGTGGATCAAGAGCATGGCTTATTGTCTGTCACTCAAATGATAAAGTACAAACATTTATAATAAACCCAAAATCTTTTTTTAGCCTAAATGTGTATATTACACGCACAATATATATTAATATATTTTTATCACACACATAGATTTCCATGACACATTTTTAAATTTGTTAAAAAAACTATTTTAAATAAGGCTGATAGTATCACCTGCTGCAAATGCACACAGATACTTGCCAGTATCTGTAAAAAGAATTGGTCTGTTATGTGACACATAATAAACAATAAAAGAAAAATTAAATAAAGTAATAACTAGAGAGTTCACAAAGAATGTGAGGAGATGGTGTATATAATATACAAATAAATGTATGATTACAAGAGAAAAAAATATAACAACATAAAAAATGTAAAAAATCACAGCATAACAATGGTTATTAAAATATCTGAATGAAAAAGGTGTGCTAGTATGTGTAGTTGGATGCTCTCAGCTCGGGTCTCTGAGCCATGTAACTTGGTGAATGTTTTTTTTTTTTTTTTTACCATCACATGAGTTTTTGTGGACTGAACCCAAATTCTCCAGAAGCTATAACATTATTGAAACATCATCATACGAAGTCCATGTATGGGTAGCGTCACAGTACACTGTTTAAGCATCAGGAATACTTGCTGCTGTTAAAATACACCGTCTAGTTTCATAATTTTATTTGGTGTCAAATTATTAGTGATATATTTGGACAAAGTGGGCACCTCAAGTCTGAATTCAAATATGGTTAATACTTTATCAAAAATTTCGAGTTTTCCGGTATTGGTAAAACCCTAAAATAACAAATGTATTTTAAACATAAGTGTTGCCTATATTCACTTATCTTCAATTGTTTCCATGTTTTACAGGTAGTAAGCGATAAAATCATTGCTACCAATCTAGTGACAGGAATGCCCAAGCAGACCCTAGGAAGTAATGGGGATATTATAATTCGTACAAGCAAGATACTGATCCCTATAACATGCGAGTTCCCCAGACTTTACACCATCTCCGAGGGTTATGTACCCAACCTTAAAAACTCACCGTTGGAAATTATGGGGCGTAACAGGGGAACCTTTCCCTTCACCCTGGAGATATTCAAGGATAAGGATTTCGACAAGCCCTACAAAGAGACTCTACCAGTGCTCAAAGTCAGAGATTCCCTTTTCTTTGGAATTGAACCTTTGATGCGTGTGAATGGTCTGGAGACCCTGGTGGAAAGTTGTTTTGCGACACCTACCTCCAAAAATGATGAAATCCTGAAATACTACTTAATCCAGGATGGGCAAGTGTTACAATTATTTAACCTCCATATAGTACTTAGTGTTTCCAGTATTGTAATAGTTTCATATACAACTAAGGGGCATATTACGCATGCGTCCGTACAGGCCGTGGGGGGCTCAGAAGGATCTCTCTCTGCCTGTATGTCTGTCTCTCTCTCCCCCCCCCCCCTCCCATTTGTAGATGCATTTAGCTACCAGGGCCATGCTATGGGGGCTATTTTTGCAACTGCCGCAGTACCCCTAACATGCATTATGGTGATTCAGAAGATTTGAGTAGATCCCCCAAAAATAGTTGTTTATTTGGGGGGGCTATAACACAAAATTATTTTGCCAAATATGCCCTAAAATAGATTAGGGAAAGTTTCACAATTATTTTTTGATCCCCCTTATTCCATTTGGCTGCAGCATTTTAGAACTTTAGCCTAGAACTGGAACTCATGAAGAGCCTATGAAGTGCCATGCCACCAGAGGGGGTATTAGACGTAGACGTCAGCATGACTCACACCTAAAAAGCTCCGTCCACCAACCACCTCCAACTTGACACACCGCTAACAGTCACGCATCTTGTACAGAGTGGGGAATACCTCTCATTTGTCTGACCAGGTTATTCAGTCTGTCGCAATACATGATGGTAGCTGCTCAACCACTTCAGTAATATCACTCAGGTGCATGTAAGGGAGGGGTTAGTCTATACAAGAAACAAAAAAAGTATTCCCCCAGCACTCAGAATTAAATCAGCAATAGATTTGAAAAACTACATGGTGGTAGACATTTCAGAGATCTCAGTTGCATATATTTGCAAAGATATGGCTAAGCCTCAGGACTGCATCACGGAGTCTCTGAGCATCTAGAAACATGTATTGCTGTATTGAGAGGCATAGATGGGACAAGCATTTTGAGGGCATGCTGGTTCTTGGAGTGCCATTAGGAGGACTTAGGGGTGACTCCAAGGTATGCTGGCTCTCAATTCAGGTATATTTGTATGTGCAATTATCATGTGGCCTTAAATTATTATTTTATTTATTTTTTATTTATTTTTTCTTTCTCTTATTGTGTGTATGTATGTGTGTGTATATATATATTTATTATATATATATTATTTTTTATATATATATATTATTTTTTTCTTAGCATTTTAATTACACCATTCACCTGTGTATAACCCATTAACACATAGTTTTTGCTTTATTCTTATTAACACGTACTAACACTTTAGTCTCTCACTGGTATGCTTCACTGGGGTAGCTGGCCTTCGCCGGCTTTTTGGGGGTTCTGCACCCCGGACTATGACCAAGTGATAGGGACCTCCGGTATCAGAGATGCCGTGACGCGGCCCAGAGGCTTAGCCATATCTTTGCAAATATAATCAACTGAGATCTCTGAAATTTCTACCACCATGTAGTTTTTCAAATCTTATTACTGATTTCATTCTGAGTGCTGGGGGATTACTTTTTTATTCAGTCTATCGGTCTGTGCAGGCATGTTCTTCTAGAGAGACACCCTAATGCTTCTAAAGAGAGACCAATCCACATCAGCTGTTCATTATATGCCCCATAGTAATGCTATAGTTAATGCTATAGTTAATTTTATGATTGCCTGGGCCATGGCCACACCTTCCAGATTTGGTCACACCCCCAGTACCCCAGGCCCTGGTCCGCTCTCAATGGCCCTGCATATTACATCACATAACAGTGTTTTCATACCATTATAACATGCACTCTACACACCACTCACTAAAAATGGAATATCGCCCTATTCAAGGTGGGCAACAGGTTAGACTGAATTGCTAAGCAGGGTAATTCTGGTAACTTTGTAGAAACTCAATGACATTTACCGAGTGGGAAAGTGGTGAAAACATTAGTATCACAGGCAGTATGGAGAGGGAATGACCAGCACTGGTGGTTGCAACCACCATTTTATAAGACAGAAGAGGGGGATGTTTTAGTCTACCTTGAAAAAGACCATTTCTGTTGAAACGTGTTGGCTTTGGAGATTAAAAGTATTCCTTATGGACTTTTTCATATGACCACCAGGATCCCCCTCATAAGGTAGATACACTTTCAACTACTTGTCGGGAAAAGTTTTTGAACTTTATAACACCTTGTATCCACCATTGTGTTTGGGGAGCCAGGAACCATGTGTTTTTTAAAGATTGGCTGATGCTTGAATTTTTTATTGAATAAAATACTTACCTTTTGGATTTATAAATCAACACGTGTCGTTGCTGAGGATCTTTGTATGAGTTAAAGATACTGTTATAGGAGGAAAGTGCATATATGTCCTGTGAGTATGGTACGCTTGCTGACGAAGATCTTTATATACCTGATTTCATCTATATTAAAGTGAGTGGGGTACGACACCTTCATTGGAAAGATCCTTCATCTGAGTTCTGCCTTTGTTTGTACTCCACAACCTGTTCGCGCATGTACAGTTCGCAAACATCGTCTCGCACCATGCGTTCTCACACTTGCGTTGCTTGCTGAATCAGGCCCAGTGTTGGCCATAGGAGAGAACTTTTCATATAGGGGTGTCCAAGACAGGGCCGAAACTAGGATATCTGTACCCCGGGGTAAGGCAGTAATTTTGCACCTGGATTTTGTTCTTGCTCCTCCATAAGGTAGTGCAGTCGTAAGTTACCAGGGACGTCTATTATTCCACACACAATAATGCCCATTACACATTATGCCACACACTGTAATGCCTACTACCAAAGTGCCACTTACATATTTGCTCCTGACAGCATTTTATGCCCCACAGTAAATTTCTAATTACTTTTAAATTACCTGCTCGTTGCCAGGGGTCTCACATGCTCGTTGCCAGGGGTCTCATGCTCTGGGTTTCATGCTCATTGCCAGGGGTCTCACGGGAGAATATGCAGATTTCTGCATCTTCTCCCGGCAGCGGCAGCGTTCCCGGAACTTCCAGGAGCACTATGTGCTATGCGCTGGCCTAACAGACACTAGAGGTCCAGTGGCACCGGTCTCCTCTTTGACAGTGGCCATTTTTGGAGGGCCGTTTTCAGCAGATTCCATGCGGACGGTTAGTCCATATGGAGTCTGCAACTCCCAAGCAACCGCGCCCCATAAGCCTCCACGCCCCCAAGCCACCGTGGGGTTTGCATAAGCTGAGTCAGCCCTTCAGCACCCCCTGAAATCTGGCGCCCGGTGCACATGGACCTCTAGCCCCCCCCCCCAGTTGTGGCCCTGTCCAAGATAACATGGCTATTTGCCCTCTCACAAACAGCTTTTTAATTTTGGCTTAGATTCCAAACTTAATAAGTATTTCTCAGGAACTCTGTTTTTTTTGCATCTTCCACATAGCTTCCTCTTGATTCTCCACGCGCACTTCCATTTATAATCATACCTACCTTATGCTTCTAATTTTAACCAACACACCCAGCTTCCTGTTATTAAGCCCCCCTAAAAATAAAAACTCATGCAAGAGACTTATCAACAAATCCACTTCCTCATTTATCTGCACTTACTCTGTAGGTCTTTCCCTGCACTGTAACAATGACAGGCTCCTGCAGAGTCAGCATAACAATCTGTGTCAGGGACTAGGAAGGGAGACAAATAGTTTTTCCCTGCGGTTACCCATGTCTAGCAATGTCATTGTTGGAGAAAGAAGACAGGGGCTGACAGTCATATAGGCTGTATTTTTATTTAATGCCAAATAAAACATAAAATGGAAGACCTCTACCTGGTTTTCATTGTCAAAATTGCCTGAAAATTCAATGTCCGTTTCAACGATGTGATAAATATAGAACATGAAATCTAACAGAACTCTGTACAAGAAAAGAAAAACATAGCTGAAAAAGTTATTTTCAGGGCCGATTAACAATGGGACGGATGAAACTACAGCTCTAAGCCTCCATATAATAATAGGCCCATCATCATGATGGAGCGATGATGACCAGCCGCCTAGCAGGCCATACATACGACTGTAAATCATAATTTTAACATTATATTTCTATTTTCCTCACACACTGATGCAATTTTATTGCTTTTATGTATCTAGGGAGGCATTGGCGCTGATAGTGTAGGGGCCGTACACACCCACATGGCATCAGTCACGCCCACACAGTACAAGTCATCGCTCCTCCACTTCTCACTACAGGCCTTAGGGGTCTATTTACTAAGCAGTGTTAGGAGACAGAGTGAAAAGTGATAAGACGATGACAAGGTGCCAGCCAATCAGCTCCCAACTGTCATCTCACAGGCTGTGTTTGAAAAATGACAGTTGGGAGCTGATTGGCTGGCACCTTATAACTTTTCACTCTGTCTCCTAACACTGCTTAGTAAATAGACCCCACAGTCATTTCAGCCCCAGGACTATGTGGCCCTGACTATTTTACACGATTTCAGAATCTCCCTATAATCAGGAAAATTCTGATAATGGGCAACTTAACCTTTTCGATGGGGATACAAACCTGTTACTGGGTACACGTTTTACAGATTGCAGAATGACATTGTGTGGAGCACCAGAGCAAAAGTCTAATTTAAAGATTGTATCGGAAAGAACTTTATACCTCTGAGAAATTACCCGTTCCTCCATAAAATTATTCCAGCCATTATGCTCATCTCTAGAAGCTAATATAATATCAACAAGAAATGTACGAAGGCCACTATCAAACACAGGTTAAGTTGGTGAACACCCAAATTACCCTTTTTCTTTCTTTATTATCACTAGAAGCCAAGTTCATCAGGAAATTTAGATTAAGCTATAATGGGACAGGGGCTGATGTGAATAATAACATTTTCTTTGAGCAATGATGGGTAAGATTGTTAGCGCTATATAAATAAATAATGGTCATTTCTCCAGGATCGTAGATTGAATACATAAATATGCTTGTGTATTGAATGACACTTCATTCCAGGATATTTAATATTGTAAAGACTAATCTATTTAATATAATAGTCACAACATTTATTAATATTACTATTATTATCCTTTATTTATATAGCACTACAAGTGTTCCGCAGTGCCTTACACAGTACATAAATAAGTGAACAAGAAACCAGTGACTTACAGTACAATACAATGCAGGACACGTACAAGGTTTATATACATTACTGCATTAGTGATCATAACACCCAAGTAAGCAACAGGGCATAAGCAACCAAGTGATAGATGCCCAAGTGGGGAGTGAGGAGTAGATGAAGGTATAAGTAAGGAGAAGCACAAGAGTGTAGAGGGCCCTGCTCATGAAAGCCTACATTCTTATGGGGAGTGGCAGTCAAACAGGCATGGCACAGAAGGGGTAGACAGGGAAGGAGCATGCAGCGGTGAGTTAGGATGAAAGCTGGAAGGCCTTGATGAAGTAGTTAAATTTGGAGGTGACATTAATTACACCCAGTTTTATGACCACCTTTGACATTTTCACTGCATTTAGCCGCCATGTTCCTTACAGCAAGCCAGGAACCCACAGCACATTATTAGTACTCCCACATTGATCCCATATACCGGAACATGTGAGTAGACTGTGCTCAGTTTCCTGGCCGGTGATACTACTTACATCTGCAAGATAGATTTTCTCTTTGTGCTGTTGGTCAAGATCCAAGAAGAAATTTCTTTTTTCATGCGATTTATTTATATATATATATATATATAATGTAGAAACGCCCCTTAAAAATCCTACATTCGCCCCTGAGATTTGCCTCTATCGTTTGACTATTATACTCCTGCATGCCCTTTTCTTTTGCAAATTCTCATTTGGTTAATTTTCCACAGTAAAATAGTTTACTATTCAATCTGGATCTTTCCTGATCTGCCTGTAATGCCTCCCACCTTCTTGGTTATTAACCTATCTGACTGTAATAATGACATCCCACATGTCATCTCTGAACAGTAGAAGCTCAACCTTAAATATTCACAGCTAATTGCCCTTATTTGTTTTTCTTAACTCCCTTTGAAATACAGTACATTATTTAGTTACTTCCTGTACATACACTTTGGAGATGTCACTGGAAAATTGCTTGCATTCTTCTTTTGTCCTGCACCTGGGGCCATAACTTGGTGCAAAATATGCTTATTTGTTCAAGCATCAAACACGCATTTTGCCTTTATTGTTCCAACCTATATAAACATATACAGATTGGAACAAGTTGAACCTTGAAAAGGGAATGGACAAATTAAAGTTGCATGAAAATGAGTTGGGCTAGTTTGTAAACTATTATAAAACTATGTAGGCAGCAGTAGAACAAAGAGAAGATGATCTGTCATGTCTTCTAAACATTTCTTTTTTTATGCTTAATTTCTAGGTGCGTCTCAGATGATGCCGTAAAACAGTACACATCAAAAGATCATCTTGCCAAACACTTTCAGGTTCCAGTGTTTAAATTTGTGGGAAAGGATAACAAGGTATATGTTATGATTGTAATATATTGTTGTTTTATTTGAGTATGTGCTAAGTAATTTATACATAGAGAACTGCATGTTTAACATGGAATGTTAAGCTTTGCGAGAGAACTTTATTCCATTTTAATGGCAGCTGTGTAGAGGAGTGACTAAAAAAATAAGCTGAGCCCAAAAAACAATAATAAACTTAAACCTACAATTTAAATGTCCTTTTAATAAAGAGGTTAGAATAATATCAATTAATGTAAATGTAAAAGTTTTTACCGTGAGTGCACACATCTGTTAGCTCTTATCAGCTGTGTTTTGCAAAAGGTAACAGGACTGCAGTGTCATTTAATGGGACTTCTAACAGGTAGTCTGCTTTGTGTAGAAACCTATATTTGGAGTCTATTTACTAATGTTCAGCATTGAGGCTGATTTTCTGACATTGCAGCCAGAAGAAGATATATTGATATGAAAAGAAATCTATCGATAAAATATCACTGGGGCAGTGGCACTAAGCTTGGAATGCCAAGGCAATACTATCTGGAAGTAGTAAGGGTTGAATTTCCACATTGCTGGACCAGTCAGAGCAAGTATGTGCATGCATATCCTGACTAAGCGTTTGATGAATATACAGTGGAACTAAAAGCCCAGACTTGGGCTTCAAGTTCCACTTAATGAATGTAAAAAATGCATTTTTAAAAACTGGTTAAAAATGTTAAGAGAAAAAATATTTAATTAAACATTGGCAATTTGTACAGCCATGGTCCTTGTTAAATAGGCTTCTCCATGTTTTATACATAAATCATAATCAATTGTAAAATGTAATCTTATAGATTCATGAACAGACAATCACAGTATAAAATATATGTATATGAAAAAAAGTAATAGCACAATTATGATAAGGTAAAAATCATCCAATCAACATAAATTAGCATTCAGTCCCAAGCAAAATGGAGCTTAGTAGGAGCATAAGCTTGTCAGTGAGTCTGTATTTGGAGCAGTCTCCTGGTGTTAAATGGAAGATTGTATTCAGCATAAAGTTATAATGTCCAGATCCAGTGTCGAGAGTTGTGGGGTTTCCTTTAGCAAAGCTGGTAGAACTTTTGCAGTAATAGTCCCCTGTAACACAGGTCCGGTCAGCTGGTAGCATAGGCAATGGCAAAAAAAACACCAATGTGTACAGTCACAACTTTATCCTTTGTTAAAGCAGTGACTGTATACAGCGAAATGCGTCGGCCTCTGGCTGATTCACCCTCCACTATGTACAGTCCAGCGGGAGCCTATCTTCACTTTGCCTACATTGCTGGGGTTTTTTACACCTGTGAGTGTCCCTGTTAATTATGAACAGTAGGAACTTTATATAACAACATTTTGAGGTTCATTAATGACAGGACTAAGCACTTTTAGGACCTGATTTATATTGGGAATGTAGTCAGAAAGAGCAAGTAACTGTGCATGTTGGTAAAATCTTTTTGCACTGCAGGTGGGGCAGATGTAAAATGTTCAGCAGAATTATACTACAATTCCATCTGACTGCTGGGTGGCATGCTGGATTATTTTCAAGCACCCATCCCAGGTGCGACCTGGCTGAGACCCCTTACAGACAGACGGCAAGACCCTGCACTAATGCTGGGTCGATTACGTCATTTGGATCACATGGTGGGCTGGTGCTTGGCGATGATCTCATCTCCAAACGCTGGCTCTTCCTATGCAGAGAATGGGACCCGGGTAGCATCGACCCGGGTTAGCCGTTAACGCTGCATCACGAGCAGGGTTGAACACATGTTCAACCCTTCTCATGACCAGGGTTGCAATGCCAGGTCACACGACTCTGCTTATTTCAACCTGTCCCTTTCAACACAGCACAGTAACTTGGGTTGCTGCGCGCTCACGTGCAATAACCCGGGTTATTGCTGTTAGTGTTAAAGGGGTATTAGATCTGGGAGGGGGTGTGTACAAACTGAAATCTAAATTGCAGTGTAAAAATAATCTGTCCAGCATTTGTGGGCTACATGCAAAAGCAGCCAGCATTTAATTTTTTTTTTCTATGTATTTGCACCCCTTGCATTGCAACATGGTTGTGTTCATTTGCACAGTTATTTTCTTTATCTTACTCTATTCCCAAATCTGAATCAGGCCCGTAGTGGAGTTGGGGGCTGCAGCAATTGAAGGCGTTAAGGCCTACCAACCTTACATAAATACATGTCACTAAGATAATCTTGTTTCCCACCACGTAGGAGGTGTTCCTGCACTGCCAGATTTTGGTCTGTGGAGCCACGGATGAGCGTTCACGCTGTGCTCAAGGTTGCCGCCACCGGATGCGCAGATCAGCAGATATGGAGGATGGAACAAGTCATCTGTCAAACCATCTCCTCACTGGAGGTCCCATAATAATAGATATGGAAGACTAGCTTCTCTCCATCCAGATCCACAGTGCTGTAAATAATTGTCCTCACTATGATGCTAATTCCAGCCTTCCATCTTTTTAGCCATTATATTTAAAACTATTCCCTGATTTCACTTTATTTATCTAACCTATGTAAGTATTTTTTTTACACTTTACACTCTATGTACCATCTGAAAACCTGGCAATCCAATTTTTGTCACCAGATATGTGAAGCTAAAATACTGTATGGTTTCTAATTGTATCTGATTAAAAGAGAGCAGCTATTTGTCCAGGATATCGCCCATTTTTGCTCTGATACATTTTTGGTTTTTTTCATTTTTTTATTCTAACTTGGCATATAAAAAAATAAAACCTAGTTGGGGTGACCATAAAAGATAACAGAATATTGGGGGGTGCTAGGTGCGAGACCCCCTCCCCCCCATCATTTTTAGGGACATAAGATCTCTTGCTATGAACACATTTGCATGTCCATGGACATTCAATTTCGTAACACCACCTACAATAATATTGAGTCACCTCTCCAAATACACACTCACTTATAGCATTCTCACGAAGCTCAGACCTTTGTGATCCTTGCTCCAGGTTACACTACCTCTCCTTCACATACACGAATGACTGCGTACTGCCCTTTGCTATGACCAGTCTAACAGCAGCACCCTACTCCCTGCTTATTCAGACACTGCGAAGGGTGATAACAGGAGGATTGCTGAATATGGCAGCAACTGTATTATGTAACGCTTCCCTATGTAGCTATACAAATCATAATGCTGCCACTGCATCACCCATTTCAAATAGAGCTCCTAATCTTTCCTCGCTACACATCCCCCTGCCTACTTTACAACCAACACCAATCTACGGTCTCCTTTATTGGGCTATTCCCTAATAGGATAAGTGCTTTGGATATTTACCAAAAGTATTCCGCTCCTAAACATGCTTCTAAATTAGGCTAAGTGCAAAGTTAAACGCCTACAGTACTTGTACTTTGTCTCCCCATTCCCTTAAGTAAGCTTTGTAGAGTTTGACTTTCTTCATCTAAGTCAATCCTGTCTGCAATTATTACCTGCATTGCAAATGATCTTTAAGGTATTGACATAATCTGACAGTGCGCCTCAAACACACCAATAATAATTTTACATGCATGTACATACACTTTTATAAGAACACACACCTTTCATGCACACTCATACAAAAGTAAAACCCACACATACACAAACACACACGCATTCAGTTCTTTAAATAACTGTTTAACTTAAACATTTTGCAGCAGTCAAAAGCCAGCTAATTGCATTGCCTAATCCAGACTTCAAAATATAAAGTGAATATGCAACAAAAATGTAATTAAAAGTAATATATATATATATATATTTTTTTTTTTTTGCAATATTGCACCATGTTACAAATATGTGAGAGGTCCTATAGAAGTTTTATTCTTATCCCTTTCAAGGGCTTTGTTATCAATTTGGAATAAAAATTGTCATATTTGTTTTGTCCCAGTCATCTGCATGCTATAAGTGAAGCAAAGTATTATCTGCACGTTGCCAGAAAGCATGTACAGTACAAACCAATCAATTGACATCATTTGGTGATAGGTAAACACCTTTTGCATTATACGCAAAACAGAACTATGTGATTTATATATTATTTAGGGATTTGTTTATCAAGGGGAGGAGATCTCTAAATCCTGCGACAATGGAAGTCTCCCTAGGATTTAGTCCTTCTCCCTATTTACCATTCTGCGCAGCCTGTGGTGCTCATTGTCAGGTACCAGTGATTAGGGGCCTTCGGAGCATAGAGAAGATACCTACCGCATACTTATAAAGAACAGGGGCGGTACCTGTACTGGCCACTGTCCTCCTATGCTATGGCCATCTCAGCAAGACGATACCTGGTTCAATAAAAAAATATATTATAATAAAATTAAGCATTTTTTTTCTTCTGAAAGCTGTTTTAATAAGCGTGTGTGTTTTTGATTAAAATATATATTTTCTGTTAACGAATCTGCACCTGGAAGCCTGAGACCATAACTATGGCAATGCCGGGTGACACGAGCAGTAGGGACCCCATCTGGTTGGTGATGTGGCAAGTCACTGAATATTGCTGCCAGCTAATATCATTGGGGCATTGTGGTGAGATTCAGGCATCATGTGTCAGTGTATATTTGTATATATTACTCCAAATTATGGAATAGACCAGTCCCAAGTTTTCCAGATATTATACAGTATTTCATAAACACTGATTTAGTTTGTTTCTCTCCAAGGAGGAGCTGTATCAAGCCTTGGGGAGAGTAAAGTACCAACCAATCAGCTTCTGTCTGTTTACAGACAGAGCTTGAAACAATGACAGAAGCTGATTGGTTAGTACTTTATCGCTCTCTACTTTAATACACATCCCCCATAAGACAGTAGTATAGCTAATAATGTAAACGGTGCTTATCCAGAGTAGAAGCAACCAATGACTGTGAGCTATGCATTAAATTCCCTAGAATTTAGTGCCATCTCTGCAGGGGCATCTTAAGCGAGGAGGGGGCCCGTGTGCACTCCCCTTGCGGGGCCCCCTCCTCTCACCCTGGTGGCCAGCCGCTGCGGCCATTTTCCGGCATTCTGTGCATGCACAGTAGACTCCGGGCACATTCTAGTGTCCGGAGTATACTGCGCATGTGCAGAACACCGGATATATGGCCGCGGCGGCCAGTTTCCGGTGTTCTGAGCAGCGCTGACACCCGACGCAGGACCACGGACAGGTAAGTTTAAAATAGTATGGGTGCAGTGTGCGGTGCGGTGCCCCCCTGGACCGCACACACTGCACCCATTATAGTTACGCCACTGCATCCCTGAGATATGAGGCACTTCATCCACAAAACAACCACCAGGGTTGTCTTAAGAGCAGTGTGGGCCCTGGGCAAAGCAATGCACTCGGGCCCCTACCCACCCAGTCACAGGAAAAGAATGTAAATGGTCAATAAAATTAAACCCTCCTGCATGCCCATCAGACGTCCCACACACGGGGGGGGGGGGGGGGGGGGGGGGGGGGGGGGGGGGGTCTCTCGAGATGGGATGGGGGAGCTTAGATCAGAACACAGTGCACCAGCGGCCGACTTATAAAAATATCACAAATTTACCAACTGGCCGCAGCGGCAGGGGGGCGGGTTGGCATTCTCTGCAAGCTTCGGGCCCTTGGGCAACTGCCCAACAAGCCCAATGGAAAAGATGGCCCTGACAACCAGTGTGTATGGGTGACAGGTGCATATCATTGCTATAGGTGCACTAGATATGTGAAGAAGCAACTTGTCAATGCTTAGAGTGCGGCATAACTCTATGTTGCAGGATTCACATAATATACTTATTATACAGAAAGCTGGAGATATGCCCCAGTGCTGAGGGACTGCATTCACTGGTTTTAGGTTTATCCTATTTTGTATATTAATCATTATAACAGTATGCATTATAACTAATATTGAAAACATACTCTTGGTCACAGTGTAAGCTGGAATGTTTCAACATATTTATTTATTTTACAGACATAAAAAACAGAGGGGTTAGACCCATGCAGAGCTTTGGTGGTGGATGAGGGAACAGTAAAAAAAAAAATATATATATATATCATACTGGGCCTGATTTACACACACATATATAAATTGTATTTACTCCATGATCAGTGTTTGATTGACTGGCTCATCTCCTAAGTTAGGTATAATGCACTCAGCTTTTGCCTAGCAGAGCATTCAGGGTCTCCATCAATCAGAGAGGCGTTGACTATGGAATCCTGGTGTAAGTAGGGCTTTGTTTCCAGCCCTCCGATAATGTATTGCTCAGTGAGCCTGCACCTATAGATTATCTGACACTCACTGAGAGAGAATGAATCCTTAGTATCTATAGCGACCATTTGAAAGTATATCTCATAACTGCCCATGCTGTTCTGGGGTCTCCTATTTCATAATGGGAAACTCCATAGATCATATGGCTATCTCACTAGTGATTACTATTTTATTAAATAAGGAATTCCTGAACACGCAGCGAATGTCAACTCTTTGTTCTCATTTGTTACCTTGATCCCTGCATCCGAATAATGTATACAGTGCACATTCTTTAATGCAACGAAATATATAATACCACAACTAAAAAGAGCCCTGCTTTTAATAAGGTCAATATAAATCTGCTTATTAAGTTCAAAGTTCAAATGTTCACATTAAGGTCACGGGGCAACAATCTGGGGGTAGGATAAGAGTAATAGTGCCTCCGTCTAGCAGATTGTTCTAATTAATAGGAGGTTTAAAAAGGTGAAATAGCCAATGGCATATCCTGTGGAGAATGATTTGATAATAAATATACGGTAATGGAAATATAGTGAAGACAGATGAGCAATGCAGAACAGTGAATGTCTTTGACATGCCCAGTAAGGTGAGCAGAATGGCAATTAGCAGACAAATAAACAAGTCCAGCCCATGGCATCTGGAAATTAGAGGCGGCCCACTATATAAAAACAAAGAAAGCTGCAATCACTGAACCCTGCTAGCCAGATGCATGCTTAACGGACACACAAGTTGATGAACAACTGTCCATTAGAGGAATGCTTCAGTGTTCTCATGGTGAATAGCTATGCAGTGCTGTAACCACTGAATGCCAGGCTGTACACCGCAGCAAGACTTCAGGACAAATGGACAAAGGCGTCATTACTTTTATAGTTCATCTTTTTCCTCCTCGTTGCAGATGCAGGATAATCGTTGGCTGTTCATGAAAGGTTTACATCCCAAGGTCCAGACAGTATTAAAGACTGTGTCTGCCACTGCTTCACAGGCTGCAGGGGGTAAAAGCATACGTTATATTTACATCTATGTGTTATACAAGGCAGCAAAAATTTCATGTTTTATAAGCAAAGTGTAAAAAAGCTACAGTTCAGAATTTAATAATTTGTGCATTAGAGTCCTCTAGGAATAAATGGCTGAAATGCAGAAAGCATTTTGTAATATTTCCCTTATGTAACATTTCTTGCATAGAGTTACCCTTATTATACTACTACTTGTATTATGTTACCCTCACTTTTTCTGTGAAAAGCTGACCATAGAGTGCACATAGTGCAGCTGACCAGCCAAAACCGAGATGATATCGAAGCACATCTATCCACAGCACGATGTATGGAAGCGACCGCCATTCACAGCATGTACCCTGCAGTGTATAGAGACGTCGGAGTGTCCAGGCAGCTCTACACACTTCTCCTGCTGATGGCCCGCCCCCTCCTGTGGTGTCACAGGTTCTGGAACAGGGTGACACTGCTATATTACTGGAACACCCCACCTCTGTCATGGGAACTAAGGGGGAGGTTTATCAAATCTTGGAGCGAGATAAAGTGGAGAAGTTGCCAATATTAACAATCAGTTTATAAATGTTATTTTACAGGCTGTGCTAGAAAAAACACAGTTATAACCTGATTGGTTACAATGGATAATTTCTCCAAAATTTGAAAGATCTATCCCTAACTTTTCAAAATGTTTTGTGGTGTCCCTTCGTATGACTGAAAAATGGCATACATAGATAGACCGGGCCACCAGTATGCATGTAAGAGTCCCGTAGAGGGATGTGGATTAACAGAGAGTAAAAAAAAGTCATCAGTGTCTAGATAGACACCAGATGTTAGACAGTCAATAGGTTGACTGGGGCAAAAGGTCTTGTGCCTAACCCTTAAAAAAAAAAGGGTTGACCTTTTGACCCGGTCGACCATTTGTACCTGTAGACCTTCTTACATGTCAAACTTTTGTCCTTGTCGACCTATTGACTAACATCTGGCGTCTATTTAGACATTGTCAACCTTTTTACTGTCTATCTATAGACTGGAACCCAGTGAAGTGGGCCCACAGCATGACTTGCAAGCTGGGGGTATCCATTTTTTTTTTTTTTTTAAACGACTCTCACCACCACATGGGTTTCTTATTATATATTTATTACTGGTGCAGGGAGTACTGATCTGGGGTGCAGGGGGTCTATACACAGAGGTGGTGGGAAGCAATACCATGATGTGAGGTGCAGAGGGTTGTATACTGTTAAGGGGAGGGTCCGCAATGTGGGAAACCTGCTGATGAGGCATGTTGCACAATGGTTCTCATTCACAGACAGTCCTGTGAGTAAGAAGCAGTTTGGGTTGGGTTAATCGACGCTGGAGGAGACGTATTAAGGGGACGCAAAGGGGGCACATTAACCAGGCCTCCATCACTCTGGGGGCCTGCTGGACCAGGTACACGTACTGCCTTAGAAAGGGGGGCCCCTGCATGATTCACTTGTACTGGGCCCCACAATTGGCAGCCCTATACATATGGATGGTGGTAGCACACACACTGGGCACGTCCAAGCACCCACAGATCTGGCTTCTATGTCTGTGAGCACATACTACCACGAGCAGGACACCCCACCTGTGGTATTTATGTAATACAGCCCGCAGGACACCCCACCTGTGGTCAGTGGCATAACTAGCATATTTGGAGCTAACCCCCCCCCCCCCCCCAAGTAGGTGCGCACGCCAAAGAGGCGCGCTGACAAAAGTGGGCGTGGTCACTGGAAAATGGGGTCGTGGCAACATGGCACACTATCGATTCTCTCATCAGACTGGGAACATTCCTTTCCATTCCATTTGCACCTTCATACCCCAAGTAGTAGTGCTCCTCTTGCAATGCCCACTGTAGTAGTGCCCCTTATGCAATGTCACCAGTAGCAGTGCCCCCTGTAGTAGTGCCCCTTATACAGTGCCCCCAGTAATGCTCCCTTATCCAGTGCCCCCAGTAGTACCATTTGTACAGTGCTGCTAGTAGTGGTCCCCCTATGCAGTGCCCCCAGTAGTGGTCCCCCTTATGCAGTGCTCCCAGTAGTGGACCCCCCTATGCAGTGCCCTCTATACAGTGCCCAAGTAGTAGTCCTCTCTATACAGTGCACCCAGTAGTGGTCCCCCTATGCAGTGCCCCCAGTAGTGGTCCCCCCTATGCTGTGCCCCCAGTAGTGGTCCCCCCTATGCTGTGCCCCCAGTAGTGGTCCCCCCTATGCAGTGCCCCTTATATAATGCCCCAAGTAGTCCCCCCTATTCAGTGCCCCTTATATAATGCCCCCAGTAGTAGTCCCCCCTATTAATTGCCCCCCTTCTCCCCACAGCAGAGCCAGACAAAGACACACACAAAAAAAAAAAACACCTTAATCCCGGCTCCGGCTCCTGTGCCCGCCGTCGGTCCTCCCGGGCCAGCCCGCTCTATACTATGGGAGAGACGTTATGGCGTCATGACGTCTCTCTCCCATCACCCACTGCGGGAGCTGGAAGATGGAACTCCAGCACGGCAGTGGGCGCAGCAGCCATAGAGAGTCTAACTCTCATTGGCTGCCAAAACAAACACAGTGCCGCCGGGTAGTACGAGTGTACTACCTGGTGGCGGTATATGTTACTGTAGCACTACAGTGACCAGTGCCCTGCGCCATGGACGACAGCGACGCTGGCACGATGGCACCCAGGGCACGAGCCTTGCTCAACCCCCCCTAGTTACGCCACTGCCTGTGGTTTTGATGTACTACTGCCAGAAGGACACCCCACCTGCTGTATTGATGTACTATTGCCACTGTTACCACCTGTGGTAATGGTGTACTTTGTATTATACAGCCATAGGAAGGGACTTATGATTATGAATAATAAAAACTGTGAAAAGAATCTACATTAGCACAATTGCATCTACTTTTACAGGTTTGCCTCTCATAAATATATATTAATTTTCATATTCATATGTTCATAAACGTTAGTCACAATTCTATGCACAGGGCATAGTGAAACATAGTGCTGCCTACTATCACATGAAGCTGTCCTCCATCCTTAATTTTACCTGTTCCATGTTTCTACTAAATCACTGCCTTAGTATACTGTAGTTCAATGCAAGTAAGGGAACAACAGATAGCAACAGGAAAACCAAGACGTATAATTTGGATGCATGAGTGAATATATGGTATTAGGAAATGTGAAGAGACTGGTTAGTACTTACCTTCAACTTTGGAGACAAATCCCAGGCTCTTTTTCAGGTCTGAGCAGATGGAGTGCAGGCACCAGCGGAACTTTGCGTCACACCGATACTTGTTTGCCCCACAGGTATCATAGCAAATGTCAAGTTGGTTACAACATTTTGTCATTGCTGGGATTCCCATATCCATCTGCAAAAAAAGTTGATAAGTGTTTTTAAAATAAACATAAGAACAATAACTCTGATCAATAGGGAAGTCTTACATGTTAATCTGGTATATACTTTTACCTAGCAAAGAGTGGAAGGCAGACTGTTACTACTGAGCAAAGAAACTAATTTCTCAGCAACTTTCTTAAAACTAATTAATGTCTGCAGTCAGAGGCCAATACCAGCGTTTATGGTTTTTGCTAAATAAATCAGCATCCCACTTATCATAAAGTACCCCCACTAGTGCCCATTATATAGTACCACAGTAGTAGTCCTCCCTATGCAGTGTTCCCAGTAGTGGTCCCCCCTATGCAGTGCCCCTTATATAGTGCCCCCAGTAGTGGTCCCCCCTATGCAGTGCCCCTTATATAGTACCCCCACTAATAGTCCCCCCTATGCAGTGCCCCTTATATAGTACCCCCAGTAGTAGTCCCCCCTATGCAGTGCCCTTTATATAGTGCCCCCAGTAGTGGTCCCCCCTATGCAGTGCCCCTTATATAGTGCCCCCACTAATAGTCCCCCCTATGCAGTGCCCTTTATATAGTACCCCCAGTAGTAGTCCTCCCTATGCAGTGCCCCTTATATGGTACCCCCACCCAGTAGTGGTCACCCCTATGCAGTGCCCCTAGTAGTAGTCCTCCCTATGCTTTGCCCCTTATATTAGTACCCCCAGTAGTAGTCCCCCCTATGCAGTGCCCTTTATATAGTGTCCCCAGTAGTAGTCCTCCCTTTGCAGTGCCCCTTATATGGTACCCCCAGTAGTAGTCCCACCCAGTAGTGGTCACCCCTATGCAGTGCCCCTTATATAGTGACCCTAGTAGTAGTCCTCCCTATGCAGTGCCCATTATATAGTGCCCCCAGTAGTGGTCCCCCCTTTGCAGTGCCCCTGATATAGTGCCCCCACTTCAGTAGTACTCCCCCTATGCAGTGCCCCTTATATAATGCCCCCAGTAGTAGTCCCTCCGAGCCCTCGTCCTCTGTGGTGTTGGACTGTTTGGTGAGATCAGACGGTGGACACACTTTCCGAGCTGTTCACGTCAGAGTTTCTATCAAATCAGAGTTTCTATCAACTCAAAACTGTTGTACCTGACACTTTAGGGCTCAGTGACACAGATATGTCCTGGGGAAATGGGTTAAAAAAATCAAATGTAGACATGCATAATGAGGACATTTTGTAAGTGTCAACATGTTACATGTTGTATGTCTACATTCTGAATGTCGACATTACAGTGTCAACATTCTGATTGTTGACATAGTAACTACATACATTTATTAACATGTCAAAAGCCCCAACAAGCAGATAGTTGTGAAAGACCCCTAAACGTTGATGGTATCAACCCTCGTGAAGAGGAATATGGCTGACAGATGCAACAGAGATTCCAGCAACACACCGATAGGGCCCATTTGTCAAGGAGTTTTATCATACACAAGAGTTTTAAAACTCACTGCGTGTGATAATGGTGCTCCAGCCAATCAGCTCCCAACTGTCATTTTTTCAAACAGATGACATTTAGGAGCTGATTGGCTGGAGAACCGTTATCATAAGCAATGAGTTTTAAAACTCGTTGTGTATGCTAAAACTCGTTGATAAATTGGCCCCCAAAGGATTTAAAAATTCAGAAGCCCCAAAATTC
This sequence comes from Taudactylus pleione, assembly GCA_031769625.1. Classification (NCBI taxonomy): domain Eukaryota; kingdom Metazoa; phylum Chordata; class Amphibia; order Anura; family Myobatrachidae; genus Taudactylus; species Taudactylus pleione. The sequence goes on along the minus strand of JAUIMM010000015.1, from coordinate 41,648,548 downwards.
AAGTAAAATGTTTGGGATATTACTTGTAATAGTATTTTCACTATGTCTCTGTCAATATGATAATCCGAACTTCAATCCCAGAGAACTACAACAGGTAATGTACTGCACTACTGGACAGCACCGTAACAGGGTGTAGGTGTGCCCTGCACCTGTGACATCATGCCTAGGGAGCGTGGTGCTAGCTCTAGGAAGTGGAGCACTGCCTGTCTGGAGCATCCCTTCGGTCACTCCCATGGGCTATGCAGTAGCACTTCTGGCTGCAGGGTGCTATTTCAGGCATCCTGCAAGCCATGTGCATGGGGCAGAGATGGTCCCACCCTCAGGGCCTTTCTACTGGACCATGGAGTAAGTGTAACACCAAAATGTCTGAATAACACGTACTATAGTTTTCACTCCTCTAATTAACAAATGTAACTAAAATCATAGGGGTCAACTCAATTAGGAGTGAGTTTGCAAAAGTACTTGCAGACATTGTGTGAATGCACGCACCCGAGATATGAGAGATTGTTAAAAATGTCAATTTGCTGTACAGAGATGGGCATAAGTTTTGAGAATGACACAAGTATTGGTTTTCACAAAGTTTGCTGCTTCAGTGTTTTTATAACTTTTTATCAGATGTTACTATGGTATACTGAAGTAAAATTACAAGCATTTCATAAATGCCAAAGGGCTCTATTTACTACAATCCTCATTTGTAATGCAGATTGTAGTGTGATATTACCGACTGAATTCACATTGCGAATTTAGGCAATATCACAGGGAATTACTACAAATCTCTTGCAGGGACAGAGCTTGCGATAAAGCTCAGTCACTGTGAATCCCCTCCGGAGCCTTATCACAGTATTCTCAAAAAATACAGTGACAAGTGCCCCGTGCATGCGTCGGCCGCCGCTGCTACCCCCCATGTCGCCAAGCCCTGCCCCCGGTCAGTAAGCCCCACCCCCCGTGATTGTGGACCCCCCTCCCTGCGACACCCCCCCCCCCTCCGTTAATTACACTTACCTGCAGTTATCGGGCCTCCGGTGATGTCCTCTGTCGCTCCGGTCAGGTGACATCCTATACTGCACTTGGACCCTGTCAGGTGATGACCGGGCCCCAGTGCACCATGGGAGACCAGCTGACCGGAGGGAGGACATCACCGGAGCCCTAAACTCCGGTCCCTGGACTCAAGTAAGTTTTTTTTTTTTTTCTATACAGTGAATCAGCGTGTGGTCTCTTTAGACCACACCGCTGATCACTGGGGCCGGCTCCAGGTTCTGCTCTGCCCGTTATAGCGGAGCAGGAGACCGGTAACCGGGGGAGACCCTGGATAAAGCCACCTCCAGGTGGCGTTATCATCACAGGGCTTTCCCCGGTATTTTTTCACATTTTATTTTTAGTAACTTTGGTCAGATCACATTTCCATTACAATTATGGGAAGTGCGATCTGATTACTAAAAATAAGTGATAATTAGGGCTTGAAGTAGAATTTTGCGAATTCTACTCCAATTGTCCTTTAGTAACTGTAGGTGATACTAAAATAATGTGAAAAGGGTGTGAAAACACCCTTTTTCACATTATTTTAGTAAAAATAATGTTAATAAATAGAGCCCAAAGGATTTTATTGACAATTACATTGTGTATGCAAAGAGTCAATATTTGCAGTGTCAAGACCCCTGCAATTCGCCCTGGCATGCTGTCAATCAACTTCTGGACCACATACTGACTGGTGGCTGTCCATTCTTGCCTAATCAATGCTTGGAGTTTGTCAGAATTTGTGGGTTTTTGTTTGTCCACCCGCCTCTTGATGATTATTATTATTATCCTTTATTTATATGGCGCCACAAGTGTTCCGCAGCGCCTTACATAGTACATAGAACTAATAAGTGAACAAGAAACAAGTAACTTACAGTACATTACAGTGCAGGACAAGGACACAACTTATATACATTGCTGAAATAGTGATTAAAGCACTCACAATAAGCTGCCGGGAGTTGGCGGTCCCGTGTTAGGTGCCCTAATGGGGAGTAGAAGAAAATGTAAAGAGAAGCACATGAGGGAAGAGGTCCCTGCTCATGAGAGCTTACATTCTAAGGGGAGGGGCAGACAGACAGGCGTGACACAGAAGGGGAAGATAGGAAGGAAAGAGCATGAGGTGGGTTAGGAGGAGTGCTGGAAGGCCTTGATGAAGTAGTGGGTCTTGAGAGCCCGTTCGAAGATTTGTAGAGAGGTGGAGAGTCTGATAGGGAGAGGGAGAGCATTCCAAAGGTAGGGAGCAGCATGGGCAAAATCTCGGATGCGGGAGTGGGAGGAAGTAATCAGTTGGCAAGAGAGGTGGCATGCATTAGTTAAGCGAAGTGGGCGGGCGGGAGTGTGAAGGGAGAGAAGGTCAGAAATGTATGCGGGAGAGGATTTGGTGAGGGCTTTGTAGGTGAATGTAAGAACCTTGAATTGGCATCTGAAGGGAAAGGGGAGCCAGTGTAGGGCTTGAAGGAGAGGGGAAGCAGATATAGAACGTCTGGAGAGGAAGATGAGCCGAGCAGCAGCATTGAGAACAGTGTAGTGGAGAGAGGTGAGAGACTGGGAGGCCAGCTAGGAGAAGGTTACAGTAGTCCAATCTGGATATGACCAGTGAGTGGATGAGGGTTTTAGTGGCATTCTGGGTGAGGAAGGGTCTAATCCTGGAGATATTTTTTAGGTGAAAACGGCAGGACTGCGAGAGGTGCTGAATGGGTGGTTTAAAGGAGAGGGAGGAGTCTAGGATAACTCCAAGACAGCGCACTTTGGGGCTAGAGGAGATAGTTGTGCCATCAATAGATAACGAAATTGTGGAAAGTGATGTAGTGGAAGAGGGTGGGAAGATGATCAGCTCAGTCTTAGACATGTTAAGTTTAAGAAAGCGCTGGGACATCCACGAAGAGACAGCAGAGAGACAGTTGGAGATATGGGTAAGGAGCTCAGGGGTGAGCTCAGGGGTGGAAAGGTAAATTTGAGTATCATCTGCATAGAGATGATATTGGAGGTCAAAGGAGTTAATGAGTTCACCTAAAGAGGATGTATATAGGGAGAACAGGAGAGGTCCAAGAACAGAACCTTGGGGAACTCCTACCTTTAGTGGAAGTGGAGGGGAAGAGGAGTCATGAGAGGACACAGCGAAGGAACGATCAGAGAGGTAGGAGGAAAGCCAGGAGAGGGCAGTGTCACGTAAACCGAGAGAGTAAAGGATTTGCAGGAGGAGAGGGTGGTCTACAGTGTCAAATGCAGCAGAGAGGTCAAGGAGAATGAGCAGAGAGTAGTGGCCCTTGGATTTGGCAGCAAGGAGGTCGTTGCTGACTTTCGTGAGGGCAGTTTCCGTGGAGTGGAGAGATCGGAAGCCAGATTGAAATAAGTCAAGGAGGGAGTGGGAGGAAAGAAAGGTGGTAAGGCGGTTGTAGACAATACGCTCAAGGAGTTTGGAAGCAAACGGGAGAAGAGAGATGGGTCGATAGTTTGAAAGTATGTTAGGATCAAGGGTAGGTTTTTTAAGAATGGGGGAGACAAGAGCATGTTTGAATGCAGAAGGGACAGTGCCAGATGATAGGGAAAGATTAAGGAGGTGAGCCAGATGGGAACAGGCAGAAGGAGACAGGTGGGAGAGGAGACGGGAAGGGATAGGGTCAAGAGGGGAGGTGGAAGGAGGGGAGGACCGGATGAGGGCCAAGACTTCCTCTCCAGAAGCAGGGGAGAAGGATGTCAGAGTTGGTGAGACAGAAGGGGAGGGGTGGTAAGGGCAAGGAGGGAGAGGAGTGCTGAGGGTCTGATGGGATATGATGTCCTCACGTATGGAGTCAATTTTAGATGTAAAGTAGGTGGCAAAGTCGAGGGCAGAGAGCGAGGAGGGAAGGCCAGGAGGGGAAGGGCAGAGTAGGGAGTTGAAAGTGGCAAAGAGACGCCGGGGGTTTGAGGACTGGGAGGAGATGAGGTTCTTGAAATATGTTTGTTTGGAGAGAGACAGGGCAGCATTGTAGGAGGAGAGAATAAATTTGAAATGGAGGAAGTCAGCCTTAGAGCGTGACTTTCTCCACTGACGCTCCGCAATTCTTGAACACTTTTGTAGGTATCTGGTGCATTTGGAATGCCAGGGTTGTGGTGTGGATCTGCGAGGGTGAGTGGTTATTGCTGGAGCAACAGAATCAAGAGCAGAAGCAAGGGAGGAATTGTACAGGGAAGTAGCTTGTTCAGGACAGGAGAGAGAAATGATAGGGGAGAGAAGAGAGTCCAGCAGGGAGGAAAAAGCAACAGTGTCAATAGCCTCAATATTACGCTTAGTAATGGTAGCCTTAGGAGTTAGAGGAGGGCAAGGAGAGAGGGATAGGTTAAAAGAGAGAAGGTGATGGTCAGAGAGGGGGAATGGGCAATTGGAGTAATCAGAAATATCACAACGGTGCGTAAAGACCAGGTCAAGTGAGTGCCCACTCACATGGGAGGGTGAGGAGGTCCATTGGGCGAGACCAAATGAAGAGGTGAGGGTAAGGAGTTTAGCTGCAGAGGATTCTGTGGGAATGTCAATAGGAATATTAAAATCACCTAGGATAATGGAGGGAAGATCTGAGGAGAGAAAGTGAGGGAGCCAGGAAGCGAAGTTGTCAAGGAATTTGGAGGGAGAGCCAGGGGGACGGTAAATGACAGCTACTCTGAGGTTTACTGGTTGGAAGAGGCGTATAGCATGAACCTCAAATGTGGGGAATGTAAGGGATAGTTCAGAGGGTATTAGCTGGTATGAGTAACTGGTGGATAGAAGGACCCCAACACCACCACCATGGCAACCCCCAGGCCGGGGGGTGTGGGAGAAGGCGAAGCCCCCAGAGGATAGAGCAGCAGGAGAAGTGGTGTCAGAGGGTGAGATCCAAGTTTCAGTGATGGCTAGGAGATTCAGAGAGTTGGAGATAAAAAGGTCATGGGTGGGGACCAGTTTATTACAGACTGACCTGGCATTCCAGAGGGCACAGGATAGAGAGATAGCATTTGTGGGGGAGATGTGAATAAGATTGTCCGGGTTGCTGTAACGTGGAGGTGAGATTAATTTGGGGGACCGATATGAATAGAGTTTAGTGATGGTGCGGGCACCTGAGCTGGAAAGGGAACCAATAGGAGGTGGGCAGGGAGGGAGATGTGGATGGCAGTGGGGTGAAGTGACAGGGAGAGGAGTGTAGGAGGAGGGTTTGGTGGTGGGGTAGTAGGACAGAGGGGGGGTAGAACAGGAAGAAAGTGGAGTAATGGGTGAGGAGTGAAGAGTAGGCAGACAGAGGAGGGGGGAGAAGGGGAGGAGGAGGTGGAAGAGATAAGGGGGAAAGGATAAAGGTGGAAGCAAGGGGCAGAACAGAGGATTAGGTAGAGACAGAGTGAAGGAGGGAGTTGACGAAAACCTTGTCATGGTGTTTATAAGTAAACAAGAGGAATGAAATTTGGAAATGTAAATGAGATATGAGTGCAAGAGATTTGTAGGAATGCAAGTAAGAAAACAGTGACGTATCAAAGAACAGTGTATCAATATGTATGCAGATTACAAGATTGTTATAAGGAGGAATAAAAGTGGGGTTCTAATGTGTGCAGAATGTGAAAAATAACGCAGATTGTAAGCAGATGTTAGGTTTGGCAAGAGAGCTGAGATAAAGGACAGTGTTTCAAAGTTGATAGATGTAAACTGACATGGGAAAAAGTACGTTAAGCATTGAATTGTATGCGAGAATCAGAAGGCCAGCATTATTAATAGCATTAGAAATGTTCTTGCCGTGATTGTACAGGGAGTCCAGTTGTAGTCTGAGTCTTTAGATTGTAGGGGTTTGTTGCGTGATGGACTGTTTTCTCCTTCTGTTTTTCCTCGGTTTAACGCAGGTCTAACGCTAGTTATGCACTTAAAAAACTGCACTTAGAAAAAAAGCTGCACCCAGCCAAACTACTGACACTTATACAGGGAAGCAGGCAAGTGTGGACACTAATTAATGAAAACCCCCAATTGGCCAGCCAGAGAAAGCTAGCAATAAAAATGGCTTAAGTCAACAATGACCACATACCATATATCTAAGGCTACAAATAAATCATGCCTTCACTTTAGTCAATAAACTGAGAGAATCCTTAAAACAATGTAACTATTACAAATCATAAGGCATTAAAAACAAAAGCATAAGGATTCAGTAAAGAATAAGCTAGTTACCTATGATTATAATTAATAAAGGAGGCACAGGAGGTGAAACACTTTGCAGTCACAGTCAACTTCAGTTACCTATGATTATAATTAATAAAGGAGGCACAGGAGGTGAAACACTTTGCAGTCACAGTCAACTTCAGTTACCTATGATTATAATTAATAACGATTGACCACAAGTTCTCAATGGGATTAAGGTCCGGGGAGTTTCCTGACATGGACCCAAAATTTTAATGTTTTATTCCCCGAGCCACTTAGTTATCACTTGTGCCTTATGGCAAGGTGCTCCATCATGCTGGAAATTGCATTGTTTGTCACCAAACTGTTCTTGGATGGTTGGGAGAAGTTGCTCTTGGAGGAGGTTTTGGTACCATTTTTTATTCATGGCTGTGTTCTTAGACAAAATTGTGAGTGATCCCACTCCCTTGGCTGAGAAGCAACCCCACACATGAAGGGTCTCAGGATGATTTACTGTTGAGGCCAGATGGTTAAATCAAATTAACTGAGGAACTAAGTCACCTTTGCTCAAGCATAGATAGCCTTAAAACCTCTGATTTAACCCATTATTGAGCTTTTTAAAGAAAACAGTCATGTATTTATTGACCAAATAATTATATTTAAACCCCTCCAACCATGGGCATAACTACCATATGGGCCCAGGGCTGAGGGGGGTCCCATCTTCCTTGTCAAAGTTATATGTGTTATATACATTTTCCCCATTGGGTGGTACATAGGGGCCCTTACAAACTTTTGCTATGGGGTCTTCAAATACCAAACGCCCCTGCCTCCAAGTGTGTGACTATTCATTAGGAGGGTTGTACCAGAGGTTCTGCACTGTGGGCCTGATTCAGAGGCGCTCGCTCTGAATCAGGGCGGGCGCTTGTTGTTTTAGTTGTGGCCCCTTTTCCGCTCGCATAGCTGTGGGTGACCACCCACAGCTTATACAACCGGCCATTGTGACAGTCGCGATGTTCAAGACCATCGCGACCATCGGGCTTGCGACAAGACCCTTGCGGTAGGGTCTCATTGCCGCAAGCCCCAGTGGACTTCCTGCTCTAATAGAGCAGGAAGTCCACCTACTGACATCACGAGTGATGTCAGTAGGGCCGCCCACAAACGGCAGGCGCTCCTGCATGGACACTTCCATTTGCCCAGCCACTCCCCACCTACAAAACGGGGCGAGCTGTTGATCAACATCGACAGCCGCCCCTTTTGTAGTGAGTCCCGGAGCAAATGCTCGCTCCGGGGCTCACGCATGACGCGTGTGCGCACTGGCCCACAATCGACCCGCTTGCGAGCAGGTCTGAATCAGGCCCTGTGTCCCGATATTTTTACCTTCAAATAAACAATTTTCCTACCTTTTCACATGCTCAGAGGGTGCACACACAAAAATCAGAATTCCCCTGAAAAATCAATGCGAGTTTGGAATTGGATTGTAAATGGAATTCACAGTGTGAGTTCGCAATGAGATTGTCTGACAGGACCCGACTTGTACCTAATTTAATTGATCCCTTAAATTCTATGCTGTTCTGAGAATTGCACCCTGCAATTTGTTTATATACAGTAGGAAGTGAATCTGTAGCCTGATAATTTAGTTTGTACTTGGTTTAATTTTTTTTCCTTGCTAAGCAGCAACCAAATAAGACTATAATTTAGTTGCAAGAGATACCTTTTGGTTGGATGTATGTCATTATTTGTTTTCTGTACAACAAATATTCGTAATTAAAAACTTTTGTGTTACTAAGATAATGCAAAACACAGTTGATTACATGATGTTTAAATAAATACATTTTGCCTTAGTCTCATTATAAAAGAGACAATTGCTGTGGATGAGTGTGGCCCTGGTGACTCACCCTATTCAGCTTCCTATGCTCCAGTCATTTATTATTATGTAATCCTGTTTCTGCAGCTTTAATTAATACATCAATGACAAGATATACAGTATACCATACAGCTGCTGAGAATAATGGTTTTCTCTTTTCTTCTGGATCATTGTTTAAGGTGATTTAAATCTGATTCACTGTAGATTTATTGATTCAGATTAAAGGCTACTTACAGTATGTAATTAGAATAAGCAGTATTGCTGTCATATAGAACGCCATCAAATTTCACAGCACTGGCCAATAGTTTTATACAATAATGTAAGTCCAGGGTCTGCTCCCTCCTCACTGCTCCATCAGTGATTCTCAGCGTTACACTACACATGGATAGATCCATGTAATTAAATGGAAAAGTAAAGAAATTGTATTTCATATACAGTTATTATACATTAAGCTTTGGTACCAAAATCTTCCAGCACCAGTTTGAACACATCACTACACTGTGCAGAAGTGTAAATGCTCAGGTGTTGGCCTAGTTCCTCCAGCACTTGGCTGAACAGGTACACAGAGGAGGAATATGAAGTGCAGGGTATAACTCAACTGATATTCCTTATTGTGACGCACGATGAGGCCGATTCAATTAGACATGACATGGAAAATTGCATAACGTGGGTAAACTTTGCACAGCGGTGACTTTGTTATTCAATTAGAAATCCCAGTTAACGCGGGTCTCAATGAGCGTTACCACAGCTCCAGAGTAAGTGAAAAATAGGGAATCATCTTAATTATCACAGGCAAAAATGTTGAGATACAGGACAAGATTCAGCAAGGAACGCAGATGCGAATGCAATAGCGATAGTCTCACTACGATAGTATGCTAATCTATTGCAATCACACAGCAATCTCAGCACTACATAAGGACACCCACTTTACCTTCCGTAAAGTTTAGCAGGACTGTGAAAACATCGGTACAATCGAGTCCATCGCAGCCTCACGCACACTTGTACAAGCCCTAACTTCAGCGCATGCTATGTGTCCTCAGGCTGCGAAGGGCATCGCAGTGGATAATTTATGCGCGCCCCTGCAATGGCGTTCAAACGCACTGGCACGCCTGCATTCAGCCGACCACCTCCTCTGTTACCACCCACAAACGGCACTTCCTGTCAATCACTCTCTGATGGGTCTGCGTAGTCCTTGTAATCGCAGTCCCGATCGCAGTGGCTAGTTTGCACACACACTGCGATGCATGCGCAGTACACGACAATCAGCCGATTGCGTGCATCTTACCAACTGTGTTCCTTACTGAATCAGGCCTACAGTGCTGTACCCATGGGACACCGCTGCCAATTAATACAAATGTAATAAATGGGTTAATAACCAGTTAACTAATATTATTTTCTAAAAACCGCTCAGAAATTGTCGGATTTTTTTAATGAGTCAATTAGGTGAAAAACATCTATTTCAACTTATCCAAAATGATTTAATAACAGCGACTTCAGGCACCAGGTAAACTTTAGGGGGTATCTGGTGAATCAGGCCCAGTGACTGATTTCAGTCTGTGTATATGTCATCACTGATCAACAGCATTTCTATTGTCCATATCTATTGTAGCACAATTCAAGTCACAGTGGCAATATTGCTTGTGACACTGGCTGTCAGGTATGGTAAATATGTCCATATAACCAACTTCCCACATACCTGTCACTTTCACAACATAAAGTGCTGTACTCAGGTTGCCATTGAAGAGTATGAGTAGAGTTTATCAGGCTGCACAGGATGATAGTAAGTTACCCGTTCTGCTCCAGAAAATCTACATTATGCAAAGGTAACAGATCTGCCCTCCAGGTGCATTAATATCAGGGCGCTTGTCAGCCTACTTTACAGCATTCCTCTACTCTACATTATGTCCAGCTGAATAGATGGCAATGCTTGGACACTATCCTGACAAAGTGCCAAAAGGTGGGAGTCAGCAATTTTGCAAGAAAAGATTAGCACAAAACTCAGACATGTAAGGAAAAACATATACTAACTATGATTAGCATCGAGAAAGCCTGAACATAGGCGGTGATTACAAATCTAAAAATGATAATAGAATATCTTTCACATGGCATATACAAGATTTTTCAGCAGGGTATACAATATCACATTTATTATATATCCAGATAAAACTTGTAGTACATTGTACACACACTCGTATATAAACGCTGAATGTATGCACTCGTACAGCACGAACCTCCAGGGAGTGCAAGCAAAAGAATATCGATGTTAAGCCCTGTTCTCAGGGCTGGATTAAGGCTTGTGGGGGCCCCCTCCCAGCCATATGGAGACTACCCCCTTTCTCACCACAAACACACACATGAAGCCAAACAGAGTATGTCCATGATGTTGGGGAGCAATGAGGACCGCGTTTGGGAACCTCTGCTCTATACAATGGTCATGCAATTTGGTAAAAAGTATATGCACGATATACTGTATAGTGTGTACCCAGCTTTTGAATGATATGCAAAGGTAGCTTAGAAGCAGTGTATGTATTATCAGTAGTTACAGCTACAATAGCTGTTTGTGTTACATGCATACAGGGCAGCCCTGACTACCATTACACCCACTTGGTATACACATGCAGAGTCGCTCATGGGAATTACCAGGGAGGTGAGAAGTTCTGGCTGGGTCGTAACAGGGTTTTTCTGTGCCATGTGCCAGCCACGACCCCCCGAGAAAAAAAAATGGCTGCTTGCACTCAACTGATGCATCTACATTTCCATTTATATGTCATGCCCATATAAATGGAGCCACTGTATGCAGAAAGGTAAGCCACTCTGACTGTTCTTTCTGCAAGGACATTTCTTATAGAGAGCCCAGAAGAGCAAATACAATAAACACAGTCAATATTTGATTTTGTTTGTTCATCACTTGTAGATTGTATTTCTTTGCAAGATGGCTCAGGTTAAACACAAACAACAAGGCACTGTAAGCGATGTATTGTGTAACTCAGGGTAAGCAAAGTACAGGGATGAATTTTGAAAAAAAGTGGGATTGCTTAACAATGGATTTAAAAAGAGTACAAACCACCAAAATGCTTATTATGGGCAACAAATCAAAGGGGTAAAAGGGATAATTATATAATTAAAGAGAATCTCCTCTCCTATATAGCACTATCCTATGTTACTGCCAGACATAATAGGACTGAGGCTGAGTTGGATTTGTGACTATTTGCACAGTGTAAAACGTACATACTGGTGCTGCACATGACCACAAAGAGAACGCAGTGATCCAGAGTTGCTCGCATGTGACACGTGCACCACCTTACGACTGATGGGTGTGCCGGCACTGCCTCAGTACTGTAATGGCTGCTCTATAAATAGGTGGTCAGATGCTGACCTGCGGGGACACACAGATGCTCCTGTCAGTAGGCATATCTCATTGTATGTATATGAGGGTTGGTGCATATGATGATGATCAGTGCGGCCCTTGCATTGATTTTACTATTTAAAAAAAAATGTTAAATAAAAACATAATGCCCAGCATGCCCACCGCCTCTCAGTGTCACCAATGCCACTGCTCATAGCCTAGTCTGGTAATAGAGAAATTGGGGGATAAACAGAATAGGTTACAAGTATAGCCAAATCGTGCACTAGACTGTGACTGGCTGGGCTGACGACGCTATAACAAGGACCCGCAGCATGAGATCCCCATGTGATAATGTCAGAGTACGCAGGCGATTGTAGTACTACTTGCATCAGCATGCCCTGACATTCACTAAACACTCTCATTCACACTTTATGGCTCATCTAAATCCATCTACAGTAAATGCTGGGGGGACCCTCCTCTTTCATTTCTTGCATGGTAATTCCTTTGGTATAAATAAAAAGCCAGGCTGAGACCAGTTCCCTCCATCTCATATCTTTCCAAAGCTTTCTGCCTGGGCCATCTGCTGTGGGGTTCCTCATTATAGGCACCCAGTATGTCCATTATAGGCACCCAGTGCGTACATTATAGGCACCCAATACATACATTATAGGCACCCAGTATATACATTATAGGCACCCAGTATGTACATTATAGGCACCCAGTACGTACATTATAGGCACCCAGTACGTACATTATAGGCACCCAGTACGTACATTATAGGCACCCAGTACGTACATTATAGGTTCAGTGGCTGATAATGGTATCTGTGATAAATATTAATTTTACTATGTACATTAAATTTAAAGGAGGAACTAGATGAATAATGCTGATGTAAATTTGAAATCAGAAAGGGGACTTTGAGGAAAACAATTCATTTGGTAATTTATGAAGAATAAAACTGAATTTCACAAGTTGAAGATTATTTATTACAATAACCTGCATAATAAGTGTCTGACAACTAATGTCCTCAGAGTAATTGCCAGTAAGTTCATGCTGGAAGATTTTTTACATCATGAACAATTTCTACAATTTGTTACCAATAAATAATGTACTTTAACTATTCATTTATATTCCCTAAGGCTATTGTTTGATTTGTGTTTACATTTAGCATATTTGCTGTGTGCTGGTTAAATGAGAACAACATTTTTATTTATTGGAGAATCCCAGTAAATGTTAATTTGTTTTTTTGTTATGTGTGTAAGGGCTACATTTGGTAGTGTTTTATATGCTGTAAACAGTTTTTAATTTGCTAGAAAATGTATATACTATATTTACAGATGGATAAATATCAATGGTGAAATTCAGGCAGGTTGTGATTTGTCACTTCAGTAGGCTTATCATGTGACTGGCTTACATCTTAAACAGCCTTTGTGATGTCGTTCAGCTTTGGTATAAAAGTCACTGTTTTCATCTGTATCTGTTGATACGACATCTCGCAAAGAAGGGTAAACTTATTGTAATCTAAATGCTATATGAAAATAATGCTAGATAGATATCAATTCCGTCACACAGATAAGTCGTGATTTATTAGCTCAGCAGGCTTATCATATAAAAAGCCTTTGTGATGTCACTCAATTTTGGCATAAAAGTCACTACTTGGTATAGAACTGTCAGTTATCAGGCAACTTCTGATGTCCAAATAAACTGAGAAACATTGTCAAGTAAGCTCTGCCCCTCAACAGTGACCTCTGTGGAATCTCCTTTCTCCACATACACCGGCTGTCCACAGCTGCTTTACCGCATCCCATGCTGGGTGTCTGAGCCATCGGTCAGCTCAGTACACTGGCCTGTGGCTCACCACAGTGGGAGTAGAAGCATTGTAGTACTTCACATCAAGTGCACACTGGGGCATTTCAGGCATTCAAGCTAAGACGGGACCATCACTATGAACAAGTGCCAATGAGTAGGTAATATTGGCAGCTTTGAATACTGCTATGACAGTGATAACAGCACTGTTTTTGGAGCTTTTATGTTTACAGACCTCTAAAAATTTTAAGTGAACTACAAATTGCTGCAAGAGAAAACAACCCTTATATGAGTTTGTAAAGGAGAAAAAAAGACTTAAGCCAGCTTGTACAATTCAGAAAGTAGCAGCATATGATGTGCTGACAAGCTGACGTTCTAAGCTTTAACAACTAGCTTAAAAGTGCAATTATTAACAAGCTTCAACAACAAGCTCAATAGTATATAGACTGTTTGCTGTTGAATTAACCAGCCTTGATTGCTTGGACTGCTTTACATAAGAGACTGCACTAACATACCAGCTGTACTTAATTGACGTAGCTAGTGGCTTTTAAATTATACCTGCTTATATTTGAGATATTAGATCTGTTTGTAAAGTTTAAATGTATATTAGATTGCATGTATTTAATGAATTTTTATTATGTATTTTTTTAATAATAAAAACTTGCATATATTTTACCTGTGAATGAACAGCACCCCCTACATGTTTTTTTTTATTGCTTTTGAAGTTATCAGCTGTATCTGCTTATATAACATCTCACTGTGTAAAGTATGCATTTTTAACCTAAATGTTATAAGATAGATAGATAGATAGATAGATAGATAGATAGATAGATAGATAGATAGATAGATAGATAGATAGACTATGAGATGTCAAATCAGAAGATACAGCTGATAATTGACATTCTATGCAGCTATTTTTACACCAAAGTTGAGTGACATCACAAAGAATGTTTATGATGTTAGCCAGTCACATAATCAGCCTACTGAAGTGATAAATTGAAACCTGCCTGCATTTTACCATTGATATCTATCTATCTATATATTAAAATAAGTTTACCTTATACCGTGAGATGTCATATATCAGCAGATACAGCTGATAATCTTTAGTTCTATACAAAACAGTGACTTTTATACCATACATCACAAAGACTATTTATGATGTAAGCCAGTGATAAATCACAACCTGCTGCATTCCACAACTGATATCTATCGCTATCCAACTAACATATTCATATAAGAGTTAGGTTAAAATAAGATTAACTTACACTATGAGATGCAATATCAGCAAATACAGCTGATAATTGGCAACTCTATACCAAGCAGTGAGCATTTTACCAAAGCTAAGTTATATCACAAAGGGTGAGAGAAAAACTGTGTTTGAACAAGCATTCATTATTTGGACAGTGTTATTTAAAATAATTAGATTGAAACCAAATAGGGACTGATTCAGAGCTGCAAGCTGAATTGTATGACTGAAAATAGATACCTTTGCCTGTATTCAGCTTTGGCCACATCTATGTGAACGCCCCATTGATCAACGCGCATATATGCTAGCCGTATATCTGATTAAAGAATTTAGATATCAGATGGACCTCTGTGTATGCTTAACCCTGAGTAGCCCACAATTTCACCTACATGCCCTAGGAATACATAACCTACGTGATAATGCCCAGTCACTGCCCAGTTGTACCCATTCAGCTGCAAGCAGGGCTGTAGCTGAGATGCGACTGCGAATCTCATGTAGTCGCTGAAAGGTGCGAATGCTTGGTGGTCGGCACAGTACGAAAAATTATTATTATTATTATAAGTTGTTTATATGGCGCCACAAGTGTTCCGCAGCGCCTTACAAGGTACAAAACCAAAAAGTGACTTACAGTAAAATACAATACAATGAAGGACAAGGACATGGATAATATACATTGATACATAGGTGGCCATAGCACCCACATAAGCAGCAAAGCATAGGCACCAAGTGTTAGGTGTCCTAGTGGTGAGTAAGAAGTAGATGAGCATATAGTAAGGAGAAGCACAAGAGGGTAGAGGGCCCTGCTCGCAAGAGCTTACATTCTCAAGGGGAGGGGCAGACAGATGGGCATGATACAGATGGGGAAGACAGGGAAAAATGGCACGATCCATCCATAAAATGGATTTGAATGCATCTCTGAAGCAGGCCCATAAATTGTTATGTGTTTGCCTCAATTATATACAGCTGTGAATGTACAGAAATGCATTTGGCTTACAAAAATATATAAAATCATGATTTTATGGCCCACGTTTCTTACAGTACATTTTTTCCAAATGTCTTTTTATCACAGTGGAATAATTGCTAATTTTTTAGACAGTGGAGGTTTGTGAAATGTTGGAATCAAAAACTGTAAACGTTTGTGCTGGGAGTACAGCTGATGTTAGTGGTACATACACTCTCTGGTACCTTGAGACCAAGGAAATAGGAGCTGCAGCCATTAGGTTCTGGTGGCTTGTATTCTGGCCTAGGTAGAGGAGCTTTACCTGCAATTAAAACATGAGAAAAAAAAAACATCATATTAAAACGCAGAGATTCACTGTAACAGCTGAAATAATAGAAGATCATCTCTTACTCAAAGGTTTTGCAAACAAGTTTGAAACATTCTGCAATCTTTAGCAAAATATTAGATAACAAAATCCCTGTCCTGATTATAACCTAGAGAACGTGATGGCATATCTGTAACTTTGTTAGATGATTCCAGAGGGCAGACAAAAGAATGAAAGTCTATGGGGATAGGAAAGCATGATATACCTGTATGCAGCAGGAAAGGCAGTGGTCCTGATTATGAGATGGACACAATTCCGATGTTACGCAGTTGATTGAGTATCGGTAATCTGCCCGTGTGTCTGAGTCATACTGCGAATCCATCACGTTTCATTTTCATTGTCGCTCGCAGTGAAGATTTATTCACAAAATGATTGACAGGATGGGACTGTTTGTGGGCAACAATGGGGGGTAGTGACTCAAACGCAGGCGTGACGCATCCACTTATGGGACGTGTATCAGTCTGCGACTGTGATTTCGTATGCAGTAAAAATGGCTCAAACGTCTCATTTACCGTGGCCATTCTGCGCGACCATAGCGTCACTCAAAGGCCGATTATCGGCAGATCTGCGATCCATGCTGCATCTTTGCACACAGTCGATTGGATTTGCAAGCTACCAGTGAGCATCTCAATACATAACCAGGGGACTGCAACATTTGCATATTTTCCCGCATCCGCTGTGTACGGAATCGCAGTCGCACCGGCATTTACTTCCATCTCTGAATCGGGACCATTGTCTGTAATACGGGACCTGCTGTAACTTGGCTCTTTCTACCATCATCTGCTCCATCTTTTGCCATGTTGTCTCCACAACTAGTTAAATGATCTGTCAGTTACTTTCCTTCATTGTCATTTCAGGCTGCTTCTATGCAACTCTGTATTGTCCTCATTGGAGAGAGTCATGTCTGCAGCTCCTGTGTGTTATTACATATGTTCCAGTATCCCAAACTGAACATGCTCTGATCTGTAGCCACAACACACATCCCCAACAATTTTACATTCACCTCTTTTTGGCCACCTACAGGGGATATGTTATTGCAAACTTACCTAAAAAAAAATATCACAAAACAACATAAATGACCATCATACTGGGGCAGCAATAATGAAGGTGGAGAGGCGTGGTATAATGACCAGTACGTCTCTTGTCTGACCAGGGCTGCCATCAGATATTCTGGGGCCCGGTACCAACAAAATAGGCAGGCCCCCCCCTCCCCCCCGGGTATAGGTCAGAGTTGAGCGGAGCTGTGGATAATGTGAGTGGAGTTATATCAGGGGTGTTGCCTCAAATGGTGGGTAAACCAGGGAAGGCTACGCATGGTGGAGGGGTCAGGAGGTGGGACGGGGCAGGGAAGACTGGACAAGGGGGGCACTAGGCTGTGATGGGTGGACTGGGGTGGCAAAGGGCAGGGAAGGCTGGTTGGACTAAGGGGGCAAAGGACAGTAGGGGAGGGGCAGAGAAGACAGGAAGGTTGGCTGGACATGGGGGGTGGTTGCAGGGAAGGCTGGCTGGACTGGAGCAGGTAACACAGGCTGGCTAGGCTAGGAGGGGGGCACAGGGAAGACTTGCTGGACTGGGGGAGGGGCAAGGCAGGCTGGCTGGACTGGGGGGGCATAGGGAAGGCTGGCTGGACTGAGGGAAGGCAGGCTGACGGGACTTAGCAGGCTGGCTGGACTGGGGGAGGGGCAGGGCAAGGCAGACTGAACAGAGGGGGGGTGCAGGAAAGGCTGGCTGTACTGGGGGGGGGGGGGCTGCAGGAAAGGCTGGCTGTACCGGGGGTACAGTGCAGGGAAAACTAGCTGGACAAGAGAGGGGAGGACACATGGCAGGGTCAGCACTCAGCATACCTGCTTTCTTCATTCTTTTCTCCTGAGAGAGAGGGGGCACGGCTGGCAGCTGCAAGGAGTGCACCAGGAGGCAGGCAGAGAGAATGAAAGAGCATAATCGCTGTGGCATTCAACTATGGGCTGTCACTGGAGCCGGCCACGAGTATAAGCGGCGCTGTAGCATTTGATCTATGGAGCCGGCCGCGAGCCAATCACAGCTCGTGGAACGGCATCCGCCGCTCCTGATTGGCTGATCAGGAGCTGCTGCTCCTGATTGGCTCGCGGAATGGCAGCCAATCAGGAGCGGCCGTTCCCGATTGGCTGCTCAGGAGTTGCTGCTCCTGATTGGCTGCCGCGGCTGGCTCCAGTCCTAGATCAGCGCCGCTGATGCCCTTTCTCCCTGCCTGCCACCCGATGCATATCTTGCAGTTGTCAGCCGGGCCCCCTCTCTCTCCGGGCCCGGTACTAGAGTACCGGCAGTCCCCCCCTGATGGCGGCCCTGTGTCTGACTACCAAAACACTCATTTGATCATACAATTGTGGTCAAATTCTGCACAACTGGTCATTTGGCTATTGAGTAAAAGTAAGAGACCCACATCTTGTGCCTCTGGTCTGACCAAATTTCCAGTCAGCTCAATCAAAATTTGATTGGAGTTTGATTAGGTATTGTTGGGCCACAAGGCACTTGGCAATTTCATACTACTTTCAGTACCAAAACTTAATTTATCCCACCAAATCGTGCCATGTGGTGAACTATAAATCCTAAACTTAATTAATACAAAGCATCTTTCTGTGGGGTCTATTCATCAGCACTTCATTTCTACAATTGCAGGTGAAAATGTTTAATTTCACCTGCTTTTGCAGAAATTAAGTTATCGGGTCATTCATCAAGAGGATAAAGCAGGAGACATCACAGATACCTCCTGCTTTCCTTTCTCTCTCTGGAATGGCCCTTTCTCTCCCGGAATGGCTAGTATGGTGACAGAATTCATCCAGCTCTGAAAATACAATATTTTCGGAGCTTGACTGTGGGAGCATTCGCCATCTTCAGGTGGCGTTTGCTCCTGCACACGGCACACACACTGTTCCTTTTCTATGGGAAGGAGTCCCAGGTTGCAAAGAGGGATCCTTTAGGAGCCCTCGGATCCCTCACCACCTGTCCGGCTCCTTCCGCTAGATGCCGGAGCTTTTGTGCGCATGCGTGACCTATAGGTCACGCATGCGCACTAGTGTCACTGCTCCGAAAGGTGCAGTGAAGCTCTTTGGTGAGACAGCTGATTTTCGGATTAGCTGTCTCCGCACCGGAGCGGTGTTTGCAGCAGGTTAGTATGTTAATTATCGAGGACCCCGATAATTAACATAATGAAGAGACCCCTGTATCTTTTATAAACATTAAGCACAATGTAAACATTCATTCTGTGGGCTGGAAAACACAGAAACCTTTCAAATTCACAAGGATCAGCACTCACTTTACCTCATACCTCAAAATATTGGTTTAGCCTACAAAATGGCTGCCACCTCTCTTAAACATTACCTTAAATTATAATTCATGCATGATTCATCACATAACTCGACTCTATGCAGAAAGGAGGGTTCAGTATGATTTGTCCACATTCAAAGTGTCTACAATCATACTGTGGACTACATTATGTCGACCGTTACTGCATGCCAACAGAATAAATGTCAACATGTAACATGTCGGCTTTTACATACAATCGATGTGTCCACAATGCTCATACCTATTTTCAACGCTTAACCGTAACATTTGTTTTGTTGACATTATGACTGTTTATTTAGTCACTGTCAACTTGCTGACTGGATACCAGAGAAGACAATGGGCAGGTACATGCCTCATTCAGAAAGTGAGAAACATCACCACTATAGAAATGATGTTCCTGAACAAACAGTTCAGTGGGCCTGATTCATTACGGATCGCAACTATGCAGATCGGCCGATGGTGCGTACTGCATGCATCGCAGTGCATGAGTTGGCATTGTGATCGCACTGCAATCACCTTCGCAGATACAAAGCCATCGCAGATCAAGGGACGGGACATCAGCATTTGGGGGTGGTGACAGGGGAGTGGTTGGAGAAACGCAGGCGTGCCTGTCCTTGAACGCCGTTATATGGGCGTGCATTAATTAGGCACTGCGACAGTATACGCAGCATGAGTACTCACTGCGTGCAACGAGGTTAGCAATTTCTGCGTAAGGTCAGAACTGTTGTAGTTGTGTGTAAGGGGCCGAGATTACTTGATGTTCCCGATGTATACGCAGGATTGGAAGGTATTACGGATGTGAGATAGCGGTAATGGGTGTCTCTATTCTGGCTGTGCGACAGCTTTGCAGTTGCATTCTCTAGCATATTTTCGCAGCAGCCCTGCGTGCCTAATCGGAGCTGTGATCACAATTGCGATCCGTAATGAATCAGGCCCTGTGTAATACAGGTCCATTATATATTCTCTTATTATTATTATTATTATCCTTTATTTATATGGCGCCACAAGTGTTCCGCAGCGCCTTACATAGTACATAGAACTAATAGGTGAACAAGAAACAAGTAACTTACAGTACATTACAGTGCAAGACAAGGACACAACTTATATACATTGCTGAAATAGTGATTAAAGCACTCACAATAAGCTCCCGGGAGTTGGCGGTCCCGTGTTAGGTGCTCTAATGGGGAGTAGAGAGTAGAAGAAAATGTAAAGAGAAGCACATGAAGGAAGAGGTCCCTGCTCGTGAGAGCTTACATTCTAAGGGGAGGGGCAGACAGACAGGCGTGACACAGAAGGGGAAGATAGGGAGGAAAGAGCATGAGGTGGGTTAGGATGAGTGCTGGAAGGCCTTGATGAAGTAGTGGGTCTTACATCTGACCTCATTATAATGCTTGTAATGTTGCATCAGATTCCCACTCCTGTTCAGACTCCTGTTCAGACTGATAACAACCTACAATACTTTGGGCTTGATTCTATTCTGCGCAAAGTGAATAGCGCTGGGAATCAGCACTCGGAGCTATTCAATACACCGTGCTTCTAAGCCTGACTACGGATTTCTTCTCGCACCCCTCCGGGGATGCGAGCAGACATCCGACAAAAGTCCAGGCACCAGGCTGTTTTCCGCCCTTCGCGCCTGGAAAACAGCATCACGCCGGGAAGTTAGGTCGGGGAATGTCCGTTCTCGCGCCTTAAACAGGGTAAACAACGCGCAGAATAGAACAGCTGCGGGAGCTATCTCCCGGCGCTATTTACATCGCAGGCAATTGAATCGAGCCCTTTATGTCAGAGGTTCCCAAACTCTGTTCTCAAGGCACCCTAACAGTCCAGGTTTTAAGGACATCCATGCTTGACCACAGGTGACTGAATTAGTACCTCTGTCAATTTGATTTAACCACCTGTGCTCATATATATCTAAAACCTGAACTGTTAGGATGCTTTGAGGACCGCGTTTGGGAACCTCTGCTTTGTGTCAAATGTAAACGGGATACATTGCATTGAATACCTACCTACCTGTCTCTTCTTCAGACACACTTTATATTGAATTTAAATGTCACTCACTGTTATTTATATAGTTTTTCCAATTGAAACTGTATGCCTCGTTACTGACCAAAAACACTGCAACTGTTTTAATAACTATAAAACTATGGAGTCCATTTACTAAGCCTTGGATTAAGATAAAGTACCAGCCAATCAGCACCTAAATGCCATGTCACAGGCTGTGTTTGAAAAATGACAAAAGCTGGTTGGCTGGTATTTAATATCCATCCAAGGCTTAGTAAATAGACCCCTATGTATTATTGTTTTTTTTTGTTTTTTTAATGAAGTGTTTATACCTTATATAGGCAATATTAATTTCTAGAACCTAATTTAATATTTACAAAGATATGCAAGTACATTTACTACTTAGGCAGTTACATTACATTGTTTCAGACAAGGTAACTGCAAATATAAATAAATACAAATCAGACCAGTTTAATTTGGAGTGGAGGATAGACTTTAAATGAGAGCTAAAGAAAGACAATATATTGGGCAATATATTCCAAAGATTAGAGGTTTACTTAGTAAACACTTATCCTGCAATTGAAAACTAATTTAATAGTAAATAAATGTAATTTAATATTATTAGTTGTGCATTTATTAAATTACTTCTCAGCAACTGTGCTAGAGGTTAAACAATTAGGGGATTAAAGAATTATTGCGTAATATAGACAAGGACATATTTTCCATGGACAAAAGTCAAACAGTGACACCAAGTGGTCAGATAATTATAATCTGTAACTTTTTGTTAATAAATGGCTGTTCCACATGGATTAGGAATCTTTTATTACAGTATAATATATTAAAAGTATAACGTAGGATATATCTCCTGCATTAGGCAAACTAATGCTGCAGACTGCAGTATCCATTATTGTCAGTGGGGCTTGGTGTCTGGACCTATTTACCAAGTTATGAAGAGTTTTTAGCTCTTTTTTTCAAAATAAATCCAGTTTTTTCGCATTATACTCTGCGCTGTATATGTGAAATTTATATAGCACTGAATGTGTCTGAGGCAATAACAGTCAATTCCTTCTGCGGCAAGCTGTGGTGAAGTTGGTGTAGGACTGGGAAATTTAGGGTCAAATCCCACTTGCGAAATGTGAACAATCACAGCCAAATGCAGAATGAGTTTTTGTGGACATTTTGCAAATTTCTAGCAGAATTATTATTAAAACACACACAGCTAGTGAATATACTGGTAGGTTAATTGGCTCCCAACAAAATTGACCATAGTGTGTATGTGTGTGAGCATGTGGTAGGGAATATAGATTGTAAGCTCCACTGGGGCAGGGACAGATGTGAATGGCAAATATTCTCTGTAAAGCGCTGCGGAATATGTGTGCGCTATATAAATAACTGGTAATAATAATAATTACAGAATCTATATTCTATTGCTCCGTAACAGGTAAATATGCACTTACTTAGGTTGCCATGAACCAAGAACTTACCATATCGACATTTGTATTGACAAACTCCATTTCGTCCACCCAGGATTTCCAAAAAGGAGTCAAAATAACCATTGACTGCCTCAAATCCATCGCGTATTGTTCCAATGCCCCAGTCTGAGGAGTCTTCAGGGGGGATCTGGCTGGTGGTGGTATTTTGTGTTACATCGTCTGTACTAGTGGCTATGCTAAGTGCCAGACAAAGCACAGTGGTTCTAAAAATCACCTTCATTCTGTGCTGAGACCTCAGCTGTGCAGGTTATTTGTGTTGTGAGACTGCAGTTTCTATAATGCCTGAGAATGGACTTTACACACTGAAATGTAACTGAGGTGAGGTCACTGCAATAATAAAAAAGTCAGGGAACATTCAGTGCAAAGGTTGGCCCTGGTGGAAGTCTGACCAGGAGATGATTAGTCAGACTTTTAGCAAGTGATTTCTCTAAATACATCAGACTACATCTACAATATTTTAGCCATATACCCAAAATTTCAGGTCTTGTATTTTATCTTTTTCTGTATACATTGAATTGGCATTATTATAACACAAAATATCATATAGGATGGCAGGAGGGAATAACTAGACAGATAAAAAAGCCAGAGGTGGCCGCTATGAGAACATTTAATTAAACGGACATCTAAACCCAGAATAGTATGAAGGTCAGGGCTATATTTCAGCTGGAAGTTCATGGAAAAAATGACATAGGGGTCTATGTTCTAAGCCTTGGAGAAAGAGAAAGTGGACGGATATAAAGTACCAACCAATCAGCTCCTAACCCACTTTACAAACTATGTTTGAAAAATATTTGAAATATTTATAGAGTCTGCACTAGTATACACATTGTATGAAACGTGAATAAAGATAATCAACAAACCAACATCATGGTCTTTTCAAAGTCAATCTTACAGGACACTTGGTTGGTGGTGCTCCCAAAGCAGTGAAATATAAATACACTCTTTGATGAAATAAAAAAAATGTGTAAAATCACACAGTAAGTTATTTATATATAGTTATTACTGCGAAAAAAAAATTCAATCATATGCCCTAATCATCCAAATCAATATTTCACTAGTTAGTAGGGAATAGATTGGACACCCACCTCAATTTGATGTATTGTAGATAAAGTATATAATTAACTTCATATGACCATTAGAATTTTCAGTATCAGACTAGTACTTTCTACATCAAATAGTCTCTTAGCATACTTCATATATTACACATGATTAATGTCTGTGGTAGTGTATAAATAAATAAGTGGCTATAAATACTGACACACAGACTATCAAGGAAATGTCTTCTTTGGTTTAATTTAGGCTATTCGTAAAACATTGCAAGATTTCAATAATGAATAATAATCTCATATTTAGTCTCTGATAAATGTAGGATTCAAGCAGCAGGGGTTATGCAGATTGCAAGATAGTGATCTAATTGTTTCTGTACATGCAACCATATAAACAAAGAAAACAGGTTTAACTTAGTTGAAAAATAATCAATCTGCTTTAACCTTGATTCTCATCAAATAAATCCCACAGATCTCATATTGAGTGCATTAAGCAGGTATTCCGAATGAGTTACGCATGATATGGAACACATCAATAATGTGAAACTATTATGGTTGTGTGCACATTGGAATATCACTGGACGTCTGTATGGAAATAGGAGAATGTAGAAAAGCCCAGGGAGGGAACTGTGTCTCACCACCTCTGCTTTCCCTTGTCTGAGGGCATCGGACAAGGGATGAGAGGGTGGTGAACACTGACCCCGGGGAAACAACAGATTGAGCGCTTCTGCTGTCCTAATCATGTGTAATATATTTTATTTATTACCATAGTTATTTATATAGCACGCACATATTCCACAGCACTTTACAGAGAATATTTGGCCATTCACATCAGTCACTGCCCCAATGGAGCTTA
Source organism: Taudactylus pleione (assembly GCA_031769625.1). Lineage (NCBI taxonomy): Eukaryota > Metazoa > Chordata > Amphibia > Anura > Myobatrachidae > Taudactylus > Taudactylus pleione. The sequence continues at coordinate 41,624,123 of JAUIMM010000015.1, read as the reverse complement.
CAGTTTATATTCCCTATCACATACGTACACACATACACACTAGGGTTAATTTGTGTTGGAAGCCAATTAACCTGCCAATATATTTTTGGAGTGCGGGAGGAAACCCATGCAAGCACAGGGAGAATATACAAACTCCGCACAGGTAGGGCCGTGGTGGGAATCGAACCCATGACCTCAGCGCTGAGGCAGTAATGCTAACCATTACACCATCTGTGCTGCCCACATATATGAAGTATGCTAAGAGGCTGTTTGATGTAGAAAGTATTATGGTGCATACACACGGTCAGACTTTGTAAGACGATATGAACGATATTGTATCGTTCATATCGTCCATTTTTTGGCCCCTTCCAAATGACGGACGATGCGCGGGCACGGATGGTCGATAACGACCATCGCCCGTGCATGCAGTCCAACCTGGTTGATATTGACCAGGTTACTATAGGGACCCACAATCGTTGATCACGGGTCGTTATAGTCGTTTGGGGGTTGCTGGTGGTGAGGTTCTCTACTGTGTGGCATAAATGACTCTACTATGTGTAATAGGATGAATAAGGGGCTCTACTGTGTGTAATAGGATGAATAAGGGGCTCTACAGTGTGGCATAAGGTGAATAACGGACACTACTGTTTGGTATAAGGTGAGTAACGGTAAATATGAAACATATCAAGAGGACATATTTGTAGGTGGGCACAAATGTATACTTTGCAGTGGCACCGAACACCCCTTGTGCCGTCCCTGATTGCAGTATTAGTAAAGATCTTCAGTGCAGGTCATCACTTTTAAAACTTGTGGAAATTGAAATCTAGAGGTTTTTTGTTAAACTTACATTTTTATTGTAACAGTCTGGGATTGTATTGATCCCAGAATAACTAAATTCCTAGTATATATTTTCTAGACCAGTGGTTTTGTCTTTAGTGCCATGTCAGGATATCCTTAATCCCAACCTTATTTTAGCCACTGAGATATATAAGATAATAGACAACACTTTCTGACTGATAGTGATTCTAGACAGCAGTTTGTGGAACACTCAGATTCTGTGCAGGGAGCTGACTCAGAGGACAAAGTTCTGTAGAAAGAGATAGCAAAATATACTGATAAATATAGATTCTGGGTAGATCAGATTGCAGTTATATCTGGCCCCTCTACTCTTTTATTGCACTGCTTAAAGGAATAAAGGTCGCTGTCTTCCTTTGCTAATAACAACGTGTCCTCATTTGCTAGTTTCAGACTGTAAGTTGAATGAAAACATATATCTGGTGGTAACACATAAATATTTAGCAAATAAACTTGTGGTGAAATTAGTCATCCCCATTGTAAAGCAAGTGTTATGCTTTTGGATTTACAATTCTCTGTAAAATGGGTTATATTGAGTGCTATTTCCGGCAGCGAGCGTGACACTAAAGAACACCCCAAGGCTACTGTATGTGCAGTTACTGCACACTGACAGATAACCACAAGAGTACCTCTGTAGCACAAAGCATACATCTCAACACCCCAGTTTATCAGGAAAGTCCAGATTTGAGAAGACTGTCCTGCGATTGGCACATTTGTAACCAATTTGCAGGCGGTGGGGGTATTTACTCAGTCGTATGTAGCGGACCATTGTGTGGGTCATAAAAAATGTTCTTCATGTGAAAATGTAGCGGGATGCTAGGCACGGGACAAGCGTTCAGTGGAGGGCTAAAAGGGGGCAGGTGCAACTAAACAACATATAAAAGAATACGAGTGACCAGATGACATATGTATATTAGAGATGTGCGGGTTCGGTTTTACTTGGTTCTTTTCGCCAATATTATCCCAAGTTCAGATTTATTTTATTGGCTATCCAAAACACGTGATAGCCGATAACCAATAAGATACAGTTTTTGAGATCCGACTATATTCGAGTAATACCGAACCCGTACATCTCTAATGTATATATGATGTTGTTTATTGTCTTAGAAGACCCAGTGCTTCATTATAAACAACTGGTAGTATAAAATCCCAAGGAGTGCGAATGGTTGCCAGGGATATTAGCAGGCTCCTTTACAGTGCCTCTATCCATAGTGATGAATGGACACTACATCTCCCTCTAGACACCTATTGATGTGGCAACCTTCCTTGAAATAGGTATATGGGGTTTACAGGGTGGTGAGTATGCCCCTTTAGAGGGTAACTATCCTTATGTTACTTACGTCACCCTTTGTACACTGTACATGTGTAACTGCAAACCCTTCTGCATCCTCTGGATACCTGTGGTGTAGCCACCTTCCTGAATAGGCATAACGGGTTAACCGGGTGGTGCTCATCGCGTCATGGCTACGTTTTCTCACTGCGATTTGTATTAAATAAGTCCCGGCAGCAAGGAGGCTCTTGTGCAAAAGAGTTGATGTTTACCCCCTTGCCTGCCAGCTGAAGCCTAGCGGGACTAAAGAAGCTGGTGGGTGTAAAGCCAACACAGAGAGACATGAGAGGATCATTCTAGCACTTGGCAAAGTGAGGTGCTGAACCCTTTGGGGAATAGCAGACGTTGGATGGACTGTCCTATAATTTATATGAAAACGTTTATTACCTATTATTGATGAACGTGAGGCTTTTATCATCATGTACTGTTCTTATTGATGCAATATGTTTATATGTAAACTTCAATAAATTTTTCTGAATATATATATATATATATATACATACATACATACATACATATATATATATATATATATATAATCTCTTAGCAGATTGATCTTTGCACCCCCCTTGGTGATATGTTGGGATTTGTTACCATCTAGAATATAATAGTAACAGTCTACTTTGCTATCAGGTCATACCCAGCCTGCTGTCACCCCGACACTCTGCTTCTAGACTTAGTGACTGCAGTGCACAGAAATGCCGCCCACCGATGACTGCTTTATTATGAGAGGCTGATAATCTGCTACCTTACATCGGACACGAACAATTTTCCAACCAATTGTTTATTCTGATAAACCACGTATGATATGTTCTCAATACCTCTCAGGGACATATCTAATATTATATGCGGTGCCCCAAAATATTAAATTCTTTATCGCCACAATAAGGAATCTTTTGTTGTCTGAATTTATTAAGTACAGTCACTGGTACAAGGGCTCTGATAAGAGCCTGTCCTGGAAATCAGTAAAGTGATCGCTTATGGGGACCCTGACACAGCTACTGTGCATGTGCGGTCATCAGACTGTACATGTGTAAGTGGACAATAATGGGGAGGGATCTTTCGGATCCCTCTCCTGAAACATTTTGTAAAATGTAGCCCATGGGCTACAGTGGCTAATGCTAATGTCATATAAGACGTTCCGGATAATGACTTTCTCTGGAGCTTGGTAACTTTCACAATTTAGCAGCCCCATAGACACCTGCTGTGGTCAACAACTCCCACATCTTGGAGATACTTAATTTTTGAGGGTATCCCCTGAAAATAGGATTTTTCAGCTGAATAGACTATGGACACTCTTGCTGTATGTCTGGATGATTTGTACAAGATTTTGTGAAACCAATCAAGCATGTAATTGGACAGACTCCTTTTGGTCTTAATATTTACGCTGGTAAAATAAGATTAAAAACTCACTTTATCCCAACATAAACTACCAGCTAATATTATTGCTGGTGCCTGGGTATACAGTAAGTAATATAAAACAACACGCAAAGCTGCTCAGGTCATGTAGTGATTAATAGTTTATTACTGTCCTAATCATCTTGGGCAATAGTACATTACTCCTATTTGATTTTTTTTCTTAGTTATTGAATCAGCAACATTTGGGACAAAGTTCAGGATCATTACTTTGACTTACTACTGTCAGCCATAATAATGTATATAGCTATTATTACTATTTACTATAACCAGATACTATTGTATAAGCAGCCTTAAATCTGTCTAGTAGGTGCGCACTAGATATGAGGAAAGGCCCGACTCCCCCCTGAGCTCTTAGTGCAGCTACAGAAATAGGGACCACGACACACTATGTAAGTATAGTAGGGCACCTCACCTCTCTCCCTACTCATCTCCTTTCCACCCGTCAGTCAGGCCCACAATAGCAATGCCCCACCTAATCAGTTTGGCCGAGAACAGCAAGAGAAATGCCATTGTTCCATTACCAGGACTGACACAGGGGCTGATTCAGACCCGCTCGCAAGCGGGTCGATATTCTCCGAAATGCGCGAGACCCGTCCAGCGACGGCTGCTCCATCACTACGGGTCTCGCTACAAGACGGGGCGGCTGTCGATGTTGATTGACAGCTCGCCTCGTTTTGTAGGCGGGGTGGGGAGTGGCTGCACAAACGCAGGCATTCCCTTAGGAACGCCTGGCGTTTGTGGGCAGCCCTACTGACATCACTAGTGATGTCAGTAGCGTTCTTCCTGCTCTATTAGAGCAGGGAGTCCACTCAGGCTTGCGAGAGCTGAGACCCTATCACAGGGTCTCCTCGCAAGCCCATACCTCCCAACATGACCCTCTCCAGGAGGGACACAATGCTCTGGTCCTGGACTTCCCTGGTAATTTATGATTGGTGGAGGCTCCAGAGGTGAGACTGCAGCACAGTCCAAAATTCAAATAGGGGAGTCACATCAACTGCCAGTGAGTCCCAGCCAGTGATGTTTGGCAGCGTGTGAAATGACAGTTGGTGTGACTCCCCTATTTGAATTTTGAACTGTGCTGCAGCCCCACCTCTTACCAGGGAAGCCCAGGACCAGAGCATTGTGTCCCTCCTGGAGAGGATCATGTTGGGAGGTATGCAAGCCCGATGGTCACGATAATCGCGATGGGCTCCAGGCCGCTAGCAAAAGCTGTCGGTGGTCACCCACAGCTTAGCGAGCAGCCTGAAGACGAAAAAAAATAAAAAATGCCCTGATTCAGAGCGCCTATGAATCAGGCTCAGTCAGGATATGTCCTCCTGTTACCATGGAGATGGAGTGGGGAGGAGGAGCTTAGCTGGAAGTCACCTGATCTTGGCTCTCATTGGGGTCACTTACACCCTAATATCTGTCCCCTTATAGGCACTCTAATATTCAGGGGCAGATCCAGAAAAAAAATGTCATGTAGTGCACCATAAGTGGAGGGAGGGGCATGGTTAGAAGTGGAAGGGGAGTAACCAAGCTTGAGGGGGTGTGACAGGGTGTCGTCAAGTGCTCGGTGCGAATATAGGGTGTGTCCATGGTCGATGTACACTACTGGAGGTCCACAGTTATATCTTTTACCTTATACCTGTTTACAATTGTTTATTTCCATACGGCCCTATTAACAAATATAAAAAACGAATAGAAGAAAAAAAAATGCATATAAAAGTTTGGTTGTCTAAAGAGGCATTTGTGAGCGGTGTCGGACAGGGGTATCAGGGGCCCACCAGAGAAAGGCTGTGGTAGAGGCCCATGCTTAAGGAGTGTGGCCAGAAACCAGAGGCTTGGCCAACCATTAGAGAGAACACAGCCTGCAGACAGCATGGATACTACAGTGCATGGTCTGGGCACCATAAATATATATAGAAAACTATAGTGCTGGGAATGCAGTGTAATGTAACATATTTATAAAAATAAATCACATGATAGTGATCCGGCCTATATATACCACATTAAAATACTCTATATATGATAGGAGACCCCATACACACCTGCTAGTATCTAAAACTGAATGAGAATTACATTAGGTGCAGTAAAGGCCAAATCCATGCCACTGTAAAACAATCACCAAAGGTTCTGTTATCTACATTGTTACCACTGGGATGACTTAAGTGCTGGTCACTTTTTTTATTTACGATAAGAGCTGTCCTTTGTGGTCTGGGGACTTCCGGGTTTATGACCCTAATGGATCCCTCTCAGGGTGGTGTCTGATAATCAGCCCATAGGCTTCTATTACGCAATACCATCTATAGATGGCCTTGCATATCAGGTCCAAGTTCCAGAAAGTTTTACTTTCCGAAGCTTGTGCATAAGGGGAATGTGGTCAAACCTGTGAAAACATCATTTGACCGCATTTCTAGTGTTGATGTATCCTGCCCTGGATCTGCTAACCCAAATGCTAATTTTGATTGGTAGGTGGGCAGATCTTCGTGCGGTTTCTATAGCAACAAACTCAGCACCCATGTTCCTGGTCTGCCAGGTAACTGATCTTCTTTTTTTTTTTTTTTTTAATTCTTTATTTAGGAAGCTCACAAAAACAGATATGGAAGACATAAACAGAATAAGCCTTACAAATGAACTATTTTTAAATCAAATTATTTGCAGTAAACCAAAACATATAAGGGGATTGGTAGAAGGGGGGAAGGCATAGGGGAGGGGGGTGGGGAGGTGGGAAACAGGACTACCAAGAGAAATAAGGTATCGTAAAGAATACCAGATATTGGACAGAAAGCGTTAGAAGAAGAAAGTGCCGCTTGAAGAACAAGAAAAGTATTCAGCTAGTTAGAGGAGTTTGCCACTTAGAGGTCAGAGCAGAGGGAGGAGAGCCATCCAATGCGCATGAGTCATATATGGGTAGCAGGTGTGGAGATCAAAGGTGGAGTGGTGCCATCATATCAGAGTCATGGGGCCCAGACTTGGGAGAACATATGACCTCTATCATGAAGATAGTAAGTGATATTTTCCATCTCTGCTATATGCCTGATTTGCAACTTCAGGGCAGAGAGGGATGGTGGAAGAGGGTTCTTCCAGTTGCGAGCAATCAAACTCCTGGCAGCAACTAAAATATTTGATAACAATTTAACAGAGCGCTTATTAAAATCAGGAGGGGGGAAACTTAAAAGGAAGGTCCATGGGTCCTTCGCAATTGGGTTGTCAAATATATTATTCAGAAGAGTATGGACCAAGGTCAAAAAGGGTTCGAGGACTGGGCATGTCCACCAGATATGGGCTAGGGTTCCCCGAAGGCCAGGGGCGTAACTACAACTTTGTGGGCCCCATAGCAAAAAATTCTTAAGGGGCCCCCAACTCCGGTCTCAACCAGAGTGTATACATATATATAAATGTATATACAAATATATATATATATATATATATATATATTAGCTCCCATCAGCTCATAGCCCCTCACTCCCCTCACCTCATAGCACCTCTTACTCCCCTCACCTTGTAGCATCTCACACCCCTCACTCCACCTGTAGAACCTCTCACTCCCCCTGTAGCACCTGTCACTCCCCCTGTAGCATCTCTCACTCCCCCTGTAGCACCTGTCACTCCTCACTCCCCCTGTAGTATCTCTCACTCCCCCTGTAACAGCTCACTCCCCCTGTAGCACCTCTCACTCCCCCTGTAGCACCTCTCACTCCCCCTGTAGCACCTCACTCCCCCTGTAGCATCTCTCACTCCTCCTCTAACACATCACTCCCCCTGTAACACCTCACTCCCTCTGTAGCACCTGTCACTCCCCCTGTAGCATCTCTCACTCCCCCTGTAGCATCTCTCACTCCCCCTGTAACACCTCACTCCCCTTGTAGCATCTCTCACTCCCCTTGTAACACCTGTCACTCCCCCTGTAGCACCTGTCACTCCCCCTGTAGCACCTGTCACTCCCCCTGTAGCACCTCACTCCCCCTGTAGCACCTCACTCCCCCTGTAGCATCTCTCACTCCCCCTGTAACACCTCACTCCCTCTGTAACACCTCACTCCCCCTTTAGCACCTCACTCCCCCTGTAGCATCTCTCACTCCCCCTTTAGCACCTCACTCCCCCTGTAGCACCTCTCACTCCCCCTGTAGCACCTCTCACTCCCTCTGCAGCACCTCATTTCCCCATAGCACCTGTCACTCCCCCCTCTTGAGCACCTCACTCCTCCTGTAACACCTCACTCCCCTTTAGCACCTCTCACTTTCCTGTAGCACCTCACTCCCCCTTTAGCACCTCTCACTTCCCCGTGGCACCTCACTCCCACTGTAGCACCTATCACTCCCCCTGTAGCACCTCACTCCCCCTGTAGCACCTATCACTCCCCCTGTAGCACCTCACTCCCCCTGTAACACCTCACTCCCCCTGTAGCACCTCACTCCCCTGTTGCACCTCTCACTCCCCCTGTATCACCTGTCACTCCCCCTGTAACACCTCACTCCCCCTGTAGCATCTCTCACTCCCCCTGTAGCATCTCTCACTCCCCCTGTAGCACCTGTCACTCCCCCTGTAACACCTCACTCCCCCTGTAGCATCTCTCACTCCCCCTGTAGCACCTGTCACTCCCCCTGTAACACCTCACTCCCCCTGTAGCATCTCACTCCCCCTGTAACACCTCACTCCCCCTGTAGCACCTGTCACTCCCCCTTTAGCACCTCACTCCCCCTGTAGCACCTCTCACTCCCCCTGTAGCACCTCACTACCCCTTTAGCACCTCATTTCCCCATAGCACCTGTCACTCCCCCCTCTTTAGCACCTCACTCCCCCTTTAGCACCTCTCACTTCCCTGTAGCACCTCACTCCCCCTTTAGCACCTCTCACTTCCCTGTAGCACCTCACTCCCCCTTTAGCACCTCTCACTTCCCCTTTAGCACCTCACTCCCACTGTAGCACCTATCACTCCCACTGTAGCACCTCACTCCCCCTGTAGCATCTCTCACTCCCCCTGTAACACCTTACTCCCCCTGTAACACCTCACTCCCCCTGTAGCATCTCTCACTCCCCCCTGTAACACCTCACTCCCCCTGTAGCATCTCACTGACTCCCCTCAATCATCCGAGGGAGGGGAGTTCAATGTATTACGCGGGACAGTCTGGTCGGCACTCGGAGCATCAGCAGCGCTGCAGCAGGGCACGGGATAGCGTGTGTCCTTCTGTGACTGACTGTCAGCAGCGGGGGCGGGTAGACTCTGGCCGCACTGCGGGAGGGAGGGAGGCCCGGGGAACAGGGTTGTACTCACCACATTAGGCTGACAGCAGACTCTCCAGCTGCATCTTCTTCCTGCGCTGCTTCCTGTTGCGGCTCTGGGCGGCTCTTCACAGCAGTACAGGACTTGAAAGCAGTATGCCGGCTTAACTACAGAGGGTGCAGCAGGGCCGGATTAAATAAACTTTATATTGAAAAGTGCAATTTGCTTGCTGGAACTCGGGCACCCCCTAGCGGCGGGCCCCATAGCAACTGCACCCCCTGTAGTTACGCCACTGCCGAAGGACACAGTTTCTCCAACAGAAGGGTGAAGCAGAGGGATACATATGGGAGAGCCGTACCGGGGTATAATACCAGCGGTAGTATAATTTATAAGAAGTTTCTTTAAGGCGGGTAGAGATAGAGGTTTTAGCAATTGCCAGTCTCATGTCGTCCCAAGCCTCTACGTCAGGTGAAGGGCCAAGGTCTACTTCCCAGGAGGATTCATGGGGATTATTAGTGGGGAGAACCGCATCGACGAGGATATTGTAGATTTGAGAGATCATTCCCTTAGACATAGGGCAATGTTTACAGAGCGGTTCAAATGGGGTGAGGTCGCGAAGAAGCAGGGTTCGTGGCAGGGAACCTAAAAAATGACGTATTTGGAAATATTCAAAGGGATTTAGGGGTTGGGCTGGACATTGTACTTGTAAGTCTGAGAAGGAAAGCCAAAGCCCCTGTGAACTAAAATCAGCGGGAAATTTAAAGGACGCCTGTATCCACGACTTCATGCGGGCCACCTGCAAACCTGGGGGAAAATTGGGGTTAACCATATGGGTGTAAGAGGAGATATAGGGGTGGTAATAGCAAATTTAAATGAGTATAAAGCCCATATCCATAAAAGGAATTTAATTGTTGGTGGGAGGTTGGAGGAGGGGGAATGATGTTTCCTCTGGAGGCCCCACCGGGAGGAAAGGTCTGGGGAATTGATATAATTGGATTCAATATCAAGCCAGGAGGTCGTTCCACGAGGGGAGTAGGAGGAAACTATTTGAGTAAAATGTGAGGCTAGGTAGTAGAGTTTAAAATCAGGGAGTCCTCTACCCCCTTTGGAAATAGGTTTCTTTAGGATAGTCGAAGATAAGCGAGGGGGTTTGCCATTCCAAATAAACTGGTTAATACATTTCTGAATATTGTGAAGGAGAGTAAGGGGAACTGCCACCGGGAGGGTTTGGAAAAGGTAGAGCCATTTAGGGAGAACATTCATCTTGATTGCTATGATCCTGCCCAGCCATGAAAGTATAAGCCGCTTCCAGGAAGTCAGATCCGCCCGAAGCTTTGTAAAAAGCTGTGGAAAGTTCTCCTTATATAATAATTTGTAATGGGATGTCAGGAAGATCCCAAGATATTTGATTTTCCTATGTTGCCATTTATAATTGAGGAATATGAAAGAGCATGACTTCTGATTTAGAATAGTTAATCTTATACCCAGAGAGTATACTATAGCGGTTTAGTAGGTGATAAAGGTTGGGTAAAGAAATCCGAGGTTGGGTGAGCGTGAGCAAAATATCGTCAGTGAAAAGGGCAACTTTGGAAGAGGTATTCTCAACCTGCACCCCGTGGATATTGGGATTCAATCAGATTAGGGATGCCAGAGGTTCTATCACCAGGGCAAAGATCAAAGGGGACAAAGGGCAGCCCTGTCTGGTGCCATTTGAGATAGGGAAGTGGTCGGATGGGACGCCATTGATGGAGACTGTAGCGGAAGGGTTAGAGTAAAGGGCCATGACACCAGACAGGAAGTCTCCCGATATCCCAAATGATCGCAGGATTTAGGACATAAAGCTCCAGGAGATCCGATCGAATGCCTTTTCAGGATCGAGAGAAAGAATTACAGCCGGTGATCTCCTAGAGTTCACAATATGAATTAGGTCTATGGTTCTACGGGTATTATCTCGGGCCTGGCGTCCTGGCACAAAGCCCACCTGATCATAGTGGACCAAGGAGGGAAGGACCTGGTTGAGTCTGTTAGCTAAAATTTTGGCATAGATTTTAACACTAAGTTAAGAAGGAAGATGGGTCTATAACTAGCACAATTATGTGGGTCCCTACCCTCCTTAGGTATCACAACGATCCTAGCCTCAAGCATATCCATAGGGAAGGAGCCCCCATGTAGATCATTAAAAAGGGAATGCAGGTGGGGAACTAACTGCCCCATAAATTTTTTATAATATGCAGCCGTAAAGCCGTCAGGCCCAGGAGATTTGCCAGATTTTTGCTGCTTAATTGCAATTTTAATTTCTTCCTCTGAGATCTCTCCGCTCAAACCCTCCACCGTCTCCTGAGACAACCGAGGAAGGCCAGCAGCGGAAAGAAATTCTTGAATAGCCGACTCAGTAGCTGGGACAGAAGTTGGGGGAGAGGTAGATTTTAGGTTGTATAAATTACTATAAAAGCTCTGGAATTCAGAACAGATAGCTGCCAGGTCATGAAGAAGGTGATTTGTGGAATTTTTAATCATAAGGATATTTTTATGGGTTTGTGCCACATGGAGTCTAGATGCCAAAATCTTGTCTGCTTTATCTCCTTTTTCGTAAAAGGTTTGGCGTAACCATTTAAGACGTTTAGCAGTGTGTTGGGAGAAAAGGAGAGCAAGAGAATGCCGAACACTGTTAAGCTCCTGTTGTAGGGAAGGGTTAGGGGACTGTTTATGTTGCGACTCAAGTTGTTGGAGCCGAATAGAAAGGGAATTAGTACGAGTTAGGAAGTCTTTTATTTTCAGAGGCCATACTAATCAGATGCCCCCTTAAAACAGTTTTATGAGCCAACCAGAGGGTGGAGGGAGAAGTGCCTGGGAGGTTGTTTAATTGAAAATAATCTGTAAAAAGGGTATTGAGACGGGTGACCATATCGCGAGAATGAATAGTATCATTTAAACGCCAGGTCATTGGACAATGACATTCAGTAATGTAGGAGAGGTCAGCTGAAACAGGGGCATGGTCAGACCAGATCAGTGGATAGATATGAACATCCGTAAGTTGGAGGGCTAGGTCATGGCTGAGCAAGATCATATCTATACGGGAATAGGAGTTGGTATAGTCTCGAGTAAGGGGCTCTCGAACCCGCCAGGAGTCATAAAGGAGTTGGGACTTCATGAGACCAAGAAGTGCTTTAGAGTTACGGCGGTCCGCCCTATCGGAGTCAGTGGTCCTCGGTGTAGATCTGTCTAAAGAAGGGTTTAGAACTGCATTAAAATCACCGGATACAATAAGGGAGCCCTGTCGTTTACGAGAGAGGAGGGTATCTAGTCTAGTAAAGAAGGCAGGCTGGGCTTGGTTAGGGGCATATATGTTAACAATAGTACATAGGTTATTGTTAAGGGTGCCCACAAGGATAAGGAAGCGGCCCTCCTTATCTTCATAAGAGTCATTCATATTGAAAGTGAGGTGGCGGGCAAAAAGAATAGCAACGCCTCGTTTTTTTTGCCTAGAGTCGCAAGCGTGGTAGGTAGGATAGGCTTTAGAGCGGAGTTCTGGATGGAGAGCACGTAGAAAGTGAGTTTCTTGTAGAAACACTAGGTCTCCTTTATACATATTAAGGGTGGTAAAGAGTTTGCTGTGCTTTTGGGGGCTGTTGAGGCCCTTCACATTGAAGGAGAGTACCCTAAGACCCATGCGCAATGGTTGAGAGGAAGGCCAGAAAAGAAAACAGCTGAATATGGAAAGTTAAACAACAGTGGCACATCATCGAGTATATAGGAATGAAAAAGGAATGTCCTGTTTGAGAAAAAAGGGAAACCGCAGAGGGAAATGGGAGGTAGGTTGGCCAAGTGGGACAAAAGTCCAAGGCCATGGGTGCTGACAAAGGGGAGGGGAACTATGCACTACAAAAGCACATAGGTCAGCAAATGGGTACAAGACCCTGGAGGGGCGCGGCAAGGGTGAGCCACTTACATTCAATAATGGCATAGGGAGAAGGTAGAACCCTCCCATATACCCTAAATATACTAAGCAAAAACAGAAAAATGCAGTATCTTACAGGTGGAGTAGAAAAAAAGTAAAATAAAAAATAAATACATAAATAAATAAATAAAGGGAAGGAAAAGAAAAAGGGGGAAGGGAATTCAAAAAAACATGTAAAACAATATACAGAAAAAAAAAAAAAGGCCTAGCCATATATGAATAGACAAGATCTGCACATATATAAATATAAATGTACAAACAACTGAACATAATCTCAGTAGGGTAGTACTGAACGAACAGGCAGAATATGCCTAAAGATACATACTATGATCCTTATAATATAACCTCAGAAAGATATAACTAAAATAAACCTCTATAGAGACAGAGGGGGGAAAAAAAAAAGCCCACCAAACACGTTGAGTTGCAAAGAACATATAGCGAGATATCAATAGTAAGTATGCATAATGGAGGGAGTCCTCAAAAGTTGAGGGGCCTCACCATGTGACCATAAAAACAATACAACAGTACACCTTCAGAGGGACTCAGGTTTTAGAGGTCGGAGTGGAAGATTTGGAGAATGCAGGAACAGTAGACCATTCTGATGGAGGGGGGCGTCGAGTCAGTCGTCTGTCGAGGTCTTTGGGGAAGAGGGGCGGAGGATGTAGGGGCAAGCTCTTCGTCTATACCCAATGTTGAAAGAATAGGTTGAGCTTCAAGGACAGATCGAGCCACATGTAACTGGTTCTGATGCCATATTAAAATGCGGAAGGGGTAGCCCCAACGGTATCTTATGTTGTGGCTACGAAGCAGGTTGGTGAGAGGTTTAAAATCTCTATGTTTAGCAAGGGTCAAGGGGGAAACATCCTGGAAAATCTGGACAGTTGCATCTCTGAAGGTGACCGAAGCGAGCTTGCGGGCCTCCCTCATTATAGTCTCTTTGGCTGTAAAGTAATGCATACGTAGAATAACATCTCGAGGTTGAGAAGAAGATTGAGAGCGCGGTTTGAGTGCACGATGGGCTCGGTCGAGGAGCAGGCGATCTTCCGGGGTAGAGGGAGATAATTGCATAAACAGGCCTTTGAGGTAGAGCTCAAGATGGGGGAGTTCAATATCTTCAGGAATACCTCTGATGCGTAAATTGTTACGTCGGGCTCTGTTATCTTGGTCTTCTTGGCCGTCTTGGAGCTGGGCAACATCATGGCGTAGCTGTGTGAGATCAGCATCATAAGACTGTTGTGATGTAACCACCTCCTCGACTCTACGTTACAGTTGGTCTGTTCTAGAACCAATAGCGGAGATTTCTCCTTGCATGGTATGGAGGGCCTGAACAGATTTTTTGACATCTTTGAGTTCTTTAAACAGGATAAGGAAATCTCTACGAGTAATAGGAGAAAGGTCGTCTTCTTCTGAGTCTGAGTTAGAGTGGTCAGGAGCCGAATCCGGTACGACTTCCTTAGGGTCAGGCATGTGCTTATGTTTCGTAAGGTATTGTGTGAGGTCACCTGAAGAAGGTTTCTTCCCTCTAGGCATTATGGACGTAGGTATATAAAAAAAAAAAAAAAAAAAATTTTTTTTTTTTAAAAATTCCCTGTGTATTTATTAGGGGTGGGAGGGTGTGAGGTTTCAGTTAGTACACATTGTAGCCTGCAGGACGGGGATCCCAAAGGTGAAAGTTCAAATTAGGTAAAATTGACAGGATGGAGTGTACAGGTCAGAGACACACAATCAGCCCAGGGTGATGTAACAGAGTTGTGGCACCACAAGTCCCAGGAATAGCTGGAGAGGCAGGAGACAGGTAGGTACTCACAGTGGGTTGAGGTAATGGATGTTCCACAGTGTGTAGGAACGTCAGGGGCTCCAGCTGTCAGCAAACTGCAACAGCCCAAGATGACCAGCACACAAGGGGAGAGGTTAGCAGAAGAGAGGGGGCCCAGACTTTAAGTAATAGAGGGCAGGTCTCCAGTAACCTGCACAAAGCAGACGGCAGCAGAGAACCAGGTGAGACAGGAGGGAGAAAGCCAGGACAGGCTGGTCTGAGACTGCAGGGAGCCCAGCGTGTCCCACACACAAAATGGCGGCTGCCTGCGATTTGCGGCTCCGGATGTCTCCAGGGGTCCCCCAGGGGTATATATCACCTCCACAGGGTCCTCAGCCAGCCAGTGAAGATGCGGTGGAGGCAGGGAGGTCGCGGTGATGTCCGGCGGGAACCGCGTCAGCGCCGATCTGCAGAGCTCCAAAATCCAGGCCGGTGCTTCTGAAGGTGGTGTAGGCCTCAATGACTCTGGAGCTGTAAGTCACTCCCAGAGCCCGGATAGGGTGTCAGCAGGGTAGCGGGGGGACCAGGCAGGGGGAGAAGACCCACAGGAAAAGTGGGGGTCAGCAGGAACAGGATACTTTAGGGGAGAATCTGGAGAGCTGCAGGGAAGCACGTCCACCCTGTTTGGCAGTTAGGCCACGCCCCCCCAGGTAACTGATCTTCTAATAGAGTACAATTTATAATTCAAGAGCACTGTCCAGAATCTGACATTAGAGGAGGGGGTCAGGCTTCCTGTACCCCAGTCCAACCGGTTTGTCATTAGACAGATAAATACTTAATCTCACTTTAAATGCAAAGAACCTTGAAAATTCAGTGAGAGTCAGGCTCTCATACCCAACCCGTTTCTACCAGCTGTTTGCCCTACCACACTCTCAAAATTGTGAAAGCAGTATAAGGCTGGATACACAATAGACTATGTCACCCAATGCGACCGAGATAGCGCGCACATAGTCTAGTGTATACCCACTATGCGCGCTCCCGCAGGTAGTCAGCGACATCCGCCGTAGGTCCTACATGCAGGGCCAACAGGGGATGTTGTTAGCAAGGGCCATGCTACCGAAAGCAGCATGGCCCCAGCCATCGCTCCCTGCATCGGCAAGTGTGTACCCAGCATTAGATTAGAACAAAGGGGTTTAAGATCTACTGGAGAAACATCTCATCTTTCACGTTTCCATTAAAACCACTCCAGCAGAAGCTGCAGAAAAATGCCAAGTTACCAATAGCTGGTCTTTGCCATCTGTTTTATGCGATTGTGTGATCCCCTCAATGAACCAGTGCTGCAACATAACTTTAGAAAAAATTATATATATATATATTTGCTGCAGTTCATGCTTTCCATGAGGTATACAGGGTCTAAGTTTGTAATATGTCACGTTAATTATCAATGTGTGGGGCATCCATCTACCTGGGAAAGTTGTCCATGTAACCCTGCAGGATACTTTCCACCATGGTTTGTCTCTCTTACTAGGCATTGTTTGTCCAATATAGTCTTCCTTTCCCTATATTTACTACAGCGTGGGTTTTTAGAAGTGGAATTGTTGCCAATATCAACCAGATTCTAGTTATTATCTTCTAGAAGGGGCTAGATAAATGTTTTGGTTGCCATGGGCAACATCGCCACTTCTAAAAGCCCACACTTTTATTAAATATACCCCCTAGTGTCTGGACTCTAAGGGGCATATTTACTAAAGTTTTTTTAAATAGATTCAAAATCAATAAAACATCGATTTTGTGATTTTGCCCCAGAAACAACATTGATAGAGTAAAAATTGCTTAAAAGCTACCCTTAGTAAATACTTAGGTTCTCATTTTCTCCTCTGGTGGAATGTATAATATATTGTAAAGATGAATGGTCTGCATTACAGAGCTCTGGTGTTCCTCTAGCTTAAAAAAAAAAAAAAAAAAAAAAAGTCATGAGTACAGGTTCTAATG
Organism: Taudactylus pleione; assembly: GCA_031769625.1. Classification (NCBI taxonomy): domain Eukaryota; kingdom Metazoa; phylum Chordata; class Amphibia; order Anura; family Myobatrachidae; genus Taudactylus; species Taudactylus pleione. The sequence continues at coordinate 41,607,628 of JAUIMM010000015.1, read as the reverse complement.
CTCCAAGAGATTTCCAGACAGGACCCATACCAAAAATGTATTCTCCCTCATACCCAATATGGTGGTCAAATAACTCAGTTGTCTAGTGTATTCCATTTATTACACTCAAATGTAGGAAATGAAGACTTTTACAAACTCAACTTTAAAATATTATTTTGTTTTAGGTTGGTAATATACAGAATGTCAACATATGATTGCCACTTTTATATCTAAATGTATAACTGATGCATGTCTTTAGTATGTTTACAATTGTAATCAAAAGAATTCCAAATTCCATTGGAGAAACATTCAAAGTTGTACAGTCAGAATACAGGATGAGACAAATACTCCAGAGAACAGTTTTGGAAATTTTCATTCAATGGTGGATATGGCAAACCATATTTGGTCACAGGGCGACTAAAAAAAGTCTTGCGATCTAATCTTTTTTGATACATGTTGGACCGGTTATATGTTTTATTCTCTGTTACAAAACAAATGTAAATTATACAAACAATGAGAAAAGGGACTTACTGTATGTCTTACAAAGGTAAGTCTTCCTTTTAACTCCATAGGGGACACAGGCTTGACCATGGGTATAGGGTGGAGCAGGAGGAGTCCGGGAACCAACTAGTTATTCTACTATCGGCCCCGTCTCCTCCCCCTATACCCCGTCTCCAGGCAGGCCAGTTTAGGTAGCAAGCCCAAGGCAGGAGCGAGGAAGAGAAGGAAACCCGACCTACACATACTGGTCCAACACCCAGAAACGCTAAAGGAGGACTGGAACAGAGTGTAAAAAAATAAATAAATACTAGTCCGGGGCAGACATAAGTCCTCTTTTCTTCTACACAGTCCATAGGGGACACAGGCTTGACCATGGGATGTACAAAAGCAATCCCATTACGAGAGGGACTGCACTGAGAACCCTTTCGCCAAAAACCACATCCGCGGCAGGGAAGGTGTCAAACAAACAAAACCGGAAAAAAATATGGGCGGACCCTCTCTCTACGAAGCCACTCTGCCAAGGCACTGCTGGCGAGCGACCCAAGTAGAACCCAATAAACGGGTGAAAAAAAAAAAATCCCGTGAGGTACCCGAAAATCGAAAGTAAAAACTGACAGGTGCTAAAATATTAATATTTAATATTGATGTAAGAAGACCACAATGGAATAATTAAAATATACAAGAAAAATTAAATGAAGATAAAATTAGAAACGAAGCAAGAGATAATAAAAAGACATTGTAAATACAATTAAATAGAGAAAATGGATGAATTAAGCTGAAACAATATTATGAATGAATTAACAAAATGTATGGATAATTCTAAATAGAGGTACATAGAATCTTAGCTAAACAGAAAAAACGATAATGCAAGATGGAATGTAAAATGAATGTAGCAATATAAACAATGTACAATGACTTGTTATAAGCACAATAGACACAAGTAACATAGAAAGTGATATCGTTGATAGGTAGCTCTTAAATAGTCCGTGTTTAAATGTATGAGAGACATTGATTTATATCCATCTCATGAGACTATAAGAGAGTGCTGTTTAGTACACCATGGTAAAAGTATTTCAGCCTGTGTGGCACAATGTGGGTTATAAAGGGGACTGCCGATGTCCAGTAATATTCTGAAAAAAATTGAAATATATATAGTATGAATTATGCCCTTGGAGCTGGGCTTAGTAATTGTTCGTCCTGGAGCGTATGGCTGTTTAGCGTTTAGAGCCACTCCTGATACGAGTAGACCGCACAGCCGTAAATAACTCTGTTCAGTGTATCAGAGAAATAAAAAATGGAAAATTGTGCACATTTAGGCATGCATGCTTTAGAGGGTTGTCACTCACAGTCTGATTGTGACCATATATCACGCCGTGATCCTCACTAAGCTCTCACATGCAGTGGCCTCACAGCAATCCGAGGAGAGGAATCGGCTCCGATGCAATCACCCGTCGGTGAGCAGCGTGCAGCGTGGTTGTTCGTCCTCCGTATAGAGTGGCCAGTGACTCACTTGCCCAGCTTGCGGTCTCACGTCCCGTCCTCTCTACGCGTTTCTCCTCCTTAGGGATATCGGCGGCTTCCTCAGGAGACAGATTTCTATGGTGTTGGTACAGTTCCGTTTATAACAACGTAGCTCTCATTTGCTCAGCTGTTGTTAGAGACATTACTCAGATGTCAGGTGTGCAGACTGCTGCTGCATTACGAGCCATGTTTTCTGACATAAATTTTATACTTTTTTATGTCTGACATTTTTAGCAAAAATATATTCGGAACAAACAACCACTAACCATTTAAATACAATGCGTTAAATATATAGTTGCAACAATCTAACACTTTTAAAATGTATCTTTTAGGGCATATGATATCAGATGGTTTGGATCACAGATATACTGGATATTTGTAACGATAATTATCAACATACTTAATTCATCGTATCCAGCCTTTATATATTTCTGTTTAGAAACCAGTTCGTAACCTGATATCAATAAATATCCCTCTAACAATCATCAACCCACTTTGTGTAATATATATATATATATATATATATATATATACACACACACACACACACACACACACACACAGTCAGGTCCATAAATATTGGGACATTGACAGAATTTTCAGATTTTGTCCTCTATTGACCACCACAATGACTTTGACATGAAACAAACAAGATGTGCTTTAACTGCAGACTTTCAGATTTCATTTGAGGGTAATTACATCCAAATCAGGTGAACGGTGTAGGAATTACAACGGTTTCTATATGTGCCTCCCACTTTTTAAAGGGCCAAAAGTAATGGGACAAACTAAACAATCCTAAATCTAACTTTCACTTTTTAATACTTTGTTGCAAATCCTTTACAGACAATTACAGCCTGAAGTCTGGAACGCATAGACATCACCAGACACTGGGTTTCATCCCTGGTGATGCTCTGCCAGGCCTCTACTGCAAATGTCTTCAGTTCCTGCTTGTTCTTGGGGCATTTTCCCTTCAGTTTTGTCTTCATCAAATGAAGTGCATGCTCAAATCGGATTCAGGTCAAGGGATTGACTTGGCCATTGCATAACATTCCACTTTTTAGCCTTACAAAACTCTTTGGTTGCTTTTGCAGTATGCTTCAGGTCATTGTCCATCTGCACTGTGAAGCTCTGTCCAATGAGTTCTGAAGCATTTGACTGAATATGAGCATATAATATTGCCCGAAACACTTCAGAATTAATTCTGCTGCTTTTGTCAGCAGTCACATCATCAATAAATACAAGGGAACCAGTTCCATTGGCAGCCAAACATGCCCATGCCATGACACTACCACCACCATGCTTCACTGATGAGGTGGTATGTTTTGGATCATGAGCAGTTCCTTTCCTTCTATTCTCTTCCCATCACTCTGGTACAAGTTGATCTTTGTCTCATCTGTCAATAGGATGTTGTTCCAGAACTGTAATGGCTTTTTTAGATGTTGTTTGGCAAACTCTAATCTGGTCTTCCTGTTTTTGTGGGTCACCAATGGTTTACAACTTGTGGTGAATCCTCTATATTCACTCTTGTGAAGTCTTCTCTTGATTGTTGACTTTGACACATATACATCTACCTCCTGGAGAGTGTTCTTGATTTGGCCAACTGTCATGAAGGGGTTTTTCTTCACCAGAGAAATAATTCTTTTGTCATCCACCACAGTTGTTTTCCATGGTCTTCCGGGTCTTTTGGTGTTGCTGAGCTCTCCAGTGCGTTTTCTTTTAAAGAATGTTCCAAACAGTTGATTTGGCCACACCTAATGTTTTTGCTATCTCTCTGATGGGTTTGTTTTGATTTTTCAGCCTAATGATGGCTTACTTCACTGATAGTGACAGCTCTTTGGATCTCATATTGAGAGTCAACAGCAACTGATTCCAAATGCAAATGTCACACCTAGAATCAACTCCAGACCTTTTACCTGCTTAATTGATAATGAAATAATGAGGGAATAGCTCACACCTGTCCATGAAATAGCTTTTGAGTTGATAGTCCCATTACTTTTGGCCCCTTAAAAAGTGGGAAGCACATATTGAAACGGTTGTAATTCCTACACCGTTCACCCGATTTGGATGTAATTACCCTCAAATTAAATCTGAAAGTCTGCAGTTAAAGCACATCTTGTTTGTTTAATTTTAAAACCATTGTGGTTGTGAATAGAGGCCAAAATCTGAAAATTCTGTCAAATGTCCCAATATTTATGGACCTGACTGTATATATTGAACACATTTTATTTAAATGGTTAGTGGTTGTTTGACATTTTTAGCAAAAATATTTTCGGAACAGACATAAAAAAGTATAAAATTGATGTCAGAGAAACATGGTTCGTAATGCAGCAGCAGTCTGCACACCTGACATCTGAGTAATGTCTCTAACTAACAACAGCTGAGCAAATGAGAGCTACGCTGTTATAAACGGAACTGTACCAACACCATAGAAATCTGTCTCCTGAGGAAGCCGCCGATATCCCTAAGGCGGAGAAACGCGTAGAGAGGCCGGGACGTGAGACCGCAAGCCGGGCAAATGAGTCACTGGCCACTCTATACGGAGGACGAACAACCACGCTGCACACTGCTCACCGACGGGTGATTGCATCGGAGCCGATTCCTCTCCTCCTTGGATTGCGGTGAGGCCACTGCATGTGAGAGCTTAGTGAGGATCACGGCGTGATATATGGTCACAATCAGACTGTGAGTGACAACCCTCTAAAGCATGCATGCCTAAATGTGCACAATTTTCCATTTTTTATTTCTCTGATACACTGAACAGAGTTATTTACGGCTGTGCGGTCTACTTGTATCAGGAGTGGCTCTAAACGCTAAACAGCCATACGCTCCAGGACGAACAATAACTAAGCCCAGCTCCAAGGGCATAATTCATACTATATATATATTTCAATTTTTTTCAGAATATTACTGGACATCGGCAGTCCCCTTTATAACCCACATTGTGCCACACAGGCTGGAATACTTTTACCATGGTGTACTAAACAGCACTCTCTTATAGTCTCATGAGATGGATATAAATCAATGTCTCTCATACATTTAAACACGGAGTATTTAAGAGCTACCTATCAACGATATCACTTTCTATGTTACTTGTGTCTATTGTGCTTATAACAAGTCATTGTACATTGTTTATATTGCTACATTCATTTTACATTCCATCTTGCATTTTCGTTTTTTCTGTTTAGCTAAGATTCTATGTACCTCTATTTAGAATTATCCATACATTTTGTTAATTCATTCATAATATTGTTTCAGCTTAATTCATCCATTTTCTCTATTTAATTGTATTTACAATGTCTTTTTAGTATCTCTTGCTTCGTTTCTAATTTTATCTTCATTTCATTTTTCTTGTATATTTTAATTATTCCATTGTGGTCTTCTTACATCAATATTAAATAGTAATATTTTAGCGCTTGTCAGTTTTTACTTTCGATTTTCTGGCAATTGTTGGGAGGGTCCCGTTTCCTCCATTTTTCTGACGGCTGCTCTATATTATATAGTAATTTCCTGTTCCTCAGTATACTCCCCACCTATCCTTTGGTACATTGAGGTGAACATAGTCCAGCGCCTACTTTTGTTTGTGTCCATGAGGTACCCGGCCAGTCCCATTGACGAAAGACGTAGGAGACAAAAAGGGTATCCATTTCAGGGAGAACCTGAGTATTAACCACAAAGATCTGGAGGGCTGGCACAATCAAAAGAGGCTTCCTCGCTATAAAAATAGGTGCCTGAAACAGAGACCAAACAGACCTGGGTGATTAGAAACCAAGAGACTACCATAGGAAGGTAGCTAAAGCCCCGTCCCAGTGAGAAAAATAACAAAACACACTGGGTAGGAACAGGACAACGCTTCCCAGAGAAACACTCGCTGGGAGTAAAAAAAGCGGTCATCCACTTAAGCTAACGAATGTCAGCAGAACCCAAAGGTTCAAAGGATGACAACTGAAGAGCTCGAAATACTAAAGACAAAGGCCCTCATTCAGAGCCGTACGCTCTGAGCAGAGCGCACGCTCTGAATGAGGGCTGGGCTCCATGAAAATGGAGCGTCCTCCTGGACGCTCGTATAGCTGTGGGTCACCACCCACAGGCTATACGAGCGTGCATTGTGATGGCCGCGATGGTCGTGACCATCGCGACCATCGAAATTGCGAGCCGGAGCCTGCGGTTGAGGTTTTCAACCGCAAGCTCCGGAGTGATTTTGGCTCTATCAGAGCCAAAATCACTCCCACTGACATCACTAGTGATGTCAGTGGGCCGGCTTTTGACGGGAGGCGTTCCCATGGGAACGCCCCCGTCAGGGAGGCACGCCCACCAAAGGGGGCGTGCTGTCAATCAACATTGACAGCACGCCCCCTTTGATAGGACACAACGAGCGAAGGACTTTCCTTCGCTCGTCGCGTCTGGCGCATGCGCACGACGGAGCTCCCTCCGTCGTGCGCATGCTCAGTCCATAACATCGACCCACTTGCGAGCGGACAGCCGCTCGCGAGTGGGTCTGAATCAGGCCCAAAGGCCCAAGCGCCGAGGATCAACACCGTCCGAGGAAAACACCTGGAAGGGAAGTTCGTACGTCAGACATTAGAGTAATGCATCTCTGAAGAGGACAGCAAGTGTGGAAACTTACAACTTCCAAGAAGAGAAGCGGAGGGAAAAATCCAGCTCCACCTGCAGAAGGGAAAGGACCCAAGAGAAGGAAACACTCTAGAAAAAATGGTCAGAAAACCAAGCGAAGGAAATCCTCCAAAGCAGTGACAAAGTCCTGCTGAGGAGAACTTACGGGCATACAGCATAGTACGAATAACTGTCCTAGAGAACCCAGTAGTGCTCAACACTGAGTCAAGAGCACGGGTCCTAAGACAGAAAAGCGAACCAGAAGGAAGATACAGCAGAGCATTGATAGAAGATCTGCGTACCAAGGCCCATAGGAGGCCACCAGTATTACGGCAAGACGTCCAGCCGAAGGGCTCATGGAACCCTGGCAGTACCATGGTAGTCTGTGTCGAGATTCCAACAAGGCAAAGTCTGGCCACTACCAGGGAAGAACTAGAATCCGAAAGACATCTGGATAAAGCCCTATTCGTCTGGGTGGATGCCCAGGTGGCCGAGGAAGCTCTCTTCCCCCTTTCGGACTCGGAAGACTGTCGACAGAGCCAGAAGCTGACAGACTGCCCAGATGAGAGCACGACCCACCTACTTCAATGTGCAGTGACTGTGGGTTGTAGGCAATGGCAGTCACATTCTAGAATTGAACAGGGACCAGACGATGCTGTAAGAGTAGCTGAGCCAGGCAGAAAGCTCAGAAGTTGTACACTGCAAACAGACCTCCCAGAAAACAGACCTCCCAGAAATTCAAGGAGGTTCAGAGATTCCCCAGAGCCAGTGCTAGAATGATGGATAAAACAAAGAAAAGACTGGCAAAAAAGTCCTGCCTCTCTAAAAGGAACTGGGACACATTCTGAAAGCCAGCCGGGAGTGAACAGAGGGCCTGATTCAGACCCACTCGCGAGCGCTGATGTTGGCCCAGTGCGCATGCACTGATGTTGGCCCAGTGCGCACGACGAAGCCGGCTCCGTCGTGCGCGAGACCCGGATAGCGACGGGCAAGCCGTCGCTCCGGGTCTCGTACCAAAGGAGGCGTGCTGTCGACGGTGTGTGACAGCACAGCCCCTTTAGTGGGCGTGCCGGGGGTGTGGCTGCCCAGACTGAGGTGTTCCCTGGGAACACCTACCGTGTGGGGCCGGCCCCACTGACATCACAAGTGATGTCAGTGGGAGTGCTCTAGGCTCTGATAGAGCCGAAAGCACTCCAGGGCTTGCGGCAATGAGACCCTACAACAAGGGTCTTGTCGCAAACCCAATGGTCGCGATGGTCTTGACTATCGCGACCATCTTCCTGGCCGCTCGCTATAGTTGTGGGTGGTCACCCACAGCTATAAGAGCGGCCAGGAGGCCGCTCTAAAAATTAAGGATGGCCCTGATTCAGAGCGAGCTCTCTGTCAGAGCGTCCGGCTCTGAATCAGGGCCAGAGTCCCCCAGTGTTTCCGCCTTGTCTTTACTGGAAAGCCTATGAAAAAATAGGATCTGAGGCCTTTCCTGAAAGGCTACAGCATAGTCCCAGGAGAGAAAACCTTACCCTCAGGCATCCTACACGGTTGCCATCCAGATGATGAAAACAGCAAAGTCGGCCTCCAACACAGGGACTCCCCTAGATGGAGTGTGAAGTGCCAGCTGATCAGCATGCTTGGAGGTAGGAAAACTGGTCAACCTGAGCCGTTTAGCTTGGGGTCTAGTAAGAGTAACCCGGAGCCTGGAGAAAGGCTGCCTTTGGCCCTTTCCTCCGAGGAAAGGAGCGAAAAATAGAAATTCGCAACCTAGGTCACAGAAGGGAGAAAGGCCAACCTGGACGCAGTCATTGTGGCTACAATCCCATCCAAAACAGGATCTCAGCGAATGACCTGAAGCAGAAGAGCCCCTATGGTCTAAATGAAGTGTGAGCAACCGCGCCAAAAATTAATCCAGAGAGTTCGCCTAACGGCCACCAAAGATGCTGACATCTAAAGTCAGGACACCGGTGGCTAAAGTCGCCTCTTCAACATCAGGGGACAACATCTGATTTTCTCACCTGACGCAGCTGAGGCTCTTCTAAAGAGCATCCATCCAACCTCCAACGGCTTTAGCTACATAAGGAGAAGTTAGGACTAAATGCACGTTTTAGAGGAAAGTTCCATTGTCCTGTCTGACTGATGCCAAGGGATGGCGTATTTGGACTAGGAAAGGCAAAGATCTTGACTAGGTGGACCAAATGCGCATTCCCAGAGGAGGAGGCCAGTCCGCAGCAGGTAGAGAATTAAGAGGCGGCGAGGAAACGAGCAAGGAAGGAAACGGTCATAGGAAACGAGTCTATGGCATCCACACTTTGTAGCTGTAGAATAGGTGTACTTGCCCATGGAGCCACCTGCTATACTTAGCTTAGAAACCTGGAGGTACCTATTAGGGCGAGATCTCTGTAGAAGATCCACACGCTGTGGAAAGACGGGAATATAGAAAGTCTTTCAAAGCATGAAAACCGAAGCGCTAGCCTTAGGAGTACCGCACCTGGTATTCCTAGGCGGTCCAAGTACTCACCAAGACCTGACCCTATATAGATCAGACAATATAGAGCGCAATCAGGGTGGTGTGGTCGAAGACCTCGGTAACCTTAAAGCTAAGAACAGTCCTTATCCTGGTTAAACCGGGCACTACATCTAGCGTTGGTATGGGATAGACAAAGGTCTGAAATATCACACAGTGGGTCTCACTTCAGACCCACTCGCGAGACGGGGACTTCACGGCACACGCCACTGCGTCGGCCCTCAAGTGCGGTTCCTGTCCAGCTTTAGCTGGAAAGATGCAGACACCTGCCTGTGAAGCGAGAAGTGCTGCATCCATGGCTCCTAAGGCAGAATGCTATAAAAGCACCCAGCTAGGTCCCAGTAGGAGTAGGGGGAGCAGGCCCTGGGGCTGCCCATCCATGTGACGGACACTGCAGAGGATGTGCATTAGTGCAACCTTACCTATAAGAGAGGCAGTGCATGGCTGACTGACAGTCTGCTGCGGTTTGCGAACACTGGAGCAGAGCCCATCGTGGTCCTGAGGAGAAAGTACAGAGGTACAAGTCCTGCAGTTACACAAAACACTGAAGCACCCCCATCCCTGGGTGCTTTGCCCTTGGAGAACGTGGTAAATAATCCAGGGCAGTCCCCACACACCAGTTAGGTAAACTACCGTGTGCCATAACAGGGTGAGAGCAATGAATGTGACCTCACCCCACAATGAGTGGGGATTTACAGGTGAGGTATTTACTAAACTGCCAGAAATCTATAAGTAAAATGTACTTCTGAACACAAATGCTGTACATGCACACAGAGACATTCAACGCTGTATTAATGGGCAGATACAACAATCCATACCCCAGTCGGTAGGAAGGAGCTTAGTGTATAAACCGGACCCCAGAGGGGATAGGTGTACAGGGAGACACGAGCCCTTTCTGCTCTCCAGTCACTAACTGAAGCAGGCACAGCAGTAAAATGGCTGCGCAGTGTGACAGTTGGGAGGGGAGAATCCCTGTGGCATGGCTTCTGCGGTGAGGGAGCGCGCAAAGGGAGCAGGGGAGGGCTGAATGGGGAGAGTTACCTCCCCCTAGCTGATCTAGATCCCCCAGGGCAATGGCTTCTAATGAGGCGTCCCATTGCCTGTGCCTTGGTGGTTTAACGGAGGCACCAGACGGCCTGGACGAACGCTGTCAGCACCGCTGGTGGTCTCTCCAGACCGGCGGTAACAGCCGCTTCAGCACGGCTCCCTGTAAACAGGGAGCCGCTCTTACCTCAGAGCACCATGCATGCTCTCTTCCCTGGCATCGGGTGCAGGTCCCCGGCGTTTGCTGTAAGACCGGCCGAGGTCACTGACCTGCTCGCCAGTGCCGCGGCCACTGGTGGAGCACCAGTTCGGCCGTCCTATTAAAAATAGTAAAAATAGATCAAATAAAAAAATTTAATAAAAAGGAAGTTTAGAGTGCAGAGCAGTCTCTAGCCATGTGCCTTGCTCTTGCAGGGCACAGAACTGAATTGGCATGCCTGGGGGCGTGGTATAGGGGGAGGAGCCGGGGCTGCTGGAAGAAGTTTAACTAGTTGGTGTCCGGACAACTCCTGCTCCACCCTATACCCATGGTCAAGCCTGTGTCCCCTATGGACTATGTAGAAGAAATATCAAATTTTATTTAAATTTGTTGTTTAGTGACATTATGATTATTCATTGAGCCAAATATAAAGTTCAGCTCAGGTGTATTTATTTCTCTGTCTAGACATTTTCTGTCTGACTTGAAAAAAATCTGAATTTGGAAATTTGGCAAGAAAAAGCATGATGACCAGAAAACCTAGGTCATTCACATTTATTAGGTCTGCTGAACTTTAACAGATGTATTTCATAAACAGACGCCACTTGAAAACCAGACGTAATCTGTAATTTTGGCAGTTACAAAAAGGTATATTCTTTTCAGCAATATACTTAGGGTTAAGATGGGAACTTTATTGTAGTAAAAGGTCTTCTAAAAACAAAAATAGGTTTATGTCCGAAGCAGAATAAACACACACGTTTTTGGCTATAGGACTAATGAAACAGTTACAACTTTGACCCCTTCTGCAATGTTTGCAGACTTCCAGCACCAACCAATAAAGAATATTCACAATGTGCTCCTGGGCATGTGCGCTGTTGGTGGGCAAGACAGAGAAATTAAGCATTTGTTGTGGAGAGAAACTGAACAAAATCTATTCTGGAAGACATCCAATACATATGTAGTTAGAATTGTACACTTATACCCCTATTACACCAAATCCCAGGTCTGACCCGTGTTGGAACACTGTTCCAACACGGGTCAGACCGTATTAAGACCGCGGCTCCGACCTGGGTTATTCCCGGGTCTTCACCGTTTACACTGCACACGGGTGCAGAGGTTCTCTCCTGTTGGCGATTGGAAATGGCAAAATACTTTCCCACCACAGTCTTTGCTAAAGATGTAGGATAGAAGCTATGTAGGAGGTTTTTTTTTTACCACTTTACAAACTTGTGCTTATTCACCTAGTGTCTTTGTGGCGTGACATATAGCACAGATAGCCAGTTTCATATGGTCTTATTTTAGCATCTTTTTCACAGTGCAACCACACGCCAACAGACTTGTAATGTCCTGGGGACTAAGAATTTGATCTTTTCTCACAATCATGGCAGTGTAAATCTACACGATAAAACGTGGCAGAATGCAGGGCTCAGTCATATCTGCCATTGGTTTTTGGCCTTTTTCTCAGATTACCGTCTTACCATCCTTGTCGCACTGCTTTAGCACGCAGTTCCAATAGTAATGCAAAGGCTTAGCATAATTTCTGCCTTTGCCACAATAGCAGTGTGAAAAGATGCAAATTCAGTAAAAATACTGAGCAACGGGAAGCTTTGTCACATTTTACATGGCATGCCGAAAAGGGCTATTTGATCCGATTTACGGATAGCTGTATAGGGACACATCTGTACATACAACATGTAGACAATACTGAGATGTTGCTGGATTCTGGCCAGCAACATGGATAATGAAGATAGAAGAGACCCAAGTACAGAATCTGGAAAACTTGCACTGTAACTCAGCATAGCAAACAGTCTGATCTAGCCAATCTTGCCTACACAATCACACTTCTATTAGCCAATAATAACCCATAGGCACATCCTCTTTTCACCTTGTAACATGCCTCTTCACAGAAAGCACACAGCGGTTTTGTAAAAGAAATGTAATTAGGGGAAGGTTGCAGTGCACAAGAATATAATAATAGCACACTATTTGAACAGAGTGTGGCTTTGGCCAAAACGGTTCTTACATTAAATTACTGTATGTAAATAGAGAACACTTCACATTCCACAACCCATAGAGAGAAGTACAAAAACAAAGTCCTTTAACAAGGGTTATGGTGCATAGACACGGTCAGATTTGTCAGATCTGTCAGATGAACGATTTTACCAAAGATTTGAACGATTTTTGACTGCATTAAAATGAATGGAATCGTCCAAGTCTGACTGCAAACACATCAGATGTCAGATATCGTTATCTGACCATCGGGAACGCGCATCGTTCATCGTCCTGGCATGTCAGATTTTCCTTCAGATATGAACGATTGAACGATTTTTTAAATCGTTATCGTTCAGATCTGAAGAAAAATCTGACTGTGTGTATGCACCATTATAAATAGGTCATGTTTTGCCACAAAAAATGTTACATTTCCTGAACATTGTAGTAACCACTCCATGGTCTGATGGAAGGAGGGCTAAGGCACAGATCTGTCACAGCACAGAGAAAAAGCTAGCTATGTCTGCACCACAATAAATGTATTCTCAGCAGGTTACACCAACACTTACAAGCAACACTGCAGTACAGTGCTTCACAAACTTGGTCCTTCAGGCACACCAACAGTCCAGGTTTTACACATATCCATGCTTGAGCACAGATGGTTAAATCAAAAAGGGACTGATGTACTACTTAAGTCACCTGTCCTCAAGCATGGATATCCTTAAAAACCTGTCTTCACAACAGAGTTTGAGAAGCACTACTGTGGTATAATGCACATTCCCCATGTTACTGAATAGTGAACTCCTTCTGTACAGATATTATGCTTCTTTAGAACAAAATTGGGGGGAGTAACGTATTGCTGCTTTTCTGTGAGCCATACAGACACGATCACCATAGGTTTCTCCATTCAGTTGCTATAAGAGCTCTGCTATACAATAGTCCGGTGGGAAAGGTAGTGTGTGCAGGTAGCTTTACTAACATTCCACACACAAGCGTGAGACTAATTCATTTGGCAACGTTAGTTTGATCAATGCAATGCATTCAGAGCATCATTTAGAAGTAATCGCCACTTACTTGTTAGGTAAATATATATATTATATATATATATTCCAGGAATACAGCATTTCATTATCTTTTGCCAAATGCAGTAAAGCTACAGCTAGTTAGACTTAGGTTTTTATTAAACTACAAAATCAGATATTTTTTAAACTTTCAAAATGGCTATTTCACAATATATTACAGGATGATTGCAAAAAATAAATCTCACCTAGAAAATCTTAAACCACAAATGAAATTTTAGAAGGTAGAACAAAAAACAAACAACAAAAAACCCTGCACCAAATGGGTGGTCAATGAAAGAACATGTGTCGCATTGTTATATTTTTTCTTGAGGTCTCCAAAGCAGGAGGGTAAGATACATTCTTAGTTAGAGAAGTACAGATCTTTGCAATGGCATATCCTCCGGTTTTTATCAATGCATACTAGAAATTTTGTGTAGATTTAAATGCCTATATTAGAGAGGCTTAATAAAAATAATGGATCCTATCCCCCGCAACGGACTCTCCCCCAAGGTTTTTGGGACATCGGCATTGTAGTTCATTGCTAGCAAACTGGGCAAAGTACAGTCTGGAAAGCTTTGCGGACGAGATTTGTTTCTTTTTCACATAATGTAGGGCTGAATCATTCCAATTCAGACAATTTGCACGGCCTTCGGAATTCCTGACCTCGTTCATGAAGCCATTTATTGGATACTGCAAGACAAAGAACCCAAAACGTTGTTTATTCAATGAACTGAAAGACTCTGACCTCATGCAGAAATGTATGCAAATTCTATCATGCAGTTGTGCAGTAATATTAGATAACCATCTACATACTCACCCCATTTATTTCCAACTAACACAGGACAGGCTGCATGCCTTGTACTGTAATCTCCTTCTCCACTTTCAAACAGATTGTACCAAAAGACTGCAGTTCCCTAGAAATATACAAAGTGTGTGACTTTGTGCAAAATGTTGTACAATTAGTGCATTTAAGATCAGTAGAAAAACACTTAAGGTAGGTGAACAAAAATCCAGATGGACTTGATTAGAATTCCTATTTATTTGTGGTTTTGTCGATGTATGTTGGGGTTCATTTTAACAGCAACCTGCCATTATTGACTACTAATAGTGTTGAGGGGCCCATACAACGAACGACGGTTTGCACGATTGAATCCGCCGGTCGGAATTGCCGACTATTGATGTTCCACGATCCATAGGTGGATCAGTGAAATTCTCCATGTTCCATCCTGACCTCACAAGGAGGGGAAAAGAAAAAGAATGTCTATGGTATGGCGCACAACAAATGTAATAGAAAATAAAAATCAATCTTTATTAGATATGCACTGAAATGCCCCCACATGGGACATGACCAGCGAAATAGAGGTTAAAAATAGAGAAAGATAATTATATGAAAATGATAGAAATTAGTGATAATAAAGAGAACCCTTGCTGTGTGACCGTATTTTAATTCTTAAGTCCAAATATGGGTGAAACTCTCAGTCTCTGTGTCACTTGCAAGTGACACAGAGACTGAGAGTTTCACCCATATTTGGACTTAAGAATTAAAATACGGTCACACAGCAAGGGTTCTCTTTATTATCACTAATTTCTATCATTTTCATATAATTATCTTTCTCTATTTTTAACCTCTATTTCGCTGGTCATGTCCCATGTGGGGGCATTTCAGTGCATATCTAATAAAGATTGATTTTTATTTTCTATTACATTTGTTGTGCGCCATACTATAGACATTCTTTTTCTTTTCCCCTCCTTGTGAGGTCAGGATGGTATATACTCCTTTGTCTTTTGGCAGCAGCCCTTATTTATTTAAGGATTGAAGGGTTTCTCTGGAATAGTGTTGAGTGCAGATGTCTTTTCCTTTGTCTTTTCTCAAATTCTCCATGTTAAATTTCATGATCATATTTTGATAGTGAGCTGCAAATCAGTGAAAACAAACATGTTGGATTTCATCGATCCTGCAACCCGGCATCTCTGGATTGCGACAATCCATCACTAGTGTATGGGGGCCATTACTTGGTTACCAGACACTCCCAGACTGAGTCTGCCAAATGCAGACTAGTGGTAGGAGAGTAGTGGCTGCTACCACCAGGAGCTTTCACTGGCACATGGAAGCAATCATTCTGGGTGTTGTAACAGCTGGGATTTTATCCTTTAAGTCTCCTAACCATAATACATGGAGGGAAGACCTAGGATACCCATCAGGCCTGGCCAACTCGCGTCTTTCCAGCTGTTGTGAAACCACAAGCACCTGCATGCCTTACCAGCTGATTGGTGTGAGGGTATGTTGGTACTTTTAGTTTCACAACAGCTGAAGAGGCACAGGTTGACCAGGCTTGCCCTAGATCAATGCTCCTGCAGCCCCCCATGAGTTCACATGGTATAGTCCCTCAACACACTGCACCACAGCAATTCAATTACCATAAAAACCTGCCAGAGGAACCCCAATCCCCACCGGACCATCAGGGTAAGTAAAGTCACATTTAGCCAATATATTTAAATTTTAAAATACAGAGTTGTGTCCAAGATATCTATTTGTATACTTGGCGCACAGTGCTGGGCTTTTGGTGGCACAATGCATTAACATTGCCACAGCAATACATTAAATATACATTATATTAAATACACTATATTCACACACAACAGTAAATTGTGTTGAAGTAGAGAGAGAGACATGTTGAGAGCATCTCAGAGGTCCTGGCTTTCTGATCTATTTGGATTTAAATATGAAAAAAAAAAAAAAAACTAAAACGACCAAAAGTGATAAACTGTAGAGTAGGGCTTCTCAACGCCAGTCCTCAAGTACCACCAACATGTCATGTTTTGTAGATTGCTTTAATCATGCACAGGTGAGCTAATCTATTTTGCTGGATCAGTAATTATCCCACCTGCTACCATAGACAGAAATCCTCAATACATGACCTGTAGGGAAAACTTGAGGGTTGAGGTTGAGGACCCCTGCTGTAGAGATTAGATAGAGAGTATTTTAGATCTAGGTTGTGAATATTTCTGGATCTGTTGCAGCATTCATTTGCAGTACACAGATGTTATACCTTTTTAGGATAAACCGCAGCTCCTACATCTGTAAAGACTGTGGCGCCACCTGCTGCTACATCGCTCATCTGCAAGAATGACATTTTATTTTTTATTGCATCTTCACAGAGAGGAATATCCGCTTTGACAAGTGTAATATTCAAATTGCAGTTTAAAGATCTACTTAATCAAAATACAGAGCAACACAGAATGTGTACAAAGCACTTCTGTTAACTAGGAATCTGCAAGCCATTCACTCCGACAGACTGGTGGATGGTAGATAAGAAACAAGCTAATGAAGTGCAAAGATATGGGACAGACAGCATACCAGAAGGATTTTGTTATGTATGCCATATTACTAATGTACAGTATACTAGTGACTTTAATCCAGGGTTCAGTTAGTCCCAGTTGACTTGCAAGGACATCCTGGTACAGACATCCAGGACAAAAAAAATGAGCATACTTTGTGAAAATAGACCATTGATGTATAATAGATGTGAATGACTTATTATAGTTCAGCTATTGGCATGAATAATCAAGTACCAACTAAAATATTTAAGGGGAACTGGGAATTGATTTTGTAGGTCTGTGACCAGCTTTCCGACTTTAGAGGACTGCCCTTAGTATATGATCCCCTGCAACTTGTTCTACTGTAAATATTTAGTTTTTGACTGTGCTTTCCAGGAATCTCCTTTGTATCAAGGTTGTCCTCTGATGTTGTTCTTTGATACAATTTTATCCAGAGTGCAGCTTTATAGTGGATCAAATTAAAAGCATATAGCAGCTTTGTCATTGCTAATGGTAATGAAAATAAACATTTGCCTGATTACATAAACAAAATTGCTGAAACGCAGAGAAAAAAAAAAAAACTAGAACGATAAGCCATGTATATAGAAGAAGTTACAGAATTGCATGTACCTATAATTTAAAGTCACATTTCATTCTATTGGGTTTAAGGGCTCTATTTATTAACATTATTTTTACTAAAATAACGTGAAAAAGGGTGTTATCAAACCCCTTTTCACATTATTTTAGTATCACCTACATTTACTAAAAGGAAATTGGAGTAGAATTCGTAAAATTCTACTCCAAGCCCTAATTCTCACTATTTTAAGGTGCATACACACACAATGATTTTTTGAACGATTATCGTTTATCGTTCAATCGTTGAAAAAAATAGTTCACTTTCTGAGTTAAAACGATGAACAATTATCGTTCATGCGCGTTCACGTTTGTAGTTCAGTCAGACTGACCAATTTAACGATTTTCAGTAAGGGAATGTGCAAAAATCGTTTGTAGTTTACTAAAATCGTTCATTTACTAAATGTAATGAACAATTTTTTTTTAACGATTTTCGTTCACTTTTCCCTTGAAAAAATGAACGGAAATAGTTTACTATAGCTGCATACACACACAACAATTTAGTAAATGAACGATTTTAGTAATCAAATCGCATTTCCCATAATTGTAATGGGAAATGTGATCTGCCTGGGATTTACTAAAAATTAAATGTGAAAAAATACTGGAAGTAAAAATAAAAAAACCCCAACAACTTACCTGCATCCAGGGCCAGTGATTGGGGCTCTGGTGATGTTCTCCATAGCTCCAGTCAGCTGGTTTCCAATCCTGCACAGTGTCCCAGCCAGCTGACTGGGTCACAGTGCAGGATGGGAGACCAGCTGACCGAAGCCACAGAGGACATCACCGGAGCCCCGATGTAAGGGGGTGGGTGGGGGTCGCGGGGGGGCTAGAGTGACAGTTTGGAAAAATACAGTGATAAGGCTACGGAGGGCATTCGCAGGGACAGAGCTTTATCGCAAGCTCTGTCCCTGCAAGGGATTTTTAATAAATCCCTGTGATATTGCCTGAATTTGCAATGCGAATTCAGTCGGAAATACTCACACTACAATCTGCATTTTAATGCGGATTGTAGTAAATAGGGCCCTAAATGTTACAAATATGTCTCTAGGCACACATATATCATCAAGTAAACAATTTGTCCTGCAGTACGTTGGATGTACAATATATATGTGACAGGTTGGATGCTAAGTATATTTATGAAGCCCATTTTTCTTAAAATTATGCAGAAACCTCAAACCTTGTTTATGCACAGAGCATTTGTGAAAACTGCATGTCAGACAAATAAATTTAATAAGAATGCAATGACATAGGAAATGTTCCATACTTTGGAACCCAAAAACATTGCCACTTCCTTCCTTATAAAAATGTAATATCTAGAAGTAGAATACCACCTGTATTTATACACTAAACCTACATGAGCAGTCATACAAATATTAGATTTATTGTATTACTTTGCATATGATTCTATAAAGTTAATGAGCATGGATTAAAAAAAAAAAAAAAAAATACAGAACAGTCTAGAAAAGACAATAAAACCTGTATTTACAGGTTTGACCCACACAAGCGGACATTTGTATTTATCCTTATATTATTTAGCATAGTTTATGTGCAAAACTTCCATTCTTGCATATAACTGACCATAGTGAGGGATTCCCTAAAAGCTGCAGGAGAAAAGCCCCCATACATCTTGGGCACTTTAATTAATCTTGATGCTTCCCAGCAGGCATGGGGCATAAGTGGGAAGAGCCGCAGACCAGTGTTAGAATTTAAAGTGTCCCCACTCCTCCAGTACACCAAGGTTTTCACAGTAGGCCCGATTAAAAGTTGGGTGCAATTCCCATTGCGGCTGCGATCCCATACACAGCGGTTCTGAGAAAATATGCAAATGTTGCAGCTGCAGGGATTTGCATTGAGACGCCCATTAGCGACATCTTATGTCTGCCTATAGCGTAAAAAGACACCATCTGGCTTCTGAGAAAGAGTATGGTTGCTCAAAATGTTAGTTTCAAGGAGGACGCTGGAGCCTTACCCACTACGTAGGAATTCTGTTGCTGGCTGTGACACGCAACCGAAAAATCACAACACGCCTTTGTTTTAGTCCCCACTCCCGTTACCTTCCACAAACGGTCACTGTCTGTAAATCTCTCTGCATCCTAATCCACACTGACCGCCATCACAAAACCGTTGCGGCACGTGCGCAGCCCGACTCGGACGCATGTGCAGACTGAAAACGTTGACCGCTTGCGACCAATAGACACTGCATCCACCTCTGACCATCAGGCCAAAGGTCTCCCAATAAGTGATAAAGGGGTGCATTGAACATGGCTGTTGCAGGTTTTGCACACTTGTAAATAACCTTCATTATGTGATCACTTTCACTGTGTGAACCTTTACATAGAACACAAATAGGAAATAGAGGTGTCAGTTTGCCCAGTACTAGGCGACACATCCCTCTCATTAAACACAGAAACATAGGTCAGAGAGAAAGAGGCATACAGTAAGAGGCAGTTTTGATTTTCAATAGAAACTTACATAAAACAGCCAGGTAGCTATTCTGTTGCCAGTACCAAGTTCTTTAAAAGCATCAGGTTCATCTTTCTGTGGAATACACAACACTTTAGTAGGATATAGGTCTTTTATAAAAGGATAATTTCACATGCATGCTTACATTCCTTGTATCATCATGAGGGAGATTTACAATGGAACCTTGTGCGCGAATGCGAATCGGGTTACCCAGACATTAAAATCTTGCCTGCTTTAACATCGTGGCCCTTAGTGTAAGGTTCTCCTCACATAATTACCCTGTATGTGCGCAGATGCATAGCACACAAGGTTCCAACAGTTTCCTGTGCTTAACAGAGTCTCCCCCATTGCATTTGAAGATCGATTTAGTTATGTGGGTGTCCTCAAATGATCCTTAATCTGATAATTTATGTAATAGAATGTCTTTATACATCAGATTTTACAATGCCAGTTTATAAAACGTGCAGATTATAAATTGCAGTTTACATATTAAACAAACATTCATGAAACTCTGAATAAAGCCTTAAATACCAGCATTTGATTTGGATGAAAGATTGGTTGAGAGCTCAGAAACTCTAAATCAGGAGTCTTCAACCTTGGCCCTCCAGCTGCTGTGGAACTATACAACCCAGCATGCATTGCCACTTTTTTGATATAACAGCATGCTAAAACTATGGCAGTGCATGCTGGGATGTGTAGTTCCACAGCAGCTGGAGTGCCAAGGTTGAAGACCCCTGCTCTAAATCCATCTCATGCTACAATGCAAACAGGAGCTGATTCAGAGTCAGATGCTATGCCGATATTCATGCAAATGGGCAATGTTTATCACAGAGTCTCATCATCGATGGAGATATACTGGGCGCTCCTGGATGGTGGCTATTAAGATACACCATCTTATACGTGTGTTATGGGAGTGCGTGGGCATGTCACTGAATTTTTTTTCATAATTAGGCGCTTAAATTGCTTACATTGGCGGCCATACTCTGATGGAGGACCAGCACCTGGCATGGGACTGGCGCCAGTTTCTATGAGGCGTCCCATGATTGCATCTAAAGGCGCACCAAGCATGATTGTTGTATCTAATGATGCACAAAGGGGGCGTCACAGTCCTTGCACATCCTGATGCGAGGACACCAGGAAAGGGCTTCTACTAGTATTTAACAAAGTCGCAGACGCAACTGCGGCAAAAGATGCACATGGACGCCTCTATGTTCAATTTAGAATCAGCCCCACAATGAGACCTTCTACAATATAAACATACAAAACGGTAAATCTATTCTCAGTATTGCTTGTATAGTTTCTTTAGAAATTGATTTACCAGGACAGATTAAAATATGGACGTACAATTCAATTGGACACACAAGAATAGAGGCATCAGTGAAACAGCATTCCCATTAACTTCAGCTCAGACACTTCTCTTTTTTAACTAGAGTATCAGCAGACAGGCTATTGCAGTTCTATGTAAGAGCACAGAGGTGGGAGTGCTGCTTGTATGACCTCAGAGCGTTACTTGCCCGTGCAAAGTCAAAGTGCGGTTCATATTGTCCTCCCATTCCATAATTTGCCACCTGGAAGAGACAAAAGACAATATGAAATATGGACTTACCCTTCCAAAATCAAAATGGGGCTCATACTGGCCTCCGACACCATAGTTGGCCACCTAAGAGAAGCAGAACACAGAACACAATGCAGACTGAGAGTGAATAGACATCAATGCGATTCTAATTTCACCAAGTAAAGGGAACCTGGGCAGCTTTAAACAACCCCCTCTAAAATAGCGATCAGGCGGCACTCGCCGGACTTCAAAAACAATTGATAGTGGTTTATTCCATAATCAACGTTTCAAGACTATTGTGACACAGTTAGGTTAGGGGGTCCCTCTCCTGGGTAGAGGACTCCTTCCTTTCACACACAGCAGCTGGGAAACAGTACGCCAGACTGGATGCAAGTACAAGCTGGTCGGCGCCAGTCTTTATTGTACAATATCAGAAACAACATAAAGAAAACATAAACATAAATCCTAGCCCTGTCGGGGCACTAACTTCATAGGTAGTTCCCTCACTACCAGAACCTGGCAGGGCCTAATGCCCTCACCAGCAACAAAAGCACAGCACAACACTCACGGATAGGTTTTCAAATGTCTCTGAGCAAACTCCCTGTCTGCTCTCCCAGGTGAGACCATCAGCCCTAAACACACTAGGCTTATATTGGCCACTCTCAGGTGGAAACCCTAACAAGCCTGTTACCAGGCTAAGAGAACCAAAACCTGGAGTGGCCGTGGGTGGAGCCCTCCCTCTCCTCTCACCCACAACCCCCAGGTCCCAAACCGGCTTTTCAAAAAGCCGAAACTCAAGCCTGCTACACTGCAGACTTTCTCCTGGGGGTTTAAAACACATAAGACAGGAATCTGGGACAAATGTACCTGCCACAGACCACTTTACCAATGATCCTATCACATATCCCCCCCCTTTGTTTCGACCTGTGGGGTGGAACAACTGAAGCCCCCAAACAATGAACGCGTGACAACGCGTCAGCATTGGCCAGATGGCTTCCTGGCCTGTGTTCCACTGAAAATTTAAAAGTTTGTAACGCCAAGAACCATCTCGTAATTCTGGCATTACTGTCCTTCTTTTCGGACATCCACTTCAAAGGGGCATGGTCAGTGATCAATTTGAACTTTCTTCCAACCAAGTAGTACCTGAGAGCCTCTAACGCCCATTTTATGGCCAACGCCTCCTTCTCCACTGTGGCATAGTTTCTCTCATGTACATTCAACTTTCTGCTAAGATAGAAAATAGGGTGTTCCTCACCCTCCTTGTTCTGGGACAGGACCGCTCCTATACCTACTTCTGATGCATCGGTTTGTACTATGAATTCCCTTTCAAAATTAGGAGTCATCAGGACTGGTTGGGAACACAACGCTACTTTCAACTCCTGAAAAGCTTTCTCTGCCTCAGGACTCCATTCTACCATGACTTTTTGTTTGCCTTTGGTCAGGTCAGTCAGTGGGACTGCCATGGTGGCAAAGTTGGGTATAAACCTCCTGTAGTACCCCGTAATTCCCAAGAAGGCTTTCACCTGCTTCTTATTCAGAGGCCGTGGCCAGTTTTGTATGGCATCAACTTTATTGAGCTGAGGCTTTATCAGGCCTCTGCCAATGGTGTATCCCAGATATTTTACTTCCTCCATGCCTAGACAACACTTTTTTGGGTTGGCTGTCAAACCTGCCTTATAGATGGAGTCCAACACTGCTTGTACCCTGGGTAAGTGAGACTGCCAATCAGGACTATGAATGACCACGTCATCCAGATAAGCAGCCGCATACCGTCTATGGGGCCTTAGAATCCTGTCCATCATTCTTTGGAAGGTAGCAGGTGCCCCATGTAGCCCGAAGGGCAACATCTTGTACTGAAACAAGCCCTCTGGCGCTGAAAAAGCTGTCTTTTGTTTGGCGCTCTCGGTTAACGGTACTTGCCAATACCCTTTGGTTAGGTCAAGAGTGGTTAAATACCTTGCCGTCCCTAGTCTCTCAATCAGTTCATCCACTCTTGGCATCGGGTAGGCATCGAATTTTGAAACACTGTTCAACTTTCGGAAGTCATTGCAGAAACGCACACTCCCGTCGGGCTTTGGAATCAACACAATGGGACTTGACCATTCACTATGTGATTCTTCAATAACCCCTAACTCTAGCACATTTTTAATTTCTTTCGACACCGATTCTCTTTGTGCTTCTGGTAACCTATAGGGCTTTAGATTAACTTTAACCCCTGGGTCAGTGATGATGTCATGTTTAATGACCGAGGTTTTCCCAGGTACGTCAGAGAACAGCACCCTATTTCTGATCAGAAACTCCTTGACCTCTTGTTGTTGAATTGCCGACAGGATTTTTGCCACTGTCACTTCGGGAACTAAGGGCCCTGGATTTACTGGAGGGGCTCAGACGGCCGACAGTACCGTTCTATCTTTCCAGGGCTTTAACAGATTTATATGGTATATCTGTTCCGGCTTTCTTTTCCCCGGGTGGTAAACTTTGTAATTGACCTGCCCCACTCTTTCTAAGATTTCAAAGGGCCCTTGCCATTTAGCCAAAAGTTTATTTTCTACAGTGGGAACCAATACTAACACTCTGTCCCCAGGAGCAAAGCTGCGTAACCGAGCATTGCGGTTGTATACCCTCTGCTGTGCCTGTTGAGCCCGTTCCAGGTGCTCTCTCACTATCGGCACTACCGCAGCAATTCTCTCCTGCATTTGAGAAACATACTCAATCACCGTTTTGTAAGGACTAGACTGCCCCTCCCATGTCTCTTTGGCAATGTCTAGTAACCCCCTTGGGTGTCTCCCATACAACAAGTCGAAGGGTGAAAACCCGGTGGAGGACTGGGGAACTTCTCTTATGGCCAACAATAAATACGGCAATAAGTAATCCCAATCCCTACCATCCTTGTCGACCACTTTCCTAAGCATGTGTTTTAACGTCTTGTTAAACCTCTCGACCAGCCCATCGGTTTGGGGGTGATAAACCAAAGTTCTTAACTGTTCGATTTTGAACAGGCGGCATAACTCTTTCATGACTTTTGACATAAACGGTGTACCCTGGTCAGTTAGTATCTCCTTGGGTATACCCAGCCTGCTAAAGACATGAACTAGCTCTCTTGCAATGGTCTTGGTTGACGTATTGCGCAACGGGATCGCTTCCGGGTACCTGGTAGCGTAATCCATTATGACCAGAATATACTGGTGTCCCCTGGCAGACTTCATTAAGGGTCCAACCAAATCCATCGCTATTCTTTCAAACGGCACCTCTATGATAGGCAATGGAACTAGTGGACCCTTAAAATGTGGCCTGGGAGCATGATACTGACACTCAGGGCAGGATGCGCAAAAGTCAGACACCTCTTTATGAAGCCCGGGCCAGAAAAACCTCTGCATTATTCGCTCAGTGGTTTTCTCTACCCCTAGATGGCCTGCCGTTATATGACCATGGGCCAGATCCAACACTGTTCTTTTGTAGGCTTTAGGAACTATTAGTTGTTCCACAATATCTTCCCCCTTCTTAGTCACCTGATATAACAAATCCTGACACATTACCATGTGGGGATAGGACAAAGGACTATCAGGGTCTACGGGTTTACCATCAACTACTTATACATTCTCCCTGGCTTTTATCAAAGTAGGGTCATTCAACTGCTCCACGGCAAAGACCTCTCTTCTGACCTCTAAATCAGGCAGACGATCCACTGCCCAACAACACTTCCCACCTCAATGGGAGGCACATCAGTTGGTGGGCCATCGTCACGCTCCGCATTCTCTAGTTCGCCAACCATAGCAGAAAAAGGGAATAACTCTGACTCAGAAGAAACTCCCTCCTCCACTACATCGACAACCTTCTCAAATGGATCGGGGTTGTTCACCTCTGGAACAAAACGGCTTTCCCACAACTTCCAGAAGTGAGCAAAGTCTCTCCCCAATATTGCATCGTACACCAGACCATGCACCAAACCCACAGAAACTATAGCAGAGCCACATGGTGTCTCGATGTTCACCTCGGCCGTAACATAATATCGAGTATCCCCATGTATGCAGGTCACACCAACAGTTTTCCCTGTATGCCTCAAGGGGTTCACCAGCTCAGCTTTTATAAGTGTCACCAAGCTACCAGAGTCTAACAGTGCCTCTACTCGGTTGCCATCTACAGTGAGTACACACATGTGCTTATCAGTCTCAGCCTGCCGGTCAGCCGTACAGGCTGTCTGTGCAAAGAAAGACCCCCTGCGGTAGACATGAGCAGTATCACATTGCATAGGTTCAGTTGTAAGTGAACAATTAGCGGCAATATGGCCGAAGCCACCACATCGGAAACACTGAGTCATATTAATGTCTAGTCGTTTACGGGGCAAGAACCTTCCTGGCCTGGCAGGCCTGTCTCCAGGTTCTACACCCTCAGTCTTAGGTACATTCCACCGCCCAGCACCCTTCTCCCCTGGAACAGTCTTACCAGTGTCTGTGGGAGTTCGCCGGTGCGCCATCGGGGCTCGGTGGGGCATACTCATCAGCTCCTCAGCCGCCACGTACCTCTCCACCAGCTCGACCAACTGGTCCGCGGACTTAGGGTCTGCATGGCTCACCCACTTACGCAGAGTCACAGGAAATGATCGCAGGTACCGGTCCATCACGACCATTTCCACGATCTGTGGTCCAGTCAGCGTCTCGGGCTGTAGCCATTTTGAGGACAGATGGACGAGGTCATGCATCTGTGAACGTGGAGGCTTGTCCCTATGGAACTCCCAGCGGTGGACCCGTTGGGCACGACCAAAGGTGGTGACTCCCAAGCGAGTTAGGATCTCCTGTTTTAGTTTTTTATAGTCCTTGGCATCAGCCAGGCATAAGTTGAAATATGCTTTTTGTGGCTCCACAGACAAAAAAGGTGCCACCAGACTTGCCCACTGCTCCTTGGGCCAACTCTCCCTTTCGGCCGTTCTTTCAAATGCGGCGAGATAGGCCGTCATCTTTTGGAGGAAGTGACTGGCTCGTACGGAGTGAGTGGCGGTGGGAGGACCAGTATTAACATCGCTGGGTCGGGCGACCAGGTGCTGTATCACCTCTTTTATGGCCTGGCTGTTTTCCTCAATGGAGACCTGTTGAAGTCTGTTAGTCTCCTGCTGAGCTGCTGTAGCTTCCTGCTGAGCCCTGGTAGATTCCTGCTGAGCTGCTGTAGCTTGGAGCAAGGCCTTAATAATGTCCTCCATTTTGTCCTGGGGTGTAGGTTGGAAGCTGAACCTTGCCTCTCTGAGCATTGGCTGACGCCTCCGCTATGGGACTCCAAGGACACAGTGTTATTTCCACACTCACAAATTGGGTGTCTGTCCCTTTAATTTTTAAATGGAAAGTTTTCCTCTTGCTGCAACTTCAGTGTGTGTGGTTGCCCGCATTCTCCACCATATTGTGACACAGTTAGGTTAGGGGGTCCCTCTCCTGGGTAGAGGACTCCTTCCTTTCACACACAGCAGCTGGGAAACAGTACGCCAGACTGGATGCAAGTACAAGCTGGTCGGCGCCAGTCTTTATTGTACAATATCAGAAACAACATAAAGAAAACAAACATAAATCCTAGCCCTGTCGGGGCACTAACTTCATAGGTAGTTCCCTCACTACCAGAACCTGGCAGGGCCTAATGCCCTCACCAGCAACAAAAGCACAGCACAACACTCACGGATAGGTTTTCAAGTGTCTCTGAGCAAACTCCCTGTCTGCTCTCCCAGATGAGACCATCAGCCCTAAACACACTAGGCTTATATTGGCCACTCTCAGGTGGAAACCCTAACAAGCCTGTTACCAGGCTAAGAGAACCAAAACCTGGAGTGGCCGTGGGTGGACCCCTCCCTCTCCTCTCACCCACAACCCCCAGGTCCCAAACCGGCTTTTCAAAAAGCCGAAACTCAAGCCTGCTACACTGCAGACTTTCTCCTAGGGGTTTAAAACACATAAGACAGGAATCTGGGACAAATGTACCTGCCACAGACCACTTTACCAATGATCCTATCACACTACACAAAAGCTTTTATGTATATCCTGATAAGACTTATGTAGTTTTGAAACGTTGATTATGGAATAAACCACTATCTGTTGCTTTGAAGTCCGTTGAGTGCCGCCTGATCCCTGTGTAAGAGGGGGTTGTTTGACTGTACATTTACTATGGATGGCACCTCGGCAACATAACATTTACTATGAGTGCCCCTCTACAAGACAAGCTATATCATATATATAGATATATATATATATATATATATATATACACACATACATACATACATACATACACATACACATACTGTAGGCTGCAGTTACACAATTTTGTTAACAGTTCAGGTCGAGTCACTGTCCATTCAGACTAATGCACAATGGCAGAAAGCTAAATATTGTGTACACCACGCATTATAAAGAAAACCTTGTGTGCACACATTGCATATCAGTTTCCTACACTCCCGTTTGGCAAGCTGTTAAAGAATATTAGTATAATGTTATATGCTATATAGTTGTCTAAAATGTACCCTGTTGCAAACAAGGAATGCTAATTTCATATATTACAATACATGCTAAACTGGCAAAAGCGAATAATCATGTGAGATGCACCCACTCACAGGAACATGGCATAGCACCAGCATCTGGGACTAAAGTAGTCACTACTGTATTAGGATGGCAGGACAGTCCCATAATAGCTGCATTTTTTTATCAGGATGTATGTAGATGCTAAAATGTAACACACTATAATTAAAGTGCTACAACTTTGTGTTATTTACATGAGAGATGTATAAAATAAACAAAAATCTATTTTCTGTCATAGAGAAAAATGAATGAAGGACTTAATTTTTACATAACATCAGGTCATCTTATACACATGATTCCGCAGCACATATCCTAACCCACTGCTCCATGCTCCTTCCTCACTATCTACCCCATCTGTGTCGCCCCTGTCTGTCTGCCCTTCCCCTTTAGAATGTAAGCTCTCACGAGCAGGGCCCTCTTCCCTCACGTGCTTCTCCTCCCCCTACTTATAGTATCATTTACTCCTAACTCCCCACAACAGCACCTAACACCTGGTTGCTCATGTCCTGCTGCTTGTGTTATGCTTATAATTATGTACTTGTCCTGTATTGTTTTATATTACTATTAACTGTTTTTCTTGTGTGCTCATTTATGTACTGTGTAAGGCGCTGCGGAACCTTCGTGGCGCCATATAAATAAAGGATAATAATAATAATTGTTTATTTATAAGGCTCCACAAGTTCTGCAGAGCCGGACGGGCCCAGAAATAATTAAAGTGACCAAAACAAATAAATAGAGACAGGAGACGTGGGAGCAGCTGTGCTGCAGGACTGGACGTGTGTCTGAATTCTCAGAGCAGGTATAAATCAAACAACTCTGAACAGATGCAAATGATACATACATCATACAGCTAGAGAGGCATAAAGGTTCATCGGGCCATCCTCATTACAGCTGATAGTCTAGAGGAAGGAGGTTAATGGTAAATTCTGCCCTAATCTGTGCAGTTTTCACACACTATGAAAATTAATTAAATCAGATTGTCAGCACAATTCTAGCTATGCTTTATCCCAATTGGCAATTGTGATAATGATCAATGTGTGTAATGTCATGTGTGATGTGTACTTGGATACAGGATGCCATAACAAATGTAAATTGGTAAAATAGATATATATTTAAATAAATAAAAAAAAACTACAGATGTGCCCTCATACCCCTAGCCTCAATATGCCATACGTGGCCTGAATCGCTCCGAGAGGTGTAGCATACCATTTCTTTCTTTACATTTTGTGTCTTATTTAGATCATACTATCCTAACTGTACTTGAATTAGTTTTAGACACATACAAAGTCGCAGATAAAGCACAACGGAACTTGGCGTGAGAAAAGGCCACGGCACTGCATTGTAGAACTTCTTATACAGACTCAGAAGCACACACACACATGTATAAATGTCGCACATCAAAAATTTATCAGTGTAATCTAGCAAAGGAGCTTTGTTGCTTCCAGTTTTATTTGTGCAAATAAGATGCACATTTTGAGCGAGAAAAGCACTTGGTGCGGCTGAGTTGCTGGTGACCTGGCTCGCTGAGAGTTTGTCCATTGGACTTTACCTTGCCTGAACACAGTATGTGGATCCTTACCAAGCACAGAGTCTGGGGGTCAGTGCAAGTACTACAAACTTGTGTATGTGCTCACTAAGCCCATGGTTACATTTCACATAAGTATAATATGACTATGTAGCTGCTCACAGAAATACATGCTACATGAAGACATACAACATGAGAAAGACATTCTCCCTATGACAAGAGTAATCATCCTGTACATCCTGTGCTTTCCTATCCTTCAGCATTGCCTAGAACTTACCTGCAGTTCTTCAGCAGTGGACACATCTAACCCTGTTAATTCTTGTATTCTTGCGTTAATGCGAGCAACCACAGGGTCCTCATAACTAGACAGCCAAGCACTAGGGTAAAGAGAAATAAAGGAAACATTATTTTACTTACAGCAAGTATTTTTCCCTATATTCTTTCCCTAAGGTATATTATATGTACAGAGAATACACAATGCATAGAGCATCTACCTGGCTGAATATATGTGCCATACAAAAGCTCAGTTTGTACCAATTTACAGATCCTGTAATAATAATTAGTCAGTGCATCAGCTGAACCAGCCACCGATGTGAGCTCCTAAGAAACAACTGACTATGGAGCCAAATAAAACTCAACCAATATTACCACATCCTAGCCCACCTTGTTGTCAAATGCATATCTAATGCGCTAGTAGCCATGGACATCAGAAACGAGAGATGAAGGACCAAACTACTTCTACTCTTGTCTCAGGCACAATAGGAGTGTAGCTGTATGTGGTTAGGGTTAGAGCCCAGTGTATCAAATAGTGCAATTAGCAAAGGAACTCCTGCTCTATGTTTCTAGCGCAACCCAACATTTTGGATCTGGAGTGTAGTTCCATTGTGGAAGGTGGCCCAATTTTGCAGCTTTATAATAATGAGTAATGTTGGGTGCTTTAGGACTTGTAACTTTAGGACTTGATCAAGAGAGTATGAACCAAATACACAGCCATCTAGGTTCATGAATTAGATTAGGTAGGGAATCCTTGAGCATCTAACTGGGGCAGGATTCTCCCACAGGATAGCCATAAATGTGGTAACTAGGTGGGGCGCTAGCAAATAAAAAAAAAAATTCTAATAAGAGTGAGAAACCATCAAGACCTAGATTTAAGAGCTTAATAGATTCCAGAACTTCATCTACATATGTTTCCTCATACATCAAGCCTCAATACGCAACACCACGCAACCTGTCTGGCGTGAGTGAACAGCCAGGTCCCATGCTACTCTGCAAGCAACTTGCTACTTTAGATGCATTTTCTCTGAAAATGCATCTAAAGTTGCAATGGATGCACCAGCAGACTGTGCTGATTAATTTGATATGCGACACTTGTATATCTGTGTGAGATAGAGTCTGTATATGAACCACAACGGAACTTGGAATGAAAAAAAAGCTGTGGCCGATACATTGTAGCACTTGGTATATTGAATCAGAGACTGAGTCGCACACAGATATACAAGTTACACATATCAAATTAATCAGCACAGTCTGCTGGTGTGTCATAGTCGCATAACATTGCAACTGTAGATGCATTTTCGGGGAGAAAAAAAAAAAGGAAAAAAAGATGCCCGGCGCTATGAAGAGTTTCATGGGATCTGGCACGCCAAGAGGGGCTTTTTAGCGCGACTGCTGCAATGATGTATAAGGATGATGTAGAAGGACACATATACTGTATGAGATTAAGATTCCTTACATGGGGTGCCCAGGTCATTGTCTGCTATGTAATTACATATGTTTGACTTTGAAGTAAGTGGATCTTTGACCAGTGACCAGAAATTGTAAAGATCAGTACCAAAAGAAAATAAAAAAATTGAGGAAAATGCACATATGCAATCAGTTCACTCACTCGAATTATATTTTGGACAGAGGCCATCTTTAGATGGTTGTGCTAATAAATGTCATTAATTCACATTAGAATATAATTTTTGCTTAGTTCAGTCATTGTTCGACATCGCGTTACAGCAAACCATTAAGCACCCCTCTAATTCCTTTTAGACTTTCCCAGATTGTGCAGTCACTTGCACTTTTGTGGGCTCTCTCATGACTTCTACGTTTTATGGTGAGAGAAACATTTGTGCAGTTCTCCTCTGGTTGTTAGAAGCCAAATTAATAAGCAGCTCTACAACTACTTCTTTATAAGGTCTCAAGTTGTGGTAGAGCATCAGTGAAATTAGGTTAAGGAGAGATTCTCATTCCACCGTCTGCTGAACTTAACTAATGCTTGGCATACACTATGCAATTATCTGTCAGATATCTGTCCAATCTGGCTAGTTGGAATGAAAACCTGGTAATGACAATAGAAATTTGCTCCCAAATACTACAAAACGGACCAGATTTTCCTTCCCACCAGACAGATTTGACAGATAATTGTAGAGTGTATGCCCAACATTAGTGCCGAAAAGATCATAATGCATATTGTGCAGTGCCTAACAGTGAGTAGCCAGGGTACACTGCATCAGCAGAAGATACGTGTAGCTGTTTTTATGAATATTGGGGGATTTGCATAATCAATTTTTATTGCATTAACCTGGAACTGGGTAAGAAAACCAGTTGACCCAAAAATACATGGGAGACAGGAAAAAAAAAAAAAAAAAAAGTTTTTTTTTTTTTCTTTTTGGAAGGTTCATGAGACAGGAACATAGACACATTGAAACATGTGACAGCAGATAAGAACCTCTTGACACATCTAGTCTGCCCTGATAGATGGACAGACAATTGAGTAGAAATTCTAAATCATGCAGGTAGGCCCAAAACAGATACTGTTGGTGTACCAGCTATTTTCCAAACTCATGGCATGTGCGAAGTTGGCACAGGTCATAGGGTTAGCAGAGGTGGCCTGGATTAGGTTATACAAGTCACTTGAGCAGGGAGCTGCCATTAGCCTGCTTTTCATGTGTCCTTCCTCATCAGCCCTCATGCAATGCCCCACAGCTCTTTTAAGTTTGTAATCACTTAAAAAATGCACACTGCTGATGCTTCAAGGAGGTCAAACTTGCTTCTTTGAATACTTCTAGGCTTCCATGTGACATTATATTTTATCAAACTTTAAGCCATTACCACACACATCAAAAGGTGCAGAGCGCCATCTGGTGGCAATATCCAATATGGACAAGATTGAGGTTTATAGAAAGTACGTATGCGCTAGACCTGCCAGACTCCATTTTAAGAGTCCGATGAAGGTATAGAAAGCTCTAGTGGTGTGCACAGGGGGCCCGATTCAGTAGGGATCGCTATTACAAATACGCATGGTCGGCCGATTGTTGCGTTCTGCGCATACATCACAGTGAGTGGGTTACGAAGACTCCAC
Organism: Taudactylus pleione; assembly: GCA_031769625.1. NCBI lineage: Eukaryota > Metazoa > Chordata > Amphibia > Anura > Myobatrachidae > Taudactylus > Taudactylus pleione. Next base: position 41,574,817 of record JAUIMM010000015.1, on the reverse strand, counting down.
AGGCCCATCGCAGAGTGATTGACAGGAAGCACAGTTTGTGGGGGTGGGGAGTCATCGAAACCCAGACGTGTCAGAGCGCTTGAACGCCGTTACAGGGACGTGAATAAATTAGCCACTGTGATGCCATACGCAGCTTGGGCTTTCACTGCGTGCAATGAATTTAGCAATTTCTAAGTAAGATGGTACTCGCCGTCACTGATGGTTCGCTATTTTGCTAAGTATTACAGATGTGCGTAAGGGGATGTGGGTGTCCTTATGTTAGGCTGCGACGGCATTGCGATTGTAATCATTAGCATATTTTCGCAGTGGATCTGGTGTGATTACGTATGCGATTGCAATAGCGATCCCTACTGAATCAGGCCCAGAGTCTGCCCCATATTGTGGATCAGCTCTTCAGCGCCCATATCATATGATAAGGGCAGATTACTCAGTGAATAACTACATTATTACAGCAGAGCTCTGTCGGTTGACCAATGACTGTGTTCTGTGCCCACTGCATCAGTAATATCCTTCTCTAAAGTGCTTGACCAACCATACTATGAGGCTGCTGGCTCACTCCCTCGTTTCATATTTACATTTGCTTCTCTGCACAGCTCTGTGTGTTTATCCAATGCTCAGAAATGGTTAATGGATAGCTGCTTTCCTAAAGTGAGACATTAAGATTAAATCTGACTTGAGCAACTATTACTTCCAAATATAAACCTATACACAAGAAAATGTATCAATCTAAACTACAGTTTCTCCTACCCAATGCAGACTTCAGAATTTGTTGGTACAGCAAACTGTAAAAACAAAAAACTAAAAAAGGATGTGCCGGGGAGGAGAAAAGGCTGAGTTGGGAAATATACTTTTCCAAAGTCATTAAAAGTACAGTGACCCTTTTGAAAGTTGGAATTCCTAGAATGCCAGCAGAAAGCTGTAATTTCCATCTTGTGCGTTTGAAAAATCACAGGCTGCCCTGCTGCATTAAGTCAGAGCCAGTGGTTTAATCCACCTTGTGTTGCCACGTAATGTGTACAAGGACAAGGAAGTATTGTAATGCAGAGCAGGCCAAAAGTAGACAGTATTAAAATAGATGAGACGTCTAGATGGAACAACATACACAAGGACTGTCCTCTTGGTGCCACTTTACACTTCCCACTTTCTGGCCGAATAAGATCTGTACCATACATTATGTATTGTAATATGCTGTACATTATAAAGTACAGCATATTACCATACATAAAGTACAGCATATTACCATACATAAAGTACAGCATATTGACAGGTTGGTGCCACAATCTCTGCTCCATCTCATCATAAAAGGGGCTGCAAATCCATTAAACTGAGCAGCCGGTCTTTATATTCAGAAGAGTGTGTACAATGTCTATATTATTCATTACTACAAATGTTATTCACTGGGTAAGTTCTCAATTCAAGTGCTTTGTAAAACAAGACAAAGTTCTGCAAGGAGAGAGTGTAAGTTGCAGCAGCCAGTACACACAAGCGTCAAATGTGATAAAATGTGTGATTCCAACGCTTAGGCTAAAGTAACGCGTTGTCTGCAGCACATCGCTACACAGTCACAAGATCGTAAGTTTTCTTAACTGGTAAACTTTATATAGGCATACATATAAACCAGAAACAAAAAATGTGTAACAAAGTGTTGGCGAGTATCGTTTAAACATGATTAGACTACAACTCCCAGATACAGTTATAAAACAAGGAAAACTGAACACACGACTATATTCTTACACAACACCATTACAAAACTCTCAATTCATAGAGATACTGTATGCCATCAAACATCTCTGCGGCTTCTGGCTGTGCAAATTACAGTAACTGATCTTTATTAATTTTCTCATACGCCTCTATGGATGAGAGGGAAAATTAGATAAGTTATTTGTCGTGCCTTCACCCAACCATCCTGGAGGGACATGGCAGCAGTCGCACTGAGCAGAATTCCCCTCTATGTGTTCAAAAGGCCCCTACACACTACACAATTTTGTTAATTATTTGGCCGATCCCAACGCATCAGAACGACAAATCGTTAAAGTCGTGCAGTGTGTTTGCACTATATCGTGCAGTGCGCGTGCCAGTGTGGTCATCAGTCGCATCATCTGATCTTTTGTACATGCTGTCCAATCAGACGATGTGGCTGAAGACCCCATGTGTGTACAGGCCGCCCGAGATGCCTGCCCGTCTGGGCGGGGGGGTCGCTGTTGCATCGCTGGGCACACACATAGTTTAGTGTGTACCCAGCTTTACTCTCAAGCAAGCAGACATTAGCTTTTGCTGCTAAACGTGTACTAGATGAATCACAGCTGATGCCTCGCTGGTTGCTGTGGTTACTATACTTTGTTGTTAGCAATTAAACACTGATGTATAAGATTATTATAGATAATTGAACTCAGGATCCCAAATATTTTTTTTTTTTTAACCAGAAATGGGTTTACAATATAAAAAGAAAAAAGAGGGACCAAAGGAAACTGAAATCCAAACAGAGAGTTAATTAAACATTATGGGCCAAATGTAATAGGGTGAGAGTTTAGAAAATGTGTGAGTTTAGCAGTAAACTCTCACATTGGTTGAGTTTTATCTTCAAAATGGGAAAACATCTGAATGAGATTTTAAATCGTGAGAGTTTAAGTCTAAAAAAACATGCAAGTTCGCTCTGTTACTTTGTTTTTGGACTCTATTACCTTGGCAAAGTTTAAAAAGTGTCAGAAACTCTCACTTTTCTAAACTCTCACCCTATTACATTTGGCCCTATATGTCTGAATAAGCCAGAGTCTTATTAGATCTCTCATAATAAAAAGGTCCTTGGAGAGTTGTTACAGTACCTTAATCTAGGGGTTCTCAAAATCGGTCCTCAGGACCCCACACTGGTCATGTTTTCCCTGTCACCCAGCAGGTGCACAGGTGTAGTCATTACTCACATTTTAAAAGATCCACAGGTGGAGCTAATTATTTCACTTGCAATTCTGTGAGGAGACCTGGAAAACATGCACTGTTTGGGGTCCTGAGGACAGAGTTTGAGAACCTGTGTCTTAATCTATCCGCTCAGCACAATCTATTCCCTTGATTCACTAACACAGAGCCCTGAAGCCTAGTCTCAGACATCCAATCGAGATTTCCTTCAGTTATATTCATCACAACAATGTGTAGAAGCCCCTCCTTACATCCAACATACTATAGTTCCTACCCTTATACCCTAGCAAATATTTTGTCCCCAGAGCCAATAATACAACCACCTAAAGTAGTTAACACTAACGGATTAGAAAAAAAAAATAGCATTGTCTGAATACACTATTGTTCTGCTCATTGAAAACGTGACAACTTAAAAAAAAAAAAAAAGTTACCCTATCCCTTAGGGAACAATGAACCAAAAGGACTTTGATTAGACCTCTCCCCATTGGAATCAATGCAAAAGCCTACAGGACTTTACCTTACCTCTTAGAGACTCTGTATTGTGCGGTGGTCAATTGTCCTGTCAGAGGGTCATGCACTGTAGCCCGTTTCAGCTACAAAAAGAGAAAGGACTGTGCTGTAATTTGGGAGCAGGCATGATGCGTGCCGTGCCAGTGGTTCTGATTGGCTTGGGTGAATTTATGTTAGCAGTAGCTTGATTCTCCTTGAGAAGATAATTGAGAAAACTATTTGGTCTGCAGCTTAATGTCCTTTCGCTTTTTTGTTAGAGACACAGAAAACGTATCACGGAATGGTGCAGAGTTTCGAGTACATCTAGTTTTGGAAGTTCCAATTCATATAAAAAAAAATGCCTTCAAGAAGGCTGAAGTAATGCAATTAAAATGGAGATATTATTAAACACTATTTTAGCACTTTATAACTCAAAGTCAAACGCTTCACCATAAAGAGACAAATCCTGTGACATCATTAATGCTCCACATGGTACAAGAGTTTCATTGTACCGGCCGTGTGTGCTTACACATGCATGGCTTTTAATGTTTGAGGCAAGCATATGCTACTAACAGGATCAACCAGGTAGCTTCTGGAGGAGGCCTGCACTTTTCCATCACTGGGGTGGTCAAGGGAGAGAGAGCCAACCAGCATCTAATAAGCAATATTGCTTTTGTCCTTTCTTTCATAGAAATTACAAAAATCAATTTGTGTAGTTTTCCAATGTCTCATGAACAGTAGTACATGATGACTAAGATTTATGTGCTACGAACACAATCATTTGAAAAGGAGAAATTTGTTATGGTGCCCTCTTTAAACGGATATCCCGAAAGATGCCTGGTCATCCCCGCAGGTCCAAGGACGGGAAGGGATCTCATTAAGTACTACTACGGGGGGCTTTCTGGATACCACTTCAAAAGGTTGTGCGGAGCACCATGGACTGCAGCCCACTGCACCTTCAATTAATTGCACAGAGGGCGGGAGAGGTTGGCCCAAAAAAACAAAAAGGCTGTTGCAAAAACTCAAGTACTGAAACAAAAACTTCAGCATTAAAAAAAAAAAATAATAAAAAAATAACTCTACATATGGACATAACCCAAACTCAATTCATTGACACTGCCTGCCCCAAGCAATGCATTACATATAGCGTTATAGAACATTTTGTGCTTACCTTTTGCTAATTCTGTAGTGTGCTGTCTCCAGGACTCCTGTGATAGGGTTTGATATGGTGGCTCGCCTCAGCTGTGAAGCCAACCAATCACATAAAATTGTAATAAACATAAGCTACCATTCACCCAACCAATCAGAAGCCATTTGGATGCACGTTAAGATATACGTAAATTAAAAAAAAAAACATTTTAAAGTCAAAACTAGTAGAGGTACTCTTATTTCATATGCTCGATTCCTAAGTATATGCTTTACAAATCATGGTTTATCAATTTTCTACTGAAGTCTTAAGATGACCACACCAGTTAAGTTGTCCATTTAGTCGACTGAACCAAAATCGACAAAGCTTCACTGTGTGTGTTCTCACCAGACCAAAAACCAAATAGATTGTTAAAGGATTAACTGAAGATGCTAAGAGATTCCTATGTGGAGGGCCATTGTCCAACACATATGTGTTTTTCTAGATAGCTGGCTGGCCAGTGCAACACCATTGAGGCCTACAAGTTACAGGTTAGGTCATCTGATATGCAACTCAAAAATACAGTAAGTTAAAAATAGTCTCGTCGTCATCAATAAGTCATATAAAAATAACCATTATTTGCAAATTGATAAACTGTGATATATAAAAAAAAATTCGGCCAAAGTTCCCTTTCAATAGAAAATAGGCAGCATTAGAGCATGGCAAAACACAAGTTATCAGACTGAGTTACACGTTTCTGATGCCTTACTTATGAACTAGTAAAATACTACCCAACTATGTAACCTTTTAGAATTTTGTTTTGTTTTGAATATTTATAATGCTTAAAATAGATTTTAAAAAAAATAAGACAGTAGTGATGCAAGTAGTAGCATTTATCAATTGTGTTATAGCTTCAATATAGTATTAATTTGAATACTATTATATCATGTATGTTTAAGAATAGCTTGTTGAATTTCAAGAAATATTTCACAAATGGCTATACAATTAAAACATTAAAATACTGCGGGTTGACTTACTAAAGCTTCTAAAAAAGAAAAGTGGGAGATTTTTACCATAGCACCCAATCACATTATCTCTATCACGTTCTGGAATGCAACAGACATAGGATATGCAGAATCTGATTGGGGCTATGGGGGAACACCTCCAATTTTCATTTTTAGAAGCTTTAGTAAATCTACTCCTTCCCCACACAACTATGAATATCTCATGTTAACATGATACCTGAATCTCCCATTTAAGTTTAAAAATATATTTAATATTTCAAATACTAGAAAAAATAAAAGCTGGCCACATAAGTGTGATCCCTTTATGCATCATCTTGCACTGCAAACAATGTAATATTGGGCCAATTGTATGATATTGGCTACATTATCACAGCCTGTACTCAGCAAAGATTATTATTATTTTTCTTTGGAATTTAAGCATACCTGTTCAGAATCACCTCTTACTTGCAAGGTTTCTATTAAAAACTGAATAACTGAAACTGCAGATAGACGCAAAGTCTAGACAGACTGTGGTTCTCCATCATACTAGACACAACTGACAGCATATCCTGTCCAGCTCTTAACTTAGAGACAGAACACTAGTTACAAGGGAACACAATGGTTACTCACCCTGGGCTTTGCTAGCTCTTTGACTTTAGCAATCTCCTCATCAGAAATGATATCATGAAATCTTACAATATGGGGTCTGTCCCATTCATCCTCTTGCTTTGTAGGAGACAAAACGAATATGGGATTCCTATTTCCATCAAAGTAACGGCAGAAGAGTCTCTTTTGTCTGCGAGGAGTCTAAGAACATGGATAAAACAAAAGAAGAACTTTATAAAAGGTCATTGTTAGGCTCCTACGGAGTGTGGCTCACACTGTGTAATGCCCATTCTGTTAGCCATCCAGCCACATGTGGTTTTATTACCATTTTAATACCCTCTCCACGGCACAACATCTCATACTTCTGCCTCTCTGGCAGGTGATCTTTGGGGCGACCTTTCCTTGCTGTAGGATCTACTCCAGCAGAATTGGAAGTGGACTCGTTTGCCTGTTTTGCCATGATATATTCGAAGTACCGCAGATTGCCATTCCCTCTTTGATGATCAGGATCTAAAATTTTAAATTAGGATTAATCAAATGTTTCAAAAATATTATAAACTTATTACAAAGGGGTTATCAGATCTTCACATAAACTGTCCACATGTTAGTTACAGAGAGGACTGCATTTGTTGGAACTTGCAAATAGTTAATTCACCTTCCCCTTAACTGTAGTCATGTTATGCTTGCACTGGTAAATATGAAACATAATGTATAATATGGCTTAAGTCGCTCTCCACAGAGACATTTGTTTCAAATTTGAAAGTGCCGTTATGTGCAGTCCGAGACATTTAAAACATCCTACAGGCTAGTCTCAAAACCCTTTGAAAGTGTCCTTCAACTGTACAAAATCTTTAATTACTCAAATATAGCAGAGCTCTAATCTCCATAGACTAAAGGCGGGTATCCACTTATACAAACGAGAGCACGATTACGACATTGCTGTCGTGCTCTCGTTTGTATATCTAGTGATGTGCTTAGACTGAACGTTCATTCGTTCAGTCCAGGCACATCACTCATCCCCGCACATGCTGAACCTGACGAGATCGTCAGGTTGACCAGCATGTACGGGCGATGTCGGAAGCGACCAGCGGGCACGCGCATTGCTTCCGACCAAAACATGCCCGATGCATGCACGATTTGCAAGCGATTGCACGATAACGACGTCGTTATCGTGCAATCGCTTGGTTAAATCGCTAAGTGGATACCCCCCTTTAGACACCAAATAGAAAAAAAACAAAAACATTTTGACACTTTGCCAAGACACTCATTTAACAATGTAGATTTTATTATGGCTGTAGTTACATTTTTTATTATTGTAAATTACTTGTTCACAACAGTCAACCTCATTTTCTGGCCTTTTAAGAAATCATAGGAACGTTACACAATGTGGTGGTATCAGGGGGTTTGGTAGAATAGGTTGGGATTCATAATCAAATCTCAACATGATCAGAAGGGTATCAATATGGTTTTAAGGCAAGTCTAAACCTAACCCTTAAACCCAAATCTAATGACAACATATTGACAATGTTGTCATCGTCAACATCCAGACTGCATACCATGTAAGGCTAACTGGCAACTTCTTGAACAGATAATATGATGTAAAATAATAGACTACACATTTAGTTCAAATGATGTACAAGTCGCATAATGCTGCCCTACAAAAAATATCCTTGTCAAAACTATCCCCCAAGTGGTGAGCAAGTGAAGCTTCATTATAGACTGATCAATCAATAAACTGATGATGTAAGTCCAAATCATCTGACAAACATGTACTATATAGGACTATATCCATGGTTACCCTCGTGACACCGCACTGCAGTCATGGAGCCTAATAAAGACATTTTGTAACTCCTCTGAGAATTGTGTTCATTTAAAGTATTTTTTACATAAAAGTCCCATTGTATCTTTTTACTTTTTTTTTAAGTCTCCCTACACATCATACCCAAACTGCTGTGACACACGGACCCTAGCTTGGATTTAAAATGGGGTTTGAAATTGCTATTCTATTCGGTACTGTGCCAGGAAAACAGACCCAGCAGATTACAGTTACCATTTTGTTTCAGATTACAATAAATCATTTATAATGCACACGATCAATTATGCTGCTGACGCCTTACCTAGCTCTAGTAGTTTTTTGGTTAGCATTAAGGCTTTGTCCAAGTCTCCTTGTTGGTATACTGAATAACTGAGGTAATCTAGAACCAAGACCTTATCAATGGGGGATTCCTCTCCAGCATTCAGCAAATTCAGAGCTTGCTCCATCCACAGCTCTGTGTGGTAATAGTCAGCTTCCGTGTAGGAAACCTTCCCCAAGTCAAAGCAGTCTTCAGCAGTCAATACAGATTTGTGCGTTACACCTATGGACAGTCAGAGTTAGTAACTCCTACAAACAACCACGTCTTCTCCATCCCCTGCCTAATGCCTGTGGAATACAATGCTTATAGGAAAGAATAGGAAGAGAAAAGAAAATCTATAATACACAAAAACCACATAGAGAAAAAAAAGCAAGTTATCAACCAAACTAGCATAGTATGAAAAGCAAACAATAACAAACAGACAGTGTGCCCTGATTGGACACCTTGGAAGCAGGAAGGTTTAAATATACAAAATATATTTTTAGTTCATAGATGACAAGTTTTACATGAATAAAAATGGATTTCATGTGAAATGAAAAGCTAAGGAAATATGTGAAACCAATAAGCACATGATTACCTGGCAAGTTCCCATTGGAGATGGTCTCTGTGTCTAAGTTATAGGTGTCCTGCAGACGAATCAAAGCCTTAGCTGCCCCCTTCTGGTCATCATCATTGGGGAAGTACTGACGTTGGATAGTAAGGTTGGATATGAATCCTTAAAACATAGAATACAGGAAACAATAGTTTGTAAATAAAATATGAACAAAAACACATTGAACAGTTATGCCAGTTGGAGTAGTATGTGTGTACAATATTATAATAATTTATATATTATATATATTACACACACACACACACAATTATTTAGAGGTCTTGCTTGCTCTTTTCTTTAGTGCACAAGCACAGTAAGGTGTGTCAGGTCTGGGGTTTTAGGGGGATGTGTAGATGTGGTCAAAGTACAGCAAGGTCGCGTTGATGCAAATTGCTTTCAAGATGGTCGGTCAATCACACATATGCCTGTTTGGAGGGATTGGACTTGCAGAAACCAAAACCCTGGTGCAAGTTACAAGCTGATGAGGACGGTCACAAACTATATCGGGTTGGTTAAATGCGCCCAAGTCACACCCATTGATGCAAATAAAGTTAAGTGCTGCAACTGAGAGTTAAAAAAAAGAAAAGAAGATTACATTGTACTGAATACTCAGTTTACAAAAATAAAGTATATTTACTACTCTGTTTGGGAAGGCTGCCCATATTTTTTAATTGTGTTTGTATATAAAAAAAATAAATAAATAAATAATCATACACCTTGATCAGATCTACTAGCAATACACAAGCTCCAACAGACTCGGGCATTTATCTGCACTCTCTGGCCATTTACTACAAGGTGCATTCATTGTGATTATTAACATCTTTTGTACTCAGGGCCTGATTCAGAGCCACTCGTAAGCGGCCGCTCGTTCGCTCTGAGCGATGTTCGCACAACTGCGCATGCGTATGGGTCGTAATGCGCATACCAGTCATTGCGGTCGGAAATCGTGCGCTCGCAAAACAGCGAGGGGCTGCTAATTTGATTGACAGAATGTACCGTTTGTGGGTGGTAACAGGGGAAGGTGCTTGAAAATGGGGAATGGAGATCCGAACGCAGGCGTGCCAAACGGTAAAAAGGGCGTTTAATGGGAGTGCATAATTAGTAGAGGAGCGTCATCGACCACGTCACTTGGTTGTCATTTAGCCTGAACTGCTCGCAGTGATAGCGGTAAGAAAAACCTACCACAACCACTGCGAACAGTTCGGATGCCTTTTGATGTACCCGATTAATCTAATAAATACCGGAGATGACGTGTGTTGTGAACGGCAAAGGGGCGTCTTTACAAAATAGCGAGCGCATTTTTCGTTTGCTCAGACATAGAGGCGTCAACAAACCGCAAAGAGCGAGCGCTCAATTTAAATAGCCGGCCCCTTTTTTGGAACGACCGTCCGCCTCTGAATCAGGACCTCAGTCAGGCCACACCTCGTATCAAATCACTGGCACATATGCTCCTGACACTTGCATTGGGAGGGAGGTGCATTTTCAACCTATGCAGAGTTGATTGCATTTCTCTGGCTACAGTTTGTCCCAAACATAGTGCTGTGGACTTTGGTGGTCCAGGACCAAATCAAATTTATGGTCAATGCAATAGCCAAAACCAGTGCATGTGGCTGCCACACAGAGCCGTAACTAGACTTTTTGGTGCCCTGTGCCAGAAAGAGCATTAGCGTCCCCCCCCCCCCCCACACACACAATTTTTTAAATAGGGACATAAGATGTGCACCCGAAAAAAGGGCCACGGCCTCATGGAGAAGGGCCAGGGAAGAGATAGGGGAGTAAGGGAGATGCTAGGGATAAAAGAAGAGGAATCTACAAGTGAAAATGATAAGACATTTGACATGCCCAAACAGCACCCCTTGCTTTGCGGTGCCCTGAGCCATGGCACAGATCGCACCACCCTAGTTATGGCCCTGCTGCCACACATAAAATATGTGGACAAACAGAAGCGCAATCCTGTCCACCACCACATAACTGACCCCAAGTATGACAGACTGTACCCAAGGATGACAGGTAAGCATTTGATTTAATAATCGTTAAAGAATTTCTCAACGATAGACTTTGGTCTAGGGGTGCTATGGTAAAAATGTTGACCCTCTAGGGTGCTGTGAGTCGAGAAAGTTGCTTTTCCATCATTAAAAAAAAAAAATAAGAGGTGATTTTGTTATGGTCTAAAACAGACCCCAAATAAATATGTTTTGTGTGGAAAGAGCCCCAGAGTTGGCAAGTTCATTTTCAATTTCAGTAAGAAGCTCATTTTGTGGAGTTAGCAGTCAATTCCATGAATCCATATATGAAAAAAGAAAAAACAGAGAAATAGGTCTAATATGGCAAAATTGTTTGCTTAGTATGGGCCATCCTCCATAACAAAGCATAAGCAAGAAAACTGGCCAAACAGTATCTATGGTAACTCTGACAAGATGACACAGTTTGGGAGAATATCCTGAAAAAAATTAAATAAATGCATAAAAAAAAAAAAAAACCCACACAATGCTGATGGAAGATCACATTAAATTTACAACAAGAATAAACTTTTTGAAAATAATGATCTGGAAGATTTACAAAGCGGCAGGTTGCAAAACACTTTGATCGGGTTTATGACAGATATTTAAAAGGGGCAGTGCTTTTACGAGCAAGACAGTGAAACTGCATGTAAATATTTAGCCCAGCTGCATGTCATTTGCAATGTGTTAGACAGGCCATTACCATCAGACATATCCTTGAGCACCAGATTCTCTACTTCTAGCCACTCCGTGTTGAGTCTCTTCATTAATTTGAAAGCATTGACTGGGTGACCCAGGAAACCCTCTGGGTCCTTTATAGCAGTTTCTGACACTGCATCAAATTTCTCTGCCCACCTGAAAAATAAATAAATAAATAATGAAGGTTACTTTAGAAATACCCTCAGTAGCTCAGACAAATCACAGAATCAGCCGGAGAATCATCCTTTAAATGGAAAACTTTTATAATTGTTTCTTTCAGTAACACACATGGAACAGCTGCATCTGTCCAATTCGGCTGCACACATCAACTGGAGAACATTACAATAATGAGTGTCTGCAGGCAACAGTGAAGCATGGAGGAGATTCCTTGCAAGTTTGGGGCTGTATTTCAGCAAATGGAGTTGGGGATTTGGTCAGGATTAATGGTGTCCTCATTGCATGATGAATAAGTACCTGCCTGTATTTGTCAGCATTACCATCAGGGCGATGCCCGATTGACTCCAAATTTATTCTGCTGCAGGACAATGACCCCAAACATACAGCCAATGTAATTAAGAACCATCTTTAGCGTAAAGAAGAACAAGGAGTCCTGGACAGGGGTGTTCTAAGAGAGGAGGGGGCCTCATGCCAGAATCTACAGCGCATGCGCGGGTGTCCGGGAAAATGGCGCCCGCACTCTCTTTCCCAGGGACATCTTTTCTGCGTCTGTGCAGATCACTGGGAAAATGTCCGTCGCCATTTTCCCAGTGGATGCGTTTGCTGCTCTACAGCACCGGTTCGGCGCTGCAGAGCAGCACTTCAGGAATTGGAGAGGTAAGGATAATTACCTATGGGTGCAGGGTGTGTGTCCCCCTGTTAATTGCTAAAAATAAACTATTAAACATCTATTTTTTTAAAGCATTCTTACTCTGCAGCATGTTTTCCACAGTAATGTGTATGTATGTATGTATGTATGTATGTATGTATGTATGTATGTATGTATTGCCTCCAATAATTCGGTATGGTCCGACAACCGTAATGCTGTCGGCATTATAACTTTACACATAATGCTTTACCTTCATGTGTAAAGTTACATAGTTGACAATGTTAAATGCTTTAATTAACATTACTACGGCATCTGCATTCTCTGTTTGACCTTTTTACTGTCGACAGTATTGGATGATTTTCAGGTGCATCAGTTTTCATCATGAGGTGGTATGTGATGGGTAAGTATGGGAAATAACAGAAGTGTTTGGAGACTATAGATGGGTGTCATGCCAGAACACTCTGGAAGTCACCACACTGGTGGGAGGGGTCAGAGTAAATTTACTAAAGGTAGGTTTTTGCTCTAAACTAAACAGACCATCATGGCCATCGTTTTGAAGTGCAGAAACCGGATATTTACCAACAGTTGAATTTTAGCTTCAATTGAAACCAATCATCAATGTCAGTCGGTTTTTGCAGCTCTTTCTTTACATTTTACACCCAAGAAGGCTTCTCAGACTTGCTGTAGTTTTTTCACTTCTATTTGCCATCAGTTTTGAACTGAAATATCAAAACCGATGGCAAATAGAAGTGAAAAAACTACAGCAAACCAGAGAAGGTTTCTTAGGTGTAAAATGTAAAGAAAGAGCTAAGAGGAAAAAAATAAATAAAGAAATAAATGTTTTATTTGGTCGGGTTTGCACCGAACATTAGTAAATCCTCAGGATCTAAAAGTAGTCTTGGTAACACAGGTGGAGTCTCCCATATGCAAAATGCTTAGGACCAGGGGTACTTTGGATAATGGAATATTCCGTATTTTGGAATATTTGCATATCATAATGAAGTATCTTGGGAATGGGATCACAATATACACACAGAATGCATTTATGTGTTATATACACCTTATACACACAACCTGCAGGTAATTTTATACAATATTTTCAATAATTTTGTGGTTCAAGCAAAGTTTGTGTACAGAAATGAAATTCATTTATGTTTCATATACACCTTATACACACAGCCTGAAGGTAATTTTATACAATATTTTTAATAATTTGTGCCTTAGACAAAGTTTGTGTACAATGAACCATCAAAAGGTTTCATTATCTCAGTCATGCCAAAATTATTCAATATTTTGGAATATTCCGTATTTCGGAATATTTGGATATAGGAGACTCAACCTGTAGTATTGATTGTTGGTCAGATGTTCTAAAGTTGGGTTTGCAATCTGTTTTCCACCAGTTTTGCCTTTAGTAAATATGCCGTTTTGGTAGGTTTGCAAAATCAACCGAAAACATAAAACCGACCTTTAGTAATCTTACCCCTAACAGTCATTACATAGCAACGTGATGACATTAATGTGTTAAATTATAAACCTAACACTATTTTCACAACAGAGTCTCTATTAGAACTAGGTGACAACACAGGGTTGTGTTATAATGGGTGATTTTATGACAACTCTGCTGCCACCAAGCTCATTTTCTACACTTACCTTTTGGCCTCAGCTGCCACTTATCAAGAAGGGCACACCCATGGCCTAGTCTCTACTAGTGTCTGCAGGAATCTTTGCGCTATAGCTCTGCCACATCTGACATTCTTCAGCAGCTCCTAGCACCATCCCAACTCTCCCCTGCTCTTACAGCTATGTACTGAAACAGATACAACTACCTTTACTCTGGATACAAAAGCCTATGAGCCTCATTCAGAGTTGTACGCTATGCAGAGGTTTACAAGATTATCAGTAAAACATGCTTGCAGCCAAGTCACACTGCACATGTGCCAAGGTACATTACCGAAGTTGTATGCAGCGATTGACAATCAGAGAGCATTTGGGGGAAGTAGCGGCAAAGAACGCAGGTGTGGCGCGACCGTTTTAGAGGAGTGTCTCTCGCCCATTCCGCAGGACCATAGTTTTGACAAGGGAGCAAAAAAAATAATTAAAACTGTTTTTGGGGGGCACTCTTAATGGTAAATTTTAAATTGAATTTTTATTGGTATACATTAAAAAGACAAAAACAACACTATCGTCTCTCAGGTGATTAAAGACACAACCTGAAAGGCCCTATGGGTAGCCTCCTTGGTACTCTAATTTTTGTTTATTAAATTTTGTATTTTATAAAAAAATATTCACAATGGACAGAATTTTCCAATATTCATCTGGATTTTGTAAGTTTGGGGTGGGTGGATTTTGTAAGTGTGGAGTTTCAGTGTGAGCACTAATTTTTGCCCCCCCTTTACTTAGACATTGCATTGATGATGTAATATTGGTGTATATCATGCACATTGCTGTCGTCATCATGAACATTAAATCAGATCTTTTCATACTGGATCCAGTGTGCAAGGCAAAAGTGCAAACTCACTTCTTAATCTCTTCCAGCTTCATCTCTTCTGCTTTTATATACTCTTTTAGGGACGTTACCAGATCCTTCTCAGTGTGGAGCAGGTCAGTCATGTGACCTGGAATGCAAATGAATAATATAAAAAAAAAAAAAAAACAACTTTTCTATCATGAATACTCTCTGGCTGATATTTAATGTTTAAAGGACAAGAGGACAAACTCGGCAGTAGACTAGTAGTTTATTTGCATGACAGGAAAAGTAACCCTTTTGTGGCCAGGCTATTATTCGTTTAGAAAACCTGATTAGCCAGAGGAGAGTGACGGTCCCCCAAGACTCAACACTAATAAATTCAGTATAATCAATAGATCTACAGGGTTACTGTAGATCTGCTAGGGCTGAAGTACAGGGAGACCTGAACTGGTGGAAATAAATTTTGTGGGTAGAAAAAAAAAAAAAAAAAATACGACTGTAGAATCTATATTTCTATTTTCTGATAATCATCCAGACAAGTTCAAATGATTGGAAATTTTTAAGTCACTCTTAACAAAAATATAAACCCAACAGTAGGAAAAAGACAAAGCATTTAAATAATGGTTTTCTATAAAGTGTGAGACAAATGGAGATTGTGTGCAGGCAGAACTTTAGCTATGGTCCACTAAGAATTTGTAGCTTGTAAAAGCCACCCCCTCCCAGCTTTTAATAGCAAAATATGGGAGTCTTGCCCTTTTAAATGTTGGGCTTAAACACACAAGCAAGCAGCGGCTTTAACAAGCCGATGCCAAGTAAATAAACCCCTTTCACCTACTCGACAGCATTCAAACACACTGCATGATGAACCAAAGATTCAAAAATGTAGATTAAATCGCTCTATAAGACCTTCTTCCAGTCTTCGGTAGCTCACTGGTGCTTCATGGCCCAGACTGGCCATTGTTGCAGAACAGCTGTAAGTTCGTCACCCATTACTTCTTATTAATGATCAAGGCCTTTTTTTGAGGAGTATGAAATGTACATTTTTCAGTTTTTGCCAACCTCGTTTTTTCCAGCCTCTGGCAGTTTACAGCTCACCATTGTAACATTACAGGTTATTTGCTGGATATGGTCAAATTTCAATTCTGTATTTTTTTCATGATAATAGTCAACTTGTTTGACTTATCCAGTGCTCTCTCCCCTCCCTTCCTCTTTTTTCTTTTCTGTACTACACCCCTCCTACCCCCTTCTTTATACGACTGAAAATCTTTCAATAATTAAAAAAAAAAAAATGGACAAATGTGGATGTTCTAAAACTTTTGGCTAGGAGTGTATATTGGTAGAGTTGTGTATTTGCATCACAGATTGGGTGTCCAAGCATCATCTGCAGTCATCAGGCAATCTCTGTTGGTGCTGCAGAGATTGATCTTAGCTCCATTATGCCCTCATTTCTTAAATAGCTTTTTATGGCGGATGATAGATGGATTCTTCCTGTGCTGTTCAGGAGGAGTACATGGTTGTGGTCTTATGTAAAGAAAAAACCCCAACAATACATTTTGTTAAGTATGTACAGAAAGGAGGCTTACCGATTGAAGTGAAAAAGTCAGTATGTGCTCGACATAAGGAAAATAGCACCAAGGCGGGCAAGACATGTAGCACCTTCATGGTCTTCATTGTACACCTGTAGCAAAGTAAGAATCATAATTAAAAGTGGAAATTACATTTTAATTAGCAAGTCGGTTCTCCATTGGCCAGACAATAGCCATTGTATCTACTGAATCTGCGCCATCAGCTGGACTCCGCCCACTCCAGAACTGCCACATTCCCAGAATATACCCGTGGTGGTGGCACTGTTCTTCACTTCAATATCTCTATCTGTATACAGGAAATTAGTAAGGGCAAATTGATGTGGGCAAATTGAATTATTGTAAAAGGAAACGGTCTCCATTTTTGGAAACAGACCATTGACCCCAGGGTTTTATTAAGTCAGATTTACAAAGCTTCGGTGTGCATGCTAATTGAACAGTGCGCTCTGAATTTAAGGATACAGTTGCTAGGTTAATGTAGCCATTTTCAGCAGTATTTACTATAATTTAGTTTAGCTGTTTAGTACATCAATAATCTGTTTAAACAGAAAAAAAAAAGTGAAAAAAGTGATTTTTTTTACAACAATATGGGTATCATTGAGTCACTATGACTACAGCTAACAAGTACATGGATTTCCAGCACATTGTCAAGGTTAACAAATATAAAATTGAAGAAAAATACAACAATTATTTTAACTGTAGACATCCAAGACTAATAATTAAACATTTGCACATTGGCATAAGATTAAATGGGGCTCTATGGGAACATCTATTAAGTACATAATGGGCCTGATTCACAACGCACATAATGCAGTCGCAATTCAGAATGCCCACAGGGAACGGAATTATAACAAACTATATGCCCGTATTCTCAGTTGTACACATCTATGCGATCACACTGCCCACAGTCCGCCCTCTGAAAGGGCATCAGCCATCACAATCAATGCCACTTTCACCTACACCGTGCCAAGTGCAGGACATACAACTGAATTTGGCATACGCAGGACACAGAATAGGTAGTAACTCTGGCTACACGCCCATAGAACGTTTCTCTTACGTGCCGTTCATTCAGCCATTAGAGAGTAAAGACTGAGTTGCATAAGAACCAGAATCGCTTGTAACTTCATAATGATGCGCATGCAGCTCCACAACGCATGTGCAGTTTGCAGCTTAGAGGTGCATTAAAGAAAGCCTTATAAAAGCTAGGACAAAGTATGAAAGACTACCTGGACTGAAAGCATGCAAGACCGCTGCAAAGAGAGTTGTTAGAAGGGCCATATACTATACGCATTAAAAATACAGCATGTATTTGACAACCGACTGAACTGCAAATGCCCCGAGTGTCCCATTTTTTGTGCCAGCAAAGCAATAGGATCTGCCTTGGAGCAGCGGGAAGGAGCTCCTCGGGTACAGCAGTAAAACGGATTAAGCGCAGTTTTTTTTTATGTTTATGAACGCTTCCATCCCTCATATCATTGCACAGTAATGTTGAAAAACAATATATTTCAAGGGCATTATGAGCCAACCGCCAACTTTCAAAAGGGGCACACATTGCCCTTATTTTAGGAATGAGGAAAAAAATCCCCTCAACACCACAAAATCTCTTAGCCCAAAATTCCACTCCAACCTCCCACTTGAGCCAAAATAATTGTACATGCTCTCATACTCCTGACTACCATATGTCTCCGGATCCCACATGTACTTCAAAACTCTCCCACATGCCGCTCTGTCCTCCCTACATGTCCCCTAAACAAAATGTTGTCAGCAAGCCTACACGATATGGTAAGTGCTCATTATTATTATCATCATCATTTATATGGCGCCACAAGTGTTCCGCAGCCCCTTACAAAGTACATAAACAAATTGTAGACAAGCGACTTACAGAATACAATACAATACAGGACCAGGGCATGGATAATATATATTGCTACATTAGCGACCATAACACCCAGATAAGCAACAGAGCATAAGCAACCAAGTGTTAGGTGCCCCAGTGGTGAGTAAGAAGTACATGAAACTAAAGTAGGGAGAAGCACAAGAGGGTAGAGGGCCCTGCTCGTAAGAGCTTACATTCTAAAAGGGAGGGGAAGACAAACAGGTTTGACACAGATGGGGTAGATGGGGAGGAAGGAGCATGTAGCAGGGAGTTAGAATGATAGCTGGAAGGCTTTGATGAAGTAGTGGGTCTTGAGAGCCCATTTAAAGCATTGCAAAGAGGTGGAGAGTCTGATGGGGAGTGGGAGAGAGCTCCAGAGGTGGGGAGCAGTGCGGGCAAAACCTTGGAGGCGGGAGTGGGAGGAAGTAATCAGCTGGCATGAAAGGCGGCGTGCATTAGTTGAATGAAGAGAGAGGAGAGGAGAGTGAAGGGAGATGAGATCAGAGATGTATATGGGAGAAGATTGGGTGAGAGCTTTGTAAGCGAGCGAGAGAACCTTAAATTGGATTCTAAAAGGTAAGGGGAGCCAGTGGAGGGTTTGTAGGAGAGGGGAGCGTTTGGAGAGGAAGATAAGCCGTGCAGCAGCATTAAGGATAGACTGGAGAGGAGAGAGATGGGATTTGGGGAGGCCAGATAGGAGGTTACAGTAGTCCAATCTGGAGATGAGCAGTGAGTGTATGAGGGCTTTAGTAGCATCCTGAGTGAGATAGGGTCTGATCTTAGAAATATTTTTGAGATGGAAACAACAGGACTGTGAAAGGTTCTGGATATGTGGTTTGAAGGAGAGGGATGAGTCCAGGATAACTCCAAGACAGCGCACCTTGGGACTAGATGATATAGTTATTCCATCAATTGATAAATAAATAGTGGGAAGTGAGGTTATATGGGAGGGTGGGAAGACGATCAGCTCTGTCTTAGACATATTAAGTTTAAGAAATTGCTGGGACATCCAGGAAGAAATAGCAGAGAGACAGTTGAAGATACGAGTCAGAAGAGAGGGGGGGAGATCAGGGGAGGAAAGGTAGATTTGAGTATCATCAGCATTGAGATTACAATGGAGGTCAAAAGAGTTGATGAGTTCACCTAGAGAGGAAGTATAGAGTGAGAATAGGAGGGGTCCAAGAACAGAACCTTTGGGAACACCTACTGTAAGAGGCTGTGGGGGGGGGGGGGGGAAGAGGAGTCATGAGAGGAAAGATCAGTTAGAGAGGTAGGACGACAGCCAGGAGAGGGCAGTGTCACGTAGACCAAGGGAGTGAAGGATATGCAGCAGGAGAGGGTGGTCCACAGTGTCAAAAGCAGCAGAGAGATCAAGGAGAATGAGAAGAGAGTAGTGGCCCTTGGATTTGGCAGCAAGGAGGTCGTTGCTGACTTTCGTGAGGGCAGTTTCAGTGGAGTGGAGAGGATGGAAGCCGGACTGAAAAGGGTCGAGGGAGTGGGAGGAAAGAAAAGTGGTAAGGCGGTTGTAGACAATCTGCTCAAGGAGTTTGGAGGCAAAAGGGAGGAGAGAGATGGGTCAGTAGTTAGAAAGAAGGTTAGGATCAAGGTTAGATTTTTTTAAGAATGGGGGAGGCAAGGGCATGCTTGAATGCAGAAGGAACAATGCCTGATGAGAGGAAGAGGTTAATGAGGTGGGCAAGATGGGAGCAGGCAGAAAGAGAGGAAGCGGAGGAGGCGGGAGGGAATAGGATCAAGGGGGGAGGTGGAAGGGGGGGGGGGACCAGATGAGGGCCATGACTTCCTCTCCAGATACAGGGGAGAATGATGTTAGAGTTGGTAAAGATGATGGGGAGGGGTGATCTGGGAAAGGAGGAGGTGGAGAGCTGGGGGACTGGTTGGATATGATGTCCTGACGTATGGAATCAATTTTAGATGTAAAGTAGGTAGCAAAGTCAAGGGTAAGAAAGCAAGGAGGGGAGACGAGAAGGAGGTGGGCGAAGGAGGGAAAATCTGCCTTAGAGCGTGATCTTCTCCGTCGCTCGGCGGTTCGAGAACACTTTTGCAGGTATCTGGTACATTTGGCATGCCAGGGTTGAGGAGTAGATCTGCGAGTGTGAGTAGTGATCGCCGGAGCAACAGAGTCCAGAGCAGAAGTAAGGGAGATATTGTATAGGGAAGTGGCTTGTTCAGGGCAGGAGAGAGAGGATAGGGGGAGAGAAGTGAGTCAAGCAGGGAAGAGAAGAACAATGTGTAGATAGTGTCAATGTTACGCTTAATAATGGTGGCTTTTGGAGATAGAGGAGGGGAAGGAGAGAGGGACAGGTTAAAAGAGAAAAGGTGATGGTCAGAAAGTGGGAAAGGGGAACTGGAGTGATCAGAGCAGGTCAGTACAATACTGCAAAGTAGCAGCACTTTAGAAATATTGGATAATAAACGCTGTAATATATTTGCGCATAACATCTTATTACACTAACTCTTAAAAAGTGATGCCAATTGCAGCATACCTGTGAAACTGAAAGACCATCTCCATACAGGATCTAT
The DNA here is from genome assembly GCA_031769625.1 of Taudactylus pleione. NCBI lineage: Eukaryota > Metazoa > Chordata > Amphibia > Anura > Myobatrachidae > Taudactylus > Taudactylus pleione. The sequence continues at coordinate 41,553,963 of JAUIMM010000015.1, read as the reverse complement.
GGCATCCAAGTAAAGAGTAGTTTCAGCTCCTCTCTTGCAGTTTACATCATGCTGAGTATGTGAGGTATGTGTTAACAGCACTTTCATTTCCATTACAGAAAACGAAAGCCATCCACCCACACAAGTCTATTATAGCACATGCCTGGCCGATTTATTCAGAATGCTATTGTAACTAAAACTATATGCAAAAAGCTCAAAGAGAAAGTCTCCCTCCCGCCTACTATTGTCTTAATTGTCCTGCTAACAACTATAACAACTGTGTTCATATATTAGGTCAGTGTAACCACAGAATCTACATTTCTGATTACTCCACAAATAGCATTTACCATGAGGGGTGAATTTGTGTGCATTTCAAACCCCCCCCCCCCCCCAAAAAAAAATAAATAAATAATAATTTCACCACATCACAGCCAATACCAGTATAATATCATTATTGTATAACAAACAGTGTAAAGTTCTTCCAGTTAAATAGATTATTCAGCTAAACTTGAATTACCATGTTCCTCTGGGCAGCACACAGTTAATGTATCACCCTCACTGACCCCCCCTGTCTGCTCATGCCCCTAGCATTCGCAAAACAATGCAGGGTTGCCATGACTAAGATGGACTGTGTTGCCCAAACGAAGTTCAAATGAGGTGGGGCATGAAATCCTATTTCACATAGAATAAGAAGCCAGCTTATCCTTTGCATCGTTCTAGAGCTGCCAAATGCACGGGAACAACTTGTCACCCAAGCGCATGGAGACAATTCTGGTGTTCCAAAGTCAATTGTTGCGTATCCAACTGGAAATGCTAAAGTTTTACTGAAAAGGTCTTCAAGTGGAGATTAAGGCCCTGATTCAGAGCCGGACGCTCTGACCAGAGCGCTCGCTCTGAATCAGGGCCCTCCTCCATTAAAATGGAGCGTCCTCCTGGACGCTCGTATAGCTGTGGGTCACCACCCACAGCATATACGAGCATGCAGGGTGATGGTCGCGATGGTCTTGACCATCGCGACCATCGCCACTGGGAGCAGAAGCCTGCAGTTGAGTTTCTCAACCGCAAGGCCAGGAGTGATTTTGGCTCTATCAGAGCCAAAATCACTCCCACTGACATCACTAGTGATGTCAGTGGGGCCGGCTTCTGACGGTAGGCGTTCCCTTGGGAACGCCTCCATCTGGGAGGCACGCCCACCAAAGGGGGCGTGCTGTCAATCAACATCGACAGCACGCCCCCTTTGATCAGACACAACGAGCGAAGGAAAGTCCTTCGCTCGTCGCGTCTCGTGCATGCGCACGACGGAGCTCCCTCCGTCGTGCGCATGCGCAGTGCAGACCATCGACCCACTTGCGAGCGGACAGCCGCTCGAGGGTGGGTCTGAATCAGGCCCTATATTTTTTCTTGGCTGATTATGTTTGGACTAATGGACGTACGAAATCAATGGATGGTTAGCCTATCATATACTGCAATGCGTGGAACCACCAATCCGTTTTTTTAATAGTTTAATGATCTTACTAAATATAATACAGTTACATGATCTTACTAAATTCCTGACTAACATGTAACACCTTAGGGGTTAGTGTAAATATAGCACAAGCCTCACCATACAGTACAGATTCAGTATGGCTGTACTAGTTTAGGAAGAAAACGGTTTTGTGTGGAATGCTCATAAGAACATATTACTGCATAAGACAGTGCCACAATTCATTCACTATAAAGTTGGACACTCACCAAAACGTTTGCAGTGTAATTCTCTATTTAAAAGCCAATGATGTCAAGATTTCCAAATATTTAAGAGCCATAATGACTTGTTCACTACGATCACAAAATACATAACATTCATGTGCACTTTACATTTAAAAAAAAAAACACCAGGAAAACTAACTGCTCATGCATTAAAAGACACATTGTCAAATTCTAATAAACTGCATTTATACAACAAAAGAGCCACAGATATTTGGGCACTTTCAAGGCATGTAGTTTAGGAAACCACTCATCACATAGGAAGCGCAGTGCTAAATGCTTTACTTTTTGCACCAGTGCAACTAGATGGTCTGCCTATTAAGTATACAGCTATGTGCATTCAGGCAATCTCTACATAAACTTGCTCGTACTGCTTATTTAAAGGAACTTAATAGTGGGCGAGCAACTTAATACTATAAGCATTGGACAAAACTAGAAGTGCACTTAGGTTTGCCGAGATGTGGTCACATCAATTTTCTAACCTCCTAACACTTTTAGAACTGACCCATCATTAGATTAAAAGCTTTTCATTTAACACACAATTCCACTGATGAAGTTGCTTAAAGGTAGCAACAAAAACGCGCTACAACTATATCTTCAATGGCCCTTTACTGTATATCTTTTTTGGACTTTACAGTTGCCTCTCAGCACGCAACTGGGATTGCCATTATAAAGAGAGGATTCGGGATAGGAAGAATACAATAATGTTGCAAGTTTTCTTGCCAATTTAACTTCCACATGGTAGGTAGACTGAACTGGTAAAAGCTTATGGTATTTTCCCAATCATTGGAAAGGGGTTCAGCTTTGTCAATTACATACTGCTGTCTTTAGGGTTAGGGTCTGGACACACACACACACACCTTGCCCAGGACTTGTTGCTATACTAATGTTTTTTAGCCATAGGGATCAACTTTGGGAGAACGTTGCTGGGGAATTCAACTGAATGCGATGTTGAATAGTACTGGGAATAGAGGGCCTGATTCAGAGTTGGGAACAGAGAGAGAGATAGCACTTAACTATGTACCTGGACAAACCATGTTGCAATGCAAGGGGTATAAGTACATAATTCTTATTTTGCATGTGGGGTAATACTGGCTGCTTTTACATGTAACCCACAAATATTGCAGAGCTTTATTATTACTCTACAATTTAGATGTCAGTTTGGACACCTCCCTCCCAAATCTAAATCTCTCTGCACATTGTAAATCTGCCCCACCTGCAGTGCAGCATTTTTTTCACCATGATTATCAGTTGAGAGAGATATCTCTCTCTCTATTCCCAACTCTGAATCAGGCCCAGGGTGCCCAGAGATATTCAATTTGACCACTCTGTAAACCCCTGACTACAGGATTTCTGCTCGTACCCTCCTGAGGTGTGAGCAGAAACCCGACTAAACTGGTGCCACAATGCTAGTTGCAGGCTTACCGCGTGCGCTAACAGCACACTCTGAGATTGCGGTTTACTGTTACTAAACCCCTGGCATTAGTAAACTACAACTCCCAATTTAAGTGCCAGACATGATGCGGACAATTGAATAACTCCAGGCACTCATTTCTGGTGCTATTCAACATCGCATTCAATTGAATTCCCCACATTGTTTACTGGTCCTATATTACATTATTTTATTAATACAGTCACAGGAGCAACATTACATGCAATTTTATTAATTAACTTCTAATACAAATTTATAGCGTGATCCAAATTGTATTAATTTTCATATCTTTTTTTTTTTGGGGGGGGGGGGGGTTCACAGTGCTGTATTATCCTTTATACTTTAATTTACGGTTTTGTTTTTTTGACATTTTCTCTTCTATGAACTATATATAATCTAATGTCAGCCTATGTTCTGGTGTGGTATCTGAAACTCAAGTGATTTTAGAAGCTATTCTGATTTCTGTTCTGTAAGTCAGTCTGCCTCTGATACACACAAGTACAGACGGTATGAGAATACACCTGCCTGCACTGTTATAGGTGAGGACCATGTAAAAAAATGTAAGGCTGCAGGTGTACTCCAGGGTCCAGTCTTCAACCCGGGCAACGCTGGGTATCCCAGCTAGTTATTAATGATTTAGCACAGGTTAGTAGTAGAAACACAGGATTATAAATGGGGGCAGTATAGGGTCACATTACAGTTGGGGCTAGTCGTGGTAGAAGTAGTGACATGACAGGTGGGTGGGGCTAGAAACAGTAGGGACAGATGACAGCTTGTGTTGGTAGTAGTAAGGGCACATGACAGCTCAGTGGCGGTATAAGTAGTAACATGGAAGAACAGCAGAGTAGTAGTATGGATACATGGGATGACAGGGGGAGTTTTCACAACCAATCGCAGCTGGCAGATTCTCATCTACCTATTGCTGCCGGTGTCTCTTCCACCACTGGGTACAGACCGGCTGGCTAGAGATGGATGCGTGAACAAAAGCTCCCAGAATCCCCATGTCCGCCTTCTGCAGCTGTCGCTCCCTCAGACTTTGGTCACTCTCCCTGTGCTCCTGACTCACTCAGGTCCCTCTCCCTTACACTCTGATCCCGCCTCTGTGATGATGTCGGACCCGAGCAGGGGAGATGCCAGCAGCATCGGCTTGTAGGTGATGGCCTCAGTGCAGAACGTTGCAGACCAGTCGGTGCTGTAAAATACATCCAGAAGCTGGTGCTGCTGCAAGTCCTGGAGTAGAAGAGCACCCTGGAGCAGATGAGGAAGTTCCTATCTGACCCTCTGTGGCGCTGCTGGAGAGGAGCGCCCTGAAAGGTGAGGTCCCCGCCCTGGCCAGCTGTGTGGTCCCTGTCCCTGGTGTTACTGACGGGCTCTGTGACCAGTCACTGGCAGGCTGTGTTGCCCCTTACCCTGGTATTCCTGGCCAGCTGTGCACTCCCCCCTAATTGTGACTACGTAACGGTTTATCCTCCCTGACTGTGTAACTGTGTGCATTCATTCACTAGCCCAAACTGTGTAGCTATGTGTATTTCAAATTTACCCTGACTGTTGACTGTGTGCATCCCCCACCACTGTATGGCCCTAACCTCCCCCTTGCCCCCAACACTACCGCAGCTATCTACCCTTGCACCCTTAGTACTATCTTGCCCCCAGTAATGCCCCAGTTGCTATCCACCATTTCCCCCTCCCTACCCACAGCTCTGCCTGACCTAACTCCCCTCTAGCCCCAGCTTCTCCCTGCCTTTACCCCCAAGCTCTATCCCAACTGCTGCTTGCCCTTAAGCCCCTGTACCCCAACCACTACCTGCCCCCAATACTGTCTAAACTGCTGTCTGCTCTCACCCCCCAATATATGTGATGGGACCCAAAAGCAGTGGAGTAGGACCCCAATTTATCAAAGTAAGGGTTCCCTTTTGTTCACTCTGTGCGATCACTGTGCATGTCAAATGTGTGAGTGTTTTACTGGTGTATGAATTCCCCCCCCCCCCCAAAAAAAATAAATTGTACAACCACAGTTCAAACAATTTTATAACATCACTCCTACTTTTGAGCAGTTAGTATCTTTTATGGAAAAGCCTAGGCTTTTCCATAAAAGATACTAACTGCTCAAAAGTAGGAGTGATGTTATAAAAGTGTTTGAACTGTGGTTGTAAAATTTTTTATGGGGGCTTTGCAATTTTTTGGGGGGGATTTGCAAGTCAAAGTTACAGCATTTCCCGTGGAGCAAACATTGCACCTGTAAATGGGAAGAGTATGGCGGTTTGAGAGCATTCCTTTGCAAGCGCGCCTAGTTTTGCATAAAAGGAAGGTGCCTATTCCTCTTGTCAGCAGAAGAACTTTGATTATCTACTACCTCATATGTCCCAGAGATAGGATTTGGTCTCTGTATGTGGTCTTATTGTATCTAGAAAATCACTTTACCACCATGTAACTACCTTTAAACACTCAAAACTGAAACATGGAATAGAGACTGTCCTGATGTCCTTTCTCACGGTAAGGTAATTTCCCCTTCAGATTCTGTACCTGGAAGTGACGTAAGTGAGGGCAGAAGTGCAGTTTTCTGCCCATACTGTCCACCAAAAAGAAGAAAGTTGTCCCCTAGCAGGCTCGCTTCGGTCGCCACGCTTCGGGCTCGGTGGCTCGCTACAAGATTACATTACCCCTCTATGCACACGTTGGACAGTAATGGATGATGTCAGGGTCTATATACGGAAGGGGATCTAGCTATAACCCCTTTCTCACAGTCAATCCAAGGTATAAATGAAGCAAGCAGCATATTAGGACAAAATAAAAAATTTACAAAGACATGAGGCCTAATGTAATAGGGTGAGAGTTTAGAAAACATGAGAGTTTAGCAGTAAACTTTTTAAACTCTGCCAATGTAAGAGTCAGAGAACATGCAAACTCCCATGTTTTTAGACTAAAAAAACTCACGATATAAACTCATCCAGGACTATTTAGCATGACTGCAACAAAGGCCCGTATTCAACTGCCGGCGAAAAGTCCCGGACTTTTCGCATGCCGGAGATTTCGCAGTCATCGCTAGTTTTGCCTCCAGAAAAGTATTGCGCTTGTCCCCGCTATTTGCCCTATTCAATTGCAAAGGACGCCAGGAACACGTCCTGGCGAAACTCAAATCGGCGAGAAGTCCTGTCAGATTTGGCGAAATCAGCCTGACACCCCCCAAAAGATGCACTGACACGGGGGATCACTATGGATACCCCCAAATAGCCTTGCTGAAGGTATTTGGGGTACTGAAATGCTCTCAATTGCTGTTAATTAGCGTCTTTGCACAAGTGATGAAGAATAGCATTTTGCAATGTTTTTTGGCTAAAATAAGTAGTCCCAGCAAATTTGGGGTACATGAAAATGGCTGCAAGCATGGTTAAAAATCGCTAAAGTGATGTTTTAAAAAAAACTTTAAGAACGCACCTTCTGCAAACAAAAAAAAAAACAACACCTGGGGCATACTTGGGAGAGCCCCTGGATTCTATTTCGCTAGTTTTTAAGTTTTTCGCCCAACTTTGGTTTTACATTTGGGGGACTGTCCCAAGGCTGCAGGGGTGTTGCCGCAACTTTGCACCTCAAACCCCCAATTCTGCACTTTTTTCCACCTCCTTTCAGAGGCAAATTTTCCCGCTGGTTACAAGGCGCAGACTTTTCACAACAGCGAAAAGTCTATGGAATTGAATACGGGAAAAAGTTGTCGCCTGGCGAATTGACATCACTGCGAGAACTTTTCGCTGGCAATTGAATACAGCCCAAAGATATTTAAGGACACATCTTAACATACAGAGTTGCAGCAGTTACAAGCTCTACACAATGAACCATAGACTCATGTTATCTTTATGCAGAGTGGGATCTGGAAGACACTTAATGACCAGCTGCTGGAAATGACCTGTAATTACTGGTTCCGGCTGATTTAACCATCTTCCTGTGAGCAACTCACTGCCACTATATGGAGTTTTACTGTGACCAAGCATTCTTAATTGTGTACCTTCCAGACTCGTGACCCTTGGGTTTTGATTACTACATCTCTGGTACTTGAGCCCCTGATAGATTGAGGGATTTTTTAAATTAGTTTTGTTCCTTTTAACACCTTAAGGAGGCCCATTTAAGCATAATTCTACTCAAGACATTTATTCCAATAAATAACTATTGAGATACTAGGATAAACCATAATCTCTCATACAGATGTGTCCACATACATCTAGTCTCCTTGCGCATTAAACAGCCCTTCTAATCGCGCCATGCAGTGGCGTGACTTGGTAGCGCAAAGCATCTTTTTACCTTCACATGTGTCTTATTTACACAGTGATGCAAATAGCTAGCACAAGCAGCTCCTGCTGATTAAAATGATATGCAGCATGACTAATATAGTCATACACCCTCTGTGGGTGTATCTGAATGCGAAACACTATGTTACAGTGTTACAGCCGCTGACGTTGGCATGCATATACACCTGCAGTCGCACACAGAACATAGGCCCTCATTCAGAGCCACTCGCTAGCGGCAGTACGCTCGTTCCGAGCGATGTTCGCACATCTGCGCATGCGTACGGATCGTTATACGCATGCGCGAACCAGTCAGTGCGGCCGAAATTCATGGGCTCGCAAAATAGCGAATGCCTGATAATTTGAGTGACAGGATGAGGCGTATGTGGGTGGTAACAGGGGAAGGTGCTTGAAAACGGGGAGTGGAAATCAGAACGCAGGCGTGCTTAAAGGTCAAAACGGGCGTTTTATGGGTGTGCATATTTAAAACAGCAGCGTCATTGACCACGTCACTGGGTTTTTTTTAAGCCAGAACTGTTCGCAAAATTGTGGTAGCAAAAACCAACCACAAGAATAGCGAGCAGTTCATACGCTGGTCGATGTACTCGATTAATCTAATAAATAGCGGACATGACGTATGGTGCAAGCGGCCAGGGGGCGTTTTTAACAAATAAACGAGCGTATGTTTTGCACGCTCGTTCAGACTTAGAGGTGTGAACAGACTGCAATTTGCGAACGGATCATTTGAATAGCCACCCCTTGTTTTTGAACGAACGACCGCAAATAGCGAACGGCTCTGAATCAGGCCCATAGTATGCTGCAAATCATTTTAATCAGAAGCTGCTTGTACTAGCTATTCGCATTACTGTGTGAAGACACATTTGAAGGTAAAACATTGCAAGAAAGATGCTCGGCGCTACCGAGGCACACTGAGCTCGCGCGTTGTGTGGCGCGACTTGTTGCGCATGGAGGATAGAGGTATGTGGACAAATCTGTAAGTTTTTTAATATTGGAATAATTGTGTTTTTAAGCTTTCCCATTAGTGCAAACACTTCTATAGTAGGCAACGACCTCTCATTATAATTGTAGCTTGGCCAAAGTCAGTCTCCTAGACTGAGTTTAAAGAGCAATGCTGGATGCCAACATACAGCCAACTGTATGACTTTCAATCCTGATAACATCACGACGTACAGAAAAATTAAAAATCATTAATTTTACTTATTAATTCTGGTACACCACAAAATGTTACAGGGCTATAAATGGAATGACCTTTTTAATGGAGCAGTTCAAGTGTGGTACACAATGTACCTATAAAGAGAAAAAAGAAAAAAAAGGAAGGACAATGTAGAACTAGAATCTTGAAAGGTGTTTTGTTCTTGTATATAGCGAAAATAAAGCTGGCAAACACAGCTGTTGTGTAATACATAAAGACAACTGCATACTAGCGAGGAAAAGGCTGGCAGTACTCACAGTATGTCAGATAGGGTTCACTGCATAAAGGGAACAATTATTCCCACTAAGACATCCAAACAGTATTAAACATCTACAGTATTGCTTCTAAACCACATTGGATCTTATTTAGAGTCAGTCAAACGCAATTTGAGACATTTTAAGTCTCAAATTGTGATATTTTGCACTGCATGAGTATCTGGAATCAAGTGCCTTTTTTTTAGTGGTTGAGATTGCGACAAAGGAACAGACAGCGGGGCTGGAATGGGCAGAGAATCGCGGGAAGTGGCAGTGCAGTTGCAACAAAAGTACAGTGGGTGTTTATTCACAAACTAATAAGACTAGCATGGTCACAGAATAATCTAAAAAAAAAAAAAAGTCTCCAGAAGGGATCTGGCACTGGTGCAAGTGTAAAGTTGATCGTCATGACTGCAAAGCTGCTAATGCTGACTGCATCCAACTGTTCGCAAATGTGAAACACACAGTGAAAGAAACAAAACAAACACTTTATTTTCAGAAGAAATAAAAAATGTTAATATATAAATTCAAGGAGACTTCTGGTAATTCTCCCAATTTTTTTTAACTCGTGAAGTTTGGCTCATCATTTTTTCTATTTTTGTTATTTGTGACCAGTCTATTGGACAATAAGTCCATTTTTTATTCTATGTGATATTTTTAAATTGTGTTCTTGAAATTAAATAGTGTGTGATGTACACCATATTCTCTACACGATTTCTTGTTTTTCATTATATGAAACAATATGAGATATGGTAAGAACTTACCCTTGTTATATCTATTTCTACGAAGTCCATAGGGTTCCACAGGCTACCTTGGGGTATAGGTGTGACGTCAGTCATCGGGCACCAAAGAGTTAAGCTTTCAGCCTCCCAGGATGCACTAGGTCCCCCTCCTAAACCCCGCCCCCGAGCCAAGGCATCTCAGTTAGTTACCAAGCCGGAGGAGGAGAAGGAAGAGAGAGAACAAAGATCTGGACACATACAAGAATCACATTCTCACCAGAGGGAGACGGAAAACCGGTGACCAGAGCAAAGCCCATCTGCAGCACAGGTGCGACAGGGCGGGAGTCCTGTGGAACCCTATGGACTTCGTAGAAATAGAGATAACAAGGGTAAGTTCTTACCATATCTCATATTTTCTACTTCAGGGTCCATAGGGTATCCACAGGATACCTTGGGGATGTCCCAAAGCAGTATCCTTTAAGGGTGGGGACGCTCCTGTGCAGAAAGGAGAATCCGCCGCCCGAAGGAAGCATCCTGAGAGGCGAAGGTGTCAAACCTGTAATACCTCACGAAGGTATGGACAGAGGACCACGTAGCAGCCTTGCAGATCTGGACTGCAGAGGCACCACGTCGAGCTGCCCACGAAGGACCCACAGACCTAGTGGAATGAGCCTTCACAGAAGGAGGAACCGGCAGGCCTTCATGAAGATAAGCTTCAGAAATAGCCATACGGATCCAGGCTGCCAAAGTTTGCTTTGAAGCAGGCCAACCCTTTTTACGGAAGCCATAGAGGACAAACAAAGCGTCCGACTTCCTAAACGAAGAAGTGCGGTCAACATAAGTCCTTAAGGCCCGCACAACATCCAAAGAGGCCTCACCCACGGAAAGACCCGGTGAGTTAAAGGCCGGAACAACGATTTCCTCGTTAACATGAAACTGGGAAACAACTTTGGGGAGAAACTCGGGCCGAGTGCGGAGCACTGCCCTGTTCCCATGAAAAACCAAGAAAGGGGCTCTTTCTTGTAGACCCCCTAACTCAGAAACACATCTGGCCGAAGCAATAGCCAGAAGGAAAACAGTCTTAGCTGTTAGCCATTTAAGATCCACTGAGCCCAGTGGTTCAAACGGCGGTCCTTGGAGAGCCCTCAGGACCACAGCCAAATCCCAAGGCGCCACAGGTGGAACAAAGGGCGGCTGAATGCGGATAACACCTTGCATAAAGGTGCGCACATCCGGGATTGTAGCAATCCTACGGTGAAACCAGACAGACAGGGCCGAAACCTGTACCTTCAAAGAAGCAAGGCGAAGCCCATGATCTAGTCCCGCTTGTAGGAAGGCGAGAATCTGAGACAGACGAAACTCCCGCGGTGCATAACCTCTCGGTCGACACCACTGGAAGAACGTATGCCACACGCGATGGTATATCCTCGCAGAAGACGGTTTCCGAGCTCGCAACATGGTACGCACCACAGAGCTGGAAAACCCCCGGGACCTCAGCATGGCCGTCTCAACAGCCACGCCGTCAAAGACAGCCGTGTCAGGTCCGGGTGAAGACAAGGACCCTGAGACAGAAGGTCCGGTCGTAGCGGCAACCGCAGAGGACTGACCACGGACAGACCCTGAAGGTCTGAGAACCAGTGCCGTCTGGGCCACGCGGGAGCTATTAACAGGAGCGTCCCTCCTTCCTGTTTGAATTTCCGGATTACCCGTGGAAGAAGGGAGACCGGAGGGAACAGGTATGCGAACCGGAACGTCCACCGGACGGACAGAGCATCCACCAGAGACGCCCCTTCGTCTCTTGTGCGAGACCCGTACACCGGCAACTTGTTGTTGTGCCGGGATGCCATGAGGTCGATCTCTGGAAGACCCCACCTGTCCACCAGCAGTTGAAAAACGTCCGGGTGCAGGGACCATTCCCCCGGATGAACGTCCTGGCGACTTAGAAAGTCCGCCTCCCAATTTAGCACTCCGGGGATGAAGACCGCTGATATGGCCGGAAGATTGCGCTCCGCCCAAACCAGGATCCGAGAGACCTCTACGAGAGCCGCCCGACTGCGGGTTCCTCCTTGCTTGTTTATGTAGGCCACGGTGGTAGCGTTGTCCGACTGGACCTGTACCGGGTGACCCTGGAGAAACCGATGTGCCTGCTGGAGAGCATTGAAGACCGCACGGATTTCCAAGATATTTATGGGAAGCTCCGCTTCTGTCGGCGTCCACCTGCCCTGGAACAAGTGTGGACCCAAAACCGCTCCCCAGCCCCGAAGACTGGCATCCGTTGTCAACAGGACCCAATTTGGAACCCAGAACGGACGTCCCTCACTGAGGTGGGTCGTCTGTAACCACCAAGCAAGGGACAGGCGAACTTCCGGGGTGAACACAATCGTCTGGAACTTCAGAGACTGAGGCAGCCCGTTCCACTTGGACAGGATCAGGTGCTGCAGAGGTCTGGAGTGAAACTGGGCGTATTCCACCATGTCGAACACCGACACCATGGAGCCCAGTAACCTCATCGCCAAGTGTAGGGACACCCGGCGGCTGTGCAGACAACTGCGCACCCTTGACTGTAAAGCAGAGATCTTGTCCTCCGTCACGAAGATCCTTTGCTGTCCCGAGTCCAATAAGGCTCCAAGATGCAGAATCCTCCGAGACGGGATTAGAGTGGACTTCTGCCAGTTGATTAGCCAGCCGTGCCGTTGCAGCAGTGCAATGGTCAGGTCCAAGTGGCGTAACAGGAGCTCTGGAGATCCTGCCACCAATAACAGGTCGTCCAAGTACGGCAACATGCGGACTCCCTGCAGCCGCAGAGAAGCCGCCATGACCGCCATCACCTTGGTGAAAACCCGTGGTGCTGTCGCCAGGCCAAAAGGTAACGCCCAAAACTGGAAGTGGTCGCTGCGGCTTGCAAACCTGAGGAACTGTTGATGGCGCAAAAGAATAGGGACATGCAGGTAAGCGTCCTGTATGTCCAATGACACCATGTAGTCCCCAGGTTCCAGCGCCAGAATGATGGACCGTAGGGTCTCCATCCGAAACTTCGGTACCCGCAAAGACCTGTTGAGTGCTTTGAGGTTGAGAATCGGACGATACGACCCATTGGGTTTCTGTACCAAAAAAAGATTTGAATAGAAACCCTGGCCCCTCTGGGAGAATGGAACAGGCACTATAACTCCAGCCTGGAGCATAGTGTGCAATACCTTCCGCAGCTCCGTAGCCTTGTTCCGGTCTGATGGTAGACCCGTGGTGAAGAATCGAGCCGGGGGTCTGTGCCGGAAGGAGAGGGCGTACCCGTGGGAGACCACCTCCAGAACCCAAGTGTCTGTCGTAGTGGTCGACCAACACTGGGCGAACTGCAGCAGGCGGCCTCCCACCCTGGGATCCCCCAAAGGGAGGCCCAGACCGTCAGGCCGCAGGCTTGTCATCTGGCTTGGGGGCCGGACGTCTGGTACTCCGTGTCTGCTTCCGGGGCTTGACCGATTTCTTAGGGCCAGCCTGTCCAGGAAACGACTGTGGTTTGGGCCTGCCCTGGGCCCTAGATGACCGAAAGGACGATGGTCCAGAACCAGAAGGAGCAGCGGCGAGACGGGAGACAAGCCGATTTGGCTGCCGCCAGCGTGGCCACAATCTTATCCAGATCCGGACCGAAGAGAACTTCTCCGGTAAACGGCAACGCCTCCAGACCCTTTTTGGAATCTGCGTCCGCCTTCCAGGATCGCAGCCACAAGGTGCGACGAGCAGCTACCGCTGCTGAAGAAATCCTAGACACCAGAGTACTAATGTCTAGGGCCGCCTCGTTGATGTAGGTGGCCGAATTACGGAGATTGGCAATCAACTCTGCCTGTTCGGCCGGACAGTCGGAATCAAAAGAAGCCTCTAATGAATCCGCCCAGCGCTCCATCGCTCTGGCAACCCAGCAAATGGCCATAGCCGGCCGTGCTGCCCCCCCCCCCCGCAAGGGAATAAGCGGACTTCAGGCAGATCTCCACCTTGCGGTCCGTAGCATCCTTAAGGGAGGACATGGATGGCATCGGCAATGTGGCACTACGGACAAGACGGGTCACGTGAGAATCCACCTGTGGAGGGGATTCCCACTTTGCAAAATAATTATCCGCGAACGGATAAGCCACCGCCAGGCGTCTCTGCGGCTGGTATCTTTTGCCAGGCTGTTTCCACGCCTCCTCTAAATGGTCCACCAACTGACCCGAAAGACGAAAGACTGTGGCATCGCCCTTCACATCTTTGAAAAAGGCATACTTAGATTTAGCCGCTGGGGGAACTTTGTCCTCAATCACCAAGGCTGTGCGGACCGCCCGAATAAGTCCAGGAATATATACTTTGGACTTAGCATCAGCGTCCTTAGCATGGAGAGGTTCCTGATCGTAAGGATCCAGAATCTCCCCATCATCAGACGTCCCCTCGTCATCCTCATAAGGAGCCGACAGACGCCACCGGCCGTTTATGCGGCCGCATCACAGACTCCCCTTGCAACACATCCGACAAGTGCTGTACAGAACTCGTCAGGGAGTTAACCCACGCTGGCTCCTGAGAAACCGGGAGCGGGGAAATAGGGAGACTGTGGGGTACCACCAATTGTCGTGGGAAACCCTGCATGGGTGACGACACCACTGACTGCTGGGACAAACCCATCGGTGTAAACGCGGCCTGCGGAGCTAACTGGCCCACTAAGGCTGTAAGCGCTTGAGCGAAACAAGCCCAGGGCGGCTCCTGTACCGGTGCAGTAACTGTAAGAGGCTGCGCCATAGACAAACACTGCCGGCAGAGGCCCTCCGCGCTACCCTCCCCCTCCGCTAACGGTACTTTACACGTAGTACACTGTAGCCGGAGGAGAAAATCACTTTCAGACATGATGGCACCACGTATGTGACCCCTCTCACCAATTATATATTTAAGAGGCGAGAGACCACCCTGCAGCACCGCACCGCAAGGGCTTAGCAGAAAAAACAGGGACAGTATAAAGCTGACAGTTTAGAAAAAAAGTTACAGGCAGCAGCGCTAGCACAGTCACATACAATGCAGAGAAATAACAATTCCTGCACTACCAGCGCTGATCTCTCAACTACACAGACACAGGGCCTGGTAGGACACAGCGCTGCATACACAGACCTGACCACAGCGGAGGAGAGGTATGCGGGGGGACCCAGACCACGATGCTTCCAATGCAGGCTTCCAGCAGTGTTCACCATGCTTCAGAAAAGATGGCCACCGAGGAGCAGAGAGAAGGCTGGCCTGGGGGAGGAGCGCTGACACAGGGCCAGTCAGCACAGTGCAGAGAGGGCTGTGTGCAGTGGGGGAGGCGCCGCCTGTGAGACAGGGAAGGCGCGCTCCCCTGGCATGCATTTAACCCCTGGGATGCCGCAGCGCTACCGCTCTGCTGCGGTCCGCTGTCCCAGGGGGTAGTGGAAGCGCAGGTTGGTCGCCTGGCTCCACGCTGCAGCCAGTCCCCAGGGAGCCCCCTGCCTGGGGACTTAGGACCATGTGATCAGCGGGGACCCCCCGCGGGACCCCGCTGCTTACCTCTGTCCCCCTTGAATCCGGCCATGGTCCGGAACATCTGGGGTCACCGCTAGCTGTGACCCCAGATGTCCACCAGCATCCCCGGATCAGTACCGGCGTTCTGGTACCGGCGGGGTGTAGGGAAGACAGCATGGACGTCAGGACTGACCGTCCATGCTGTTCATCCAGATGTGCAGCCACAGCTGCATGAAGAAAAAGCTTCAGGGGCTCTTCTAAGCCCCCCTCTAGCAGGTGCCTCCGACTACGGCCGGGCACCAAACGAAACTGAGATTTCTTGGCTCGGGGGCGGGGTATAGGAGGGGGACCTAGTGCATCCTGGGAGGCTGAAAGCTTAACTCTTTGGTGCCCGATGACTGACGTCACACCTATACCCCAAGGTATCCTGTGGATACCCTATGGACCCTGAAGTAGAAAAACCATCTACCCTGAGGAATGCCACTAACACACAAGACCCAATGTGTAGAATTTTAAGGAAAGTATATTATTTAATTTGTAGGACACTAGCGCACTCCGAATTACCTCCACTTCTTTATTTTGCTTATTATATAAATTGATCACCAAAATAAGAAAATTATGCTTGAGGGAGAAGAGATTATACTTTGACCTGCAATGATTAACTTGCATAACCCTAGTCGGAGTATCCATTATTGTGCGTATGCAAGTCCCAGTGTGGGCCATGGCTAAGTCAAAAGCAAAGCGTAACCCAAGCAATAGCCTCCAATGCGTTTCGTGCGATAGCACTTTGTCAAGGATGGCTTGTGTCCCTTGACAAAGTGCGATCATCGCACGAAACACGTTGCAGCTATCAGTGGAGACCGGCAAAAGAAGACTGCACCTAGCAGCTCTACCCGCACACTAGCAACAGTGACGTCATCACCATCGGCCGGTTAGGCCAGTCACACCGCAGAAGAATGCTGACAGGAAGAATCAGCGTGGAGGATATCCAGGTCAGGACTCGGCAAACTGCACCAAGTTGCCGCTGCCATTTTAGAGGTAGGGAAAGCAAGTATCTGGAATATTATTTTACATCAGGATTGAATATCCGGCCTCCACTAACATATCTAAAAAGAGCTATAAACATATTTATGCATCATAACTGATATACTCTGCTGTTCTTTCTCTTTTTTTTTTCTCCTCCCCAATTTTATTTTATTTTTTTAATCTTATTTAATTTTTTAAATATAACTCTACAGTGCCACCAATATCTATAGCGCTCTTATTAATATTTTTTTTGCCCAAACCAGGAGTTTTGAGCGTCTAAACCTGGTGCTTCTGGGCGCGTTAAACACTAATGGGCGTCTATTGGAGAAACAATTGAATTGCTCCGATAGACGACCATTAGTTAAGATGCCCCCAAAAACAATTGAATTCCTCCCATAATATATACAGATATGCCCTTATACATCTAGCCTCAATACGCCCACAGCACGACTTGCCTGGCGTGAGGGAGTCCCCAGATCCAGTGCTACTTTGTTAGCGTCTGGCATCTTTTTTTTTGAGACGAAAATGAATCCAAGTCGCAATGTGATGAGACTAGAACGCACCAGCAGGCTGTGCTGATTAATTTGATATGCAACATTTGTATATCTATGTGCACCAGAGTATATGAACCACAACGGAACTTGGAATGAAAAAAAGCTGCGGCCGCTACATCGTAGCACTTTGTACACAGATTTAGAGACTCAGGTGCACACAGATATACAAGTGTCGTCACTTGTAGATCAGCAAAAAAAAAAAAAAAAAAGACTCAAAAAACGACAGTCAGTGTTAGTGGAGTCTCACGGGACTTGGCGCGCAGAGAAGGACTTTTTAGCACGACTGCAGTAGAGACAAGTCAGGAAATATCTGTATATAACATAATCCCCAAGGACATTTAACCATGTAAATCACAAAGGTACTAGTACAGGTAAGTGCAAGATAAATGTTATATTTGCGTCCTGTATATGGGTAAAAAAAACAACAACATTACCAATCATGTGACAACATGTGTTACATCCTGTACATTAGAAACATCCACCACTTTTCCTTTGAATTCCATCAGGTGAGGCCATATGTTCGGTAATATCAGTCAGCCCTTAGTCTCTCAATCAGCACGTGAAGTGCTATAATGCAGCGGACACAGCTTTTTTTCATTCCAAGTTTGTTTACAGTCTCAGTCGCACACAGATATACAAGTGCCCTATATCAAATTAACATAAAAGAAGACCACTATCTCAGCCATCAACTTGGGGACCGGTATGAATGACCGCCGGACCTATGTCCTATGTTATGGCTTAAACCTAACCTCCCCGTCCCCACAGCCTAAGCCTAACCCTCCTGGGTGGGTGCCTAACCCTAACCTACTCCCGGGGTGCCTGTGCCTAACCCTAACCCTCCTAGGGGGTGCCTAACCCTAAGTTCCCCCTTTGGAGCCCCTAACCTAAAGGACTGTCCGCGCCCGCCGCCCGGCTTACCTTTGTTCAGTATGCCGGGCGTCAGGCTCCCGGCGTAGGGATAATGATAGGCGTCGGGATTTCGATGTCTATCATTTGTCCCGTCAGGATTGCACAGTCGGGAAGCTGACATTTCGACCGTCGGCTTCCTGACTGCATACACAATTTTGTGAAGAGCCTTTGAGCTGAGGAAAAACTAAATGGGAGATCTGAAAAATTGAACATTTCTGAGCTTGCCCTTTGCTGGTATGGATACAACTATAGGTCTGATAGTCTGGGTGATTTGAAATCAGAGCACAGGAAAAACCTGCATATATTTGTATTAACTCGACTCTATATTCGTACATCTCTACTCATTAGAGTACAGTTGTACACAACTTGCAATGTGACCGCCCCCTATGTGTACACATGGCCTTAATCAGAGCACACTAGTAACTACCTTTTACTAAAAGCATACACATTCAAACAGGCATATTTGTCCCTACATGGGAAACGCACAAGATACACTGCACATACAGGCATACATTCACCTCCGCAACAGTCCCATTGTCTCAGTTTTATTTTATTTTTTTTGTATTTAATTAACCAATTCAGGAATTTCAAATTTCAAAATTGTCATGTGACTCCCGCTTAGTTCCTATCAGAGAAGACTGTTGAATGAAGGTTATTTTAATGCTAGCTAAACTTATAAGAGTACTCAGTGGCCACTAAAGCCATTAGTGGTTACCCTCTTATATCAGCCATCTTATCACCACAACTCTTTTCAGTAGCTTAATGGTGCGTACACACTGGGCGATTAAAGTGGACGACTGAACGATAACGATATCGTTATCGTTCAGTCGTCCACTTTATCGTCCATTTTTAACACAAAAAAGATGAACGATGAGTACGACGCGCGTTCCCGCGGGTCGTTCGTCATCCTCGTTCATCGGGCTGACATGCAGGCCAACCTGACGACCTCGTCAGGTTGCTGCATGTCAGGGAATGGGTGAGAGAGCCCGGCGCTGAACGATATCGCTAATGATATCGTTCAGCGGCTGTGCTCAATGTCATGAACGACATTGAGCACAGCCTGCCGGGGACACACTAGACGATATCGCTCAGGGAGCATATCGTCTAGTGTGTATGCACCTTAACATTTCTGATCTAGTAACATGCTGGAATTTATCAGGAATCTCAAGGGCACCCTGCAGCAATGGAAGCCCTGTATATTTTAGTTGAAACTGTATTTTTATCAGTAGTATGGAAAATAATTAAGCAAGACAGGAAAATGAGAATTCACTATTTAAATATATTGAATGATTGCTACACAAATACTCCAATAGAAGGGGTTTTGTTTTCTAAATACCAGTAGTCTATAAATAATAATAATAATTAAAAAAAAAAAACTTTTTTGTTCTATTGGATAAATGTGTTCTAGAAACTGTCCAATCCATGTGTTAAAAAAACAAACCCTACAAAAACTTAATTAATATAGGATTCATATTAAAGAGCCGATTGCAATAATCATAAAATCTTGAATAGGTGACATATATTTGACAACTGAAAACTGTAAGGGAAATGTTTTTCCTTTCTTCCCATTTCACACCAGCCTGCATGGAGACAGCAGTAAATTTAATTCTGTATTTACAGATAAAGTAATTTTGCATTTACAGTAGCAGCATATCAATGCAACTGTAATGTTAAACATTAAGTTCTGTCCAGGGATAAGGAAACTATTACATATTGTAACAGGCACTAGTGAGTAGTGGTGTAACTAGGGTTTTTGGAGCCCAAGGCAAGATTAAAAATAGCGCCCCTCACTTTGTGCCAAAAAAAGTGGATGTGACCACATGCCACAAAGGGGCGTGGCCACTGGAAATGGGGGCATGTCAACATGACAAGCCACCAGTTCTCGTCACTCTGAGAACATTCCTTTCCATTCCATATGCACCTAAATGCCTCCAGTAGTAGTGCCCCTTACATATAAGACACACACACACACAACACAATAATAATTACCAAAATCCCCGCTCCAGCTCCTACCGCCATCCGTTCCTCCTGCTCTGCACTATGGGACAGACGTCATGACGTTTCTTCACCTACTGCGGGAGTCGGAAGGCAGAGCTCATGAGCGAGCTCTAGCCCAGCTCCGGTCCTGGGTGCAGCAGCCAATGAGAGTGTCTGCCTCTTTTTGGCTGCTAAAACAAACACAGCGCCACCGATTAGTACTACCCGGCGGCGGTGTGTTTGTTTTACTGTGTGCCATCGGTCCGACTCTGCCCAGGGCACGTGTCCCGCTTGACACCCCACCCCAACCCACACACACAGTTATACCACTGTTGGTGAGCAGCCTCTCCATGCCTTGGAGTTCTAGATCCTGATTGATAACTTATGCCCACAACCCAGTGGCGTAACTTCATCCCAGGTGCCCGGAGGCAAGATAAATGTTGGTGCTCCCCCCCCCCCCAAACTAAAATGTACCACCCCCCAGCACCTATGCCAGCCCCAGCTGCCGCCGCCCCCCTTACGCAGTTCCTTTTGTATAATGCCCCCAGTAGTGGTCCCCCTATGCAGTGCCCACCTATATAGTGCTTCCCAGTAATGGTCCCCCTATGCGGTACCTCCGGTAGTTGCCCCCTGTAGTGTAGGCCCCTGTAGTGATGGCCCCCACTGCACGCGCACACACACAAAAAAAAAAAAACCACTTACCTTTATCCCCGCTCCAGTGCTACTGCCGTCCATCCCCGGCGCCCGCTCCTTGGCACTATGGGAGTGACGTCATTACGTCACTCCCATAGTGCACTGCGGGACCAGGAAGATGAAGCTCACTCCTGAGCTCTGTCCCCGGCGTCCGCTCCTCGGCACTATGGGAGTGACGTTATGACGTCACTCCCATAGTACACTGCGGGACCCGGAAGACGGAGGGAGCTCCGTCCTCTGGCTGCCGCCGGGGGTTTGAATAGGAGCCGGGCGCTCGCTGGTAACACACTCAGCGGGCGCCTGGCAAATGGAGGGTGCAGGGGGTGCGACCGCACCCCTTGCACCCTCTGTAATTACGCCAATGGAGGTGGAGCGCCGATCAGCGGCGCTCCTTCTCCATGCAGCTCCCGGGGACAATGGAGCCAGGTGCCCTCTTCAGGGCTGACGCCCGGCGGCAAGTGACTCAATTGTCTCCGGGAGTTCCGCCACTGCCACAACCATCTGCAACTCAATAAGACAGCTCAGCGTGGAGTAGTGGTTTTTCCTGTGGAAGACAGGAAAGCCAAACACAGGACCAGATGGATAAAAACAAGGTTTGCCCCGTGAGCTAGATTACACCAAACTAGAAGCTTTTGAGAGTCCGGTATTTATGACAGTCTACTAAATTGACCACTTATGGAGAAGAGGCATCCTGCACCCGAAGAGCTGGAACCAGAGCGATTAGTGGAGTACGGACCCCAGCAGTACAATAACTATACAGTATATTCATGAAAAGTAAAAGGGACGAAGAAGTCTTAGCACTTCCTATGGGGTATAGATTTGTAGTTTTCTTGCTGAATAAAGCCAATTTATGCTTCAAAATCCAATAGTAGACCTGTGTTTTATGCATCCTATGTCAATCACAAATAGCATTGTTAAATTAAAGCTACCCATTATTTGGTTACTACATATAAAAAGCAGGCAGTAATTTTCCTGCAAAAAATATTAATTTGTATCGCAGCTCAGGGGATAATGTGCTCCCTTTATTTGCTATGCTCCTAACCCAGTCACTGACCTTAAGGCTGCTACCTTGGAGGCCTTTACCATTACAATATAAAACTCCCACATTTTAGAAGTTGCCTTTACATTGTGAACTAACATTGTCTTTTTGAAAGCAGACAGGTAGAGTAAATTGGTGTTTGGGGGGCACAGTTTCACTAAGATCACATGAAATTTTACCAACTGCTAAGAAAAAAAGAGACCACTGCCAAAGCCGCAGATAAAAATGAATGGGGATTTTTTTCACTCTGCATAAATCAGAAGGTTACCGCATATTCCAGGTCATACGAGTACATAACTAGACTTTTTTTGTGCCACAAAGATAAACCCATATAAATTAATTGCTGTGTTTTCATAGTCTGTGCCCAGATTCATGCATTTTGGACTATTTTGCAGACGTGCAGTAGGATATAGTTAGCTTATTTAATCATGTCGGGCCAATTTCCAGAAGGAGCAAATATGCCCCAAATCACTGCTGGTGACAGAGTGTTTCAATTATTTTTCATGTCGCGGTAATTAATGGGTGCCCAATGGTGCAATTAAATTGTTTTGGATGCCCATTATCGTGCTCTTCACGGGTAATTAGACTATGTTTAGTTGAGTAAAACGGCCAAGTCCTGGTTAGGGTGCCAAAACCAGGCTTTATCGCACATTTCTGCTAGTCTCCTCAGGACCGGAGGTGTACAGAAATGCCGGTGCCACTACCTGCCGCCGGCGAAAAACAATTCTGAATATCTTCTAGCTTTAATATTGCATTATCCAGAAGAACACCTTGGACTAAATTTACTAAGAAGCAGCTTTTTCAAACAGCTCCTTCGCACCGTGTATAAGCCCATATTTTAAAGCAGCAGCGTATCAAATTACCATTTTAAATTTTGGACTTAAACATGCGATGGCTGGTTAGTAAATATCCCCCTTTGATTGTTAAGCATTACAGTGGTTGCGCATATTGTAGTATCTTATACCATCTTGCCTGCTCATCACTACATCAAATATACTTCCCTATGTTCACCCGAAGGGGTAAATTTACTAAGATGGGAGTTCTATTTAAGAAGTGATGTTGCCCATAGCAACAAAACAGATTCTACTTCTCATTTATCTAACACCTTCTATAAGATAATACCTGGAATCTGATTGGTTTCTATGGGCAACATCACTTCTTAACAGAACTCCCATCTTAGTAAATTTACCCCTGTGTTAGATATCAGATTGAAGCATGAATGATAGATAAAAAAATGATAAAGGAGCATTAAGGCCTGTGGGGGCCCTGGAGCAACTCACTCGTGTGGGCACCATCCAAAAAAAATTGACCCCCTACCCACACATCTGCCGCCACAACCCTTACTGGCAGAGCCGCAGTGTAGTATATCATGTTAGCAATGCTGCCGGCAGTGATCCCCTGTTCTCACGCTTACCACCACCACTACAGACCGTCCAACATAACCCGTTCCACCAGATACAAAATGCTCTGCTCCTGGACTTCCTTCTTAATTTATGATTGCAGACACCTGTGTTGAATCGTAAAAAAAGAGGGAAGTCCAGGTGCAGAGCATTGAGTACCTGGTGGAAGGGGTCATGTTGGAGGGTAGGCTGCTATACCCCTTACCGGCAGCATCACATCATGCCCGCAGCAGTGCCGGGAACCGGTTCCCAGCAGCAGTTGTAATGTAAAACATTACAACACTAACAAAGGCCGGCCAAGGGCCAATGATTGGGTCAGAATAGGGGCAACTGCCCCGTCCACCACCCTATAATTTGGCCCTGTTAATCAGTACACAAGTGTGGTATGTTAATAGGTAGAAGTAGTGTGACATGTGGACAAACACCTACACAGGAAAAGTCAAGCTTAGGCCAGGAACAATATCTGCCATCTAGCTTGAAGAAACAAATGTGGCGTCTCCTGCAAACAAGAAAGGTGGAAGATGGGGCTGACCTGAGCAGGCAGAGCTGAAGTCTTGTACATCACAATGAACTTTTACTCCAGGCAGCTGTGGAATTCTTGTTTCTGGAGGAGCTACAACTCCCCCAGTCCAAGTATTTAACTCCCTACTGGCTGGCAAGCCCTATAGCAGTGCAGCAATGGGTGCAGGCCATGTGAAAATAAAGATCATCAATGCCTCTTTACAGACTTATTTTTGTTATTCTTTATTTATATAGTGCTACCAATGTACGCAGAACTGTAGAGAATGTGTCATTCATATCTGTCCCTACCCCACAGCTTAAGCTGCATACACACACACGATTTTCTGAACGATTTTTTAAAGTGTAATGAACAATTTATTTATTTTTTTTAACTAAAAACGATTTTTGCATATTCCCTTAATGAAAATCATTCAGTTGGTCAGTCTGACTGAACTACAAACGTGAATGCGCATTAACGATAATCGTTCATCATTTTAAAGCTACATACACATGTAAAGATTTTCTGTCCAACCATCCAACTAGTTGACTGGTTGGAATGAAAATCTGGTAACGTATGAGAGTAAATGATGATCAGCAATTTGCTCCTAAATGCCAGAAAACAGATGAAAATGGTCGTCAGACAAGTTTGTTAAATGTTTGAACTAAACAATTTGTTCAAACAACAGTTTGTCCATTTTCCGGCATTTGGGAGCAAATTGCTGATTGTCATTTGCCTTCATACCTTACCAGATTTTCATTCCAACCAATCAACTAGTTGGATGGTTGGACAGAAAATCTTTACGTGTGTATGCAGCTTAACTCAGAAAGTGAACGATTTTTTCAACTGAACGACATCGTTAACGATAATCGTTCAAAAAATCGTTGTGTGTGTGTATTCACCTACACAGTCTAATTCCCTAACATACAAGCACTCCAACATTAGTGTTCATTTTGTCAGATTCTAATTAACCAGTATGTTTTTGGAGTGTGGGAGGAAACCAGTATGTTTTTGGAGTGTGGGAGGAAACCAGAACACCCTGAAAACCAGAAGAAAAAAAAAAAAGATTTTTGTTTAAGTTTTTATTTTTTTCATCTTTTTTTGCACGGTTTTACTACAAAAATTAATCCTGCTTATTATATTAATACTCTGAAACATTACTATGTATTAGAAACCATCTTTTAATGTTTTTTAACCGTACTGAAAACACACACAAGCACTGGGAGAACATATAAGCACCACACAAATGAGCCATGACTGGTTATTAAACTCATCAGTGCATACAATAATACTACCCACTATGCCACCATTCTACCTCAATTGTGTTAACAAGTAGGCTTTGTCGCAGTAATAACAATAATGAAAAGAAGGGACACTTGCTTGCCATGATTATATCTGGACAGTCTCAATTTTTGGTAATGAAACTATTCATAACAGAATGATTATTCTAAGGATTAAAACTCCTGATGACCAAAACCAATTAGTTTTATAAAATTTTAGCACCCAAAAGGATGCACAGGGTGAAACAAGACAGTGTTGCACATAAATCTTTAGCTGCATACACACACGATTTTTTGAACGATTATCGTTAAAAGATATCGTTTAACGATAATTGTTTGAAAAAATCCTTCACTTTCTGAGTGAAACGATCTTTCATGCGCGCTCACATTTGTAGTTCAGTCAGACTTGTCAATTGAACGATTTTCATTAAGGCAATATGCAAAAATCGTTTGTAGTTAAAAAAAATCGTTCATTACACTTTAAAAAAATCTAATCTGACAGATAATCGTTGGTAACAAAATAGTTTTGTGTATATGCAGCTTTTGTTTTTAGATTCACAATCATGATATACCAGTGAAAAGAATATGATTGATAGAAAAACCTATCATGAAGCCAACAGCATACTCTGCTAGAGAAAGTGCGTACACACGTTACGATTAAAATGCACGATATGAACGATAACATCATTATCGTTCATTTTTCGGTGACTCCAACACACCAACGACCTGTGATGTGCGGGCAAGTATGGACGATAAAGCCATCGTCCATCGACCGTGCATGCAGGCCAACCTGGTTGATATCGACCAGGATACTATAGGGACCTGCGATCGTTGATCGCGGGTCGCTGGTGTGCTGGATGATAGATAATCCAGCACACCCGGGACATCGTTCAGAGATATCATTATCGCTGATGGTCGTCCCATGTGTATGCACCATTAGGCACTTTACTCACCGGTTACAAAAATACCAGTGGCATAGCATGTAAAATACGATCACGTCATGTAGTAACCAGTATTTACGCTCATGGCTGACACCATTGATCCAAAGCATTCCCAATACCATTCAAAAATGCACCACTGCAGATCCCGACCACAGGCCCAAATGGTTATGTAAGTCACTGGAACAGGTTACTATACACGTTTATATGCTTTTACTTGTGTTAAATGCTAATGAAATCATGATTTTTTTATTTTATTTTATTTTTAAACAGGGCCTTAAAAATGCTATTTTTGGGTATAAAATATTATTTGGATTATTTGCCTTCTGCATAAGCCACGCATAAATGCTTTATTTTAGTTTCTATCTTTGTACTGTATGTACTACTGCTGCACTGTTTGTGCAATTACTTTAGTACAAGAGTTGAAGTAAATTCCTGTAAGGCATTTCAGCTAGTGCCCTGCTGGCTGGCACTTCAGTATTATGTTGCGCCCCTCATCATCCTTAAAACTTTATTAAGGACTATTTTCTAGCTCATTATTTTTTTTTGTAGAGTTTGACGGACCAACAGTTACAACATATACGTGCTCCTATTTATTTAAATGCTTGGGATACCACCACTGTAAAACCTCTAGGACTATTTGAAACATGAGTAAGGTCCAGCAATGACTTAAAACCAGGTCAATGCCACTTTATAAAAAGAAAACAAATCATTATAAAAATTAATTACCCTTCACTGTAAATACAGAAGTCCTTACGCTGTGAACTCTATTTATATGCCAAAAGTGGAAAGATAGTGATTTGACTATTTTTTATCTATTGTACAGATTTCTACAGGTAAAACTAATTTGTACAATATATTGGGGACACGGTGACTGCAAATGAAACTATGGTTTCATAGAACAATATTTTTTTCAAGCCACCTCAGCATCTGTAGTCCCTACTCACTTTCACACCCCAGAGATTTTATTCATCCAAAGGAAATAATGAAATAAACCTCTTGAACTAAATCTGTTTTCGCTTAGCACACATTACGAATTGACTTCCTCTATCAATTTTTCTTAATCAGTCCAGAATGAATTGGGCATATTTTATGTAAATGTATGTTTTTAGCTGGAATGATGCAACTAAGTACGGATTTTAAATCAGACTAAATGAAAATAATGCAATGGATTAAAGCTAAAGAATGAATTCCACATGTACCTCACCTACATACATTATATATACTGGTTGACCATTATTGGAATTGCCCAAGTCACGTACTCATGAGGTTTTAAAGTATTTTGACTACACCCCTTTGGTGGGCTGTGTGCTACACATAATTTGGAATATGGAGCATCATGAGTATTACAGATGTGCACACTTGGAAAACCAGTTGTTTTAACCATTAAGCCAAAAAACACTTTGTACATGCATGTAACGCATAGGTGGAAAGTAATAGGAATAACATTAAAATTAAAGAAAAAAATATAACTTTATATTAAGTACTGTAATTTTATATTCATTCTGGCATCAAATGGATTAATGATATATTGTTATTGGACACATTTGTTAGCAGAAAAACATTCAGTAGAGAACAACAACATACTAGTATGAAATACTTAATAAATATATATATATTTTTTTAAATGACATTTTATAGTATCAACGAATTCCTAACAGCTAAGAAAATAATTTATTTAAAGTCTGTTTGACGAATACTAATGGATAGTGAATTATAGCAATGTATTACTGTATTTAAAAAAATAAAAAATCTGTAAAAAGAATTTATTAAAAACCAGAGCCAGAATAAAAATCTGAAAAGACTTCTGACTGGCTCCAGTCCAACCATCACAGTGAAACACACCACCCTGCTACAGAGACACAAGACTTGCAAACTATTACCATGACGAATGATAACAAGATAGAAATATTAGACATTAGTGAAATTGTGAAGAGGTTTCTATAAAGAAGTAAAAGTAAACAAAGTAGCGGAAGCAGCTGTTTTGGAGAGGGAATCTGGAGTAGTAAGGTTGAATGTGGAAACCTCTGCCACGTATATATCTATATATACCCCTCCCCCAGCTGGAGAATGTCACAGACCCCCAGAGCACAGGCTACTCTGCAGAAATCACTCAAATCCAGCATTGCTGCTTTCTCACACATCACGTCTGCATTCAGGATCTGTCCCAATCTCTGCCAAATGCTGATTTTCTACATAAATCACTGGGAGGAAGCATAAAGAAGAAACTAGAAATCTCTAGCAGACTTTGCCCGCTTCTGCTGAAAATAAAAAGAGAACAAGCTGCCTGTTTGGCACTGTGTGCTATACCCATCAACTTCTATAACCATCATCACACACACTGGAGGGGTAACTGCTTGGCAAGCTAGGGGAGCCTTATTAGCTAGATGAAGTTAATGCCAATAAGACACAACTTCAGCATTGCCCAGTAAGCAGCTACTGCACAGGACTGTGAGAAATCACCCAGCACTGTGCCCCCCACACACAAGCCAATGACACCTCTAGGGGAATAAACTGCATATCTGAATTCATCACTGGCCTGCTGAGAATAAGGGAGCTCTACTGTATAGTTACTCAGGGAATATTAATGTACAGTTATGCCAAAGTACTCTATCACCATTCATGGAACATTAGTGTAGGGTTACTCAGAGGCTCTTCTCAACCTCTGAAGGAACTTTACTGTATGGTTGCTCAGAGGTACTCCGCCACCACTGAGGGAGCATTACTGTATGGTTACTCAGAGGGTCTTCATTACTCATTACTGTATGTGGTTACTTGAAGGTACCTCAGTACTCAGGGAGCATTACTGTATTGGTACTCAGAGGTACTCCACGACTCAGGGAACCTCACTGTATGATTACTCAGAGGTACTTCAGCACTTAGAGAGACACTGCAGGTCCCTTAGATACTTTATAACATAACACTCATTACCAGTGCGGACAGTAACAGCAGACAAACTCGCTTACATAAATACCAATATTCTGTAGTTTTACAGTTGTCATGGCAAAAGGAAAACATGCCATGTCAAAGCAGTCAAGCACATCTCTCTTACGAAATGCAATAGGAGAATCCCTTCTGACCACTCACATCCCCAGCAACAGTGCACAAAACCTACATTGCAGAGCTGCAGGGGCTGTGATTTATGGGTGCACAGTGCACAGTCTGGGACATGACCAGGCTGTGCACTGGTGACGGCAGAAAAGGCAATGAAAGTTTAGTGAGCTGCATGAGTGAGTGCAGGAACGGCTCTCTCTCTCTTCTGTTTAGTGAGCTGAATGGGTTAGTGTTAGAACAAGTCTCTCATCGCTAAGCGAGCTGCGTGGGTTAGTGTAGGAACAGATTCTCACCGCATAGTTAGCTGCGTGGGTTAGTGCAGGAACGGCTCTCTCACCTCTGCTCAGTGCTGCGCCACTCTCCGCACTTTTACCACTGCCCAGTCCCGCCAGCAGAGTGACTGTCAGCAGCCGAAGGCTCCGGCCCGTGTTTTATATCCCGCTGTGTTCCCTCCACCCCTCTCTCCAGGCTGCTCAGCCCCTGTCTCTGTTCTACGTGAGACTCCTCACACTGGCACGGTGAGCCGGCGCAGGCGCACACCAGCACACTACTGCGCATGCGCCCCCTCCAGCTCCCGAATTGTGCCGGGAATGTACGAGGTCACTCGCCTCTAGTACTGATTTGTTGTTTTGTTTTTAAATCAAAGTAACTTGTTGCAATTTTATTAATAGTGTGTGCTTTTATTGTTTAGAAATGGTTTAACAATCAAGCTCACAGAGGTGTATTTATGAAAAAATTACCAAACTGTTGAAAATTTTTGGCATGTTTTGCCGTGTCAGGCAATATTGGGACACCCGGGAAGGGTGTAGTGTAGTTGGGGGACACAGGCAGGTGACATACTGATATGGACAATGCTATACAGAACACGGAGTGACCACCATAAAATATAGACAGCATCACAGTGTCCACCATACAATATAGACATTAACGCAGTGGTCACCATACAATAGACATTATTGCAGTGACCGCCATACAGCAAATTCGCTATCCCAATGAATGCCATACTGCAAAGACATCATCCCAGTAACTGCCATACTGCTCAGAGAGCATCCTATAGTCCACCATATCACACAGCACGCATGGGACTGCGATACAATACAATCACCACATATATTATATACTAGATGTTGCCCGCGGCTTCGCCCACAATGAAATCGCTTCTGACAACTTTTTTTTATTTGCGGTGTAGTTGTATTGCTTTACATATGGACGAGAGTGGCCCACGTGACCAGCAACGCTATACAGACTGTTGGCAGCAGCGCCCTCACCCACCACTCACACCAATGTCCCTGTGCACAGACTGCTATGTAGTCTATCTTATTCAAGTGACCGCGGGCCCAAAGCCCCTCTCCCCCCACCCATTACTGGCCGCATGCATGGTGCAACACTTATCTAACCAATGTCAATGTGTGCTCTGTGGGGGTCATTCAGACCCGTTCGCTCGCAAAGGACGCTCGCAAACGGGTCGATGTTGCCCCACTGCGCATGCGCACGACGGAGGGAGCTCCGTCGTGCGCATGCGCGAGACCCGGACTGCGACAGCCAAGCTGTCGCCCCGGGTCTCGCACCAAAGGGGGCGTGCTGTCGATGTTGATTGACAGCACGCCCCCTTTGGTGAGCGTGCCGGGGGCGTGGTGGCCAGACGGAGGCGTTCCCATGGGAACGCCTACCGTCTGAAGCCGGCCCCACTGACATCACTAGTGATGTCAGTGGGAGTGATTTTGGCTCTGATAGAGCCAAAATCACTCCAGGGCTTGCGGCAGTGAGACCCTACCGCAGGGTCTCCGTCGCAAGCCCGATGGTCGTGATGGTCTTGACCATCGCGACCATCATCATGGACGCTCGCTATAGCTGTGGGTCATCACCCACAGCTATAC
This sequence comes from Taudactylus pleione, assembly GCA_031769625.1. Taxonomy (NCBI): domain Eukaryota; kingdom Metazoa; phylum Chordata; class Amphibia; order Anura; family Myobatrachidae; genus Taudactylus; species Taudactylus pleione. The sequence continues at coordinate 41,523,613 of JAUIMM010000015.1, read as the reverse complement.
GAGCGTCCAGGAGGATGCTCCATTTTCAAGGAGGAGGGCCCTGATTCAGAGCGAGCGCTCTGGTCAGAGCGTCCGGCTCTGAATCAGGCCCTGTGTCCAGACTGTTCAAATCCCAAGGCCAGAGGATTGGCAGGAGTGAAGATCCAGACAGGGGATTAAGGTAAGTAAAACTAACCCTCCCTTAGGGGTGCCTAACTCCAACCCCCCCTAAGTGCCTAAACCTAACCCCCTCGTCCCTGCAGCCTAAACCTAAGTCTCCCGAGGGGGTTGTTTAACCCTAACTTCCCCCCAGGGGTGCCTAACCCTAACCACCCCTTCCCCTAGCCTATCCCTAACCCTCCCGGGGGGTGGTGCCTTACCCTAAGCCCCCCCCCCCGGGAGCTCCTAACCTAAACATCCCCCTCGCGCGGCTGTCCGCGCTCGCCACCCGGCTTACCTTCGTTCAGTATGCCGGGCGTCAAGCTCCCGGCGTAGGGATGATTGGCGTTGGGATTTCGACGCCTATCATTAGACCCCTGCCGGGATTTCAGTCGGGAAGCCGGCGGTCGGCATTTCGACCGTCGGCTTCCTGACTGCATCACGTCGGGAGCTCTCAAATTGCAGTGGCACTACAAGTTCCTTCCAGCACATCCAGTTGACAAGGTGTGCTTAGACTTGTAGTGCCACTACTGCTGGATACTTGTGTTCCCCTCCTTGCTGCCTGGGCATGGTCATGTCAGTTACATGGAGTAATACAGGACTTGCATAACTTGCAGGATCTGTAGCTGTGGTGGCCAAATGTTGTAACATGCTGCATGTCATCTTGGGAGGAAATAGCGAAACAGTGGGATTGGAGAGGAGAACACCATGCTGATCCAGTACGCTGCGCATAAAATGAGTGTGTGCGTCTGTAGTGCCAGCAGCAGTTTGTAAAATAAAAAAATATGCCCTCAAAGTGAAAGGGAGCGGGGGGAATCCAGTGATGTCCAGGAAGAGTAGGGGGGCCAGTGAGGAGAGAGCCGAGGGCTGGTGTTGCGATATACGCTGACATCACAGAGCACTTCAGTCATGCGACTGTCAGTGTGCTGCTGAAGTTGTAGCCACGCTGAGACCAGCACAAAGACATCGGCTGCTGATAAGTGCCGGGGGGCGCGGCTGCTGCCAGCAGCAGCCCCGTGTGAAAGGATGTGTCTCAGAGACATCATTCTTTTTTTGTTAGGCAGCTTAGCGGCAACCTCCAGGTGCCGGCGCTCTAGGCAGCTGCCTAAAGTTGCCTATGTGGTGTACTTTCGCAAATGAAAAAATCTGCCACATATCTGAACAGTACTTGCCGACTCTCCCGCAATGGCTGGTGGCACTCTCAGCCACCCGCAAAAGAGGACAAGTCTCCCAACACCGAGTTAATCAGTTAATCAGTGCATTCACCAACAGTGTGTTCTGTTGGAAAGCATTCCTGAGAATAAAGCAGTGTAATGCCCTTTTCTACTGACCTGATAAATGTAGAGTTTTTGCACGTGAACGCGCATTTACCCGGGATTTTTGTCAGTGGAAACGGCTCAACCCGGGGGGGCCAGTGTCCCGGGAATCCAACCCTGGTAGCTGGCAAAGTTATCCCTGAGAAGGACTCGGGAAAGCCTCAGTGGACCCGATCACAGCAGCGGGAGAGCCTCTTTCCCAGCTCAAGCAGATGATCTCATCACCAAGCTCCGGCATTGCACCCATTTGCAGTGTCAACGGCGCCGACCTGGGAATTTCCCAGGCCGGAGCCGCAGTGTAAAACGGGTTGTCTCGGGTCTGAGCTGGTTTGGAACTGTGGGCCAGATTCAGACCCGCTCGCTAGATGCATTCGCACGCAACCAAAGTATGCAAATCCCGCGATTGCACGGCAAGGCATTAGCACGTCCACTATGTCTTGGCGTGCGATCACAGTGTGTATTGAGACACCCACCAGCCTCTCTTAAGACGCCCACTTTCCCTTAGTGATACATGTCATCTCCAGGAAGTGTATGCAACAATCGGTAACATCGGACCCATACGCAGCACTTGTGGCTGACAATACCCTACTGCAAGCAATGCGAGTGCTTCAGTGTGTAATTCAGCCATGTGACATTATGAAGCTGCATCTTAATTATTCACGCCTCTGAAACGGCGTTAGGATGCTCAGACACGCTTGCGTTCGCACCACCACTCCCCCGTTTCCATCAATTATCCCATCACCACCCACAAATGGCTCGTCTTGTCACTCATTCTAGCGAGGTGGCTATGTGCAGCATGCGAACGCTTCCTGAGCGCATGGACTAGTTCGCGCACGCATACTGCGTCTTTTACGCATGCGCACATTGCAAACATCGGCAGGCTACGTGCGAACGTAGTGAGTGGGTCTGAATCAGGCCCTGTGTTCCAATTCCCGGGTCAGACCCAGGACTTTAGTAGAAAAGAGGTATTTCTGATATAAAAAAAATGTAAGAGCCCTTATCTAAACTAACCATTTCAGTGTGGTATATTATGTATGTATATATATATATATATATATATGTTGCAATTATTATGTCAAAATGTCTTCTATGTCGATATTCAGTGTGACGAATTGTTGTAATGTCGACAGTGGGCCTGATTCAGACCCACTCGCAAGCGGCTGTCCGCTCGCAAGTGGGTCGATGTTATGGACTGAGCATGCGCACGACGGAAGGAGCTCCGTCGTGCGCATGCGCCAGACGCGACGAGCGAAGGAAAGTCCTTCGCTCGTTGTGTCCGATCAAAGGGGGCGTGCTGTCAATGTTGATTGACAGCACGCCCCCTTTGGTGGGCGTGCCGGGGGCGTGCCTCCCTGACGGGGGCGTTCCCACGGGAACGCCTCCCGTCAGAAGCCGGCCCACTGACATCACTAGTGATGTCAGTGGGAGTGATTTTGGCTCTGACAGAACCAAAATCACTCCGGAGCTTGCGGTTGAAAACCTCAACCGCAGGCTCTGGCTCGCAAATTCGATGGTCGCGATGGTCTCGACCATCGCGACCATCACAATGCACGCTCGTATAGCCTGTGGGTGGTGACCCACAGCTATACGAGCGTCCAGGAGGACGCTCCATGAAAATGGAGGCCGGCCCTCATTCAGAGCGTGCGCTCTGCTCAGAGCGTACGGCTCTGAATGAGGGCCAGTGTCTTATTACTGTCACTCTATCCCTAACCCTAATGCACATGTTGACATTTTCACAATGTCAACATTTCATGTGTCAAAAATCTTTCCATGTTGACATTTTCCAGGTGTCGACATTTATGGTGTCTTAATTTTAACCGTGTTGACATTAAAAATGTCAACTTACTGACTGCATGCCCTCCATTTGCTACTGCAATTATTTAGGCTGCATTTTCAACTAAAGAGCAGTGTTTTCTATATCATCAATCAATGATCCACTTTTTTCTGTGATCAACCACTTAACTACCAAAATTTAAGCCATCCGCAGTACTCTCTCTTCTCTCCAGCCTTCTATGCCCACCTCACAGCCTCTACCCTGAGCCATCTGCCTTACCACTCTTTCTGCCTTCTCTCCCACCGCTTGGGATAAAAAGTCTGCATCCTCTTTTCCTTGTCTCTCCCTGCCACTTGCCTCCTTGACTGTATTCCCTCCCACCTCCTTCACTTTTCTATCCAGATCCTCTCTCTCACCTTACCCATCTCTTTCTCATGTCCCTCTCTTCCGGCTCTGTCCCCACTTTCTTCAAACATACCCTAGTCTCCCATCCTTAAGAACCCCTCACTTGACACTGACTCTCCTTCTCTAATTAATGCCCTATATCTCTCCTCCCTTATGCCTCCAAGCTCCTACAGAGGATAGTCTATCTCTGCCTCACTTTGTTCCTTTTCATCAACTCACTTCTTGACCCTCTTCAATCTGGCTTCCATCCCCTTAACTCCACTGAAACTGTGCTTACCACGGTCACCAATTACATTCTCATGGCCAAATCCAAGGGCCACTTCTCTCTGCTTTTCCTCCTCGGTCAGCCGCCTTTGACACTGTCAACAACCCTCTCCTTCTCCACTCCATTGGCCTCTGCGAATCTGTCATTTTGTAGCCAGGTGTAATAGTGTAGAACAGGGGTGGGGAACCTTTTTTCTGGCGAAGGCCACTTTTATATAACATTATTCGCAGGCCAGTGCAGGCCACACCTCCTCTGTGTGACATCACACAGGGGCGGGGCCACAATAGCCAGTGATTACAGCAATGCCCGGAGCTATAAGGGCAGCGGTGTGACCATCTGAAGAATCCTAAGGACGCTCCAGGCGGCACTGCTGCATAGATTCTGGCTGCAGGGTGCCATTCTAGGTACCCTGCTAGCCAGAAGAGGCTAGCAGAAAAAAGCTCAGAGGGCCAGACCAAATGATTCCTGAGGTTCCCCATCCCTGGTGTAGAAGCACACTGTAGATGGCTCTTGGAACTTGTACTCTTAGCAGGCAATGGTAGTTTGCAGAAATATGAAATGTTAACTGCGTACAGGAACTAGGTGGATTGGTGCAGAGAGTTCCAGTGTGATAAATGGAATACACACAAAGTAACCGGCTTTCTTCAAATACTTTGCAGATGAGGCACAATGCAGGCGCGCACGCAGGGGGGTTTCCGAGTACCTGGGAACACCCGCTGGCCCAGTGACGGGCTGGGCTGGGGGGCAGGGTGCCATGTGTTCCCCCCGGGCTGCTCCATTGCCAAGTCGCCGCTTCCTTGGACAGGTAAGGGACCCTGGGCTGCAGATTCCATGCAGACTAGCCATCCGCATGGATCTGCTGAAAATGGCCTCCAAAAATGGCCGCCGCCAAGGAGGACAGATGCTAGAGGTGCTAATTGACCTCTAGTGTCTGTCAGGGAACATAGAGTGCATAGCATTACCCGGAAGTGCCAGGAACGCTGGCGCCGATGGGAAAAGATGCAGAAAGCTGCATCTTCTCCCATATAACCCGACAACGAGCGTGAGACCCCTGACAATGAGCGTGAGACCTCTGACAATAAGCATGAGACCCTTGACAATAAGCGTGAGATCCTTGACAATGAGCGTGAGATCCCTGACAACAAGCATGTAAACCCATAGCATAAAACCCCTGGCAACGAGCATGAGACCCTTGGCAACGAGCATGAGACCCCTGGCAACGAGCATGAGACCCCTGGCAACGAGCAGGTAATTGAAAAGTAATTTGAAGCCTTACTATGGGGCATAAAATGGTGTTAGGGGCATAATTGTATGTGGCATAATGTGTAATTGGCATTACAGTGTGTAGCATAATGTGTAATGGGCATTACTATAAGGAGCAAAAATGATAATGTAAACTGTCTATGGGGGGGTGAATTCGCATTTTTAACTGTTCGCACTGGGAGCCAAATTGCCTATAAACGGCCCTGCATTAGTATTAGCAAAATGCCATGGGTGGGAGGGCGCCAAAAACTTTTTATGGCAGGTGGCGAGCAAAATGTATAGTTACGCCACTGCGCGGCTGCGTTGACTAGTTGGGCACAGTTTCTCCATCTAAACATGACCTCTGTAGCTGCGGCTCTGAGTCTGAGAACACAGCAGCTTTCACTGATGACCCCACAACACTCCCAAAACATGCCCATGACATGAGACGCTCTTTTTGCCTTCACTTCAGGTCACCGCCCAGGAATGCCCATCACTCTGCCACTCCATTTTAATTACCATCTGATCTGATCGCAACAGCATCATTGTGTGTACACTCAGGGTAACACATTTGCCGTACTGGCTTTCTGAGGTTCTCGCACATGCACAGTTGCTAAAAATCACATTGTGCAAGTTTTATGCCCAGATGCCTTGTTATTTATATTATTTATAGTTATTTATATTAAAACATTTGAAGTACACAATAAAGTATATTGCAGGCTTATTCTGGTTAGACTTTTTTGTCATTGGCTCGGTAACAATTATTTGGAAACCCCCCTTTCAAAATCCTGCGTTTGCCACTGCAATGGCATATGAGAGCTGAGCGCCACAGTATCACTGGAACAAGAATCACAGGGTGAATGCAGTGCCAGACAGATAAAGATGGAGCTGGAAGCATAGCGCTTGCGAGCGGGTCTGAATCAGGCCCCGAGTTTTCTGCAGAATTAACAGGCAGCAGGCTGAGAATATCTAGCTCCAGAGGTGGACAGCACGGGATGTAGTTAAATTACTGGTGGCCACCATGCCACCGGTCAAAATTCCAAAGGTTAATGCCCAACGGGGGATTTAAGATAGGCTTCGATATGCCGACGCCTATCTTAATCCCAATGCCAGAACACAGAAGTACGCTGGACCGAACGAGGTAAGTCCGGGGCGCCCTTACTGTTAGCCGCGGGAGGGAGGGTTAGTTTTAAGCACCCCTGGGGGGGACTTAGGGTTAGGCAAACCCCAGTGAGGGTTAGGGTTAGACTAGGGGAAGGGGGGGTTAGGGTTACGCACCACTGGGGGGAGGTTTTGGGTTAGGCATCCCCCCGGGAGGGTTAGGTTTAAGGTGCGGAAATGGGTGGTTAGGATTAGGCACCCCCGGGGGGATTTAGGGTTAGGCACCCCTAAAGGAGTATTAGGGTTAGGGGGGGACAGGGGAGGGTAATAGCACTTACCTGCCCCAGTCGGGATCTTCATCCTGTCGGGCATTCGCAGTCGGTATTTCAATACCATACCGGACAGCACAATTAGTAGACTCACTGAAGCTCTATAATGTAGACACCAGAGCAGATAGGAACACAGGCGTAACTAGGAAGATTGCAGAATGAAGTAATGAAGGATGCTACATGAACAACGTAATCTGATCCAGAGGAGCTATATGTGACACTGTGGATAATATTAACTTGTCTTCTCACAGGCGTATCTATAATGGGTGCAGGGTGTGCAGGGCCCACACCAACATCACTGAGAAAATGGCGATGGTCCCCTGGTCAGGGACCCAGGAATTAGCAACTGACAGGTAGGTAATGGAGACAACTGAGTCGTTGGATATTATCACTAGGGAATATCGATAGTAACCGATGAGTCTCACTAAAGAGTATCGGTATTGATCGATGTTAAATATTACTGGAGAATATCAGTAGTGACTGATGTTGAATATCACTGAAAAATATCGGTAGTGACTGATGCTGAATATCACTGGTGAATATCGGTAGTCACTGATGTTGTATATCACTGAAGAATATCAGTAGTGACCGATGCTGAATATCACTGGAGAATATCACAGAGACTGGTGTAGGATACAACATCGTGAAGCCTGGAACATTGATCCTGAAGCTAGCAGCTACTGGAGAAGAGAAGTTGTTCAGGCGACTTCATGTTTCCTGGAGTCCTGCTTTATACCCTTAGGTAGCTGTCCATTGGAGGAGAGAGTCAGCTGAGAGATGACCAGGCTACCATTGGTGGAAGGTCTGGTCAGGTGAGGCAGACAATATGGCTGCGCCCACGACCGCCGTCGCGGGAACTCCGATATGGAGGATTGCGTTGAAGTCAACAGGGCCTCAGGGATAATACTCAGCATGTCATCCGCCGCTGCACCTGGCATCTGACCGCGCAGATGATCAGGGGAAGCTGGTGCCGCAGTGAATAACGGCCGATCCCAGGCTGAATCCTAACAGTACCCCCTCCTTTTAGGGTGGACTCCGAACACCATGAAGGTTTAGCAGGAATTTTTCTATGAAAAGCACGAATAAGCTGCAGAGCATGAGCATCATAGGCTTTTATCCACGCTCATTCTTCTGTGCCGTAGCCCTTCCAGTCAATCAAATACTGAAGATGACCCAAATGATGTCTGGAATCAAGATTACGTTCCACATTAAACTCAAACCCAAGTTGAGTGCAAACTTGTGGAGTTTTAGGTGGAGTGTGATAGAATTGATTGAGAACTAAAGGTCGAAGCAAAGAAATATGAAAAGGTATTAGATACCCGCAGCTGGGAAGGTAATTCCAATTTGTATGCCACCAGGTTCACTACCTTTAAGATACTATAAGGACCAATGAAACACAGAGCTAGTTTCATACTTGGAACTTTCAATCTTAAATTCTTGGTGGAAAGCCAGACCCCATCTCCAGATCGTAGAAGAAGAACAGCCAAACATTTGCGATCAGCAAATTTCTTGTAATTGCTAGATGCTTTCGTTAATGAAGAAAGTATTTTCTTTCAGATATGGGAGAAAGATTCAAGACGACTTGAGACAGCAGGTACTTCTACCGGTGGTAAAGCTTGAAACTTTGGGACACAAAGATGCTTTCCAAAAACAGCGAAGAAAGGAGTAGAATTTGTGGATGTGTGGTAACGATAATTATGAGCAAATTCTGCCCAGGGCAGCAGATCAAACCAATCATCTTGAGAAGAAGCTACAAATTGTCTGAGTGTCTCCAGTTCTTAATTCTGTCTGCCCATTAGTCTGCGGATGATGGGCAGAGAAAAACTTACATTTTATCACACAGGAAGAACACAAGGCTCGCCAGAATCTAGCTACAAATTGTACACCACCGTCAGACATAATTTCTTCAGATAGGCCATGCAGACAAAATATTTTACGGAGAAAGACTTTGGCTAATTGTGGTGCAGAAGGGAGATGAATCAGAGGTATGAAGAGAGCCATTTTAGAGAATCGGTCCACCACTATCCAAATCGTGTTGTGAGCCTTGGAGGAAGGTAACTCAGAAATTAAGTCCATGGAGAAATGAGTCCATGGACTCGACAGAATCAGTAAAGGTCGTAGAGGACCTACTGCCTTTCTTCGAACAGATTTGTGCTGAGTGCACTTTGCACAGGAGAATAAAATTATTGACATCATCTTTCATGGACGGCCAACAGTAGGAACGTTGAAGGGGTTTAAAGGTTTTATGAATGCCAGAATATTGGGAGCCACAAAGACTTTGCCAGGAGGAGGAACAGAACTAACTTGACTGCGTGCAAACACTAGAGGACTGAGAATAGAATGTTTCTTATGTTGATCTTCATTTTCTTCCAGAGGCAAAAAAGGATCTAGAGAGAGCGTCAGCTTTCCGATTCTGCACTCCCAGATGAAAGAAGACCTTCAAATTAAAACTGGAGAAGAAAAGAGCCCAGCGGGCCTGCCTGGAATTAAGACATAGAAACATAGAATTTGACGGCAGATAAGAACCACTTGGTCCATCTAGTCTGCCCCATTTTTAAACATATTTTTACCTCAAACCGTATTGATTCTTACTTCTTCTGAAGGATATCCTATTTGAAAACGTTGAGCCGTCTTCAAATATATCAGATTCTTGTGATCTGTACAAATAGTTACCGGGAACTTGGGTCCTGATTAAGACCCGGTCGCAAGCGCTGTGCGCTCGCAACCAGGTCGATGGTGAGCCAGTGCGCATGTGCACGACGGAGCTGGCTCCGTCGAGCGCATGCACGAGACCCGGATAGCGACGGGCACTCCGTCGCTCCGGGTACCGCGAGACCCTACCACAAGGGTCTCGTCGCAGGCCCGATGGTCGCGAAGGTCTTGACCATCGCGACCATCATCATGGCCGCTCGCTGTAGCTGTGGGTGGTCACCCACAGCTATGCGAGAGGCCAGTAGGCCGTTCTAAAAAAAAAAAAAAAAAAAGCCCGGCCCTGATTCAGAGCGAGCGCTCTGTCAGAGAGCGACCGGGTCTGAATCAGGGCCTTGGTTCCTTCCAAAAGATGTCTTTATTCCTCCAGTGCAAGTTTCATGGCCAATAATTCTTGATCACGAATAGCGTAGTTTCTTTCTGGTGGAGAAAACTTGCTAGCGAAATATCCACAGGGATGATTACGTTCATCCTCGGCTATTTGAGATAACATGGCTCCCACGGCGACTGAGGAGGCATCTACTTCTACTGTAAAAGGTTTTTTCAAATCCGGTTAACACAGGATAGGATCAGAAGAGAAAGCCTGTTTGAGAGTCTGGAAGGTGGCTACAGCGGATGGCGACCAACGAGAAGGATTAGCCCTTTTCTTCCTGAGTGCTGTAATGGAGGCCACTATGGCGGAGAAGTTGTGGAAAAACCTTCAGTAGTAGTTTGAAAGCTGTTTTTACGGTTCCTTGTTTTTTCAAAGAATTAGTTTGATGCCAATCCTGAATGGCATTCACCTTTTCTGGATCCATCTGTAAGGATTCCCCTGAAATGATATGACCAAGAAATGGCACAGAAGGCTTTTCAAAAATACACTTAGAAATTTTTCAAAAAAGGTGATGGGCTCGAAGATGGGAGAGGACCTCTTTTACAGGAAGACAGTGAGACTGGATGTCCCTTGAAAAAAATCAAAATACCGTCCAGATAGACCACTACAGTTAAAGAATATCCCGAAAAATCTCGAAGTGGCCGTCGCGAGTATTGAAGGCAGTCTTCCATTTGTCGTCTTCCTTTATCCAAATCAGGTTGTAGGCCCCTCGAAGATCTCATTTGGTAAAGATAGTGGCACCACGCACCTTATCAAAAAGTTCAGAAATGAGAGGAAGATGATACCTATTCTTCACAGTGATCTCATTTAATCCACAGTAGTCAATACAAGGCTTAAGGCCCCTGTCCTTTTCCACAAAGAAAAAATCAGCTACGACGGGAGACGTAGATGGCCAAATGAACCCTTTGGCTGTTTTCTCTGATATAATCAGACATGGCCGCAGTTTCTGGGACTGAGAGTGGATTGACACGACCACATGGTGGAACCTTTCCAGGCACCAATTCAATGGCACAATCCCACGGGCATTGTTCATTAGCGGCTTGTTCACACAAAAAATTTTTTGGTAGGGCTCGGGCAGCTGAGGGCCTTGTTTAGAATTTTCACCCGCAGAAACTGGAGCTGTGCCTGAAGAGATCTCAGGAGTCGTTTGATGAGTCCTTGAAGGAACTATTCGAGGAAGACATTTCTGGTGGCAATTGGATCCCCATGCTAGGATATGCATGGTAAACCAATCAACAGTAGGACTATGCACCTGGAGCCAAGGTAATGCAAGAACTAAAACATGAGTACACTTTGGTAGCACTAGAAGCTCAATTTCTTCCTGATGCAAAGCACCTATACTGAGCGACATGGGTAGCGAAACTAACGTTATGGTACCTCCCTGGATAGTACTGCCACAGATAGCGGAGAGGGTCAATGTCCATGGAAGCGGTTAAACTGGAATCGTAAGTTCACGCTCCAAGTTTCTGAGATAAAAGTTACCCGCTGCTCCAAAGTCAATTAAAGCATTAATTTTCTTTGTGCCGGACCCAGCACAAACTTTGATAGGCAACAGAGAATCAGCGAAATTAAAGGAGTTAGATAGAACCCCCAACCGGACACTCCTGGAGCCGATCAGAGTTTCCCGTTTTCCGAGAGTTGAGGACATGCTCCAATGAAGTGTCCCAGAGTGGCACAGTAAATGCAAAGCTTATCACAGATACGGTGAGTCCGCTCTGCTGTTGTCAAACGAGAATGGTTTATCTGCATAGGTTCATCCTTGGGTGGAAAAGAAGGATTCATATTGGTAGATATAGGAGATCCTTGCTACGATCCTCTTGCCACTTACTTGATTGTCTTTGCCTATGACAAAGATCAATTTTAATACAGAGAGAAATTAATTCTGAGAGTGAATCAGGTAGGTCTCGCAAAGCCAACTCATCTTTCAATTTTTCAGACAAGCCATGTAAGAAAGCAGCCCTAAGAGCTCCGTCATTCCATTCCAGCTCGGATGCAATGGTTTGAAACTGGTCTACGTACTGACCCACCGTGCATGAGACCTGGCGAATCCATAGAATGTCAGAAGAGGCAGAAATATACCTGCCTGGTTCATCGAAGATCCTTTTAAAAGAACAAATTAAATCATCATAATTGGAGACCAAGCTGTCCGCATGTTCCCACAAAGGAGAGACCCATTCCAGAGCAGATCCGGAGAGTAAAGAAATAACATAGGCTACTTTTGATCTTGGTGTGGGAAAATGCTGAGGCAGACATTCAAATTGAATCTCACACTGGTTAATGAAACCACGGCAGAGTCTTGGATTCCCATCAAAATGATTGTGGGTAGGTAATTGAAGACGAGACTTTGGAGAAGACGACACAGGAGGAGAATTCACTGGTACAGTTAAGGAAGAGGCTGGAACTACTGAAGCTAGGGTGGACTGAATAGTAATTACTTGAGTAGAAAGTTCCTTAAGATAGTGTGCCACCTGTTGCTGAGCTGCTTCTTGATTCTCTATACGAGATGCAAGGTTCTGTGTTGCCCCGGCACCTTGGAGATCCTCGACATCCATTAGGCCTGAACAAACTGTCACGACCTGGCCCTTGAGGTTTTTAGTCAGAGGATTGGGAGTTGGGTTGACTAGGTGGGGAGGCAGCAATAAACAAGGAGGTAGTAAATATGACTTCCTCATCGGCTAATTCCGGGTGTTGACGAGAACTGACCAGAGGTGCGGAGTCTAACTCATTGGTGGTTTTCACCAGTGATTCCTCCAAATGGGATATGGGCTTAGCTGTGCCCAATGAGCAGGTCGTGGCCCCCTGGTCAGGGACACAGGAATTAGCAACTGACAGGTAGGAAGGAAGACAACTGAGTGGTTGGATATTAACACTAGGGAATATCGGTAGTAACTGATGAGGAATATCACTGGAGAATATCTATAGTGACCGATGTAGAATATCACTGAAGAGTATTGGTAGTGACTGATGTTGAATATCACTGAAGAATATCGGTAGTGACTGATGTTGAATATCACTGAAGAATATAGGTAGTATTGGCTGTGACTGATGTTAAATATAAATGGAGAATATCAGTAGTGATAGATGCTGAATATCGCTGGAGAATATCACAAAGACTGGTGAAGCGCACTGAGGATACAACAGCATGGAGCCTGCAACAGTGTTCCGAAGCTAGCAGCTACTGGAGAAGAGAAGTTGTTCAGGCGACTTCCTGTTTCCTGGAGTCCTGATTTATCCCCTTAGGTAGCAGTGACGTGCAGTGAGGTAAGTGGCTGGGGAGGCACTGGCTAGTATCAAAGCCAGATTTACACATACATATATGAACCCGAGCATTCATGTGGGCATTATACAAAGGTGCAGCAGTATATAGTGCTGGAAATCTTCAGTTCCTACAGTTTTCTTAAGCATTATGGCCCTCATTCAGAGCCGCTCGCTATTTGCGGTCGTTCGTTCTAAAACAAGGGGTGGCTATTCAAATGAACCGTTCGCTAATTGCGGTCTGTTCACGCCTCTAAGTCTGAACGAGCGAGCAAAACTTGCGGTTGTAATTTTGAAAAATACGCCCCCTTGCCGCTCGCACCATACGTCATGTCCGCTATTTATTAGATTAATCGAGTACATCGACCAGCGTATGAACTGCTCGCTATTCTTGTGGCTGGTTTTTTCAACCGCTATTTTGCGAGCAGTTCTGAGTAAAAAAAAACCAAGTGACGTGGTCAATGACGCTGCCGTATTAATTATGCACTCCCTTAAAACGCCCGTTTTGACCTTTAAGCACGCCTGCGTTCGAATTCCACACCCCCGTTTTCAAGCACCTTCCCGTTACCACCCACATACGCCTCCTTCTGTCACTCAAAATAGCAGGCATTCGCTATATAGCGAACAAACGATTTTCGGCCGCACTGACTGGTTCGCGCATGCGTATTAAAATCCGTACGCATGCGCAGATGTGCGAACATCGGTCAGAACGAACGAGCGGCTCTGGATCAGGGCCTATGTTTTTATTGAAGACCATAGCATAATACAAACATCAAATCTCTCATACAAAAAAATCCAATTAATAGCATAACAAAAGAATCAACATTTGGTTTTTCAGTTTGATAAAAATAGTACAAAATATGATCACATTTTACAACATAACCTATATCTTAAACAATTATATCAGAATGAAAAGAAAATAAAAAGGGGGGAAATTGAAAAAAGGTGAAGCAAACAGAAAAGCCTCAAACCAGATAGCAAAAACAATACGTCTGACCATCTGCTTCTAGTGAACTACAAGATATCTCCCAGAGTCTATTTGTTATCTTCCTTAATTCCGACTGAGCGTCTTATAATGGTCAGACTCCTTATAATGCAACCATGGATACCAGGTCACAGTGAAATTTTGGCCCTTATCTGTATGGGGTAAAATTAAATCATCCATAGACATATAATGACGTGTACACCATTCCGACATGAAGGGACCCAACCTGATCTTCCAGTGGACAGGGATCACAGCTTTGGTAGCACTCAATATATGACGTAATAGAGGCTTTTTGAAATGAGCATGGGGTTTTCGAATGAGATTCAGTAGCCAGAAACTGGGGCAGGAAGGCAAATCTTCTTGGAGAATAAGACTTGCCGTTTCAATTACTTTGTCCCAAAAAGTTCTAAGAGAAGAGCATTCCCACCAGATATGTAGAGGGGGTTCCCCTTTCCGTCCCACATCTCCAACAAGTGCTAGGCACTCCTGGATACATTCAAGAGAGCTGACTAGGACAGCGGTACCAGCGTGAGAGGACTTTGTAGTGTGTCTCCATTACTACCGCATTTGAAGAGGCGGAGAAAGTATTTCTGAAGACCTCTGACCAATCATCCTCTCCCATTAAACCCTGTAGATCTGATTCCCATTCAGAAAGAAATTTAGGTCTAACAGAAAAAAGGCGTTCAATCAACATTGTATAAATTGATGACAGTGGGTGTGACGGAGGCTCTCGAGTTACACACATATTTTCAAATGGGGTAGTCCTCCACCTATATGCACTAGGTGGGCCCAAATTCGAGAGAAAGTGCTTTATTTGAAGGTATTTCAAAATCTCACTGTTAGACAAACCCCATTTAGCTTGAACAGAGGGAAAACTCATAATTTCCGAACCTTCAAATAAATGGTTGACATTAAGAATCCCCTGTGTACGCCACAATCGAAATGAGTTAGTTGGGATACCGGGAGGAAATTCCGGATTACCAAATAAGGGGGTTAAAGGAGAAGGGGTAGGGGAAAGAAGAGGGTGTGAGCGGAGGTGCACAACAGGAGATGATTGGTAAGGCATATGTTGCTCGAGGGAAGTTCGCTGGCCAAGGAAAACCTAAATCTGCTGAAGGGAGGGAAGCTGTCTCAATATCAGCCCACTGCTTTCTATCAGATAACCTACTCCATTCCATCACCCTTGTAATGGAAGGGTGATGGAATGTAATGTGTAAGTAGAACTGCATGGTAGTAGGTGAGAAAATGTGGCAATTGTAGACCTCCCTGATGTTTTCTCCTACAAAGTATCTCATGTTTGAAGCGAGGTTTGCGGGCCGCCAAAACAAAATCCCTAACAATTCGGTGAAGGGTAGTAAACCAGGAACGGGGTATTGTAATTGGGAGCGTTTGTAAAGAATAAAGAACCCTAGGAAGTACATTCATTTAACTAATTCCTATCCTAACTGTCCACGAAATCTTCTTGGGACCCCAGTTAAAAAGATCTGGCCCTGATTCAGAGCTGGACGCTCTGACAGAGCGCTCGCTCTGAATCAGGGCCGTCCTTCTAAATTTTTAGAGCGGCCTCCTGGCCGCTCGTATAGCTGTGGGTGATCACCCACAGCTATAGCGAGCGGCCAGGAAGATGGTCGCGATGGTCAAGACCATCGCGACCATCGGGCTTGCAACAAGACCCTTGTGGTAGGGTCTCGTTGCCGCAAGCCCTGGAGTGCTTTTGGCTCTATCCCATGGGAACGCCTCCGTCTGGCCAGCCACGCCCCCGGCACGCCCACCAAAGGGGGTGTGCTGTCACTCACCATCGACAGCATGCCCCCTTTGTAGCAAGACCCATAGCGATGGCTTGCCCGTCGCTATCCGGGTCTCGCGCATGCGCACGACGGAGCCGGGTCCGTCGTGCACATGCGCACTGGGCCAACATCGACCCACTTGCGAACGCTCAGCGCTCGCGAGTGGGTCTGAATCAGCCCCTCTGTTCGCAGCTTAGCAAGTAAAGGGAGAAAATTAGAAGCGAATACCTGAGAGAGATCTTTATGGAGGAAAACTCCAAGATATTTTATATGCGTGGGGTGCCATGAGAAGTGGCAGAAATATTGTATATCATTCATGGATTTCTGATCTACTGTGAGATTAAGCGCACTAGATTTGGACAAATTCACTTTGAAATTGGAAATAGCTCCAAATCGGTCAAATTCCTAAAGGATGTTAGAGATTGAAGTCCGTGGGTTTGTAATTACCGCCAAAAGATCGTCTGCAAAAAGAGCTAACTTGTATTCCCCCTTTCCCAGTCAGCTCAGTTACATTACTATTAACGCGAATGGCTCTCGCCAGGGCCTCCATACATAGAATAAATACAAATGGTGATATTGGGCAGCCCTGACGAGTGCCATTGGAGATGAAAACCAGCTCAGAAAGGTCTCCATTAATCCTCACACGTGCAGAGTAAGTAGAATAAAGCGCTCAAATTCTCTGAATGCCCATCGAACCCAAACCCATATGCTCCAGAACTCCCATCAAAAAATCCCAATCAACCCTGTCAAATGCCTTTTCAGCATCTGTAGACAGAAGTATAGTTGGGATCTTCCGAGAAACGGCCTCATAGATCAGGTCAAGAACCTTAACGGTATTGTCCCTGGCCTCACGACCAGGGACAACTCCCACCTGGTCTGAATGGATCAAATTGAGAAGATTAGACATTAGCTTAGCAAAAAGCTTTTAGTCGACGTTTAACAGGGAGATGGGTCTGTAACTGGAGCAAAGGGCAAGGTCTTTTCCCTCTTTGGGAATCACTGAGATATGAGCCAGCAGAGATTGGGAGGAGAAACGGGAAAGATCTGAAACCTCATTCAAAGCACGGAGCATCATGAGGGAAAGCACCTCTCCGAATATCTTGTAATAGGCAATAGTAAACCCATCTGGCCCAGGACTCTTGCCATTAGGTGTTGATTTAATCACTGCTTCTAACTCCTCTGAAGTGAATGGTTCTTCGAATGATTCTATGTCTATATCAGATAAAGTAGGAAAACCGATTTCTTTCAATAAGCCCTAATGGCTGTGACCGGACGTCTTTCGCCTAGGCCGTCCCTGGTCACGGGTTAGCGCTTTCGGACTCCCACTCACCGTCAGTGACCGCCTGTCACTGACTACGCCCACTGCGCCGTGGGCGTGTAACGATGCTGCCACCAACAAACTCTACCATCGGCGTTTGGAACCGCTTTTTACATTACCCTCAGGCTACTGCCTCGGCACCTGGAACCGCTTCTGCTGCGTATGTGTTCGACTAGCTGCGGCCACACCCAGATTGGTGTCGGCTTAATCCTCCTGATCCCTCGCAATGGACCAGGTCTGCACGGTAGCTTGGCAGAGGGCTTGAACCTGGAGACATGGAGCTCTTACCCAGAACAGCCGGAGAACGGAATAGCGTTTGGCGCAATTCTTTTCATCGCAGGGTACAAATATAGTCGAAGGAAAGGCAAGATGTTTATTGCTCTCAGTCTTAAAAAAGACCCTCCCTTCGGATTGAAGGGGAATTTCAACATACATTACAAGATGTTACAGCAATTCTTCTCCACACAGGATTCACAAGGATGTATCACAAAACAGAGGCTCACAGGCCCTGTATATAGATATATAGTCAGAGCAGATAATACAGCATGGTGAAATCCACCCACAGTTGGTCTTGTAACCCAATCAGACGATCTATCCCAAAAGTAATTACAACTCACATTCCACAGGAAATGGTCATTTACTTTCATCCTTTGATACATTTATCACACAGTGACAAAATATCTATGTAGGATGACCAGCAATAATATTTGCTTTGGTCTTCCTGCAATAATCATGAAAAAACAAACACTTCTAAGCTCTTACACAACATAGAAGCTTCCTAAACACAAACAACTTGTCTTTTACAAAATTGCTTGGTATCGTATACAGACACACAGGAGTCTCCCTAGCCCGCATTTCAAAGGAAAGGCTTCTTCAGTCAACACACAACCCTCCACTGCCAGGCTAGGGTAATTACCATATCCATCCCTAGGTGAGGATGTCTAACGAGCAGTTTGTCTCGAAAGGTCAAGACATGTTACATTTCTATAAGTGCATTTAAACTCATATTACATACAAAAATATATTCAAACATGTCATAGACTATACTACTTCACTTTATACACCAATGCATTGCAGATGCAGTGCTCTACCGCACAATGGGCCTGATTCAGAGCCGTTCGTTAACAGCAGTACGCTCGTTGCGTTCCGATGTTGAGAAACCGCGCATGCATCGGTGTAACACTGCGCATGTGCGTACGGCAGATTGCGAGCTTTTTTTGTCTCGTTCGTCAAATAGCGTACAGGAAGTGACATGTCAAATGTGATTGACAGAACAGGGCGTTTTTGGGCGTTGACAGGGGTGGAGATGGAAAAACGCAGGCGTGGCGAGGCGTTTTTGGGGCGTACATACATTATCAGATGCGAACGTCAAATGTGTTCGTACCAACTCATACGTCACTGGATGATACTCTTTCCGTTCAAAATGCTCGCACAGCTTAGGGTCTGGATTACTCGACCACATTGGCGATGGCCTTCTCCTCCGTCCCGGCACTCCACGATGTTGCATCGATTAATCACGGCTTGTCAGAAAATCAATTAGTGTTGTATTGAAATCCGGCTTGGTATGTGTTTTGAAATCAGTTTTTTGGGTTAGCACAAAACCGTACGCAGGTGGAAATCAAATCATAGCTGCTAATGTCAGGATTACACAATCAATTAGCGTACATTTGTGGGGGGGGGTTTTTGGGTTGATATTTGGTTTTTGGCCTATTGTAACAATAATGTCATCATGTTTGTGTGTTTTTGGCCATTTTACATTTGCCTGGTGAATTTGCATCCTTATGTAAATTTTAAAACGTTCCTTAAAGAGCCCTTTTTTTTTCTCATGTAAAATGTTGGTGGTGCGCGTTTTTGCCTTGTGGGCCAGGATTAAATGTAAACCATTTCTACAATAATGTCAGAATACAATGTCGTACATTTTTTGCAAATTTATTGGTAAAAAATATCAATTTCATGCACATTTTTTCCCCAAACATTTTTTGCAGTGTTCAATCCAAAAAATTTAATAATTGTGCAAACATAAAAGTTATGGAAACGTAAAGCTAAAAATTAAAAACAATTCACGAGAAAGGAGAGGGAAGTTTTGGCCAGAAAGGAATATGGGGCAAGCACAGAAGGAGTGTGGGAAAAGTAGCCAGTGCTGTCAACGTTTTTCCCCCCGTTTGGCAGGGGGAGGGAGGGCGCCAGACCGGGTCCGGGATGTTATCGGGCTGGCCTGTCCAGAGGTAGATGTTGTGGCCTCTGGACTAGGCATAGGGCTAGGCACATTTGGAGGATTGGCTGATGTTGTGCCAGAGGTGGAGGATCCTGATGTTTCGGCTCCACCATGTGCTGGCGAACGAGCTGCTCCAGGGCATTGGCGATGCGGATGTTGGCCCTGGTATTTTCCGCCAGGGCCTGACCATTGGTCACGTTGGCCGCAGCATTTTGCTCCAGGGCCTCAGCCACCCGTACCAGACTGGCGTCCATCCTCTGCAGAATCTCCGTATGGAAATCCGATTTAAAATTGAGTTCTGTGAGGAGGGACACTGCCTGCGAGGGGGATTGCCCTGGACTGGCTTCTGCAGGGTCCTCAGCCGGATGTACTGGTTCCTCCCCTGCAGAGCCAGCAGAAATTCTGCGGCCAAGGCTCCCCTCTGGAGCAGACTCATCCGCCTGTGTCTCTGTTGGAAAAATGAGAAAAGAGTCCCATTAGAATCTACATATTGGCACAATAACATTTCAGAGTTGGTGACATCACAATATTTACCTTGGACAACATGAGGAGCCGCAAAGTCTGGCATGTCCGTATCCATGTTGGACACGCCAAACACCTCCACAGCCTGCACACACCCCTGTGCCAGCTCTTCTAAATCATTCAACTCCAATGACACGGGTGGGACCCCCACCTGTCCCACTTGCATGCCTAGCCCTGTCAGCCATTTTTTGTTTCAGCCGATATTTGAAGTCTTGCCATCTGTGGGTGAAAAAGTAGCCATTATTCCTGCATTATTTCACCCAGTTTTTTTGGGTGGTCAAGTTTTTACTTACCGCCGTTTGACATCCCGGGCTAGACGGATAAAATCACCCACCCTATTGACAGCAACGGCTACCTCCTCCCACATTCTCCACTTCTGGCTTGCACTCATATTCCTGTCTGCCTGTGGCAGGATGTCAACACACTTCTGAACCAAAACCTCCATCTCCTTTCTTGTGAATTGTGGCTGCCTTTTCTTTTTGCCAGCTTTGGCCGGAATACTGGGCCTAGCAGCCTCTTCCATGTCATCCTCCTCACCTATTTGTTTAAATGTTGAGAATTGTAAGCTTCACAACTTGCACTATATTATGTTTCAAATTAATCATTGTTTACAAATGCCTGAAATACTTACCGCCAGACTGTTGCCCATTGTTTCCCTGGTCTTTAGCCATGTCTTAGCTCCAAACAAGAAATACACCAGAACTTTTTTGTTGGCTCGTGACGTATTTATACATGCGTCCTTATTTTTCGGCCGCATCATTGATTGTGCGTTCCTATGATCCCTCCTTAATTTGTGCGGGAAACTAAACACTATTTATGGCTTGGGGCGTCTCGAGTCAAGGTGGCGTTTGTTGATTGTTGGAGGTTACGTTGGTCGGAGTTGATTGTTGGCAGGTTTTGGATTTGGCGTTGGTAGGAGTTGTTTTTGTTTGTTTTTTTTATTTATTTTTTTTCCGTTCGCTTTTTTTTTGGTGTTTTTTTTTGGCGTTTATTTATTTGGTAAGGTTTTGCCCGTCTAACTTTTGATCAATTTGTGTCTCCTTCTTTTCCTGAATTTTGGCTCGTTAATTTTTCCAAATTTCACCTTTGTTAGGTTTTTTTGGGCTCTGCCCCAACGACCTTTTGATCCGGAGACTTATATATTATCTATTGGTAAGTTCATTTTTTCACTTGGTTATTAAATGTTCATGTTTGTATTTACGCAACTTTGTTTGACCTTACACTTGCAACCTTTGTTTTTATTAGTCAGAAATGTTTCCAAAAATTCGTGTTTTTCTATCTGCGTATTTTTGTACTTGTATTTGCGAACTAATTAGCGCATTTTTAACTGTTTCTATTGTGACTGGTATTTGCGAACTAATTAGTGCATTTTTAACTGTTTCTATTGTGACTGGTATTTGCGAACTATTTAGCGCATTTTTAACTGTTTCTATTGTGACTGGTATTTGCAAACTAATTAGCGCATTTTTAACTGTTTCTATTGTGACTGGTATTTGCGAACTAATTAGCGCATTTTTAACTGTTTCTATTGTGACTGGTATTTGCGAACTAATTAGCGCATTTTTAAATGCTTATTTAGACCCGTTAAATTGGTTGTGTTTTCCCTATAGCATTTGTTGATTACATTTGGGCCCAATTTGAGGTAGTCTGCGCACTGTGGTTTTGCTATTTGGCCAAATGTGTGTTTCTCCCCTTTTATGTTTTGTCTTGCACCCAATTTAGATTCCTAAATGCCCACCCTAAATTTTTGCATTTTTATATTGTGATTATTTAGAGTTTGGCCCAATCATGACAATACCCCGGCATGTAAGCATCAATGGATTGTATCATCAAGCTAAGTAAAAATCTATTTTTTTGGGGGGGAAAAAAGCCTTACATTCAAATCTTGCCATTTCAGGTTGATCTTGGTCGGATTATTCTGGCCATGCTCCCGGAAGCCGACCAACCTCAATCTCGTCCCAGGCGTAGGCATCGTAGGCGTGCAAGGCCCCAGATATATCGAACACGTGTCACCCTTTTTGGAATGCCCGATGATGAGGTGTTAAGACGCTACCGTCTTCCGCCCAAAATCATCATAGACACTCTCTCATTAATAGAGAGTGATCTTGAGTGGCAAATTGACAGTCCTACAACAATACCACCACTTACGCAATTTATGGCGGTGTTACATTTCTGTGCCTCAGGATCGTTTCAAACAACGGTAGGAATAGTGGCGGGCATCTCCCAATCCTCCTTTTCCCGGATCCTGAGGGCAGTGATGGAGGCCCTTTTCAAGCACCTCCATCATTTTATTCAAATGCCTTTGGATATGGGTGCCAATAGTGTGGCCAAGGCCAATTTTTACAAAATAGCTGGCTTCCCACACATCATAGGGGTTGTGGATGGTACTCACATACCACTTCAGCCTCCAGCACGGCTGGAGGCCATATTTCGCAACCGTAAACACTATCACTCCCTGAATGTAATGGTGGTATGTGATGCCTCACTCCAGATCCTGTCCCTGAATGCAAAATTACCAGGAAGTGTACATGACTCATTCGTCATCCGGCAATCAGGGATATGGCACAAATTAAACAACCTACAAGCTGGTGATGTGTGGCTTCTGGGTAAGTGGAGACCTTTAGTACATAACAATGTTAAGCTTGATACACAGTGATCCTGATGTTGTCACTTCTTTTTCACAGGAGACAGTGGCTACCCTTGCACGCCCTGGCTGCTCACTCCTTATTTGGCTCCCACACCAGGGCCACAAAGTAATTTTAATGCCGCACTTACAGCCACCAGGCAAGTGGTGGAGCGCTGTATCGGCCTTTTAAAAGGCCGATTCAGATGCCTCCACCGCTCTGGTGGCGAGCTCATGTATTTGCCGGATATGGTTTCGAAAATTGTGGTCCTGTGTGGGATATTTCACAACATCACCATAAGGAGTGGTGTCCCAATGCAGCCAGAGGATGCCTTACCTGAGGATGGCCCCCCCGAGGTTGGTCGGAGGTCAGTATGTGGGGGGGCCATACGCGATGATGTGGTGGCCAGATATTTTAGGTAATTATTGGCAACACAACAGTGTTTAGACACAATGTGGTAAGGATTGTTTGAGAACCTCTAATTATTTTGGGTTTTTTTTCTCCATCTTCTGTTTGTTTTCATAATCTTTGGGACTCCAACGATGACTACTTCCTGATACCCTAAAAAAACCTTCATGGGGACACTTTGGAAATATATTATAGAACCCATATTGCAACGCCACATTTGTGGAATCATTTTGGCATGGTCCTTCGTCAACCAGTTCTTGATTTATTTTTTTTAGTTAAAAAGGTTGTTGTATGTGTTGTATTTATGATTATCACTGTGTGTATTGTTTGTGAGTGAACACTTTGTTATTTTAGTTATGTTGTGAATAAATGTTTTGAGAGTGTAATTTTGTACCTTTTTTTGCCCATTACAAGCAAGTGTAACCAGGTTCACCCACGTTAAATTTGCCTAAGGGGTAAGCCTGTAATGACGCAAGTTGAGCTAAAATGTAAGATGTTTTCTGGGTCCAAACCAACACCCAAAGGAATCCTGTACAATCAGTTGGCTTCGTAATATCGGCCTAAGCAGGTTGCCCCCCAAATAGGAACCTGTAAAATGTAGTAATATATAAATTGTACAACACCAAAAAAGGCCAATCAGATTGTTACTGTTAGGTGTTTCTTGTGCCTGTTTTCCTCAAAAATACAACACACAATCTTAGTGACAATAATTGCAAATCCTTGCTGGAAGAGTCTACTTATGTCAGTGTAAACAATCTCTGATTTGGAAACAAGGAATGAGACAGAACGTTAAGTTTACATTTTTAATGTAAAAAACTTTTGAAAAAAAAAAAACAATAACTAGTTCCGAAGGTGGACTGACATATGGTCAAGGACCACCAGCAGCCCAATGACAAGGGCACACATCCGTCCCACACATCCAGATAATTCGGCCATACGCCTCTGTTCCTCTGTGGGTTAGAAAAGTGTGGGGATTAATACATCAATAATGAAACCACATTAAAAAACAAGCCAAACCAAGCTAACCAAAAATGTCAATATTGTGACCCAAAGCAGAATTACAACGAAAATACCAAGCACCCAAAAATGGTCCACCCAAAAATGAAAAGTCAAAAAATCAGATTCAGACAGGTGTGATATGTGTATGGTGACATCAGCAGTAACAGGTAAAGACAAACCGAAAACTCCAACAAATTCACCGAAACAACACAAAAAAAGGCACAGACACATGATTACATACAAACACTTTTTTCAAAAAACTAAACTAAAAAAAAAACATACCGTTCAAACTAACGGCCGCTCCAGAAGCCACTCCCTCGTCCTCCTCGGAGGTGCCTCCATTCCCCAACGAGGTTGGCGGGGTGATTTGGGATTCAGGGGAGGGGGTCGTTACAAGAGGGGTGGTTGGAGGAGAGGGGGAATTGGGATGGAGGGGAAGGAGCCCCGAAACATCCCCCACAGGGTCTGTGCAGGCTGGGGAGGAGGGGGAAATACGGGCATTTGGGGGTGTGGAGGTTTGGCTTGGGGTTGTGGAGAGTGGGCGAGAGCGCCGTCTTTGACGCTGATGCGCCGTAGTCTTCGCTGTGCCCCTAAAAGATGTGAAACAAATTGTGGGTAGTTTCAACCAAAACCTAGTTAAACACTAATTTATGACAACACAAATATGTAAGTATAAGGGAAAGGGAAAGGGAAACCCCAAGCACTGGTACCAATTAAAGTGAAGATATTAATGCGACAGGCTAAACTCCTACAATATTGAAAAGGTCATATAAAAGGGTAGGACATACTCAATAGTGTTCAAAGAAGGAGGTGCTCCCAAGAGAGCAAAATACACAGAAGAAGAGAACGGAAAAAAGTACTCTCGTTTTTTTGGGGCACAGTACAGCTGTCTATATCAGTAAAACATAACTTTTAATAGATACAAGAAAAGAAAATAATTATCTAAAAAGGACTAACCACATAGAACGACATGAAAAACACACAGTGAAACCAAGCTAGAGAAATGGCTATAGCATTGGTTCACAGTATAAACAAACAATAATAAATCAATAGTGTCATGAATTGATGCAATAATGAGTTCACGCATGTGGTCATACGATAATCATACAATATAATATTCGAGACTTGCAGGTGAAAAAATCTCAAAAAAACTTAAATAAACAGATAAATTTCAACAGATAAATATCTGAAGTAAATACTGGAACATCAATCTGCCATAATGACATGCACATAATTATTGTAACAGTGTACTGATCGTATCATATCAAAAATTCCAAAATGTATACTAAATATGGAGAATGATATAACACTGTTATCCAGCAGAATTATAATAGTTATATCATCGCACTGAGTAAGAAAGAATATAAAACGAGTAACAGATACTTCTCACTTAAGGTAAGGGGATAAGTTGCTTCTTTATCCCATTTACAGTTCGTATTGAATAGGATATGAGCGTACCCACCACATGTACCATGAGGGTATGAAAATAGTAAAAAGAGTCGGCATCCACTAATCTCCTATGTGACTCCACCTAAAGCCTGCCATATAGATAAGTACAGGAGGCTAATGATAGAACAGTAAGGGAGTGGAAATGCCTATAGAAATTGATTGACAGATCAGTGATAGCGGCAGGGAGACAAAGAGTCCCCTCTACCTAAATATACAAATATGTAAACATGGCCATGCAGATATGAGTACAATGACTAAATAGGACATACATGAAAACATGGCCATGCAGATATGAGTACAATGACTAAATAGGACAGACATGAAAACATGGCCATGCAGATATGAGTACAATGACTAAATAGGACATACATGAAAACATGGCCATGCAGATATGAGTACAATGAATAAATAGGACATACATGAAAATATGCACACGCAGTTAGGGACACAAAGATAAACATGAAAACCACAGTCCCAAAAACTTACTTTCCGCGTTCTGCATGCGAAAGCATGCCAGCAAGCGGGGCGTCCGCCGTTGCAGGTCGGACCAAATGCTCTCCAGCTGGCCGATCTGGCGGCGTGAGCCGAAGGAACGCAGGCAGCCACGTACCTCCGCATATGCGGAACGCTTCTCTCGATTTGTGATGGGTGGAGGCTGGTTGGTGATCCGCCTATCCATCACCTCGGTTAACACCAGCAGCTCGCGCCTGGTGAATGCCGAGGCTCTCATGATGGCAATGGTGTATTTGTTAAAAATCATTTTTAATAAAGACACGAAAGTAAATTTGATTGGCTAATGTATTTGGGTAATTAACAGGACCAATTCTATTGGTTAGTGTATGAGTCATGTGTTCGACAGGGCCAGAAATCTCTTGAGAGTTATGATAGGCTTGATGCAGTGACATGCGTAAGCTAAATTAAATAAAGAAATGAACCCAGGAAAATATGCGTGGTTAAAACCAAATAAAACAAATGTTTAATTGGCTCTAACATGTATTTTGACAAAGAAAAGCGAATGTTTAAGCTGTACGTATTCGGCGGGTAAACACAAACACGGACAAGATTAAAGTTTATTGCATTGTAAAAAAAAAAACAATTTAGCTAATTGATATATTGATTGGCATGATACGATTGAGGGAGGTAGGCAGAAAAAAGGAGCAGGTAATCGGAATCTGACAGTCCCACTTCCGGTTTGTACTTGTGCATGCGTTCCCTTCAAGCCACTTCGGGGATGTACGCTCGCTATTTGGCACGCTCGTTAGTTAGAGGAGGGGTCGGTAGAGTTTGGGGAGGATGTTTAGCTGCGTTCGAAAATACGAGCGAGTGCTTGAATTTACATATTTTTTTTACGTACGCCGAACGTACGAACGGCCACTTGCGTCCGGGTCTGAATGAGGGCCAATATGTGTATATTAATATAGTTTACTATGAACCATGTGCAGTGTGCTTTTAAACTGTCCACTTTAACTGTTTCAGCGCTGGTCGCAGTAGGAGCTGGCCTTCCCTGTCCCGCAGCGGCCATGACACACTCTACCCACACTCCCCCAGTGCAGCGGGTCCAGGCCGCGGCATATAGAACACTAAAAGCACACTTATTAACACTCAGCGCCTAGCGCAGAGTATACATTTACAATGGGCGCCTGGCGCCTTTTTGTCCTTTTTAAAAATGGCGGCACAGCACGGGGGTTAACCCCTTCAGTGCTGTGGCAGCAATTAACCCCGTGTGGCCTGCCTCCGGCCACAGCAGCCCTCCGTGAAGACATGTCATTCTTCACCCTGGAATCTTTTAGGTTGTACAATTGGGTGTAATAAGATTGAAATGCTGCAGCAATATCCCTCGTGGAGTTACATAGGGAGCCAGAGTGTGATTTTACTTGGGCAATAAATGTGGCTGCACGTTGATCCTGAAGTGCCCTAGCCAGGAGTCTTCCTGGTTTATTTCCCCAGAGAAAATATCTACTGTGACATTTACGGATATCAGATTTAATTTTATCGGACATAAGTATATTAAGTTCATGACGAGCATCAGAGAGTGCTTGGAATGTCTCAGGGGAGAGGGAGGATTTGTGGGTTAGTTCTAAAGTTTGAATCTTTTGCACCAAGTCGTCTCTTGCTCTTCTTTAAAAAAATAAAAATCTGTTTATTTTGGATTTTCAAAAATCGAGTGACAGAAAAATAGAAAATGTTACAGACAGATATCAATAACAGTAAATCACAGTGTGCAATAGTTACACAAAGGTAACATGGGAAAAGCAAACTGGTGTGTGGATTCAGACGCTAAACATACATTAGGGAAGTAGAAATATATTCCCAGTTTAAATAATAATTGTATAACAGTACAAAAATAGCCCATGAACAATATTATAATATCCAAAGAAAAGTAAAACAATACATATGGATATCTGGATAAAAACACAAAAATAACAGCAAAAAATACAAATATTATAAAAAAAGGAGGAGGGGTGGAGGAAGAAAGAAAGAAAGGCAGCGTTGCAGAGGAATCAATGAAGAGAGAATATGTGGTCAATATCAGTGTGATGTACAGAGCATGTCCCTGAGCATACATACTATATATAGGAACATCCAGGTTTACAATTGATCAAAAGGAAATACAATACATAAGAATTTCCTTTTCATTCAAGATAACTGTCTTAGTAAATACCATGAGGTAGTCTCATACACCTTCAAAATCTGAGCTTGTGTAGGGGAGCCGAGTGATTCAATATATGCCCCATTTTTTATAAAAGGATGTAACCCCTCCTTCCAGTGCAGGGAAAACTGCTTGTGTATCATAATACAGGGCCTGGAGCATAATAGACTTAACAGTTCCCAAAAAGGGAGGGGAAGGGGAGGTCCAAGCACATAAAATGACTTTTTTAGCTACGGTGACAAGGACAGTCAGTAATGGGACTATGCGAGATTTATCAGGGCCCAAATCCCAGTTTGTGAAATTAGCACATAATAAGGCCAGCGGATCACTATAAAGTTTTAGGTGAAAAATAGCATTTGGGCGCCTGCATTTTAAGCAATCACCTGTCTCCCCTTGCACCATAAAGCTCCTGCGAGCCTGCGAGATATATGCTTTATTAATAGTTTTGATGTGAACCTCTTGTAGCCAGGAACAGCGCAAAAATGTAAGAGTAGCATCATAAGTATGCAACAAGCAGTCCATGGAAGTGACAGTAGCCAGGTCTCTGCTCCATGATAAAAATGTATGTTTCCAAACCTTGTCATGTGAACTCCCCACCAGATCTGTGGTAAGATACTTAGTCATATAGGGGTGTACCACGAGAAAGGATAGGAGACTGTGCAGAGGATCAGGCAAATTAGAGGAATGAACTGGGAATTGAAGAGAACGAGCATAATGAGTGGCTTGAAGGTACATATAGAATTGTCTGTGTGGAATATGGGCATCAGTATGGAGGGTAGAGAAAGGGAGAATAACTCCACCTGGGAGTTATTAACCATTACATCATCTAGTTCATTTACTTACAATGTAATCTACTATTGCATGTAATTAAATGCCACATTCAATTCACAGTAACAGTGGTTGTTCTATACTTAGTTCCTTTACTTAATCGGAACACAGAGCGTCTCTAGCCTCATTTGAATAAACACCCCCATTTTGATGACTCAACTTTTCCTCCTTATCACTAACCAATAGAAAGAGACATAACTTCAACCTATTGGCGAGTGTCTTACGCTCACTGCATAAGACTAGCGCCCTCTGATTGGCCGCTACACAGGGTAAAGTTCACCTGTGTACTCCTGCTCACCGGCATCTGACTGAGGAAGCAACGAGTGAAACACGTGTCTCAGACCTGCGAATCCCGCTGTGTACAGGCGGGATTCATCATAGCAGCACTATAACAGGCTCTCTATGGCAGACCTTTTTTTCATCTGATGCCAGCTCTCTAGCTATGAGCATCCAGGTACCTTTAACACCTTCTCTTTATTTCAGCGCATGTAGTGACTATATATTACATATGTCAGCACAGGTCTCTGCAATACCTACGGCCAACAGAGCATTGCTCACTCTGCATTAGTCACACTGCAGCTATAACTACCTTTCTTCCTCATCACTGCATACGTGATCTATGCTTCCCTCCATTCACCACAACCCCACGGTATGTGATTGGCAGCAGCGTAGATTCCGATCCTATGCTGTGTGACTTATTTATACCACTTATTACTGCTTGATACTTTATATCCATATGGGCACTCACATTGGAGCAGAGTCATAAGAGGCTCCTGCACTATATATATATATATATATATATATATATATATATATATATATACCAGGACATTCTATTGCACGTGGTCCAAAAGTAGATGCTCATTATACTCATTCTCTACCCTAGGTAAGCTGAACAGTACGCTCAAAAGTCATTCACTGACATATCATAATGACTTGCAGCAGCTGCTGTTTTGATACCACATATGAGGGAATAGTCTAATTTTCATTTCTTTTACAATTATCTGTCTATCTGTACCTGGATACTTCTCAGGGTGACTCATGAATGATCTGCCTTTGGATATTTACACATATGAAAATTTTTTAAGGGATGCTATATTGATTGATGCGTATCCATGTGATACAATACTGTTGCTTATGTGTAAATTGAGATAACCTTGAAGTGGTATCTTTCACTCTTGAGACATATAATTATCACATAGCATACTTTATTGACTTACAAGGCAATTCTTGTGTCATTTGTGCCACACGAATATTTTTCCCTGGATGCTACCATTCAACTGTTATATATTTCCCTGATATCATGCATTATTTCTATATGTGTGAATATTAACTTATTCTTCCATTTTTGGTAAATATCTAACTTTAATAGAGCTGATGTATATATTTTTGTGCTTGCTACGTTCTGATTAGCCATTGTGCTATTATATTATATATCATTTTATGTTACCTTTTAGCAATATTTCACTTAGCTTTGCAACATCTGAAATATTATCCTTCTTGTTATATGTTGATGTTCATGTTGTCTTGTCCATGTACTGTGTTTTTCTCTGGTCCATACTCCTCTAAGGTTTTTTAGAAGGGGTATACGTTGGCAGATCTCTACTTGCCAAAGTGTTTTAATGTATACCAAATAAAAGTTAATTATTATTATGAACTTTTGATACATATCAGTTATACTAGAGTGCCCCCAAAAAGAGAGTTTTCTTTCCCTCTTCTTTTTCTAAGGTGAAAACATAGCTACCTCAGTAGGCGCATGGCTATATGTTTCCCTGTTGAACAACCAATCACCAATATACCTAAAATGCACCGCCCTAGTAAATGTGAGTATATCGGGGAGACCCAGCCCTCCATGAGACCTAGGAATTAGTAACTTGTTCACTGCCGACCGGGGTCTGCCATCTCTCCACAGAAATTTGGTAAATAGCTTGGTGCAGGTTTTTATGTCTGTTAGTGACATGCTAATTGGGAGCATTTGTAAGATAATTTAGGAAAAGCTACACTTTTAAGTAATGCGATTCTACCAAGTAGGGACAGGGGTAGCATCTTCCAGGCATCCAGCAATTTAGTCAGTTGGGCAATAATAGGAGTATAATTAAGACGATATAGGGAGGAGGTAACCACAGGAATATTAATACCTAAGTATTTGAAATGGGAGGCTGTAACACGAAAATGTTGATAGGCATGATCCCTCAAATCCGCTGCTGTGATATTCGCAAGAGGCATCAATTCTGATTTCTGTAAATTGATTTTATACCCTGCAAATGATCCAAACTGGGCTAACAGAGAAATAATACTTGGTATAGATGAAACGGGGTTGGAAACAAACAGGAGCATGTCGTCTGCAAATAGTGACAATTTAAGCTCGGCCGAAACAATACGTATACCTGTAAAGCTATGTGACTGACGCAGCGCTACAAAAAAGGGTTCCAGGGCTATCGCAAATAAAAGGGGAGACATAGGATAACCCTGACAAGTGCGTCTTTGTTCATAGAAGGGAGCAGATAGGAAGCCATTGCTGGATACCTGGGTGGAAGGGGCAGTGTTTAAAGCTTTCAATAAGGAAATAAATTTAGGAGAAAAACCACATTTCATCAAAGTATAGTACAGGTGATCCCATGTGACTAAGTCAAGTGCTTTCTCTGCATCCATGGAAATAGTAACCTGTGGTCAAGACGAGACCACAGTCGACTGCAGCACAGAAACCACTTTGCGAATATTTACAGTGGAGTGGCGACCCCAGATAAATCCAGTCTGATCTGAACCAATAACATCAGGTAATAAAAGTTTCATCCTATTAGAGATAATTTTCATGAATAGTTTATAGTCCACATCTAGCAAGGATATAGGCCTATATGAAGCAGGCAGTGTGACATCTCTGCCAGGCTTGGGCAGAACCCTAAGTATAGCAGAGTTAAAATGTAAAGGTATAGAGGCTTCAGAAAGAATAGCATTATAAAATGATACCAAGGGGAGCATACATGGGAGGAAAGGATTTTAAAGAATTCCCCTGAGTATCCATCTGGGCCGGGAGCTTTAAGTGCCTTTAAACCCTTAATACCATTGGAAACCTCATTCTGGCTGATGGGAACAGTAAGGGATTCTGCTTGCTCAGGAAAGAGGGCCGACAAGACCAGTTTATCCCAGAAGTCCTGCTTCTGAGCATGATCTATGACAGGATCAGAATATAAATCAGTATAAAATGCCCCAAAGGAATTAACAATGTCCTTCCCCTTTCTGGTCACAGTGCCAGAGGGTGCCATGAGTGAGGTAATAGAAGAGGGGGTGGAATGGGTACGCAGCAGATTAGACAGCAGCCTCCCTGACTTATTGCCATGTTTATAAAAGTGGCAGCGATTCCGAAAGGTCTGGCGAGCAGCAGCCTGATCCAGAACCCCAATGAAGTGTGCCCTAGCCTGTGTGTAAGCCTCACGAGTGGTGGGGTTAGAATCAAGTTTGAATACTCTGAATGATTCGGTCAGTTCTGCCTGGGCCTTTAAGTACAATTTGGAATAATCTTTCCTATATTTAGACATGTAGGTGATTATTTCTCCCCTAAGAACAGATTTGGCGGTTTGCCAGTATAAAGCCGGTTTATCTATATGTTCGGCATTATTGGTTGCATATTCACACCATTTTGCTTCCAGCATATTATGAAATGTAACTGAGTTGGCTAGGTAAGACGGAAATCTCCAAGGCTTATAGGATCCCGTATGTACCAAATAAGTCAGCGTGAACCAAATCAGTGCATGATCGGATAATCCGATGGGTTCTATACCTGCATCACCCACTCTGGAAAACAAAGAGTCTGAAAGTAATGTGTAGTCTATACGGGACAGTGTGGCGTGGGCAGCGGACAAAAGTGAATTCTCTATCGGTAGGGTGGAGTACTCGCCACATGTCTATCAGGCGTAATTCTGATGCCAGGGAAGAGAGGCCTAGGGACGGGGCAGCATGGTCGTCTGGAGTACTGATTGGGAGCGTACAAATTACATATTGCAAACCTCTCACCTGCTATACTAACGTCAGTGATTGTATATCTCCCCGATTGGTGTGAGTGAGTGAATTTGGGGGGCCAACTGTTTCCTAATCAGGGTAACCACACCACGTTTCTTAGAGTTATAAGAGGCCGAGGCTAATACAGAAAATCCCATGGTGTTAAGTTTTAAAATTTCAGGAGGCAGTAAATGAGTTTCTTGTAACATAACCACATCAATATGCAATTTACGAATATATCCCAAGAGACGTTTACGATTTATGGGGGAGTTAATGCCCCCCACATTCCAGGAACAAAATTTGAGATTAGTCATAATGCAATTTTAAGCATAGAAAAAGACCAGGGACAATTCAAATAATACACGAAAATATATAAAAATGTACCCAAGGTTCATACAGCTGCAGTGTCACGGCCAGGGTATTTCAGCATGGCGCTAGGCGAGTGTTACCTGTGAGGTCATTGTGGCGCGGGCTGTCTGGTGGCGGAGCTGGTGTCTGGCGGGGAGCTTTGGCTGCGCGCATTGTTGTGCGGGCCTGTTGTCACTTTGCGCTGGTAAGGCCTTGCGGCGTCTCCATTCCGTTTGGCATGGGCGCTGCCATCTTGCCTTCTAGCCATGTGATGCGGCTGGCCAATCCTGGTGAGTCACATGTTCCCTCCGGCCAGTAACAGCACGGCATGGGGTATTTAGGAAGGGTCAGTGCCTTCCTTCTTTGCCAGTGCAACGTGTATCTCAGCCTAGCTGAGAGGGAGTTCTCTGTGCTTTCCTGTTCCTGTGAATTCACTGTCTGCCAGTCTGCCTGTCAGCTCCTAGCTCCCACTGGACTACCCCACTTCCTCCACCACCCTTGCCCATACCTGAGTGCCTGAGCCTGCTGACATCCTGCACTTCAGTTTACTACCTGTATACCTGGCTTGTTTATTTTCAGTTTCACTACCTGCACACCTGGACAGCTCTAATTGTTTCTACTTGGACATTAACCCTTTTACTCACACCACAGAACTCTTGTGCACATTTATATATTCCTGGACTTTTATTTACTGCCATTATATGTCTACTCAAGCACTTATTAAAAATCCTAGTTTTACTTTCAAATCTGCTTCTGTGATCGCTCCTGCTACCACCCCGGGTCCACAAACAACCCAGAACATCACATACAGGTTATGAAACATGACATATTGCTGATAAGATAACCACTTGGAAATAGTAAAAGCTCTAGAGACTCTGCAACACTGCTGGGATGGGGAAAGGGAGTACAAAGTAATAATGAAAAAAAACAAAAACATACATGTGGGTGGAACAATGTGCAAACATATTGTCAGGACAGTCGCAACCGCCAGCGACAATAATATAACATAACAAAACAAATTATAAGGCATAAATAATTCAAGTAATTGAAACAATTACATCAATAAACAGCAAAAAATAATCACATACATAGACCAAAAAATCGGAAACAACCTATATAGAGAGATCTAAACCTCCGCGATAATAGGCAATATAAAAAGGTAGAGGATAATGAAACTTATAGAACCTATATGCATACTTACCTACTTTGCTGGGCAGCTTTCCGGGAGCAGCAGGAGGGGACCTGCTGCTCTCCTCTTCGGGGGGCGGGGCCAGACGATAGATGACATTAGGCCCCGCCCCCATTACAGAAAACCCCCGTGATTCGCGGGTCTGTGAGGAGGGGGGGGGCTAAATGATGCGATTTGCCTAATTTAGCCCCGCCCCTTCCCGACAGACCCGATACTTTTAGGTAAAATCTCCCCATCCTGCCCACTTCACTAGGAAGTGGGCGGGATGCGGGAGATATGCCTACTCTTCCGGGAACGCGGGAGGTTACCCGAAAAATCGGGAGACTCCCGCGATTCCCGGGAGAGTAGGCATGTATGCCTATATGTCAGCCCTGAGAGTCCATATGGGAGCAAGAATCGTCAACAGCTGTTTCAGTCTCCTCACGAAGAAATGCAGTAGCGTCCTCTGCAGAAGAAAAGTCCACGGAGGAGTCCCCAGTAAATATACGTAGACGAGCCGGGAACAGCAGGGCAAAGTGGCAGTTATCCTTAACCAGGTTAGCACACACCTGATTAAAAGTTTTGCGGGCTCTCGTGACCTCTGCCGAATAGTCCTGGAATATGAAGATCTTGCGACCATCCCATGAAAGCGCGCAATGCTTTCTGGAAGCTTGCCATATTGCCTCACGGTGGAAAAAATTCAGACAGCGAAAGATGGTCACTCGAGGGCGAATCTCCGGGTTGTCTCGCAGTGGACCGATACGGTGAGCACGTTCTATCACAATGTCGCCACTGGAGTCCCGTATATAAAGCATATCCAGCAGAGAGGTGGTGAGAAAACGAGTAAGTGCATCACCTTTAAGTGACTCCGGAAGGCCGACTATGCGCTAATTGTTTCTCCTTGAGCGGTTTTCTAAATCATCGAGTTTGTTAAGAATTTGATAATGTTCCTTCTGTAAGGCATCATGTTGTTGCTACAGTAGAAAAACGTCATGGAAAACCTCCCCCACCTTAGTTTCATTAGATTGCGCCCTCTGTGTAAGCTGCAGTATATTGTGATTAGCTTCCTGGAGTGCTTGCTTAAAAGACTCAGCTTGTCCCTGCATCAGAGGAGCCATGGTTGTTTTAATAGCTTGAACTATTTCAGCATCAGTGGCTAAAGCATGAGGGGTTTCCAGGGCCTTAGAAGCAGTCTGTGAGGAAGAGGGAGAGGCAGAGGTGGCTGGGTGTGGTGACTATGTGTGAGTTGTGGCCATCTTGGATTCACCCATCACCTTTTCTTGCTTCTGGCGCTGCTGTTTAAGGGGCATGAGAGGTGTAAAATACTTCTCCATGCACAGCCAAAATGTTCCTTACAATAGCGGTGGCAAAGTCCCGACTTTTCAGACCCTCAGGAGGTCTGGGAGCAATGTAAAAGCTGCAGCTGTAAGGGAGCTGTTTCAGACTGCAGCCATCTCTCACGGGGGCGGAGCCCATCACTTTTAAAACTCACTTCTAAAAACTCTCATTTTAGTAAATTTGCCCCTAGCATGGGCCCAAAAATTAGAACACAAAATAACAACAGGTGCAACATGACATACACAAGGCCACAAAACCACAAAAAGATGATGTAGGTTTCACAACATACAAAGCAAATTTATGTAAAAGAGAAGGCACATAGGTTACAAAATCACCTTTTCTTGTTTGGACTAGGGATGTGCAGGCTCGGATAGGTTCGAGTTTGCACGTGGAGTTCGGATTTTTCCCTCCAAAAAAACGGAACTCAGAACGAGGCAAAACGTCATCTTACATGGACGAACATCATCATTCCTGGTCTTTTGTCCAGGAATGATGATGTTCGTCCATGTAAGATGACGTTTTGCCTCGTTCTGAGTTCCGTTTTTTTGGAGGGAAAAATCCGAACTCCACGTGCAAACTCGAACCTATCCGAGCCTGCACATCCCTAGTTTGGACTAAAGTCAGCAATTAAGGTTCGGACATTTTACAAATGTGTAAAGTATGTTTGTAACATACATGTTGTCGAAGTTGAGTAATTGGCTGAGACAAGTTCAGTTTAAAATTGAATCGCAGCGACGTCATCTTGCGACTGGCCGCAAGACGCCATCTTGGAAATGAGATTGCAAGACGCCATTTTACCAATGGCCGCCTAAGAGCCATTTTAGATAAACTCACATTTTAGTACATGTGGCGATAATACTATTAGCACCATGCGATTGCATCTTCCATCATTTCTCATATATACAATAATACGCATAATAGTGCTGTTAACTAGTCGCATATTAGCGAATGCACAAGACCCCGAATGAAAACACCGTTTAGTAGCTAAAAGCGCACGCATCTGTCCCCAGTTAACTAGCGTCTTCATATCAAACCCCGTACACTCACACACTACATATTCACTTACAAGATTCCATTAGCTTTAAGGTATAAGATTTAAGTTTGTTCAGTTAGTATAAATGCTGTGAAATAAGGATATTTGATAACTAAGGTTTTATACATGCTAAGAAAGCCATGTTTGGTTTTGTACTGATGCGTACTCTTTCCACAGTATTCCGGTGATATCGGTGAGGAGATCGCATCATGCATTCTCGAGTTATGGACCGCAGAGACTTCAAGCAACAAAATTTATTAACGGTTAGGATGTTGCAGGGGGCGGGAGGGCAGAGACACCCAGTTGTTAGAGGCTGGGAGAGTCTATTTGAATCAGCCTGCTAAATGGTCCGTAACAGATGGATCCCCTCTGGGAGCCAATAGCATCAGCAACAAACTTCTCTATTGTTTGGTCTATCCCTGGGGGGTATAAATATGTGTGCTCCAACACTGTGTTTTTAGTCTTCGTGCTGAATGCTGATAGACGAGGGGTTTCTTGCTGATGCCTAACACCTGGTACCGGAAGCGCTGCGTATGTATACTGTACTTGGGGTCTGTATAATTCCTTTGCGTCTAATTGTGTCTGGATCAATAGCGTGTAACTGACTGTACTTTTTTTTACTTGAATAATACTTGTGCTTTGGAACCACAGATTCCAGGTCTAAGTCTTTATTTACTGTATGACTGCGTACGCAAATTAGCGTCATCCTTAGAAGGTATAGGCAGGATATTAGAAGGTATAGGAAGGGGTATATAGAGGTTCTGATCTAGTATCGTTAGTTGGGTGCTCGTAGTGAAGTCACTTACCTGCTCACACAGTACATATGGCTATCGATATTTCAGCAAAGGGTGGAGTGGCCGCATGCAGGGTTTGCCTGCAACCGCTTTGTGCTGAAAGATCGCTATCCGTCTCCGTGTGAATCAAGGAAGCTGACTAGAATCCAGGGACAAGAGAGGAAAAAGTTTGTTTTCCTCTGTTGATAGAACCTTACGTTTAAAGGGGTGTCACAGTACTGAGTACGCGGCTAAGTCGCAGGTTTGCGTACAGTAAAGACGCACTTTTGTGTACGCAGCTAAAGGTTGTCATACGGTTGTGTGGTAGTCGCATTATTGTGTATGCGTCTGGTCGCACAATAGCGTATACGTACTTCCGGTTGTGCTACCACGTGTTTGAACAAAGCCGTTGAGGTTTACAATTTTCAAGTATTATCAATATCTGGATCAACGTGTATTTTTCTGCGCTGGAAAAAGTGTGTAACAGTGAGTGTTTTGTTGGTAGGGGTAACTTGTTCCCTACAGTTAAAGGTACCGTATGACCTTTAAGGGCTAAGTGCTAGTCGCTCGGTAAGCAGCTTTACCGTTCTATACACAGTAGCAGGTGTACATGTTGTCTTTGTTGTAGAGAGGTGCGTGGAAGTGGCCGACATATAAACTTCCATAGGTGTGGAAGTTGCCTTACTAAATCTTATCCGGGTGTGGAAGTTGCCTTTTTGAAATCTTATCCAGGTGTGTGGGCGCCACCGACTTAAAATCGTCCACAGGTAAGTGAAAGTATCTTGATTGTCTTTCACCAGTTTAAATCTTCATTGAAAAGCGTAGGATTTTGTCTCAGAATGGGAGCCGCGCAAACAGTAGAGATGTTAGACAATGATGTGCTGCTAATGGAGGCGCCGATCGGATCGGCTCGTCGTATTATGCATACTAAGTACGGTACTTATGCAATAAGGTATTGTGATGTATGGTTTAAAATGCCGATGAAGAGTGTTAGACCGTTTCCCAGAATTGGTAGTTTTGATAAAAATGTGTTAGATAATGACCGGGATCACATCAGTCTGATGCGCTCCCGAGAGAAAAAGGTAAAATATTTTGAATGTTTAAAACTGTGGCAGCATGAAGGGGATGCGTGGCTTAAAAATGTGCAAACGACGCAAACTAGCGTCGCGAGCACATTGCCAGAAAATACATCCGCGACGCTAAATTGCAATATGGGCGAGCCGCAAAATGGCGCGCCCATGCGACAAAGTAGAGTCGTGGAGAGTATTGTCAGCAGTTCACGCTCACCTCCCCCACCTTATGTGGATGGAGGTGCAAGTACAGTTACCAAAAATACCCATAAAAATGTAAGAAGCAACTTGTACCCTCTCTTAAGCAACTATAAAGAAAATGTTCCTGATGTGGATGATGAGCCTATTGTAATGTCTGCCATTTCCCATGCCATTTCCCATGCTGTGCAGATGATAGATGCTGCATCACCACAATCACGAGTGGTGCCGCCATCTCCATCGGTAACAGCAAGGGAAGTGTTAATGCCCTCTGCACCCGTAGAGGAAGTTGTTCATACCATACGTAGCAGCAGCAGACTAAACCCCCAGCCAGGTAACCAGGTCAAAGGTAGTAGCGCTACCGGTCTGCATCCCATTCAGACAATAACCGTTCCAAATGGAAATGCAGATGCGAACGGTATAGTGCCAACGAGGGAAGTAGTAATGCATTGTCCTTGGACAAGAGCAGAACTAAATTCCATCATAAATGATTTCCCCGATCTCAAAAAGGAACTAGCCAAATGTCAAAGATTTTTGAGAAATTTGGGTAGTTCACATGAGCCCACTAATAAAGATTGGCGAGTGGTGTTAAGTGCCTGCCTACCACGCAATACCGACGTGACAAAATTTATCACGGATTGTGTATTGGATGGTGACGTTCCCTTAACAGACCAAGTAAACCAAGGTAACATTTCCCGCATTGTAACACAATTGGGTATATATTTTCTGGTAGTAGTTAACTGGAACAAAATTTTCACCATTAAGCAAAAGGAGAGTGAAACTGCAGAAGATTATTGCGATCGAGCTCTGCAGGCTATCATCCAGTACACTGGGATAGAGGATATTAAAGATAGCACTCACCACAGGGGAATGATAGTCACGGTACTTGTGGACAGTCTGAAAGAGAGTTTAAAAACTCGGGTTCAGACCTCACAGCCTGGCTGGCGGGGACTCACAATAGATGCCCTCATAGAAACCGCCATCGAACATGATAAAAACATCTCAAAGAAGAGAGAAGCCCAGAGCGAAAAACTTATGGCTGTCAGTATCCAAGCTCTGGAGGGAATGACGGTAACATCACAGCCAACAGACACACTTGCACACACACTCACACCTGAACAAGTATGTGCCCTCACTAACCTCACACATCAACAAACACAACTCTATCCCACTAAACTGACACAACCACCGGTCCCATACTACTCACAAACTTCTTATCCCCCCACAATACCCTTACCCTCCCTATCCTTACCCATATCCACCACCTTTACCCTCTGCTCAAACTTCACAACAACACATGTCTTCACCCGATTCACAAACATGTTTTAACTGTAAACAACCAGGACACTTAAGTAGAAACTGTACAGTAAAAAGAGTAGGAACCCCAAATCAGGGAAGACCTGGATATCCCCATAAGGGATATGCACAGAGGCCAGAAAATGTCCAGCAGGCACCACCTCCAATTGTGGCCGTAAATGCTTTATTGGAGAATGGTAGCCAATGCTAGGGGTCAGGTCATACCTGTAGTCTACAGATAGTCAGGTTAACGGGAAGTACTAGGGAAGAACCGGTCATGATGGTTGATGTAGCCGGTACTGAATATCCTTTTCTTGTAGACACAGGGGCGACCAGGTCAGTGATAAAATCTCCCGTTAATTTACAGGTGACCAACGGGACAATGGGTGTAACAGGTAAAGTGGAACATTATCCTTTAACAAAGTCCACAGAGGTTACTATAGGGCCGTTGCATACCAGGCATTCTTTCCTCCTGGCTGCTGCGGCTCCTACTAACCTACTGGGCAGAGACTTGTTATGTAAGATGGGATGTGTTATATATTGCACCCCTGATGGTGTATTTTTAGATATCCCAGAGAGAGTTGCACATGAGGTGCGGGATATATTGAACACTCCCCAAAGGATAATGTATCACTCTACAAGTTTAAATGAAAATCCATCGCAGATAAATGAAATGTTGTCCCTAATTCCAGATTCCCTTTGGACTAAAGATGGGCAGGACACTGGATTAATGGCAAATGTAAGCCCCTTAATGGTAAATTTAAAAAGCGGTAGGCAAGCTCCAAAAATTCCCCAGTACCCACTAAAACAGGAGGTAGAATTAGGGGTTTTCCCAATAATTGAGCGATTATTGCAACAGGGAATTTTAGTTCGTACAGCTAGTGTAGCCAACAGTCCCATCTTTCCAGTGAAGAAGACTGGTGGGAGGGGTTATAGGCTGGTACCAGACCTTAGCGGTGTTAATAAGGTAGTAGAGAGCCAATTCCCTGTAGTGCCAAATCTAGCTGTCATTCTGATGCAGATCCCACCAAATGCAACCCATTTCACTGTCATTGACCTCTGTTCTGCTTTCTTCTCTATGCCTCTCCATCCTGACTGTCAGTATCTATTCGCATTTACATACAGAGGTTTACAATACACATGGACACGGTTACCCCAAGGTTTCATAGACAGCCCCAGTATCTTCTCCTAGGCATTGCACGACTGTTTACAATCTTTTCAGCCTGCCAATTGAATCTGTTCTAATTCAATATGTGGACGATTTGTTGCAATGTTCTGACTCGTTTATATCAAGTTTGAATGATACTAAACTTTTGTTACTTCATCTCTCGCAAACAGGACACAAGGTGGCTAAGGACAAACTACAGCATTGCCAATCCAGAGTAAAATATTTGGGATACTGCCTAACCCAGGGGTTACGACATCTTACAACGGATAGAATCCAGGCCATACAAAACATGACACTGCCGCAGAATCAACAGCAAATTCGTACCTTCTTGGGAATGTGTGGATACTGTAGAATGTGGATCCCAGGTTTTTCTATTTTGGCCTTACCTTTATAGGAATTAGTCTCTTCCTCAAAGCCCGATCGTGTCGTACACACAGAGGAATCAGAACAGGCTTTCCTTAATCTTAAGGATAGTCTGACAAGAGCTCCTGCATTGGGAATACCTGATTATGAAAAACCTTTTGATTTGTATTGTACGGAAGCCGATGTTTGTTGTGCAGGTGTCCTTACACAAAAACATGGTGATGCCAGTAGGCCCGTAACATACTACAGTGCCCAGTTGGACACAGTGGCAAGATCACTCCCCACCTGTTTGAGAAGTGTAGCAGCTACCGCTCTATTGGTGAGTAAAAGTGAGGACATAGTATTGGGTCATGATATGATTGTCTACACTCCCCATGCTGTATCTGCTCTGTTGAACTCAGCTCAAACCAGACACGTCTCCTCGGCTAGGTTCACCAAATGGGAACTAGCTCTAATCGCTCATGCAAATATTACTGTTAAACGTTGCAGTACGCTGAATCCAGCAACATATATACCATATGTACAACATGATGTACAAAGGGTAGAAGGAGAGGAGTTGCTGGAGTTCAGCAGACATAAGGATACACACGATTGTATGACATATCTGAACCAGACCTTTACTGCTAGACCTGACATACATGACACACCTTTAGAGAATGTGGATGTGACTTTTTATATGGATGGGAGTTGTCATAGACAAACAGACATAGGTGAATTATGTACAGGTTATGCTGTTGTAAATGACACAGACATCATAGAAACTAAACCTCTTGGTCCTCCTCACTCAGCCCACGTAGCACTAACTAGAGCGTGTGAACTGGCAGCAGGCAAATCTGCTAACATTTACACTGACTCGAGGTATGTGTTCGGGGTGGTGCATGATTTGGGGCTCTATGGCGTCTGAGAAATTTTATGACAGCAGCAGGCACACCAGTTGCACATTCCCGACACATAAAACATCTTTTAGAAGCAATCCAACTGCCCAAAGCGGTGGCAGTAATTAAATGCAAAGCCCATACATGTGAGGATGACCCAGTGTCACTGGGCAACAACAGAGCCGATGAAGATGCAAAATGGGCAGCAGGGTTAAAAATGTTTTCTCCAACTGAAACAATTATGTCATTCCAAACAATTGATATGCTGAAATTAATTGAGATGCAAAATTTGTGTTCAACTCAGGAAAAATCCATCTGGAAGTCCAAGGGATGTGGGCAAGAGTCCTCCGGGCTCTGGAGGGACGGACAAGGTAAGCCAGTAGCCCCCAAGGCATATTACCCCAGCCTGGCTGAGGCAGCACACGGTCTGACTCATCTGGGCAAACAAGGTATGTGCAAGTTGGTGAGGGCATACTGGTGCGCACCAGGTTTTTCTTCACAAGCAGAAAAGATAGCAATGTCCTGTCTGACCTGCTTGAGAAAGAACATAGGGAAAACGTTCCCTACCTAACCGTCCCACATTCCACCGACTGATGGACCTTTCCAGGTGATACAAATTGATTTAATCCAATTACCACCCTGCAGGAACCTTAAGTATGTATTAGTGTGCACAGACGTATTTTCTAACTGGGTTGAGGCCTACCCAGCGGCCACTAATACTGCTGCGTTTACTGCCAAGAAAATAGTTCAGGAATTTGTATGCAGGTACGGTATCCCTAGAATCATTAAAAGTGACAGGGGTACTCATTTCACAGGTGATGTTTTTCAAAATATGTGTAAGCTTATGGGTATTAATAGCCGACTTCATACTCCCTACCGACCACAAGCCAGTGCCAAGGTAGAGAGGATGAACGGGACTATTAAAAATAAGCTAAGTAAAATCATGGCAGAGACTGGACTAGGATGGCCAGAAGCGTTACGTTTGGTTCTACATAGCATAAGGACCACTCCTAGACCTCCTCTGAATCTGTCCCCATTTGAAATATTGTTCGGTAGACAACCTTATTTGATTATAAGTCCACAGGAAGACCTGAAGGGTAACAACGAGGTAACTGTAAAGTATCTTATATCAATGAGTAAGCAGTTAAAGCAACAGCAGCAGAAGCTGAAATTGCTGTCTAATGATATGCCTGAAACTAACTGTCATGATGTTGAACCAGGAGAATATGTAATGATCAGAAATTTCTTGCGTTCAGGTTGTTTGACTGATCGGTGGTAAGGTCCGTACCAGGTGCTGCTGACAAGTACTACATCTTTGAAGGTGGCCGAAAGAGATACCTGGGTCCATTCCACTCACTGCAAAAAGGTCAATCAACCGGTGGAGAAGCAAGTCGGAGACAAGACTGATAGTGTGGACCTGTCGCTCACGAGCTTGTTCCGGGAGGATTGAAAAGGTTGTAGTGAGATACCTGAACTAAAAGAAACTTGCAGGTTTTGTTGTGACAATGGACGGGCCTGCTGTGTTCATTTTCATATTCTCTTTTAGAGTGTTCACCATCTTGGTCGGTTCGGGAATATCCAGTTTCTGTGATGGGAGACCGATCGAGGAAATGGGAGCTGATGGCAGTGCTGATGGAGTGGAGTCAGGAGGAGTGCAATGCCAATCAGGGGAGTGTCTGACCAATCTTAGTACTGTTATTGTTAAGAGAGCTGTCATTCCGGATACTCGGGGACGGTGTGGAGGTTTATCGTCTGAAGATTCCTGTATTTGTGAGCTATGTGGGTCCCTAGTTGATGAAAACTGTATCCAACGGTGCCAACCTAAATATAACCCGTACTGAGGTGGGTATCCTTTAGAGGATTACCATAGCATGGTAGGCAAAGTGTTAAATCAAACTGATTGCTGGGTGTGTTCACATGTGCCACAGGGACAGCATAATGTAGGGTTGGTGCCATTTCCGCTGAATA
The DNA here is from genome assembly GCA_031769625.1 of Taudactylus pleione. NCBI lineage: Eukaryota > Metazoa > Chordata > Amphibia > Anura > Myobatrachidae > Taudactylus > Taudactylus pleione. The sequence continues at coordinate 41,479,327 of JAUIMM010000015.1, read as the reverse complement.
TCACGGAAATTTTAGAATTACAAAAAGGGAAAACATTGGCTGGAAAATTCTTCTTATCCAAACCACCTCATTTCAAACTCTATCAATTCCAAGTAGATAGATCACTTTTGTGTTTAAACATAACCAACCCCAATAAACCCGGGAGTTGGGAAGTGACGGGGAATAATCAGACGATGACCTTCTCACAAACAGCTGATAATGAGTCCATAAACCATGATCTGTTACGCTCCATTAAGTCTGGTGGGAAAAATTTTAGGTATCGGTATACATTGAGTTCCACCAAAGAAATTATTGGTAAGGTGCCAAATGGTTATTGTGCTAAGATAATACAACCAGAAACTTGCATGTACCAGATGGAAGACCCAGAAATAGGATTGTTCGCAAGGGAAATGTGCTTAATGATAATGATGCATACCATTCCTTATGTTCTCCCTAATAATGTATATTTCATATGTGGAAGAAAAGCGTATAAATGGCTCTCTCCGAGTTCCGAAGGTTTGTGTTACCTGGGAAGAGTAGTACCAGAAGTTATGACCCTCAAACATGTTGAAATGCTGGGTATACATAAAAACACACAGTCACCATACCTTCACACACAATATGAACACAGAGGCAAAATAAATATGATACCTGGTGACATGCATAAAGCTACTCAGTTAATCAGCGAGACAACTGGCTTTCAAGTTTTAGTCGCATTGGATCCCATCAGGATCGCTCGGGGTACATTAAATTTTAGATATATCCAGGAACTTGCTAAATTGATAGATAATATCACCGAGATGTACGATGACACATTCAGGTATACAGGGAGAGAATTACAAACGTACAAGAAAGAACTGGTGCAACACAGGCTAGTGTTGAATTATTTAACTGCTGTTACTGGAGGGTATTGCGTAACGTTGGCCACCCAATTTGGAGTAAAATGTTGCAACTATGTCACCAATGATACTAGCGACCCCAAGGAGGTGATAGACTGAAAGATGGATGAAATTCTGCAGCTAAAATGGGAGTTTCGGAAGAACCATAACGCTTCAGTGGCTGAAGTAGGGGAAAAGATAGAAGGATTGGTTTCATGGCTGAACCCAGTGAAATGGTTCTCAGATCTAGGGGAATGGGTCCAGGAAGTGATCGCCAGCATAGGCAAATTCTTGATCCTTATACTAATTGTCATCATAGTAATTGGCATATGCGTCCGGTGTGTTCCTATTGTGTTGAAGTTTGGAAAATGTAAAATAGAGTAAAACATAAGAACGAAACTATGATGGTTGTCAGTAATGACAATATGAATACCGAGGTAAATATAGTACTGCATTACAACCCTGAACTAGGAAATACCGTCATTTGATGTATTATATTTAAGACATGCATAGAATGTATTATTGAAATGTTATTTTTTTAGAACACCTCAGATAATGTAAAGTTTCAATTCCCCTTCAAGATTGCTTTTATAAGACTGGTGCATTCCCACACCTTTCACATGATCTTCCAAGATCCGCGGTGTGCGTATAATAGTAGTTTTATGTCCCCACCCAGAGACACATCATTGATGGATGAAGAACCAACTTGTGCCATCCCACAATAACACTAAATAATATGTAAATGTAAGCCTAAATTAACTTCTAATAGCAGATTGTGATAGCATGTTGTTTGCTATCAAAGGGTGGACTGTCGAAGCTGAGTAATTGGGTGAGACAAGTTCAGTTTAAAATTGAATCGCAGCGATGCCATCTTGCGACTGGCCGCAAGACGCCATCTTGGAAATGAGATCGCAAGATGCCATTTTGCCAATGGCCGCCTAAGCGCCATTTTAGATAAACTCACATTTTAGTACATGTGGCGATAATACTATTAGCACCATGCGATTGCATCTTCCATCATTTCTCATATATACAATAATACGCATAATAGCGCTGTTAACTAGTTGCATATTAGCGAATGCACAAGACCCCGAATGAAAACACCGTTTAGTAGCTAAATGCGCACGCATCTGTCCCCAGTTAACTAGCGTCTTCATATCAAACCCCGTACACTCACACACTACATATTCACTTACAAGGTTCCATTAGCTTTAAGGTATAAGATTTAAGTTTGTTCAGTTAGTATAAATGCTGTGAAATAAGGATATTTGATAACTAAGGTTTTATACATGCTAAGAAAGCCGTGTTTGGTTTTGTACTGATGCGTACTCTTTCCACAGTATCCCGGTGATATCGGTGAGGAGATCGCATCATGCATTCGCGAGTTATGGACCGCAGAGACTTCAAGCAACAAAATGTATTAACTGTTAGGATGTTGCAGGGGGCGGGAGGGCAGAGACCCCAGTTGTTAGAGGCTGGGAGAGTCTATTTGAATCAGCCTGTTAAATGCTCCATAACAGATGGTTCCCCTTTGGGAGCCAATAGCATCAGCAACAAACTTCTCTATTGTTTTGTCTATCCCTGGGGGGTATAAATATGTGTGCTCCAACACTGGGTTTTTAGTCTTCGCGCTGAATGCTGATAGACGCGGGGTTTCTTGCTGATGCCTAACACCTGGTACCGGAAGCGCTGCGTATGTACACTGTACTTGGGGTCTGTATAATTCCTTTGCGTCTAATTGTGTCTGGATCAATAGCGTGTAACTGACTGTACTTTTTTTACTTGAATAATACTTGTGCTTTGGAACCACAGATTCCAGGTCTAAGTCTTTATTTACTGTATGACTGCGTACGCAAATTAGCGTCATCCCAAGGTATAGGCAGGATATTAGAAGGTATAGGAAGGGGTATATAGAGGTTCTGATCTAGTATTGTTAATGTGGATGGCTCATAAAACAAATCAACGCATATCCAAATTTACATTAAAAAAAACGACAGTCAATATATTATATGAACAGGGTAACTCTAAGTAAAAAAACAAAGTTATCCTCTTTAAAATGCTAAATCACAGGTATGATCTACCATTTCAGTACCTAACTAAGTTGAGAAACCAACACAATACTGCAAATGAAAGGCACAACAAACATCACCAGTGTGTTTCTATGGGCCGAATTCAAAGTACAACATTAAAAACCTTAAAACATCCAAATAAAAAAAAAGTAAGTAAACCCCCCCAAAAAATGAGACCTAAAGCTAACAATGTCAACCTTGAAAAAGTTTGTCAAAAAATTACTTCACAACTAATAACAATTATGCATATCTTTATCCAAAACAGATCCACAACAACTCACCATCCAGAAGAGGTGAAGGGGGGCCTCCAGAAAACATGGCAACTTCATCACATATTGGAGTTGTTGATTGGTGCTGCAAAAACTGGGGGCTCAGTCGCCTCTTTTTGGGGGGCAGATTTGATGTTCCTACAGAACAACATTAACATCGTCATGGTCTCATTTACATTACTGTGGGTCTACACACAACTCCAGCTCCACAACTCACCCGCCTCCTCGGCCTCTTTAAGCTGTTGTGTTATTTGGAGCTGCTGCTCTTGTTGCTTCTGCTGTTGCTGGAGTGTTTGCTGCTCCCTTTGGGGGGAGTGTTTTTTTTACTCTTTTTCTTGGCTATTTGTTTAATAAAAAAAAAATAAACAAACAAAAATGCATGACATTTGTATGTGCTAACAAGGTACCATAAAACAAAAATTAGTGCTGCCACATTAATGACAAAGGGCTTTAAAGAAATTAAGCAAGTTGCATTATGTGTGTCGCAGGAGTATTTCCTTTACAATTCCAGGAATTGTGAACCTGATCTTTGTTTAAATTAATTGTACTTTGGACCATTTATTACATAAAATCATTATGTTGTTAACTCCATTAGCTAAATAAACATGTGTGTTTGACTTATGTAGTGCTTGGTTTTTTAAAGCGTGTTCCAAGAACAAATCCTGGAGGAAATGACAAACATGTTGAACCGGCCAACTACAAATTACTCTGCAAGTTGGGTGAAAACAACTAACACAGGGGGGCGTGGCCTGACCGTCAATGGAGGGAGCCGCATCTCGTTAGAGCTCCGGGCCAGCAGAGGAAATCTAGCCTCTATAGCCCCATCCCGGTCAGCGGAGACCTCCAGACCCTTACTTACCTTCCCCTGGCTTGTCACTGGCCCAGCGGGTGAGAGCTGCGGAATCGGGAGGCGCAATAGGCGCTTCCGCGGGTTGCAGCTGGCCTGCTGCCCTTTGAGCCGGGGACTGGAGCGCACGGACTGGCGGCTGTGGACTTCCGGCGGCGTCATCTCAGTGGTGAGCGCCCGACGGAGTCCTCCCTGCCGCACATCGCGTGACCCCTCTCCGGCCCTCTAGAATCGGCTGCCCCGCTGTTGTGACAGGGCTGGTGTTCCTGCTCCTGGGGACTCCCGGGAGACATCTCTGGGAGGAAGCCCCAGCGTTCTGAAGCCTCCGGCGGCCATCTTTGATTTTCCCTCACGCTGATGCTGTTGCTGCTGGTTATTGCTGCCGGGATACTAGCAGTGCAACCCCGCTTGCTGACAGGAATATCTGCTGCCTGTGACTCCCTGGAGTAAGGGGAGGGTGGTGAGTCCCTGAGGGGAGATTATATTGTATTTCTATATACCACTGCTCCACCTGCTCCATTGTCACGTGACCTGTTGGCCCTTCTCTCTATGTCTGGAGCTCCTATATGACCACCTACACATATCCAGTTTATTTTTCACTAGCCTACCAGGTTCAATCCATATCAGCTACTTAGCTTGCTCTTGCCCTGACATTTTTTACTTTAGTGCTGGTGGATATTTGCCATTTACCCTACGCTGACTCCCTCTTGTGGTCTTCTGTGATAATTACATCAAGTACTATTTGCAGCCCCAATTAGCGAACCTCCATGTGCTATTATATTTTCTGCCAGCCTATCACACTCTTTTTTCTGAGGCTAAAGGTCTTCTGGATGGTGCTTCTCTGGAGTTAAAAATGTTCGCTTAATATTATCACCCAACTTGCCTGGATTATTATTGTAGAGCCCTGTGTCTCACTTTTTATACCGTAGTTTTGTTTTTTTCTGTATTATTTCACTATGTCGCAGAGAGGTAAGAAACCTCCACCATCCTCTTCAAACTTATTCGGATCTAAATCCAAGGGTTCACAGAGTTCGTCATTACCCCCAGAATCCCCCTCCTCCCCTTGCTCATCCGAAGCTGGTATTGATCCTCAAATTCAAGCGGTTATGACTGGTTTGTTGGAGGGAGTTCAATCCGCATTCAAGCAACAACTGTCAAAAGCTATAACAGAATTTAAATCAGAATTGACATCTCTTGGCAACAGAACGGACGCGCTGGAGTCTAAATCGGACGACTTATACCGCTCCCAAATTCGTCTTAATAAAGAACTCTCTAGACTTCATGATGAGGTGGAGATACTCAAAGAAAGACAAGAGGACCAAGAGAATCGTTCCCGTTGCAACAACTTACGTATCCGTAATATAGCAGAATCAATCCTTGGTCCCTCCTTACCGTCATTTCTAAAAGACTTTTTTCAACACTTAGTTCCAGCCCTTACAAATGAAGATTGTTTATGTGATAGAGCCCATAGAGCACTCCGATCGAAGCCCTCTCCTACTCAACCTCCTAGAGACGTCATAGTTCGCCTGCACTATTTTCGTACAAAGGAACGGATCTTATCAGCTACTCGAAACTCTCCAGTGATTCCTTTCCAAGATATGCAGTTACAAATCTTCCAGGACCTGGCTCCCTCTACTATTCAGAAATGGTGGGATCTTCAGCCAGTCACTAAGATTCTACGGCAGCATCAATTCCGATATCGCTGGGGATTCCCCTTTATGCTTCAGGTTTCGGCAAACAACACTGTGCATAGTGTCAAGACTCTCACTCAAGGTCAAGATTTATTAGCCAAGCTTATCTTCCGACACAGACTTCTGATCCGGTGACTGCTGCAGCCTCTCCCAAACCTCAACGCTCCCATCCTCCTTCACCGGACTGGACCAGGGTCTCCCGTCACCATGCTAAGGACTGTGACCCCACTTGAACTGTTCGGTCACTCCCTGGTGTATACTCTCTTTATAATAGGGTTTAAGCTCCCTACAATGTTCTTTTTGAATTTTACTAGGAGGAACAGTCCTCCCCTCTTGGTTCTCTGCGACATACATAGTTATTATTTGTATGAATATCACGATATTTAGATAATTTTTCTCTTTTCCCCTTGTCTTTCCCATTTTCCTTGTTTTGTTTTGTTTCTATATATTGACACAGGTTTATGATCCCTGTTTTACAGGGATTTTTGTTTGATTTGGTTTTAGCCGATCTTATATTTAAGGGTCCAGGCAGTCCTGATTCTATTGGACGGTCCTTTCACTACCCCCCATGCTCCCTTTAATATTTTTGATTAATGTTATGTTGATTGATATTATTGCGGTCCTTGATTGGGACCCAATTTACCAGGGTTGTTACCCAAATGGGTTCTCTGTTTCTCTCTTTTTTTTGTGTGCCTTTCTATCTCTGTGGCTCTCTTCTGTTTCTTTTTCCCCTTTTTTTTTCTTTCTGTCCCTAAGGGTGGCTCTATTTGGGTCAAATTTTTGACTTATTATATCTGTGTTATGTCTGTAGCACCTCTTTATATATTTTTCCATGTCTCTTAAATTGCTATCAGTTAATGTAAACGGTCTTAATTCTCCTAAGAAACGTATTGTTCTCTTTGGGGCTTGTAGGAGGAAGAAAGCCGATGTTGCATTTCTACAAGAGACGCATCTTACGGGCCCGCATTCTCAGCTCCGAGGTAGGTGGTTTGCCCAGACCTTCTTTGCTTCAGCGAATTGTAAAAAACGTGGGGTAGCCATTTTAATTAGGCGTAATATCCCTTTTGTCCACATTAAAACTGTGACAGACCCAGAGGGTAGATTTCTTATAGTGATCGGTACTCTCCGTACTGAGATTTTCACTCTGGTGTCAGTGTACGCTCCTAATCATGACCAGCCCCAATTCTTTGATTCTCTGTTCAGGCGTATTAGCAGAGTTGCGCAGGGCCATATTATTCTGTGTGGGGATTTTAATACCATTATTGACCCAGTTAGACAGATCGAACCCGCCTTCAAACTCCTCGGGGATTTCTCTTCCTAGAGCTTCTCGTACTCTCCTGGCCTCCCTTAAACATTATGGCCTTAGTGATACCTGGCGTCTTAAACATCCTCACAGCAAAGACTATACTCATTTTTCAGCTCCACACCAACATTATTCCAGGATAGATATGATCCACATTTCCTCCACTATTACCTCTCTGGTTACGGAAGCCGGTATTTCCCCCTTTACATGGACAGACCATGCAGGTGTCTATATTCTTTTAGATGTACATCGCTCTCCTCGTAGGAAGCGTAACTGGCGTCTTGATGACTACCTTTTACAACATCCCCCCGCTCTGCTAGAAATAAAATTGGCGATGACCCGCTATTTTGAGGAGAATACCTCTCCTGATATTTCCTCTAGTATCCTCTGGGAAGCCCATAAGGCTACTATACGGGGTTTTCTTATTTCTAAAACCTCAGCGGTTAGGAAAGCGGCTGCACAAAAAATTCATTCCCTTGAGTCACAAATTTCAGTACTATTGATTCAGCATAAAACATCCCCTAGCGCCTCTGTGCTAACTCAAATTGAGAAACTACGAGGTCAGCTTAATGCCCTTCTGTCTCGTCGCGCTGCACTTATCTTGCAAAAACTTCGTCAACGCTTTTATGATAAATCTGACAAAATTGATTCTTTATTAGCCAATAAACTGCGTCGCAGACAAGCATTAGGTGCGATAGACAAACTACACTCTCCGTCTTCTGGTTCTCTAACTTATGATCCTGAGGTTATGGCTGAGGAGTTTCGGATCTTTTATAGTTCCCTTTATAACTTATCAGATTCTTCTTATCCCACTTCTGCTGGAGCCGAGGGGGTGCGCTCATATTTGTCCTCTACTTTCCTTCCCAGGCTCTCAGAATCCCAATTATCTACTCTCAATGACCGTATTTCAGATGAAGAGACAATAGCTGCTATTAGATCAATGCGTTCCTCTGCCGCCCCAGGCCCTGATGGGTTTACAGCCCAATATTATAAACTGTTTGCAAAGGAACTTGCCCCACATCTTACATCTCTATTTAATGATATTTTGGTGGGCGCTTCTTTTGCTCCTGATACAACTCGGGCCGACATTGTAGTGATCCCTAAACCTGATCGTGATCCTACTCATTGTATTAACTATAGACCGATTTCATTATTAAACGTCGACCTGAAAATTTCTGCTAAAATCCTAGCGACTCGGTAAGCTCCTTTGCTTTCTTATTTGATACATCCGGATCAGGTCGGGTTTATACCTGGACGTCAGGCATCGGACAACACCAGACGGGCCATTGATCTGATACATTCTATTCATAAAAGGAAACTTCCTTCTCTGATTTTAGCTCTAGACGCGGAGAAGGCCTTCGACCGCATCTCCTGGCCCTTCATATTCGCTGTCCTAGACAAAATGGGATTTTCAGGCAAATTTTTAGATGGCATTGTGGCACTTTACCGTTCCCCCACAGCACGAGTTTCGGTTAATGGTGTCTACTCCTCTAGTTTTGGAATAACTAATGGTACTCGGCAGGGTTGTCCCCTCTCTCCCTTAATATTTGCTCTTATTATGGAACCCCTGGCGGCAAAGATCCGTTGTAATAGAGCTATCTCGGGAGTATCCACTGGCCCCTCGGAATATAAAATCGCATTATATGCCGACGATATTTTAGTCTCTCTCACTGACCCAGCTCGATCTCTAAATTCACTTTTAGAGGAAATAAATTCATATTCCCAACACTCGGGTTATAAAATTAATGTCACCAAGACTGAAGTTCTTGATTTCCATATCCCTGCTACCCTAAAGCAAACACTGGAGGCCATGCTCCCTTGTACCTGGCATAAAAAAAAGATTAAATATCTTGGTGTTTTCTTAACTCATCATCATCATCAGCTGTTTCAGGCAAATTTTCCCCGCCTTCTAGATTGTATTAAGTCTGATTTGTGTGACTGGTCCAATTATTTTATTTCTTGGATAGGTAGAATACATTCAGTTAAGATGAGCGTTCTCCCTCGGCTCTTGTATCTATTTCAGACCCTTCCGATCTACATTCCTCCATATGTGTTCAAATTCCTTCAGTACCAAGCCTCATATTTCATATGGAACCGGAAACGCCCGCGGATCAGACTAAAGTTGCTTCAGCGGCCTTCTAGGGGTGAGTGTTTGGGTATTCCTGATTTTTAAAAATATTATTATGCTGCGCAGCTCTCTCATTGTGCTCAGTGGTGTAACTTCGGTGCGGGGAAGGTCTGGGTGGCTATCGAGGCCGAGGAGCTGGGACTGGCTACTGTATCCTCCCTCTTGTGGATCCCTAAGATTCATCGTCCCCGGACAGTTTCTTCTCACCCTGTAATTTCCCGTTCTTTAGCAATTTGGGATTTAACCAATAGATGTTTTAAGTTAGCTCCGGCCCCGTCCCCTTTGATACCTCTACTTCATAATCCATCTTTTCCTCCTGGTTTATGTAAGTCATCTTTTACTGCCTGGTCATCGAGCAATATCTATTATGTAAATGATATTACTATAGATACTAATTTCCCACAATTTTCTGACTTACGGGATAGAGTGGCGGTTCCACCCAAAGATTTTTTCCGGTTCCTACAAATTAGACATTTCCACTCCAAAATTAGCTCGATTCTGATTAGCAGACCTTTGACTTCTTTTGAGTCTTTATGTTGGAGAAGACCCTCCACTAGGGGTCTTATTTCTACTATTTATTCCTTACTAGGGGAAGAAGTAAGCTCTAATCGAGACCCTCACGAGTTAGCGTGGGAACGAGATTTGGGACACTCTATAGATGCTGAGGATTGGACGGAGATATGGTACAATGCTGCCATCAGCTCCATTTGCGTCAAAATTAAAGAAAATGTTTATAAATTGCTATACCGATGGTATTATGTACCATCGCGGCTACAAGCAATGTTTCCCGATGCTTCGGATAGATGTTGGAGAGGTTGCGGTGGAGAGGGCGGTTTTTTGCATATCTGGTGGACTTGTCCTAAACTAACTAGTATATGGCAGGAGGTCTTTGCTCTCCTCTCGCACCTCTTTGATATTACGATTCCCTCTGATCCTCAGCATTTTCTACTTCCCTTGGGTCTGCCTTCTCTGTCCCGGTGTCAGAATAGGTTATTCCGACATATAGTGGCTGCTATGACCTGCCAAATTGCAGCGGATTGGAAAAACCCTCAGCCCTCTCCGATGCAGGCAATATTATCACGCATCTGGTATATATACAAGATGGAATATATGACAGCTTTATTACGTAATACATCCAAAACCTTTGATAAAATATGGTCCCCTTGGCTGACATAGCAAAATGTTTCCTCTCCATTTAACAATTAATTTTTTCCTTTTATATTTTTTCTCTAATATGTTTAATCTGAAAGAAAGTGATCCTATATGGAGTCCACCCATTCTCTTCTCCTCTTCTTCTCCTTTGTCTTTCCTAAAGTCTTTTGTTTCCTTTTTCCTCTTTATTTTTTTCTCTACTTTTGAAACGGATTGCCACACCGTTGCTGCAAGATTTTTCTCTTGCTTCTATATTCCTTCTTTTCTTATAATGAGAAAATCTTCTATTATATTATATTACTATTCTGAAATAGTACAGTTCCCACTTTAAAATATGATTTGCTCAATAAAGAGTTTATAAAAAACAACTAACACAATGCATGTGATTGTAGGGTCCAGATACTTTCTGCAATGATGGTTGCTGTTGGTTACCACACTCAAATTAGTCAATTCTTTGCAAACAAACTTTAACAGAAAAAACAATGACACTGGACCATTAAGTGAAAAAAAACACTTTTTACATGTTGAAATTAACAAATAAAAAAAAACTACTCACAGGTCTGCTTAGCGGCATCGGTGTCACGGACATGCGGTTTACGGACAACCTCAGGAGGGATGATCTGCTTGACGGGTTCCTCATAATCTAAATAAATTGCATGATACGGGGATCCTCCGCCAGTACCACTGCCATACCTCAGCTCATCTGCCATTTTGGCCTTAACATTGCGCTTTATATCAGAAAAACGCTTTTTGCAGTAGTTGGCATCACGTTTAGTGGGCCCCACTGCATTGACAGCATTCACCACTCCAGCCCAAATAGCAGCTTTACGGCGTGCAGAGGTGTAGAGAGCCAGTCTACCATACAACAAGTGCTGGTGCTTAAGAAGCTCAGTCACAAATGCCATAATCTGATCAAATGTAAATTTGATATTCCTGCCTGATTTTGTCTTTCCCCTGCGCCGTGCCTAAACCTCACTCTCCTCACTAGAATAAACATCAGGCTGGGCAGACGACACCTCAAGCCCCTCTATCTCTCCCTTGCTCTCCTGCTGGGCAGACATCACCGTTGCTACAAAGACACAAATAACACTTAAAAATTAAGACAAACGAACACAAAACAAAACCACCACCACTACCTCTATATCACACACACACAGATGACCACTGACAGGACGAAATTATAATGACAATAGACAAAAATATAGACACTTACTACCAATATACCACCAACTCCTCACTGTCCCTCTCTTCTCTAACTCCTGCCACAAACCCACAAGGTCCGGATGTCACTGGGCGTATTTATATTCTGTCTGAACATTCCAAAGCATGTGACCACTTCCACCAATCAAAACTAATATGAAAGGTGGTTTTAAAAGGTATCTGGTGTTCTCGGGCGAGTAATTACACTTAATTAGACGCAACTGACCGAGATCAGAAAAAAAACCCGCCAAAAAACAAATTTCAAAAAGAAGAGAGATATCTCCCCCGAGTTAAAGCAAAACTGACCCGAGAAATCTCGATTTACTTCACCATCGGAAAACTGACTTTCACCTAAACTCGCTTCTTAGTAAGTTTGCAGAACCAAAAATAAAAAACCAGCCCGAGTTTCGGCGATGCAAATCGAGATTTAAAAACAAAAAACTCGATTCTTAGTAAATTTACCCCCTAGATTCTTTACCTTTATTTCACACTTCTTCTTACATCTTTGGGCACTCTCATTGGGTCGGTGGTTCTGGAGATCTCTGCACTGGAGATACCCTGTACACTTATTCACACCCTAGGCCAATCTGGGGGTACACTCACTCTTTGTATAAATGCTTGTCACACATAGAGCAGCAGCTGCTTCTCTGATATGTCTGTAAAGGAGTAGCTTTATTTTTGCGATACCTGGACACACTATCACCCTTTTGTTACACTTTATCCCTGTATATATAGCTAATAATACTATTGGAATAGCTACTAGCATGGGGAGGGTTACCATTTCATGACACTCTGAATTTGGTACATTATATTAATTTGCCACACTCTTACACTGCTACTATCTGATTTGCTCTTACAGTATATAACTATACATTTTTTCATTTGCATTAACTATTATTTTGCTACAGGCAGGTATTTTCTAGCAGAAATATTCATTATCAGTATTATTGAACCTATACCCTAGCACGCTGAGCAATCATTTTACTTATATGATATGTTGCCGGTATTGGTGGACGGCAATACAGACTGTACCATCAGCGTATGTTATTTTTGTTTTTCTCATGTTGAATAACAATGTACAATTGAATATATGTCTGCACACCCAAACATATACTGAAAATTTTGTTATTTTAAATGTCTTTTCAAATGTACACACTGTGAGGGGAGCATCTATCTGAGCATCTGTCTATGCTAGGTAACCCTCCCTGCTCCTTACATTGGATACCAGTGGTAGTGGGTGTTGAGAGATTATAGACTGGTTTATTAGAATGCTATACTAATTTACCCTACCATTGTCTGAGTATCTATCGGTATTATAGGCCATTTTCTCTATAGATTTTATATAGAGATTTGCCTGTATAAGATTATGACTGCTGCCTATATCATGGAGTATTGAGACTCAGGTAATTACACCATACATATATAATCTACATTTTTGCTGAATTATTGCTTAATATCTATTTTTACTCTATTTTGTTTGTTGTTAGACTATTTTAAATACAGTCAGGTCCATAAATATTGGGACATTGACAGAATATTCATATTTTGTCCTCTATTCACCACCACAATGGCTTTGAAATGAAACAAACAAGATGTGATTTAACTGCAGACTTTCAGATTTAATTTGAGGGTAATTACATCCAAATCAGGTGAACGGTGTAGGAATTACAACGGTTTCTATATGTGCCCCCCACTTTTTAAGGGGCCAAAAGTAATGGGACAAACTAACAATCCTAAATCTAACTTTCACTTTTTAATACTTTGTTGCAAATCCTTTGCTGGCAATTACAGCTTGAAGTCTGGAACGCATAGACATCACCAGACGCTGGGTTTCATCCCTGGTGATGCTCTGCCAGGCCTCTACTGCAAATGTCTTCAGTTCCTGCTTGTTCTTGGGGCATTTTCCCTTCAGTTTTGTCTTCATCAAGTGAAATGCATGCTCAATCGGATTCAGGTCAGGGGATTGACTTGGCCATTGCATAACATTCAAATTTTTAGCCTTAAAAAACTCTTTGGTTGCTTTTGCAGTATGCTTCGGGTCATTGTCCATCTGCACTGCGAAGCACTGTCCAATGAGTTCTGAAGCATTTGACTGAATATGAGCATATAATATTGCCCGAAACACTTCAGAATTTATTCTGCTGCTGTTGTCAGCAGTCACATCATCAATAAATACAAGGGAACCAGTTCCATTGGCAGCCATACATGCCCACGCCATGACACTACCACCACCATGCTTCACTGATGAGGTGGTATGTTTTGGATCATGAGCAGTTCCTTTCCTTCTCTTCCCATCACTCTGGTACAACTTGATCTTTGTCTCATCTGTCAATAGGATGTTGTTCCAGAACTGTAATGGCTTTTTTAGATGTTGTTTGGCAAACTCTAATCTGGTCTTCCTGTTTTTGTGGCTCACCAATGGTTTGCATCTTGTGGTGAACCCTCTATATTCACTCTTGTGAAGTCTTCTCTTGATTGTTGACTTTGACACATATACATCTACCTCCTGGAGAGTGTTCTTGATTTGGCCAACTGTTGTGAAGGGGTTTTTCTTCACCAGGGAAATAATTATTTTGTTATCCACCACAGTTGTTTTCCGTGGTCTTCCGGGTCTTTTGGTGTTGCTGAGCTCTCCGGTGCGTTATTTCTTTTTAAGAATGTTCCAAACAGTTGATTTGGCCACACCTAATGTTTTTGCTATCTCTCTGATGGGTTTGTTTTGATTTTTCAGCCTAATGATGGCTTGCTTCACTGATAGTGACAGCTCTTTGGATCTCATATTGAGAGTCGACTGCAACTGATTCCAAATGCAAATGTCACACCTAGAATCAACTCCAAACCTTTTACCTGCTTAATTGATAATGAAATAACGAGGGAATAGCCCACACCTGTCCATGAAATAGCTTTTGAGTTGATAGTCCCATTACTTTTGGCCCCTTAAAAAGTGGGAGGCACATATAGAAACTGTTGTAATTCCTACACCGTTCACCTGATTTGGATGTAATTACCCTCAAATTAAATCTGAAAGTCTGCAGTTAAAGCACATATTGTTTGTTTCATTTCAAAGCCATTGTGGTGGTGAATAGAGGCCAAAATATGAAAATTCTGTCAATGTCCCAATATTTATGCACCTGACTGTACATGAAATTCATTTATGTTTCATATACACCTTACACACACAGCCTGAAGGTGATTTTATACAATATTTTTAATAATTTGTGCCTTAGACAAAGTTTGTGTACATTGAACCATCAAAAAGCAAAGGTGTCACTATCTCAGTCATGCCAAAAAAATTCCGTATTTCGGAATATTTGGATATGGGAGCCTTAACCTGTAATCAATAAAAGTTACATTTTAATAAGTTGTCTAAGTGTGCCCCCAGAAAGATGAGCGTTCCTTTTTCTGTTTCTTCTCCTTGACTATAGCATATGTACTCTCAGGGGAGCACCTCCACGTGAGTGATCATTGTTTATAAATAACAGACATTTCTTTGATAATGGATAACTTTAGCACTGTTTGTGTGTAATTCTGTACGTTGGTTTATTTCCAATTCACCTGTGCTCAGGTCCCCCAGCTTTCCCTGTAAACCAAACAAATGGTTAGGGCTAGGCACCAGAAGGGAGGGTTATGTTTAGGCACCAAGGGGAGGGTTAGGGTGAAGATTAGGGCTAAACAAAAAATATTTGTCGAACCATTTGACCCTGTCGACCTTGTTACATGTTGAACTTTAGTGTGTCTGACTTTTGTCCTTGTCGATCTTTTATCCGTCTAACTATTGCCACTGTAGCTTGCATCTTAAGCATGCCATCTGAAGCATGGAGTTAGAACCGGAGCTGAGTTTTAATACCATCTTTCATCTCTTTCCAGGTAAACTAATGCCATCTTCCACATCTGATGCCTTTCACTGAAAGAATAGTCTGTTTTGAAAGTTTGTTTTTCAACTGTGAGGATGCATCTTCCCCCCACCATTAATTAGCTTGTTGAACAAACTGCTCAAACATTCCCTCCCACTATACCAGCTGACCTAGCCTCTCCTGCAAAAGGGAACTCATTTTAAAGCCTGCACACACAGGCTTGGCCTGCCACTGTAGCCTGCATCTTAAGAATGGAGTTAGAACTGGATTTGGACTTTTGACTACTTTCTAACCAAAATTTAAACAATTTCACGAACACACAGGAATGCTGCCAGTCCACCTTCATTTACATTCCCGACACTGGGTCCGGCTGCTGTCTCATGCTGCAGCCAAATCGAACTCCACAAACTACTGGATGCGACAAACCCACACACTCAAGCGAAGGAGACGCTGTGGCTTTTTGCAGATCACTCTATCATTTTTTAATTTCTGATTAAGTTTAACATGGTTTTAACTTAAAATGTGGTCACTATTTATTCTTTTTTATTTTTTTCTCCACCTGGACGTTATACTTCCGCTACTTGCACACCCTGCCAGATGTAACCTACACAGTGCGGCACAGATGGCTGCCTCGGATGGTTCAGTCTTGGCACGTGGATCTATACATTCAGTGCATTTCATATTATAAATGTTTCAGTCATCCGTAAATCTCATGCCCGAACTGCAGCACTGTTTGCTGTATTTACTAATCCCTGTTTTGTAAAATGTACTTCCACCCCACTGTATGCTATACTAGTATGCTATACATCCACTGAAGTGCATCCTCCATGGGCAGGATGTACTTCATGTGGATCTATTCACACAGGGTATATCATACTGTCACATATGTGTCAGATTTCCCATATATGCCTTGGGTCCTTGTATGGTTTATCACTCACAGTGCAACCTTCGTAGTGCGCCCACCATGGCTGCCTCACCTGGTACACTCTTAGATGGGATAAGAAATACATGGACCTGACTATTATGTTGGGACCCTACTCCTAGCGTCAGGAAGCTGCAACCACCCATTTTGTGTCATCTCTTCTAGGCGTAACCTATTCCACCCAGGGTAATCCTACGTAGTGTGCCCAAGACGGCTGCCTCATTTGGTACCTTTGTGGGTGGAATATATAACCCATGGAAGTTATTTCCCTAAATGTCTGCACCAACCCTGCAATATGCTTATTGTGCTCTCTAGGTTTCGGTTGATTTTAATTATCTCGGTGTGGTTTTCTATTTTTTTGCAACACCAAATCCTTGTACAATGTACCATGTTTTCTGATGTCTGTAAAGCGACTTTGAGTCCTATGGGAGAAAAGCCGCTATATAAATAAAATTATTATTATTATTATTGTCTAACATCTGGTATCTATCTAGACATTGTCTATCTAATTACTGTCTATCTCTTATACTACACCCGCCAGCTCTAGCTGCTGCCTGCATGCATTGTGATGTCATAATGCAGATCACAGCCCTTTATAAAGGATGCCCAGCTACTGGCAGCCATTTTGTCCTACATTTATACTCTCTGGATAACGACTACTAATATGGACTTTGGACTACATCTTCCAATAAGGTCCTGAACAGCAACATCTTCAGAACAATAATCTGAATAATATCTTCAGGTAAGGACTATATAATAAATTTTGGCCTGCCGCCCTCCCTCCGTTTTATTTGCAGTTTCTAATTAAAGCTGGCCACACACATAGCGATCTGCACACGATCAGCCGATGTGTACAATTTCCCTTGAAACTCTCCCCGGCAGCTCAGCACGATCTGCACACGATTTGGTGTCCAATCTTCATACGATCTCCCATGCATCCAGACTTTCACAGTGCTTCGCCTCCTAGATTGTCAGATCTGCCCTACTGCACGGCAGATCTGACGATGCGATGTGCGACCAGCGGGGACGCGCATCGCATCATGATCGTGAGCTCACGATTTACTCAGGATTTGGCCATATTTTACACGATCTGTCGTTCCAATGTGTTGGAATCGGCCATATTGGGTAATATATCGCTATGTGTGTGGCCAGCATTAGAAACAATGGATAAAGCAAAATATGATGATGCATGACTTAAGATGGGTACACACTTGTCCAATCCTCCGGGGATCCAACTCCAGACCAGACTGTTGACACAATCCTACTGGAGACCTGGACGCAGATTCAACATCCAATATAAGCCTTCACACCTGTCCAATTTTGCAGCCGATCTCAGATCTACATTTGCTGAAAACAATCTACTGAAAGTATTGTGGCACCATACACACTATTCCAATCTTTGGCGGACCAACTGCCACTCACAGGCAAGGGCGTAGCTATAGTAGGGGCAGAGAATGAGGCTGCTACGGGGCCCAGGCTACCTCTGGGCCCTGCCCTCTCCCTACACTGAGTTGCACTGCCATCTCCTGAGCCCCGGCTTTTCTATTCTCACCAGAGTGCTGCTGCAGGGCATCTGGCTTCCTGAATAGATTCCTCCCTGCCTTGCTCTCTGCTGGAGATCAGCCCTGCACCTTCCACCAGACCCACTCCTGCTTGAACCTGCCTCCTCACTTAACCCATTCCTGCACAGCCATCATCACAGCATTTCTGGATTTCCCTTTCAGCCAATATTCAGCAAACCAGGATAACCACTTCACTCTCACAGTCTATCTAGATTCATCTCTGTCACTGATCTGGACATTCATTTACTCCCACTCACTACAGTCTCCTTCAGCCACATATATCAGTTTGTTTATTACTGGACTTTAGTTTATCTTATTGTTCATGTCTACGAACATTCACATTAAACAACCCACCTTTCAGTTTAAACCTGTCCCGATATCTGCTCCTGTTTCCACCCCGGGTCCACAACAAACACAGAACCTGAGTCAGACCTGCTCGCAAGATGCGATCGCTCGCTGGCAAAAAGGGGCCGGATATATAAATTAAGCGCTCGCACTGCATTGTGTAAGGACGCCAACTGTGTGTTAGCGAGTTACGTCAAAGTGCGCCCGCAAGTGTCTGAAGACGCCCACTTGCCACTCGCAACAACACGTCATCTCCGGGAAATTAATGATTAATCGGGACCATCGTCAGCCATCGGAGTAGCTCGCAGCCCTTGGGGTTGCCTTTCCCCGCTGCAAGCACTGCGATTAGTGCGGGCTGAAATACATGCAGGTGACGTGTACAATGACGCTACTTTGCTAATTATGCACGCCCTTTAAACGGCGTTTTGGTGGACAGACACGACTGTTCGCAACACCACTCCCCCGTTCACATGCACCTTCCCGTTACCACCCACAAACGGCACTATCTGTTACTCAAAGCAGCGACCTGATAGTGGCTTTCGAGCTACCAAAATCAGATCGCAATGAATGGCTTGCGCACACGCACTGCGAATTATACACATGCGCAGATGGGTGAAAATCGCTCACAGCGAGCGGGTCTGAATCAGGTCCACAGTCCCTAATAACTCTTGAAATTAAGAGCATTGTAATTGTGGCCCTCTGACCTTCAAAAGGCAATATTTGGGGTCCATACATAATTCATCTATAGACACGGAATCCTACTTTCCTCCTTTCTGTGTCAATTACATAGATTGAAGCATTGGTCCAATTTATTATCTAAGTTAAGGAGCCCATACATCTACTGACTTATTGTGCAATTCTGCGATCAGATCGGAAATGCCAAATGGCGACCATCAATGTTCTCCGATCCGTCGGATGATTGTTGAAATCATATATGTTCAATTTCACCGATTTACAAATCACAGTCATATTGGAGATAGCAAAATTGCGACAATCGGTCGCTGGTGTATTGGGGCCTTAACAGAGGAGAGCTCACTGAAATCCCCTGCTTATCTGACAGCTCCGAAGTGGAACGCTCATTTTCGAATTTAACAAGCTCCGAAACGTAACGATATTCGGAATTTGTCCGTGTAGTTAAACTCATCTCAGGATGGCGTATATCACTTTTTCAGCAATCAAATAAAACGGCAGTGAAAGGAATGCATTGGTGTAAACTTGTACTTTTGTGATCTGGCAAGGTTGAATCATAGATTGGTCCTGTAAAACGTTAATCACCATAGAAGTGAGTGAATCCAGGCAACTTGCCTACTCTCTTGGGAGTCCAGAAAAGACTTGGAAGTCTCCTGGAAATTCTGAGAGAGTAAGCGATTATGGTGCTAAATCAGGGCCAAAACTAGGATTTATGTCACCCGCGGCAAGGCCATAATTTGGAGCCCCCCCCAAAAAATGCAACATAGAGGAAGAAAAGGGTGTGTAGTTTTGCGACACAGTAATGCCCCTTATAACACATTATACCACACATTAATGACCCTTGTAACACGTTATGCTACAGTAATGCCCCTTACAACACATTATGTCACACAGTAATGTCCCTTATAACACATTATGTCTCCCGGCAGCCTCTCCCTGGCACCCCCTCAAGTCCAGCACCCGGATCACGTGTCCCCCTTAGCCCCCCCTAGTTGCGGCCTTGGCTAAATGTTGTCACAAAATGACCACAGTCATCTTTCATTACCACTAAGAGGCCCCAAGTGGAAAAGGTAAAAAGAGCTGGTCTCTTGGCTTAAGTATTCCCCACAGCAGTTGACAGGATCAGCCGATGTATGGCCTGAAGACCAAAACAGGTACCACTAAGGCAGCAGCGGTGCAGCCCCCTCAACTTTGCGCCTCTGGCTACAGCACCTCTTGCACACCCCTAGTAAATAAATAAAAAAAAGTTTATTTCATTTTTGTAAAAAACAACAACAAATAATCAGTTCTGTTAAGTGGTTAATATGAGCAGCTATGCTGGCAGCTTGTCCCAATGAGTGGCAGGCTAATGCTGGGATGAATGGTTTTGAATATGGGGCCTGATTCAGAAATGTACGTTAATGTCACCACAGCTGCAATTTGTGCCTAGCGGCTGTGCAAAAATATGCAACTGTCGCAGCTGTCTGGATTTGTATTGAGACGCACACTGGTAGCTTCGCAAATCCAAGTGACTGCGTACAAAGGTCTTCGGAGGTCTGGAAGAATTTGCATGGGAACTGAGATACTGGATCCATTTTAATGCGCACAGAGTCACCACCCCTCCCCGTTGTCGCACACAAACAGTCCCTGCCTGTCAATCACTGCAAATAAATCCTCACAGCGAGCGACGGTGAAAACGAAACGACGCACGCACTGTGCGAATCAGGTGCATGTGCAGATTACTGGTAATCACTCAACTGGGTAAATATTAGCATCGGTCTATCTGTGAAATAGGCCCATGGTTTCTGATTAAGAATTTTTTATGTAAATATACATGTGAATAAATATATTGTAACCCAGTTCAGTAAACATGTCGCAGAGGGGACTGTAGTGCAGCGGGGTCCACATAGACTGCTCTGCAAATGTTGTTCAGTACAGTGTATGATGTTTTCAATGATTATATAACAAACCAAGTTAATGAAATAAATATTTAATGATATGTTAAGGATAAATCTCAATACTGTAAAATAGTGTAATACCATCAGTATTACTTATGCTGGGCATACACAGCCAGATAAAATGTCTGTCAGACCGACAGACATTTTATCTGGCCGGTTGCCAGCCGCAGATGTCGCCGGCATACACTGTGAGAGAAATGTCACAGTGTATAGCCCGACATCCGCGCTCCGCCCCCGGGGGAGGAGACATTTCCCTGTTCCCTGAAGGAACACAGCAAATGTCTGTCTGTCGGTCGCGCTGAGCATACACTGCCCGATGCAGCCGACAGTTACCGGGTAAATATCGCATCGGACGGGCATGCTGGACAATCCTGCATGCCCGACCGAGCAATATTTAACCCTCGGTCGCCCGCACACACGCTACAATTATCGGGCCGATCCGCCGATACCAGGCGGATCGCCCCGATAATTGTAGCGTGTATGGCCAACATTAGTGTTTCTGCAGCTAACATATACAGGGCATGGTTCAGAGCCGGACGCTCTGACCAGAGCGCTCACTCTGAATCAGGGCCCACCTACCCCCTGCGGTAGGGTCTCGCTGCCGCAAGCCCAGGAGTGCTTTTGGCTCTATCAGAGCCAAAAGCACTCCCACTGACATCTGTCAGTGGGGCCGGCTCCAGACGGAAGCCGTTCCCATGGGAACGCCTCCGTCTGGGCAGCAACGCCCCCGGCACGCCCACCAAAGGGGGCGTGCTGTCAGTCACCGTCGGCAGCACGCCCCCTTTGGTGCGAGACCCATAGCGACAGCTTGGCTGTCGCTATGCGGGTCTCGCGCATGCACACGACGGAGCTCCCTCTGTCGTGCGCATGTGCATTAGGGCACCATCGACCCGCTTGCGAGCGCTCAGCGCTCGCGAGCGGGTCTGAATTAGGCCCACAGTTCAGCGATGGATGTTTCGCAATACACTGACTGCATCATAATAAAGTTATATATATATAAATACAGTGATTGGAATAGATCTATTGCACCACTTACGACTGAACTTGAAATATACAGTAACTGATAAAAGTTTTGTGACTTGCCAGTTGCCACACACGTACAAACTTCCACCACGTTGTAGTATAGGAGGTTACATGAGAGGTTGACAGCAATAGCCGGGAGAGCCGAACAGCCCTGTGGTAAATGTAGTATTTCCTCTCCACCCTCCGCCTGAGCAGTGCGCACATCAGGACTACATTTCCCATACACCCCGCAGTCTGCGCCAGGCGTAGTGTGTGCTGCCTGAAGGTTGTTGTTAGTGTGAGAGACGGAAGTAAGTTACAATCACATTAATGCGCTCAGAGAATGAATTAAAGTAAATTAATATTTGTGTATGGTGTAATGCACTCACAGTATGTTTTTGCCATGTCACATCATTCCGTCATATAATAATGCATTTATTGTGTTTGCTTACCATGTATAGTTATTTAGCGGACTTATCAATGCCGCATCGTTGATACAATTTAGTAATTGTGGTTCATTTTTATTACACAAACTAGCGTATGATGAGATATGTGAGCACACACATATGTAGGTGTAATGTTACTCTGGCTTACCATACTATCCCTTTAAACCGAGAAACTCAGGAATTACACAGGTTCTATGGCTGATTAATACCAGGTGAAATGTAGACTTGAAGTCAGCCAGCCACAGAACCTGTGTAATTCATGAGTGTCCCGGTTTAAGGGGACAGTATGGTAATGGTAAGGCTATGTTAATTTTGTTTTTGCTGTATATTTGGGTAATTATTGACAAATACCCATATATCAGTGGGAGTATATCTTTCTTTCACTCTGTCAATCTTATGTTCTCTCTTCAGCTGGGTACGCACTACACAATGGTGTGCCCAAAGACGCAATGTAACAATACTTTGCGCTGTCCATACACACTGCAGGATGGGGTGTACAACGGCGCGATATGTCGTTCCATGTTGTATTTAAAAGCACCGCGTAGTTCTTTGCATAGTCTCATCTGCCATGCAGCACAGCAGATGGGACGATGTGATGAACAAGCTGCGTGCACGCGCGATATGGCGTACACATACGATATATCGTTCCGGTCCGTGTTGGAATTATATATTGTGCGATATAATGTATACTGTGTTCCCGGCTTTAAGCTGGGTACACACTTTACTATATATTTGACAATCTTGTGCTCCGTGATCGATTACAACGGCCATCATATAGTGTGTACCTCCAATTCATTGTGTGGTCGCATCTTTCCATCTGATGAGCTGCACATCAGACGGGACGATGTGGTTGCAGTAATATCAATCATGTAACAATATATTGTGTCAACGCAATGTATGTAGATACAAACTGTATATTGTTGTGTTGTATTGGACCGTCGCAAGATCGCCTGAACATTCACATGTGTTCGACATTTCTCTTTCTCCCCTTCTCTCCCTCTCTCTCTCTATCTCCACCATATTGAATTATCCATTCAAAAGGGTGTGCTTTATAGGAACTATCCATATTTTTATCATGTGTTTTCAAACTGTGATAGTTTTGTCTTATTTTGTATGTATAATCAAGTTTGATATAACTGACATTTGTTGTCATATCTATTGCTTTGGTTGCCAAAGTTCAATCCCTCCATTCTCGCTCCATCCTCATCTTTACTTTTCCAAATATTAAACAATGTGCAAAACAAAAGCTGCTGAGAATGAATAGGTAACATGTCCAATATTATTACTAATGCTGGGCATACCATACACTATGCAATTATCTGTCAAGAAAACTGAGGGAAAACATCCTCAAAGCCAGAACACCTTCTGAACAACATCAAGCAACATATTTATGTGTTACCAAATTCACCATCTGCTGTTATATGAGTAGTATACCCAGGACAATCCTTGCTGCACTCACTGCTTGGACATTGCAAGAACCCCCCCTATCTGCTGCTGCTCCTATTGATTGATCTTTGTTGTTCATAACATTTCTGACTGGATGGGCTCTGTACATGATATTTTTCCCTTCATACTACAAAAAAATCTTGTTTGTATTACCTTTTTCCTTTGCGTCACATACATTCACCTTAATCATTCTTTTAATAACTAATTCCTGCACCCACTACTCACACACCTCTCTTTATATATCACTGTTGGAGCTGTGCTCATACATTAGCAGCACTGGTCTTTTACCTGTATTTCTGAACATTTAACTCCAGTTTTAATTTCACTTATTACCTCGTCCACAGTATGAACGCCCTTTCTTCAAACATCCCCCTTATACAGTGCCCACATAATCCTCTGCTTTGTCCTTCCCTATCCTCCTCCTCTTGTCTTCTCCACTTGCTGTTCCCCCTTTTTTCTCTCCTCAGTCTCCCTTCCAACCCTCTGCTTCTTTCCCTCATCTTTCCTGTCCCTCCACTCTCAACCACCTCTCTCCATCCATGGCCTTGTTACCCCACCACTATGCCCTACTGGTTCTGCCTGTCACCTCCAGGGCTGCCAAGAGAAATTCTGAGCCCAGGTACAACTACAACCTGAGGGACCACAACATGTTGGGCATGGCTGCACCAATTTGTGCATGGGTCTAGCATGTGAAATGCACCTACTCAGAGGAGCATGGCATAGCACCGGACATAGCACCGGATGCTGGGACTAAAGTAGTCACTACTGTATTAGGATGGCGGGACAGTCCCATAATAGCTGCATTTTCTATCAGGATGTATTTAGATGCTACAATGTAACACACAATAATTAAAGTGCTACAACTATATTTTGTACATCTCTCATGTAAATAACACATAATCAAAATCTATTTGTTGACATAGAGATATATGAATGAAGGACTTAATTTTGACATATCAGGTCATCTTATGCACACACATTCCACAGCACAAATCCTAACCCACTGCTCCATGCTCCTTCCTCACTATCTACCCCTCTCTGTCGCCCCGTCTGTCTGCCCCTCCCCTTTAGAATGTAAGCTTTCACGAGCAGGGCCCTCGTCCCTCGTGCTTCTCCTCCCCCTACATATACTAGCATTTACTCCTAACTCCCCACAACAGCACCTAACACTTGGTTGCTTATGTCCTGCTGCTTGTGTTATGCAGCTATGTCTATAAACCATGTCCTTGTCCTGCCTTGTATTGTATGGCTAATAACTATTTTTCTTGTGTGCTCATTTATGTACTGTGTAAGGCGCTGCGGAACCTTTGTGGCGCCATATAAATAAAGGATAATAATAATAAGATATCTGTCCAATCTGGCTGGCTGGAATGAAAACCTGGTAATGTATGGGAGCAAATAACAATAGAAATTTGCTCCCAAATACTAGAAAACGGACCAGATTTTCCTTCCCACCAGACAGATATCTGACAGATAATTGTAGAGTGTATGCCCAGCATAAGTAACATGGCAGAATGTGCTTGTTCTATGACATACAAGAGCCAATTTGTTTTTTTTTCCAACTGATACTTAACATTTTATAAACAAGGCACCATACAGTAGGTCTGCTGATATGTCCCGTCCCCTTTCATCAAGGCTCTGTCCCTTTTTGCATTGTCAAAACAGACACATGCAATGAACGGTTATTATGTACCCTGCATAATAGATATAATGCTCACTTCATTCAAGTGAAGCTAAGGGGGGATTCAGTTTAACAGTGTTCTGTTGCGCACATCAGCATATATTACAGTAGCCATACATCACTAACTTGCATGGACGATATTAAATAAAATGTACTGTGCCCCAGTCTATATAAAACTTTATAACATAACATGGAGGATTAACAGGAAGAAGGTATACCAAAGAGCACTGTCATAATAAAGAAAACTACAAGGTATTACTTGAGAATTACCGGTATTACCGTGTCAGCCACTGTCCCTCCAATCCAGCTTATCATGCAGTACTTTGCCTTGCTATACTCCAACATCCCATCTTAACAGCTTTGCACCAGTCAAGTTTGTATCTATGGACCTGATTCAGAGTTGAACACTATTCCGATGTTCACGCACTTGAGCGATTATCGGTGGTCTGCGCATGCGTCACAGCTGCGTTGTGCTGCAGATTAATTGCGATCATGCACACTGTGAGGAATCACTCACAATTGATTGACAGCAAGAGACCGTTTTGTGGGTGGTTACAGGGAGTTCCGGCCAAAACATGGGCGTGTCGGGGCAGTTTCCTGGGCGTGTGCTAGCCAGCGAATGCAATTGCGCACACAGAGAACAAAGCTCCAGCGTCACAATTACCACATCCATTCTGAGTGACCATAGACTCACTCCAAGAGTCGATGTTTTGAGGATCTGCCTCCGATGCTGCATTTGTGTACGCAGTTGAGGGAAGCTGCGAGGGATCAGGTGGGCGTCTCAATACAAATTCTGCCGGCTGATCCAGTAGCATATTTTAGCAATTGCCTAGCGGTAAAATCCGCAAATGCACTTATATTAGCGTATAACTCTGACTCAGGCCACATATTACACTTGTCTTTAAACACCCTTTTGCAGCCTATGGGTTTTTAACCTGCTAACAGTTGGCATGACTTTACTGTAACTCCTCTTTACTGTAACTCCTCTTTAGCCGCTTTGTCCATCTGTTGGCTTCCTTATATGAACAGTATAATATATGCAGGGTGTGCGGTGGACCCTGGCCACTTCCTGCATTCTTTCATGATACTTCCTTTCGGACAGCGCCGCCATGTTTCCAGAGATCTACATATTTGCACTACAGAAATCACTAGAAAAATGGGGCCCTCGCCATTTTCTCGGACATTGGCGCATGGGGACATGTGTTGGTGAGAGTGGCGGGCCCGCATGGAGACTGCACATTGGCACCCCTTCTCTTGAACCACCCTGTATCTAAAAGATGAGCTATGTCTTCCTAGGATGTGGGTTCCCGTATACTAATTGTACATGCTTTGTATGAGAGGCACGGGTAGTTTACACTCGTTTTCCCTTGTGGAATACCTAACTTCGTTCTCCTTTGCTGACCGTGTGCTCTTCTCCGTGGTGCCCAATCCTACAAAGAACGCAATCATTTTGTCAGATGTATTGTAACAGGCAGATTCATTTAGCCATGGGACTAACCGCGTGGCTGCAGCTCTGCCCTGAGCTATTACTGTCACTACCTCGCACTGTAAGCCCCAGAGGGTGCACTTAACTCGGATAGTAACCTCTCAGTTTGGAGGGAGAGGTGGATTTATCTAGAGTTGGTTTGTCGACTGTTAAAATCTCCACCCACTATTAGAGAGGGGTATCTATTTGGGCTAGGATTTACATAGGTAGAATTAAGTGAAAAATAATAATAATTTGTTTTATTTGTGATTACAAATAGTGTTTATAAAACTGTTTCAAATAAACCTTCTGGGTGTGTACCTAAGATAACACAAATAATCACTCAACTTTGAGTGTATAATTTAATTCCTTCGGACGCAGCATGGTATCGCAGAAGCCGGCAGGAGGTGTCTTTTTATATTATTATTATTATTATTATTATTATTATCATTTATACCAGATGTCTCCTGCAACATCAGCATATTATCGCATAGCCAATGTGTACAAAGGCACAACGGCAGTGTGACTAGTGTACAGGCCCTATATTAAAAAAAATGTATGTGTGTGTCTTATTAAAACTTGTATATTACCATTGTACCCTCAGGAAAGATCAGCAGTGTTTTTGTTGCATGACTGTGATCTTTGAAAGGTGAGAGAACCCTGATTTGTGATGTGCCCTCCACCTTTCCACTAAGACGGCCTGGATTCTGAGTTACATGCAAAATTCCAATTCAGCAGCATGTGGTGAATTTTAGCAAGCTGGAGAGTGATAAACTGCCAGCCACTCAGCTCCCAAGTGTCATGTTACAGGCTGTGTTTGAAAAATGACAGTTAGGAGCTGATTGGTTTGTATCTTATCCCTCTACATTTTATCACTTTCCAGAGCTTAGTACATCTGGCCCAAAGCCTCTAAAGTGACAGTTAGGAGATGATTGATTGGTACTTTATCTCTTTCCATTTTTTCTCTCGCCAAGGCTTAGTACATCTATCCCTCTGAGTTGTACGCATCTCATCTCACTCGGTGGGAGCCAGGCAGCAACTGGTTGTTTGTTCCTAAGAGAAGTGTGTAGTGGGCTTAGAAGCCAAAGTTGCACTATATTCTGGATCGTACGTACGCCAATTTCAATCGCACCATCTGCACCTTGCTTGGACTGGAGTAGCTATAAGTGCTGTTGATAGTGATGACAGCTGCTTTTGCAGCCGGATGGCTGGAGGCAATGTGATTGCAAAGATGCATACGATATAGAATATGGCAGCAGAGACACAGAGGATTTGCAATCGCTGTGGGTGTACGGAATTGCAGATGCATTACATACAACTCAGTTCAGGCCCAATGGCTTCTGCCCCACACTGTACAGGCAGGTGCTGGTTCACACTGTGACACCTTGTTAAAGTGTGACTGGACTAAACTGTCTGGCCTTTTGCTGGTTTCCTTAGCAGGGGAAACCCATGTTCATTTACCCCCTGTTTACCCCACAGGCTCCATATCTCTAGTGCTGGTAAGAGATATTAGAGGACGGGGACATAGCAGAACATCACTTATACAATTCAATAGCCCATTTATTTCAATGATGTGTCTACATGTTGTGAACCCCATTGAATGAACAGGGAAAAGCTCTGTGCTGCATGCATCTGCCGTCTGAGATTAAAAGGAAGGTGTAATTGAGTTGCGGGGGAAAACCAAACTACCACTTTTTTTTCACTAATCTTATGGCCAGAAGATAGAAACATAGAATTTCACGGCAGATAAGAACCACTCGGCCCATCTAGTCTGGCTTTTTTTTACATGTTGGTAACCTCAACCCTATGTGCTCCTCAGTTCTTTGTAAGGATATTCTGATGTCTATCCCAAGCATGTTTAAATTGCTCTACTGTATAAGCCTCTACCACCTCTGATGGGAGGCTATTCCACTTGTCTACTACCCTTTTTGTGAGTTAAGTTTTCCTCACATTTCCTTTGAATCTACCTCGTGTTTTAGTACTTATCTTCTTTGGAAGAATTTCTCCCTCCTGTACCTTGTTAAAACCCATGATATATTTGAAAGTTTCTATCATCTCCCCCCTTTCCCTTCTCTGTTCCAGACTATACATATTAAGATCTTTTAGTCTTTCCTGGTAAGCTTTGTGATGTAGGTCTTGCTCTATTTTAGTTGCCCTTCTTTGTACAGTCTCTAATCCTTCTGGAGGGAATACATACAATTACCGCCAGCCGCATAGCCGGCGGTTCTAATCCCGATAGCGGCATCCTGGCAGAGGAGGAAATCCCGATCGTCAAAGGTAAGTATTTACTAACCTAATTCTAACCCTCCCTTAGGGGTGCCTAAGCCTAACCCCCCCTTCACCGCCGCCTAAACCTAAGTCCCCCCTGGGAACCCTAACCCTACCCCCACGCGGCTGTCTAAGCCCCGCACACTGCTTACCTTCGATCCGTAAGCCGGGCTCCCGGCGTAGGTTAAATGACAGGCGTCGGGATAGCGACGCCTGTCATTAACCCCTTGCCGGGATTAGACAGTCGGGATTCCGTCCATCAGCTTTGTGACTGCTTCCCTTTGGAGATGTGGCCTCCAGAACTGATCACAGTATTCTAGATGAGGCCGTACCAATGACCTATACAGTGGCATTATTACTTCTTTCTTCCTGCTACTGATTCTTCTCCCTATGCAACCAAGCATCTGACTTGCCTTTCTCATTGCTTTGTTACATTGCTTACCTGCCTTTAAGTCCCCTGAAATAGTGACACCTAGATCCCTTTCCTCCTGTGTAGTTTCAATTAGAGTACCCTTAATACTATATTTAGCTTTTGAGTGCTTGAGACTCGAGTGCATGATTTTGCATTTTTTAGCATTAAACTGTAGATTTTCTTGATCATTCCCCTAGTCTACCTGGATCCTCCATCATTTGTCTTACCCCTCCAGGTGTGTCTACCCTGTTGCATATTTTTGTGTCATCTGCCAAAAGGCATACTTTCCCTTTAATACTATTTGCAATGTCACCAACAATGAAATTAAAAAGCACTGGTCCAAGTACAGAAACTTGGGGTACACCACTTGTAACATTCCCTCTTGAGACTGCATTCCATTTACTACAACTCTGTTTCCTATTCTGCAACCAAGTTCTTATGCATTTAACCATTAGAATCCAGTCCCAAGTTTTCAAGTTTATCAGTCTGTGATGTGGGACCACGTCAAAAGCCTTACTAAAGTCTATATAAGCTACATCTACAGCCCCCCCTTGATCTATTACTTTAGTCACACAGTCAAAAAACACACTAAGATTTGTTTGGCATGATCTCCTCCTAGTAAATCCATGCTGTTTGGAATCCTGTAAATTTAAGTATTTGAGATGTTCCACAAATCTTTCTTTTAATAGTGATTCCATTACTTTCCCTACTACTTGTTATGGATGTACCTGCACTATTTACAAGAGACCCCTCGAGTTCGCTGATGGATCATGAAATAGGCAGGGATCCATAGAAAAGTTTAACCTGGGGTAATGGCAGCAGACAAGGTTGGAGTTAATGGCTGAGGCAAACAGATGCAGGTGTGTGCTAGAGTCTGCTGCTGGGAAACTAGCTTGATGGTCTGAAGACTTGCAATTAACTGGCACAGGTGGATAAGCACAAAAACAGACAGAATGTAGATCTGGATAGTAGCAGGCCAGCTACTCAGGATGCAGGTAGGAATTGTGTTGAAGCTGCAATGCTGGATATGGATTTGATTATGGCAGGCCAGCTACTCAGGATGCAGGTGGGAATACTGTAGAACCTGCAATGCTGGAAATGGATTTGATAGTGGCAGACCAGTTACTCAGGATGCAGGTGGGTGTTTATAACAGAACCAGTACTTGATATTGTTGAACTGACAGGTGAATGCAGGTTGGAGCTTGTAACAGAATCAGTACTTGAAATGGTTGAACTGGCAGGCAGATGCAGGTTGGAGTTTATAGCTGAACCAATACTTGATATACTGTAGTTGAACTGACAGGTGAATGCAGAACCAATACTTGATATAGTAGAACTGACAGGCAGAGGCAGGTACACGCTGGGACTAGACACAAACCGGAAGAGACACAGAAGGTAAGCTGGAGGGTCTTGGCAAGACACAGGCACAGAGTAAGGATGGACACAGGAACAGGGCAGAATCCAGCAGGACCCAGTAGACTGGGACTGGGAGCAAAGTTATACAGCGGCAGGATACTGGACACAGGAACAAAGGTTAGGAAGCGAGGAACTGCACAGCGTCCAGCAACCACATGATCATCCACTAGGAACAAAACTTATGGAGCATACACACGGTCAGATTTGTCGATGTGTCAGATGAACGATTTGAACTATAAATGATTTTTTACTGCATTGCAATGAATGGAATCGTCCAAATCTGTCTGCAAACACATCAGATGTCAGATATCGTTATTTGACCATCGGGAAGGCGCATCTTTCATCGTTCAGACATGTCAGATTTTCCTTCAGATATGAACGATTTTTTAATCGTTATCTTTCAGATCTGAAGAAAAGTCTGACTGTGTGTATGCACCATTAGTAATATCACCAGCAGGCAGGAACAGACTTGAATCTTTAATGAAGGGAGATGTCTCCTGTGATTGGTCCATCAGGCTGAGGTCAGGTAATGAGACTACCAACAGGTGAGTAACTGCACGTAGCAGCCAGAGTCCAGGCAGTTAGGAATAACCACTGAGAGCCAATCAGGCAGAGAGCCGCAACGGCACATGTAATAACAGTACTGATGTAAGGCTCTCTGGTCGGTAGTTACTTGACTTTTCCTTGCTTCCACTTTTGTGCAGTGGGACTACACTAGTTTTTTTCCAGTCCTGGAATTACTCCTGTAGCTAGAGACTGGTTGAATAATTCGGTTAATGGTGTTACCAGCACCTCTTTAAGCTCTTTTAGTATTTTTGGATGTATCCCATCTGGCTCCATTGATTTCTCCACTTTCAGTTTTGTCAGTTGTTAGGACCTTTTCCTCTGTAAATATACTTGTATCTACCTCATGTAAATCCTTGCAACTTAGCTGTGGCATCTTTCCCTCTCCTTCTGTCGTGAATACTGAGCAAAAATAATAATTTAGATGATATGCTATGGCCTTGACTCCCTCCACAAGACTCTCAGGGGTAAAATTACTAAAGTGAAAGATTTTAGAAGTGGAGGTGTTGCCCATAGCAACCAATCATATTCTAGCTATTGTCTTCTAGAAGGTGCTAGTTAAATGAGAGGTATAATCTGATTGGCTGCTATGGGCAACATCTCCACTTCTAAAAACTCTCACTTTTGTAAATTTACCACTCACTGTCTATCTTCATTTCTATTATTCCACCATTTGATTTTCTCCTTTCACTTATATACTTAAAAAAAGTTGTGGACCCTTTACTTACGGACTAGGCCATATTATCTTCAGCCTGTGCCTTTGCACATCTGATCACCTTCTTGGCCTTCTTCCTTCTGACTAGATACACCTTTGTCTTCATTATTCTGAGTCTGCTTATATTTCCTAAATGCCCTCTTTTTTGCTGTCACACTAGTTGATACTTCTTTTGTGAACCATACTGGCTTCCTTTTCCATGTGCTTTTTCCTAACCGTTTGGATATAAAGATCTGTTGCTTTCATTATTGCACTTTTTCCACCTCTCCTGCACTCATACTTGCCAACTCTCCCTCATTGTCAGGGAGACTCCCTGAAATAGTAGCAATCTCCCTGCCTCCCTGAACAGGCTGCCAATCTCCCTGATTGCACCTTAACCCCATTATGAAGCTGTTCTATATAAAAAAAAAAATGATATGTACATTCAAATGGGATCATTCATATAATTTCTATGCATTGTTATAAGGCACAATGATCCCTATGTCTACAGGCATTTTCTGATAAGTATCAATCAGTGTGTTTTCAATTAACAAATAGATCTTACTAACTACTATTGGGCTCGTTTTACATTTGGATATGTCAGTTTATGGCACATCTCTCAGATGTAGCAGTACATACCCACTTTACCGCCGCGCTCATAGGTGCTGCTTTCACAATCTCCCTGAAATGCTTTTTCAAAAGTAGGCAAGTATGCCTGCACTCCTTCCAAGTTCCTCAAAGATGTGTGTAATGAGATCCCTGTCTGACCCTTAAGCTGGCCACACACTAGACCATCTTGCAGCC
The DNA here is from genome assembly GCA_031769625.1 of Taudactylus pleione. Lineage (NCBI taxonomy): Eukaryota > Metazoa > Chordata > Amphibia > Anura > Myobatrachidae > Taudactylus > Taudactylus pleione. The sequence goes on along the minus strand of JAUIMM010000015.1, from coordinate 41,446,303 downwards.
AACTAGTTGATTGGTTGGAATGAAAATCTGGTATGGTATGAAAGCAAATGACAATCAGCAATTTGCTCCCAAACGCCGGAAAATGGACAAAACTGTCCAACAAATTGTAAACAAATTGTTTACATCAAACTAGGGGTGAGCAGGTTCGGATTTCGGAAATCCGAGCCCCCCCCCCGATCCGAGTCAGGCTCGACTTTTCCCGCCTGACTCAGATCTGAAATCGAGGCAAAACGTCATCATCCCGCCTTCCGGGTCTCGCGGGTTTTGGATTCTATATAAGGTACCCGCGTCAGCGCCATTTTCTCACTCGGCTGTGGACAGTGAAGAGGGAGGGTGGGAGTTAGGGCTGGCTGGGCTGTGTAGTGTAGTGTAGTGTAGTGTAGTGCAGTGTAGTGTTGTGCTGTGCTGCTGTTGTCCATAGGGGCTGTGTCCACTCCTCCAAAGTTCATAGGGGCTGGCTGTACTGTGTTGTGCAGTCAGTTGTCCATAGGGGCTGTGTCCCAGTCCTAAAGGGGTGCTGTAGTGTTGTCCAGGGGGTGCTCTGTCCATCAGGGGTGCTCCCCCCAAGTGCAAAAAAATAAATATTTTTTCTGTGTTTGTGAATTGTGTGCACAGTAGCCGCACGTGCATCAACAAAGCAGCGCCAAGCGTGCGCCTGTGTCTCATAAGTAAAGGGCCGGCTGGCTTGTCCGTTAAAGGGTGCTGTAACCCCCAAAGGGCACTCCAAACAAAATAAAAAAATATTTTCTGTGTTTGTGAATTGTGTGCACTGTGGCTGCACGTGCATCAACAAAGGAGCAGCGCCAAGCGAGCGCCTGTGTCCCATAAGTAAAGGGTCGGCTGGCTCATTTCTTAAAGGGTGGTGTAACCCACAAAGTGCACTAGTCTCCAACAAAAATAAAAAATTATTTTCTGTTTGTGTGCTCCTTAGCCACACGTATATATCAATATAACATAAATGGAGGACCAAACTTTCTCCGATAAAAATAAAATAGGGAAAGATCAAGAACCACTTCCTCCTAGTGCTGAAGCTGCTGCCACTAGTCATGACATAGACGATAACATGCCATCAATGTTGTCTGCCAAGGCCGATGCCCAATGTCATAATAGAGGGCACATACAATCCCAAATGACATAGTTCAGGAAAATGACCTTAAAAAAAACATTTAAATCATCTGAGGAGAAACGTAAACTTGCCAATATGCCATTTCTGACACGGAGTGGCAAGGAACGGCTAAGGTCTATCCCTATGTTCATGACTAGCGGTTCAGCTTCACATGACGATGGAAGCCCTCATCCCACTAAAAAAATCAAACGAGTTAAGTTGGAAAAAGCATAGCGAAGAACTGTGCGTTCTAAGAAGATATCACAAATCCCCAAGGAGAGTCCAAGTGTGGTGGCGGTTGCGATGTCTGACCTTCCCAGCACTGGATGGGAAGAGGTGGCTCTTTCCACCATTTGCACGCCCTCTGCAAGTACTGAAAGGAGCACCCACAGTCCACTTGCTGATATGCAAATTGAAGATGTCACTGTTGAAGTACAACAGGATGAGGATATTGGTGTAGCTGCCGCTGAGGAGGAAGTTGGCGAGGAGGATTCTGATGGTGATATGGTTTGTTTAAATCAGGCTCCGGGGGAGACAGTTGTTGTCCGTGGGATGAAAAAGCCCATCACGGTCATGCCTGGGCAAAAGACCAAACACTCCACCTCTTTGGTCTGGCAATATTTTCTATCGAAATCCAGACAACAACTGTCTTACCATATGTAAAGGTGAAATAAGTAGGGGTAGGGACGTTAACCACCTAGGAACATCCTCCCTTATATGTCACCTGCAGCGCGTTCATAAAAAGTTACTGTCAAGTTCAGAAACTTTGGCTAAGACCGTAAGCAGTCCAGGGACACCTAAATCCCTTTGTCCTGTTGTATCCAAGCACCTGCAAACCACACCGTCAACTCCCTCCTCGTCAATTTCCTCCTTAGCCAGGATCGGAAGTAGTCCTGCAGGCCATGTCACTGGCATGACTGACTCTCCTATCCGGGATTCCTCCGGAGGATCCTGCATTGCTACGCCTTCTGCTGCCGCTGTTGCTGCTGCTGGGAGTCATTCGTCATCCCAGAGAGGAAGTAGGAACAACACTACTTTTACTAAACAATTGACCCTCCAACAGTCCTTAGCGAGGAGGATGAAGTACGACAGCAGTCATCCTGAAGCAAAACGTATAACTGAGGCCTTGACTGCTATGTTGGTGTTAGACGTGCGTCCGGTATCCGCCATTAGTGCAGTGGGATTTAGACAATTGATGGAGGTAGTGTGTCCCCGGTTCCAAATCCTGTCTAGATTCCACTTCACTAGGCAGGCGATACCGAGACTGTACAGAAATGTCAGAAAAAGTGTCCTCAGTGTCCTGAAAAATGCGGTTGTACCCAATGTCCACTTAACCACGTGGACAAGTGGAACAGAGACAAGTGGACAAGTGGAACAGGGCAGACTAAGGACTATATGACTGTGACAGCCCACTGGGTAGATGTATCACCTTACGCAGCAACAACAGCAGCGTCACCAGTAGCAGCATCTCAGAAACGCCAGCTCGTTCCAAGGCAGGCTACGCTGTGTATCACCTGTTTCAGTAAGAGGCACACCGCCGACAACCTCTTAGAGAAACTGAGGGAAATCATCGCCCAGTGGCTTACCCCACTTAGACTCTCCTGGGGATTTGTGATATCTGACAACGCCACCAATATTTTGCGGGCATTACATCTGGGCAAATTCCAGCACGTCCCATGTTTTGCTCACACAATAAACTTGGTGGTGCAGAATTTTCTGAAAAGTGACATGGGCGTGCAGGAGACGCTTTGGGTGGGCCGAAAAATTTCTGCCCACTTTCGCCATTCAGCGACTGCGTGCCGAAGACTGGAGCGCCAGCAAACACTCTTGAACCTGCCCTGCCATCACCTGAAGCAAGAGGTTGTGACGCGGTGGAACTCAACCCTCTATATGCTTCAGAGGATGGAGGAGCAGCAAAAGGCCATTCAAGCCTATACATCCACCTATGACATAGGCAAAGGAGGGGGTATGCACCTGACTCAAGCGCAGTGGAGAATGATTTCCGTGTTGTGCAAGGTTCTCCAGCCCTTCGAACTTGCCACACGTGAAGTCAGTTCAGACACTGCCAGCTTGAGTCAGGTCATTCCCCTCATCAGGCTTTTGCAGAAGCAGCTGGAGAAAGTGAAGGAGGAGCTAAGACGGAGCGATTCCGCTCTGCATGTGGGACTTGTGGATGAAGCCCTTCTTTCGCTTTGCCAGGATTCCAGGGTGGTCAATCTGTTGAAATCAGCCCACTACATTTTGGGCACCGTACTCGATCCTAGGTTTAAAGCCTATGTGGTGTCTCTCTTTCGGGCCGACACAAGCCTGCAGAGGTGCAAAGACCTGCTGGTGAAAACACTGTCAGCTGAAGCGGAACGTGACACGTCAACAGCTCCTTCTTCATTTTCTCCCGCAACTTGGGGTGCCAGGAAAAAACTTAGGTATCCTAAGCAACCCGCTGCCGGTGATGCAGGGCAGGCAAGACCAAGTTTGGACATCTGGTCCGGACTGAAGGACCTGGCAACAATTTCTGACATGTCTACTGTCACTGCATATGATACTGTGACCATTGACAGAATGGTGGAGGATTACATCGGTGACAGCATCCAAGTAGGCATGTCAGACAGTCCGTTCCTGTACTGGCAGAAAAAGAGGCAATTTGGAGGCCCCTGTACGAACTGGCTCTATTTTTACCTGAGTTGCACCCCCTCCAGTGTGTACTCCGAAAGAGTGTTTAGTGCAGCCGGGAACCTTGTCAGCGAAAGGCGTAGGAGGTTGCTTCCACAAAATGTGAAGAAGATGATGTTCATAAAAATGAATTATCAACTCTTCCAGGGAGACCAGCCTCCAGAACGTACAGAGGGACCTGTGGTTGTGGATTCCAGCAGGGACGAGTTAATACTCTGTGAGGATGAGGATGTACACAACACTGAAGAGGGTGAGAAATCGGTGGATGAGGACGACATCTTGCCTCCGTAGAGCCAGTTTGTGCAGGGACAGATTAATTTCCAGCTTGTTTTGTGGGGGCCCAAACGAACCAATAATTTCAGCCACAGTCGTGTGGCAGACCCTGGCGCTGAAATGATTGGTTTCTTAAAGTGTGCATGTCCTGTTTATACAACATAAGGGTGGGTGGGAGGGCCCAAGAACAATTCCATCTTGCACCTCTTTTTTTTCTTTGCATTATGTACTGTTTGGGGCCTAGTTTTTCAAACTGCCATCCTGTCTGCCACTGCAGTGCCACTACTAGATGGGCCACGTGTTTGTGCCGCCCACTCGTATCTCTTAGCATAGTCATCCATCTACCTCAGTGCAACCTTTTGGACATAAAAACACTATTGTGAGGTGTTCAGAATAGACTGGAAATGAGTGGAAATTAAGGTTATTGAGGTTAATAATAGCATAGGAGCAGAAAATTCTGTGATTTTAGCTGTTTTTATGCTTTTTAAAAAAAAAAATACAGATCCAAAACACAAAACCCAGAACCCAAAACACGGAAGGGTGGTTTTGGCAAAACCATTCCAGATCCAAAACACGAAGAAAGATCCAGAACCAAAACCAAAACACAAAACACGAAAAGTGGCCGGTGCACGCCCCTAGATCAAACATTTAACAAACTTGTCTGACGACCATTTTCATCTGTTTTCTGGCATTTAGGAGCAACTTGCTGATCATCAGTTACTCTCATACGTTACTAGATTTTCATTCCAACCAATCAACTAATTGGAAGAAAGTTGGTCTAGTGTGTGGCCAGCTTTAGTTCACAGACCTGCTTAGAATTCTTATGCTAACAAACTTTTAGAATTGCATTGGTATGTGATTGCAGATGTAAATAACAAAACTGCTTGTTTGTCCAGATGGGCAGAGGCTTTAATAGCAGAAATGTTGTTTGCACATCCCACCAAGAAGACCTACATCTGTGCTGTGTTGTACTTAAAGAGTAGCATGTATTGGTGTCTATATATACTGTATACTGCATATGCAGGCTTAGTTGTCAGATGTCAGTAATAGGTCAGTGTTTCATCCAGCATAATAACCTTTCAAGCTGATGACTTGGAGATAAAGTAATTCTCCGTTTTATACCTATATGTCTGCTGATATATTTGTTTGTCTATAAAATTCGTACTCAAGAAGATTTAGGGATTTCACAGTTTTTCATCCATTCTGTTTCTGTAGCGATTACCTGGAGCTGGCTTCAGCAACAGAAAAAATCATTGATCCCTATCCACTAATGGATAACGTACACATGATGGGAGGAAAATCTGCCCCCATGACATTAGTAAGAATGACCACTAAACTGTGTTTGTATATTTGTAATATCTCACTAAAGCCTGTATAGTGGCGTCTCACTGGCACTTTACACTGTACATTTAAAGTGTCTAATCTTTCCCAATAAAAATGATTAGTTACTGTGTTTAAGCACTCTTTTTCCACTGTGTGACAGCCATCCTTAAATTGGGTTACAGAAATAAACGTTTATTTTATTTAACTGGTTTTCTAATCTTGGCAATTTGAATGTACATATACAGTGTGTGTGTGTGTGTGTGTGTGTGTATGGATGTGTATATGTATGTGTATATATATATATATATATATATATATTATGCTAGATACAATGTACAATCTGTTTAAATAAGAGTTTCATATTTTATATAAGATTATCCGCTAAATACGATGAAGGGGTAATGAGCCATTACAATTTATTAATGGTGGCATGGCACACCACATCTCCTGTGTTACATCGTCCCGACATTGTGTATTAAATGCATAATGTTAGGCTAACGTAGGTATAGGAGATGTGCGTTCTGCATATTACTTGTAACTTGCTCTGAATCATGCACTCTTACATTGTATGTAATTGAATTGACCCCTAGGAATCTGGTTTTGGCTCTAAGGAATCCAGTGGAGATTGCAGCTGTTTTTTGTTTTTCAAAATAAGCTGTCCTGTTACACTGTGATCTGCTTGAAAATAAATAGTGCTGAAAACAATGTTTTGTTGTTATAAGAAGAGGGTTTATTTTTATTTTATACATGGAAAAAGTAAAGTTGTTCCTGGCTTGGTAAAAAGAATGATTATGCAGACACTGGCTTATAGGGAGGTATTGTCCTCACAGTGGGCACTTCCAGATGAGACAGCTGCTTTCATTTGGGTAATGTATCATCTTCTAAATCCATTACTACATGGCTGGCAAGCCAAAGGACAGATTAACAATTCACAAATGACTAGTGAGTTTTATATCTTGGATATACACTGCCTTGAATCATGCATAGTAATCTAATCTACTAGGCCACATGCAGGGTGATTTTCATATAGTGTCATGGTCTGACAGACACAATACATTTAGGTACACTTGCAGACAAATGCTAAATGCCGAACAGTTTCTGTGGGTCACTGCACATTGTGCACCTAAATGCTCATAGATGAGACCTATTGAATACTATAGTCCAGTGTTGTAGTTTACATCAGTCAATGTGAATATCTTACAGCTCATGTTTTCAGCATTTCTTTATGCACCGATGACTTACTCTACTTGGCTGACTCAGTTAATAGCCTACCTGATTCTAGCTAAAGAAATCCTGAAAACAAGCTGTTAGTCACATATTTGCACTATAGACAATGTTAGATTGTAAGCTTGCGAGCAGGGCCTTCCTACCTATATATCTGTCTGTTATTACCCAGTTTTGTTCTATCAATGTTGACAATTGTAAAGCGCAACGGAATATGCTGCGCTATATAAGAAACTGTTAATAAATAAAAATAAATGTTAGGTTAAGGCCTAATGTTGGGTACACACTGGCCGATCAATTGATCGGCCAATATATCTGCTGGCCGTCGGCCAGTGTGTACAGACGATATATCTGTCCATCTGCAAGTGTGTATTTGTGGTCTGCAGACTGCCCATACACACACAGCGTTAGCCACCGGTAGGGGGACGGCCCCAACCCACCTCCCTGCCAGCGGGACCCGCGGCTGCGGAATAGATTATGGTTGTTCAGTGTGTATGAACGACCATCATCTAAAGATATATCTGCAGATCACTCGATCTGCAGTTATAACTTTCAGGTGTGTACCCACCTTTAAGGCTGTTGCTTAAACTGCCCTAATTATAAGTTACAGTTGTACTCATTCAAAATGATAAAAATCTACTCCCTTTTTTTTATTTTTTATTATTATTATTATTATTATTATTATTACAATACTTGTTGGTTTATGATCTGGAGAACTCCCTGCCAGCAGATGTGACTGAAGATACCACCATGCCCATCTTTTACCAATAGACGCCTCCCCCTGGCTCTTTTGCCTTTCTCATTAGAGCTACCTCCCATAAACTGCAGACCGCCCGTACACACCTGTCGATGGACAGATATGTCTGCAGACATATTTGTCCATTGGCTGTGCAGCACAGCCAATGTTATATGTCTGTGAACACCGGCGTACACAGACATATCACGGGTACACACTGCCCGACGGGCAGCAGAAACATTAGCCAATCAGTTGATCGGCCAATGTATCTGTCAGTGTGTACCCAACTTAACACTGCCTGCCTGCTGTTGCCCAGATTTTTTTTTATTGTGGACCTTACTCTGTCTTAAGGGTAGGTGTATCAACACTGTATGATAGATAATGTGGAGCAGTTGCAGGGGCGTATTAAGAGAAGAGGTGGCCCGTGTTCATTCCCCGTCCGGGGCCTCCTCTCTCCCCGGAGGCCGGCAGCGCAGTGACGAAGCAGTACTAGTCTGTGCCCAGAGTCTACTACGCATGCGCAGGTCACCAGGAAAATGGTGCGGATGCCATTTTCCCAGCGATTTCTTAACTGCGCATGAGCAAAATGCTGGAAAAATGACAGACTCCCCCATTTTCCCGGAGTTTTGTGTAGTGCTGCTACAGTCAACATGGGACTTCGGAGAGGTAAGCATAAAAAATATGGGTGCAGTGTGGGATCCCTGGACCCAGGGGCCCCGTGTGCACCACATAGCAAGCTATGATCTATATCACACTATATAGTCAGACACGTAACCACTTAGCCGTACACCCTAGCATCGGCCCTGGCTGCGATTTATTTCTCCCAGACCTGTCCCTCCTCTCTTCTCCATCCTTCTCCTCCTACTATCCCTCATGTCACTTGTTTGACTGACATCCAGCAACAAGCGTATCTAGCGCACTCATACTCTGCTGATGAAAAAGAATGGGAACAGTCCACAGGATAGATATATAAATAAATGAAGTGCAGTAAGGATAATGACAGATAATAAGGTTGCAGTGCGGGAGATGTATTATAGTGACGCACATCATGCCGCTATAACTCATCTGGCTTCGCCTCATTACCGAGGAGAGGCAGGAAGCAGTACTGACCAGATGCAGTTGCAACTGCGGCTCTGTGTGTGCACGGACTCTGGCCGCATGCATCATTCGACTTACTCATGCAAAATAGAAAAAGAAAACACTCATCTTGCCCAGCATCGACATTGCATCCTGCTCAGAATCAGGCCCATAATGATGAGGGAATGTTTTGGCCAAGTAAAGTAAATAGAGTGATGTGGTTGAAAGGCATTTTAGCATGGATGTATCGGAAGAGGAGGGGAGCCTGAAACCAGTATCTTGCCTAAGCGCCATGAGGTGGTGTTCTGGCTCTGCCTATACTCTACATTCATATTATCCTAAGATCCTTGCTGTCACTAGTATAACCCACGACCGGCACACTGCAGGAGTTACTCACCCGTGTATTTCTTCCTAGGTAATAGTAGATTTTTGGTAGTAGACTGCATTCATTGGGAAGCTGTCAATGGAGGGCTTCATAGACGACAACAAATACAATACTTTATGGTTATTTGTAATCTCTCAGCAGAAGGGTTTATCTCCCAGCACAGATGGTGTATTGGTTATGTTTACTGTCTCACAGCACTGAGGTCTTGGGTTCAATTCCCACCACAACCCTAACTGTGTGGAGTTTGTATATTCTCCCTGTGCTTATGTGTGTGGGTTTCCTCTGGAGCAGGGACTGATATGAATGCCCAAATGTTCTCTGTAAAGCACTGTGGACTATGGGCCTGACCCGTACTGTGTATGTGCAGTATGGGTCCTGCGTGAACGTACGCAGAGCAGCAGACTATTAGTGATTGGCAGTCTGCTGCCATTTGGGGGCGGGGAGGGGGCAGCGACGACGACCTCCATTTCCAGAAACTGAGGCGAGTTTCCGCCATTGAGAGGGAGGGAAGAGGCCAGGCTGACGAAGATTTCCTGGCCTCTGTGTTGTAACTGCGGCTGCCGGCTTGCGTGATCCCATGGGTCACTTAGAAGGCCAATGTTATCCTGCTGCATAACCATATTTGCAAAGACGGAATTGCAAAGCCTTTGCAATTTCGTCCTAAACTGAATAAGGTCCTATGTGTGTGCTATATAAATAAGCAGTAATAAATAGCGACTGGCTTCCAGGATATATTGGCAGTTTTATATTGTACCTTAAAAAATAAGTATAATCTATATAAATGCTTTGGAAACTATATTGAAGAGCAATTTTCACGTAACTTGCAGTGATCTCCTGGAGTTTTACAATTTGTATTTAATTGCACAAGATACTTTTTATAAACAATACAGTTCCTCTGTTATGTATGTATGTACATCTTTCTAATGCTGGCCATACGCTACAATTATCAGGGCGATCCGCCTGATATCGGCGGATCGCCCCGATAATTGTAGCGTGCGGGCGACTGAGGGTTAAATAGTGCTCGGTCGGGCATGCAGGATTGTCCAGCATGCCCGTCCGCTGCGATATTTACCCGGTAACTGTCGGCCGCATCGGGCAGTGTATGCCCAGCGCGGCCGACAGACAGACATTTCCTGTGTTCCTTCCTACGGAAGGAACAGGGAAATGTCTCCTCCCCCGGGGGCGGAGCGCGGATGTCGGGCTATACACTGTGAGATTTCTCTCACAGTGTATGCCGGCGATATCTGCGGCTGGCAGCCGGCCAGATAAAATGTCTGTTGGTCTGACAGACATTTTATCTGGCTGTGTATGCCCAGCATAAGTTATGTAGTGGAAAATATTTAATTTAATTGTAAATAACAAAAGTGTCTTTAATTGGGACAGCCATTGATTTGGAAGTGATGTGGGAACTACATAAACACGGAAAACAACATTCGTGCAGATCCCAAAATGGTGCGATTGTATATACAATCGCTATGCATGTAAATATCACAGAACTTTGCCTCCTTGTTGATGGTTTTGCTTTAAACAATATTTTTCAGGATATTGTATTTTTTTTTTTATTGGAATAAATATTCTTTTTTTTTGGTATATTTCCTGTTGTAGTATTAGGAGCAGAAGATGTTTAGTGCTGCTATAAGGCATCCTGCAAGGCCCCTTTATATCAGACTGTGCTCATCCTATGTTAAACAAACACGGTAAGTCTGTTTGAGTGGATTTATATACACTGATATTTCTTTCCTTTTTAGCATGTTCTTACAAATTAACGTTGAAAACCTAATGAAAAAAAACATTTTTCTCTTTCTGAATGTGCATTTCCCACACAGAGACCTAGCATACTCTTTCTGTATATCTGTTATAGCTAAAAATGCATATATAGTAAGGTCATTTAGCGTAACAAAAAAATTCATGTATCTATATGTAATATACATACAGTAAATAGTTCAAGGAAAGGAAATTATCTTGCACAAAAATTGAAAGATAGTCTTTCAGTATTAGCTGATATATGTTGTGAGAAGTATTATACAGACCCTTTTCAGGAAAGATCTTGTTGAAAAGAAAAATATAATAACACATGAGACGCTAAAGTAACTTGTAAACTATCAGCCTTAACGCTTTCCTTCTCCATCCTTCATTTTCCTCTTCTTACAGTTAAGTTGTCAGAGTATTGCTGACATGAACGTACTGGAAATGCCCCCCAAAAATCCACTCATACTTCCTTTTTCTATTATGTCGTACGCGTACAGTCTCAAGTTCAATTGCACAATTAGCAAAATGCACTAGATCAGACTGCTCTGTTTAAAAACTTGCCTGTCTGTCAATGTCACCGAGAGAATGGAACTATCAAAATGAAAGCGCTTTAAAAGGTTTTATATTTCATGCTGTCATTCTGAAAAACTTAGTCTCATTACTATCTAAACTTGGTAGTATTTTATTTCACTACTTTAAAATATCTGTGGAACCATAAAATCTGTGATTACCGCTTCTAATTGGTTCTTCCACATACAACCACCCAGGGCTGTAACTAGAGGTGTGCAAGCAGTGCCACCACCCAGGGCATAAATCCGAAGGGGCGGTACATTGCCCCAGTTTCCCCTGTACCTACCTTGCAGTCTGCAGAAAAGTTGCACAGGTGTGTCCTTTTGCACACAGCTTCACTGTACAGGCCTCTTTTAATGTCACATATGCAGAGGGAAGGAGGGGTGGGGGTTGGGGTCAGCTAAACCAGGGTGCAGTAGTGCAAAAAAAGGTTTCTAATAAGGGTGCGCAACACCTGCAGCCTACCCACCACACAGGAAAAAGAGTGTCACCACACTCTTACTAACATTTAAATCCTAAAAATACCCAGAGCATGGGATGGCACTGGATATAACTAGAGATGAGCGGGTTTGGATCTCAGAGATCCGAACCCACCGGAATTTCGAGGATCCAGGGCGATCCGAGCGCAGCCTGCCCCGAATCCCTGACCTGAGGCAAAACCTTGCAACCCCTCTGTTGAGTCGCGAGGTTTTGTTTTGAGCAGGCTTAATGCTGATTGGCTGAGAGAGCCGTCTGTGACAGCTCTCAGCCAGTCAGCGTTAAGCCCATTGAAAACAGCACAAAGGAGGAAAAGAAGATGGTTGCCGGCACCCCCCCTGGCAGCATCCCCTGCTGCCGACACCACCGCTGCCGACACTCCTACACTGCTGCCCACCGTACTGAGTACAGCGTCGGTGACCCCCACACTGCCGACACTCCCACACTGAGGACACCACCAGCACCCCTGCACTGCCGACACAGTCAGCAAACCTGCACTGCGGACACCGCTGGCACCCCCGCTCTTCCGGCACCCTGCATTGAGAACACCCCTGCACTGCCTACACAGTCAGCAAATCTGCACTGAGGACACCGCTGGCACCCCCGCTCTGCCGGCACCCTGCATTGAGAACACCCCTGCACTGCCGACACAGTCAGCAAACCTGCAATGAGGACACCGCTGGCACCTCCACTCTGCCGACACCGCCGATACCCTACACTGAGAACACTGCCAGCACTGCCATTCCATGTACTGAGGACACCCCCAGCAACCCCCGCACTGCCAACACAGCCAGCAAACCTGCAATGAGGACACCGCTGGCACCCCGGCACTGCCGACACAGCCAGCAAACCTGCAATGAGGACACCGCTGGCACCCCGGCACTGCCGACACAGCCAGCAAACCTGCACTACAGACACCGCTGGCACCCCCGCACTGCTGACATCACCGGTACCCTTCACTGAGGACACTGCCAGCACCGCAGCACTGCCATTCCATGTACTGTGGACACCGTCAGCAACCCCGCTCTGCTGTCACAGTAAGTGCACTATTGGTGTATCCAACCCATACTGTATAACGCACTGTATCCGTGTTGGAAATTAGAAACTGAAGTGTCACATGTTAGTGCCGCCCACTGTGTCACTTAGCTTAGTCAGACAGCTAGCTAGCTGGATGCAACCTTTTGGCCTTCAGTAGATAAAGCAAATAATATTGTGAGGTGGTCAAAATTGATTGGAAATTACTGGAAATAAATGTTATTGAGGTTAATTATACTGTAGGAACAAAAACAGGCCCATTTTATGTGATTTTAGCTGTTTTTATGATTTTTTAAGAGAAAATCCAGATCCAAAACTAAAACACGAAAACAAACCACGGAGGTGAGGTTTTGGCAAAACCAATCCAGATCCAAAACCAAAGCACGCGGGTCGGCGCACATTTCTAGATATAACAGATTTGTATACAGATTGTGAAAGAAGGAATAAAAATGAGTGATACTCAATCCTTTATACTGTTTTTGAAGGTGATTCGTTCACGTTATGTGGAGCAATAGTCATAGTTCATTTATAAGGAGTTCAAACCGTCCTAATATTCTCCACAAAATATATGTAAAAAACCACACAAACACACAAAATTTTTAGTAAAAAAGTCGCTATAAGGGTCCTTCCAAATAAACAGTGATTCCCCAGAAATTTATGACCATAACGTACCCCAACTTACAACATGGCAAGTGGGGGGTAATCACATCAAGGTATCTTTACCCTCTCACTCCCAAATATCAAAGAGGAACTGGCCAAGCAGCCCAATGGAAAAAAAAAAGTGATGGATGCGTACCCTACTTACATGCAGGGTAATATAATGCTGCTCATCAAGGTTTATTTTCACACCTTCCCAATTTTCATAAATATACTTCAGAAATCCATCCTTCTCATATGTGGTACCATACACAAATAGGGAAAATGAAGTCTGTGTCATAAATGATACATTTTAATATATGATGTAAACATAAAACACATAGAAATGACTGCAATATGGAAGCTATCGACCTGTGATGGATTTCCGGAAATCCAAAGTCCATAAATAGCAAAGAGGTTCCAAATGATTCTTGTAGTAAAGTTCATGTGAAAGAAAAAATTGTCCTGTTAACCTGACGCATTTCGATCCACTCCTGTGGGTCTTCCTCAAGGTATATGGGACAAATTGGTTAGGGTATTTAAGATGCCCTGTTTGCAATCGAAATCAATTATGCATAAAACCTGATTAACTACATAACCCCTACCTGTGTATACATGATATATCAGGGGGTGAACCTAAGTAACTTGGCAATACTATACATGTTCTCACTCCACATGTTACTATCCTGGCCAGGGTAATTACGTCATATCCTGAATAAAAAGAAACCAATAGGCAACGGCTTCGTGCAACACTGGGTGCTTGAGTCTTTCAGTCATCACTGTTGGCCAAAAATTTGCTCGCTGGCGGCTCTTATCATACTTCTGATGAAGACTTGTGTAGTTCCAGAGTCGGAGAGACAATGGATACGGAATATATTCCCCTCATGCACCTTCCCGGAAGTGATATCTTAAATCTGCTTACACATTTCCAGTGTCTAGCGGTGCATTGTTTTGTCCGTTGCCCTAGTTACAATGAAAGTAACGTCCTTTATTAGCTGACGTACTCCCGATGTTTAACGGTACTTTGTTTATTCGTTGCCCGGGTTACCATCTATCAATTTAAAGAGAATTATATTTTAAAATCATGTGCAAAATACAAAAAAAGAGTTTAAAATTAGAATCTACTCCATATTATGATAAAGTGGACATAAAATAAATCCTAAAATATACTAGTCATAATAAAATAACCCTATCATTGAGGGTTCAACATACTAAAAAACATATTTTATATGTTTTTCACATATATTTATATGTAAAAAGGGGAATAAATAACCTGAATACAAAGAACACTCATATACCCATATATAAGTATTGGTGTGCACCAATCACACACTATAAAAGAGTAATCTACATGGAATAATGTAAAAACACAATAAAGTGCATGTGGGTTAATATAGCCGGGGGTCACATAGCTATAAGAAGAATATAAAAGATAAAAACAAAGTAAAAAAATTATGCGGAAAATGGCCCTATTACAAAAACCACTTAAACTCGGTCCTGATTAAGGCTCGTAGGTGCTAAGGTTTTATAATTATAGATAAATTTAATTTCCTCCCTAGCAATACTAGCTACTTTGTCACCGCACCTAATGGAATTTTTTATAAATTTTATGCCATAAAAGTTCTTTATTTCATCCGTAGAACAGTTGTGAGCTGTCTTGAAGTGTGCGGATAATGAATGGCCCGCCTTGCGCAGTGCATAGACTTCGGCCAGGACTCTGAGGAGGAGTCGGATCGTGGACTTGTATATCCTGGGCCTATTTCTTACTGTACTCATACTGTCCTCACTCCCTGTCCCAATATGTGCGCTGTCCTCCCTCACTGTCCCCATGTGTGCTGTCCTCCCTCCCTGTCCCCCTGTGTGCTCTGTCTTCCCTCCCGGTCCCCCTGTGTGCCCTGTCTTCTCTCCTTGTCCCCCTGTGTGCCCTGTCTTCCCTCCCTGTCCCCCTGTGTGCCCTGTCTTCCCTCCCTGTCCCCCTGTGTGCCCTGTCTTACATCCCTGTCCCCCTGTGTGCTCTGTCTTACATCCCTGTTCCCCTGTGTGCGTTGTCCTACCTCCCCTGTCCCCCTGTATATACTGTCCTTCCTGCCTGTCCCCCTGTGTGCATGGTCCTGCTGTGTGTATCCCACTACCCCTGTGTGCCTCACAGGAAGTGAAAAGTTCAGGGCTAAAGGGAGAGAGTATGAGTGGTGTAAGTACTGGAAGAAGGAAGAGGAGCAGGGGTGACGTGAGACATTAAGGAAATGCTGACACAACCATTTTTTGAGTGGCCACATTCTTTTTTCTTTTTTTTTGTACACGCACCTATGGCGCATGCACAGACTTCCACCATGCCCCCACTTCAAAATTTCCACTTTGACCACTGGTTGTGCCACAAACAATGGAGCCCCAGATGGGTCCCGTTTCATAATGGGCAATCAAGCCAGGACTGAAAACATAATCTTTCTGCTATTCCCTATTTTCTCATCACAGTCACAGCACTGTCCTCTATAATAATAGTATCTGTAACAGCCCATTGACTATACCCTGCCCTGAAAATGGGCATTATCATTTTAGCTCCTCTATCAGGATATCAACCAATCAATGAAACGGTCAATCAGTCAATCAATCACATTTTTTGTTCATCCAGGCAAACTCCATTGGGCAAGCTTATCATATTACACAAGTTAAATAATAATATAGTTATGTACAGACAAATAAACCGTACAGCTTGGCCTGTAACAGATCGGATAAATAAAAGTACACTCTAGTTCATCTTCTAGATGAGATCAGGTTAAACACACAGAGGGATCGATGAAGGTGAATTGCTCAATCTCACTCTGTACTTGCACATTTTTGTACATATGGCCACACTTACTCATGCTGCTGGCCGACTCGCAGCTCACTGAATAAATCTCAGAGTTCATCAGTTGTGACTGATTTGGAATTGAACATTTGTGGAACACAAGAACAATCAGAAAAGCTTAGCACTTCTGTACGGATCATAAAGGTGTCATTTCCTTTTAATCATAATTTTGTTATGGTTTATGCATCTTTAAATTATTTCAAACACATTTTACATCTAAATGCCAGTGTTTTATTTTGTTCCATGAGGGAACACCCATTCACCATTTAATACTCTCAGGAATTTCACAGTGCATTTTGCTCTGGGCAAGATTATATGCTGCTGTTTCCAGCAGGAAAATAATGTGGCTTAGAAATCTGGTGAAATTCAGCTATTTCTGACAATTCGCTGCATTCCTCTGGTATTTTAAAGCATAATTACAGTGTGTATGGGCGTGGCAGAACATTACAATATGCAAATGACTAATTTATTTCCTGTTCTGCTGTAAACTGAGCTTCTTGTGTAGCAATCGCCCGTACTTCTTTTTAGAACACAAAACTACTGTTTAAGTGGTTTTATTATACAGAGAGAGGGCTATACCGGCGTTTCCTCCTTGAACCTTTCAGCCCGAAATAAATTTGTGCAGCATTCAGTAATGTGGTGGTACAAAAATTAAAATATCTTGCTATAAAGTTTCACAAGCTAGTATCCCATGCAATAAGACCGGTACATAAGTACATGCACTATGTATTGCAGCTTGTCTATTGATCTCTGGGCCTGATTCAGAGCCGCTCCGAGCGATGTTCGCACATCTGCGTATGCGTATGGGTCGTAATGCGCATGCGCCAACCAGTCATTGCGGTCGGAAATCGAGCGCTCGCAAAATAGCGAGTGCCTGCTAATTTGAGTGACAGGATGAGGCGTTTGTGGTTGGTAACAGGGGAAGGTGCTTGAAAACGGGGAGTGGTGATCCGAACGCAGGCGTGCCAAACGGTCAAAACGGGCGTTTTAAGGGTGTGCATAATTAACAAAGCAGCGTCATCGACCACGTCACTTGGTTGTTTCTTAGCCTGAACTGTTCGCATGATTGCGGTAGGAAAATCCTACCACAAGCACTGCGAGCAGTTCAGATGCCTTTCGATGTACTCGATTAATCAAATAAATAGCGGAGATGACGTAGGATGCGAACGGCCAGGGGGCGTCTTTACAAAATAGCGAGCGCATGTTTCGTTCGCTCGCTCAGACATAGAGGCGTCAACAGACCGCAAAGAGCGAGCACTCAATTTAAATAGCCAGCCCCTTTTTCTGAACGAGCGAGCGCAAATAGCGTCCGGCTCTGAATCAGACCCACAGTACAATACAGTTACATGCAGAGAATGAGAGCTAGTAAGCAAGGGTTGTATAAAGAGGGCGAGAACCATATTCTACCTAGTAACACACCATCGCAGCGTGCATAAGTCAGCACACAAGAGAACTATTATATCATCAAGACATACAAGTTTATTATTTCTTAGCAAGCGACTGCTAAAATACAAATATTTGAGCAAAGTTTGGCATGTAGGGCGTGTAGTGCAGGACCTGTGCTCTCCATTAGTTTTGCAGCCTTTCATTGGAAAGCAGAGGAAAGTACATTCAGAAGGTGAGAGCAGTGTTTCTGGCAGGAGTTGCAGAGAAGTTATTTTGGGTACTTTCAGCTTGCTGCATATTTTGCTTGTGGGGTGTAATACTAATATACTAATGGAAACATGTCAGTCCAAGGGGGAAATTTAATTAGACCCGATCATTTTGCCGGGCAAATAAAATGGGATTTTAACGCTTGAATTGCCTTCGGGCAATTCAATTAGATCCCGTTTTATACATCAAAAAAATTATCTGTTTTTTGGCGAATACACAGAGGATCCGTGATAAGTTCATGGATCCTATGAGTTAACGCTGGCGCCTGCCCAAAAACAGTTATCGGGGGGGCTGAAGTGGGAAAAAGGAGACTGCTGCCGCTGAGCAGGAGTCTCCTCTCCTCTGCCTGTGCAGGGGTGGGGGAGTGCGATCACACTGATCCAGCCTCCCCTGGATTTGCCCCTGGTCTGAATGACACACAGCGCCCCCCTCCTCAGCGCTGTGGCAAATATCAACTAGCCAGCTTTGAGGCTAATTGAATTAGCCCAGGGGATCAAGTAGACGGTGATAAAGTACCGCGGCTAATTGAATTCCTCTACAAATCTGCTTTGAAGCCACTGGAAAAGTTTTTTGGCCTGATTCAGAGGTGCACGCTATGTCAATGTCGCACGCAAGCAGAGAAAGGCAATTTCAATGGGCGTTCCCGGATGGTACCAGTGGGGTGGCTAGCCAGACGCAGGCACTGTCACGGTCGTTGGCTGCAACCTTTGCAGCAGTTGCACTAACACCGGCTGCCACGTTTGGACGGATAATCTGCCCCGCCATAGGGCTTGTGCAATGTTTGATGGTGTGACCAATGCGTCCAATGGTGCGTCTTAATACGCACTTGGCAGATTAGCACTGCAGCCAGTGTGCATCTCTATACAAATATCATAATGTATTTATTTAGTTTAATAGGAGATGGTTTTGGAGCAAATGTCTAGAACAGGGATAGGCAACATTTTTCTCTTTGGACGCCAGAGATAACTTCTGCAGTGCCACCACCACCACCACCATTACAACATTAGCAGTTCCAGATTTAGGTCCACAAGAGCCCGGAACTGAAATTTATAAAAAGGCCTATTGTTTGCCTCCGCAAGGGGTGTGACTAGTGTGTTTGTGTGTGTGGCTAGCACCATGGAGGGCATAGCTAACGTCTACCGTCAACCATCTCGCTCTCCCTCCTCTTATATGAATAGTGTAATGTAAGAGCCTACAATTGAACAAAGGGAAACATCCCTTGTTGATGTGACCCTAGTATGACAAAAAATAAAAATTCCACAGTGATGTGCCCATTGTTTTAAATAAACTTCCCTTTATTTAAGGAAACTATACTTCAGGTAAGTTTGGACATTAAAAGTCACAATGACAGATTTTCAACATACTTTAATTCAGCCCGTCTCAAATTACATGTACCACTGGTCTCTAGCGGATCCTGTGGGTCTATTTTCATGGGTGGCTTGGAGCTGCAGCTCTACCCACACCTTTGTTAATCCAGCCCTGAATATTAGATGGGTACTAAAAATATTAGTGGTTTAACTGCCCTTCATTTTCAAGCTAGTTTAGTATAGGTTGATCATCTGTAGTCTGCAGATAAATCAATTTGGAGGGGGTTTAGCACCCTTTTGCATCTGTGAGGTAAGAGGGTGGAGCAGGAATGGAGGAGCAGCACACACCACCTAGTGGGAAATGGACTGACCCCCTGCGGGTGCCCCTCAAAACATCCTCATGTGCCTGTGCCAAGGGATGTCTATGCCTGGGCTAGAAAGCGCACTGATCACAATAGGGTAAGAATATACACACCAATCATAACTCCTGTATTTGGAAAGAGACACAGTGGGAGATATATAAAGAGTACTAATGTAGGTACTGTCCATAGTAACCAATCTGCTGTTAGCTATATTTTATTCAGTGCATTCCATAAAATCTATATGCTTGCTATGGGCAACACTACCTTAGAAGGATTGATGCATCTCCCCCACAGTGAGACAGGACAGTAGCCACCTCACTATGGGACAGTGACTGTGGGGTCTATTTACTAAGCAATGTTAGGAGACAGACTCAAAAGTAATAAGATGCCAGCCAATCAGCTCCTAACTGCCCTCTCACAGGCTTGCAAAATGACAGTTGGGAGCTGATTGGCTGGCACCTTAACACTTTTCACTCTGTCTCCTAACACTGCTTAGGAAATAGACCCCTGTATCATGGTGTGGACCTGGCTAGTGCCGTTCCCAACCTCCCTCCCCTCTCATGAAAACACCTGTGTACTGCGAGTGGGACAAACTTTCCAACAGATGGGACAAAAAACTGTTGGGTTAGCAGGATAGTCCCTCAAAAATAGGGACTGTCCCACCTAAATCAGGACAGTTGGGAGGTATGCAGTACTTCTTATATTTTATTATGCTGTCTTACTAGCAATATTATACTGACACTGTAGGATCTGATGCAGCGTTCCACCCAAGCTCATTGTCCAGATGTTTTTTTTTTTTTTTAGCACTGCGGATTCTCCATAGCCGAGCATATGCAATTATGAGCAACTTCCCAACTCAGTCATCTTTCTACCTTTGGCTGGAGAGTTGTTAAAGGGTGGCAACAAGGTGATCACACATAACTAGGTTGAGTGTAAACTGAGTTGTGGGTATGCAGAGATCAGTCTCATTTCAGACGGATCTCTTGCACAAGCTTGCACTGATAATAACGGCTATTGGATGGAGAGAGTCAGCGCAGTCTCATAGATGTGCGCAACTTCGTGTACTGGTGAATATCCATATACATGCACAAAGTGCAAGTGAAATTGTGGCCAACTTGCGTGCAACTCTAAATTGACCCCTTAGTTTTTACCATGTTCTGCTACTTTAGGCTGATGATTTTTGTAACTCTCTTTGAGATGCTTTTGTGTAGCTCTTTATGCCATGTGACAGGTCAGAGTGCTAGCCTCCATTCTGTTATACTGTGTGTAGCTTCTGACAGGCGTTCCGTATAATATTCTCAGCTCTAAAGCCTTAGGTCTTCTTACCCACATATCACAACTTCTGTTCATTTACCACTGTTACAGTGACCTCCTCTACAGAACCTTTATTAATTATCCTGAATAAGTCAATAAGACAGTGCCAAGAAAGTGCTGAAGATCTCTGAGCTAAAAATGAAAATACTGGGTTTAGCTACCTTAATAACTACACATATGACACACCACGTGTTGAGAGATCAGAATAATAGTGTTTACAATACAAATAAATGTGTCTTGGGACGGGAGTGTAACATACTAAAAATAGAAGATATTTATATAAATCATTCAAATGCATCCTGCTGATATCACATGTTATAGGTTTAGGATTTGCAAACGTAATCCTCCCTACATTTTTTAAATTATCTTGTTTTTATTCCTAAACCATTTGTCAAATAATGTAACAGATGTACACAACTGTGATACAAAGCATCATTATTATATTAAAGACCATTTGGGCAATTGCCTCTCTATAAAAGCAAATAATGTCTTTGAAAACATTTTAAGGAAGAAATAATCACCTACTTCTCAATCATACCCCCAGAAGAACATTTTGTAATGCTTATGCACTAAGGCTGACAGTTAGTGCACTGATTGAGTACTCCTAAACACTGCACCTTCATCATACAAAGCAATATATTATTTGTGTGCTACTTCTAATTGGGGACACTTGTTAAGGTAGTTGGCTATGTTCCTGAAGTAGTCAATAGAGATTAAAAATAAAAACAATGGTACCTGCTCCGCATGGAGCTGCAAAGTGAATTCATTTTGGGGACATGCAATCAGCCAATCACAATGGCTTATATCCACTTGGCTGGAGCATGGGAAAACAACTTTGAGTGTGTGTTTACATTTGGAACCCCCTCAAGTTTGACTGAATTAAAGCAAGTCTGCAAAGAAAAGTGGGACAGAGGGCCTGATTCAGAGCTGAACGCTCTTTCCAGAGCGCTCGCTTTAAATCAGGGCCCTCCTACCTTTTTTTGGAGCGTCCTCATGGACGCTCGCATAGCTGTGGGTTACCACCCACAGCTATAGTGAGCGTCCATGATGATGGTCGCGATGGTCTTGAACATCGCGACCATCAGGCTTACGACGGAGACCCTGCGGTAGGGTCTCGCTGCCGCAAGCCCTGGAGTGATTTTGGCTCTATCAGAGCCAAAATCACTCCCACTGACATCACTAGTGATGTCAGTGGGGCCGGCTTGAGACGGTAGGCGTTCAATCAACATCGACAGCACGCCCCCTTTGGAGCGAGACCCGGAGCGATGGAGAGCCCGTCACTCGCCGGGTCTCGCGCATGCGCACGACGGAGCTCCCTCCGTCGTGCGCATGCGCAGTGGGGGAACATCGACCCGCTTGCGAGCGTACTGCTGCTCACGGGCGGGTCTGAATGACCCCCAGAATTCCTTCACAGACTGATCTCCAGTTATCGGAAGCATTTGGTTGCAGTTGTTGCTGCTAAAGGTGGCACAACCAGTTATTAAGTTTAGGGGGGCAATTCATTTTTCAAATGGGTGACATACAATACTGGGCCTGATTCAGACCCGGGCGCGAGCGCTGAGCGCTCGCAACCGGGTCGATGGTGGCCCAGAGCACATGCGAACGACTGAGCCGGCTCCGTCGTGCGCATGCGCGAGACCCGGATAGCGATGGGCACTCCGTCGATCAGGGTCTCGCAAAAAAGGGGGCGAGCTGTCGATGTTGAGTGACAGCTCGCCCCCTTTGGTGGGCGGGCCGGGGGGGGCTGGCTGCCCAAACTGAGGCGTTCCCATGTGAACGCCTGCCATTTGGGGGCGGCCCCACTGACATCACGAGTGATGTCAGTGGAGAGATTCCGGCTCTGTTAGAGACTAAATATCTCTGGGGCTTGCGGCCATGAGACCCTACCACAAGCGTCTCATCGCAAGCCCGATGGTCTTGACCATCGCGACCATCATCATGGCCGCTTGCTATAGCTGTGGGTGGTAACCCACAGCTATGCGAGCGGCCTGGAGGCCGCTCCATAAAAAAAAAAAAGGCGCCCTGATTCAGAGCAAGCGCTCTTTCAGAGCGTCCGGCTCTGAATCAGGGCCTCTGTACAAAAGTTTTAGGCAGGTGTGGAAAAAATGCTGCAAAGTAAGAGTGCTTCAAAAAATAGAAGTATTAATTGTTTATTTTTATTAATTAACAAAATGCAAAGTGAATGAACAGAAGAGAAATTAAATCACACCAATATTTGGTGTGACCACCCTTTGCCTTCAAAACGCATCAATTCTTCTAGGTATACTTGCAAAAGTCAGGGATTTTTGTAGGATTATAGTCAAGTGTATGATTAACCAATCATACCAAACAGGTATAATCATTTTCATATGTAGGTTGAAATACAGTCATTAGCTGAAACAGAAACAACTATGTAGGAGGCTTAAAATTGGGTGAGAAACAGCCAAACTCTGCTACAAAGGTGAGGTTGTGGAAGACCGTTTCATGTCACAGGTCATACACCATGGCAAGGTTGAGCACAGCAACAAGACACAAGGTAGTTATACTGCATCAGCAAGGTCTCTCCCAGGCAAAGATTTCAAAGCAGACTGGGGTTTCAAGATGTGCTTTTCAAGCTCTTTTGAAGAAGCACAAAGAAACGGGCACTGTTGTGGACCGTAGACGCAGTGGTCGGCCAAGGAAACCTTGTGCATCAGATGTAATAGACATTATGCTTATTTCCCTTCGCAATCTGAAGATGTCCAGTAGTGCCATAAGCTCAGAACTTGCAGAAACCAGTAGGACCCAGGTACACCCATCTACTGTTTGGAGAAGTCAGGCCATAAGTGGTCTTCATGGAAGAATTGCGCCCAAAATGCTGTACTTTCGATGTGGAAACAAGACCAAGCAACTCAACTATGCATGAAAACATAGGATCTGGGGTGCAGAAAAATCAACAGGCGCTCTGGACCGATGAGTCAAAATTTTAAATATCTGGCTATAACAGAAGGCAGTTGGTTTGCTGAAGGGCTGGGGAACGGTATAATAATGAGTGTCTGCAAGCAACAGTGAAGCATGGTGGAGGTTCCTTGCAAGTTTTGGGCTGCATTTCAGCAAATGGAGTTGGGGATTTGGACACGATGAATGGTGTCCTCAATGCTGAGAAATGCAGGCAGGTACTTATCCATCATGCAATACTATCAGGGAGGCATCTGACTGGCTCCAAATGTATTCTGCAGCAGGATAACGACCCCAAACATACAGCCAATGTCATTAAGAACTATCTTCAACGTAAAGAAGAACAAGGAGTCCTGGAAGTGATGATATGGTCCCCTGCAGATCTCAACATCATCAAGTCTGTCTGGGATTACATGAAGATACAGAAGGATTTGAGCAAGCCTACATCCACACAAGATCTGTGGTAAGTTCTCCAAAATGTTTGGAACAGCCTCCCTGCTATGTTCCTTCCAAAACAGTATGCAAGTGTACCTAGAAGAATCCATGCTGTTTTGGTGGTCACACCAAATATGGATTTGATTTAAATTTCTCTTCTTTTCATTCACTTTGCATTTTGTTAATTGATAAAAATAAACTATTAAGACCTCTATTTTTGAAAGCATTCTTACTTTGCAGCATTTTTTCCTCACCTGCCTAAAACTTTTGCACAGTATTTATTCCTTAAATAAATGATCATTTGAAAACTTTGCTTACTCAGGTTGTCTTTCTTATATTCAATTTTATTTGAGGATCTGAAACACCTAAGTGTGACATATGCAAAAATAGATGAAATCAGGAAGGGGGTAAAAAACGTTTTCACTGCACTGTATGTGTACTTTGTTTTCTCTCTCTCGTTTCCCACACTTTCTCTGTGCCCGTCAATGCAATTTACCTCGGGCAACGGACATCAACTGCACTGTATGTGTACTTTGTTTTCTCTCTCTCGTTTCCACACTTTCTCTGTGCCCGTCAATGCAATTTACCTCGGGCAACAGACATCAACTGCACTGTATGTGTACTTTGTATTCTCTCTCTCGTTTCCACACTTTCTCTGTGCCCGTCAATGCAATTTACCTCGGGCAACGGACATCAACTGCACTGTATGTGTACTTTGTTTTCTCTCTCTCGTTTCCACACTTTCTCTGTGCCCGTCAATGCAATTTACCTCGGGCAACAGACATCAACTGCACTGTATGTGTACTTTGTATTCTCTCTCTCGTTTCCCACACTTTCTCTGTGCCCGTCAATGCAATTTACCTCGGGCAACGAACATCAACTGCACTGTATGTGTACTTTGTGTTCTCTCTCTCGTTTCCACACTTTCTCTGTGCCCGTCAATGCAATTTACCTCGGGCAACGGACATCAACTGCACTGTATGTGTACTTTGTGTTCTCTCTCTCGTTTCCACACTTTCTCTGTGCCCGTCAATGCAATTTACCTCTGGCAACGGACATCAACTGCACTGTATGTGTACTTTGTGTTCTCTCTCTCGTTTCCACACTTTCTCTGTGCCCGTCAATGCAATTTACCTCTGGCAACGGACATCAGCTGCACTGTATGTGTACTTTGTTTTCTCTCTCTCGTTTCCACACTTTCTCTGTGCCCGTCAATGCAATTTACCTCGGGCAACGAACATCAACTGCACTGTATGTGTACTTTGTGTTCTCTCTCTCGTTTCCACACTTTCTCTGTGCCCGTCAATGCAATTTACCTCGGGCAACAGACATCAACTGCACTGTATGTGTACTTTGTTTTCTCTCTCTCGTTTCCACACTTTCTCTGTGCCCGTCAATGCAATTTACCTCGGGCAACGGACATCAGCTGCACTGTATGTGTACTTTGTTTTCTCTCTCTCGTTTCCACACTTTCTCTGTGCCCGTCAATGCAATTTACCTCGGGCAACGAACATCAACTGCACTGTATGTGTACTTTGTGTTCTCTCTCTTGTTTCCACACTTTCTCTGTGCCCGTCAATGCAATTTACCTCGGGTAACAGACATCAACTGCACTGTATGTGTACTTTGTTTTCTCTCTCTCGTTTCCACACTTTCTCTGTGCCCGTCAATGCAATTTACCTCGGGCAACGAACATCACCTGTTACCGTTGCGGCATCTTGAGCCTTCTTTATTACTCCTGTATCTGCAACTTTTACTGCTAGTTTGGGAGGTGGGTAAAATAAAATCCAGTCTGGGTTTTATGACTGTGGGAGATTTTACTTTTCATTTTGGCACTGCATCTATCAGCGGTGGCACCAAGATTTGATTAAGAAGATTATTGATCATTGAAAAAAATACAATCGGTGCCTGTGTTTTATTATCCCTTATTTTGGAACTACATATTCTAACCATGACTTGTAGCTACACACTAATAATTTCTTGCACTACTTTTACTCTGGCACCAATCATACCATGGATGTCAGAATGAGCTCCAAGAAGACCTGCAATAGTGCATTCTGGAGTAGCTTCATACTTGTTTCAGGTGAGGGCACATTAGTTTAACCTTGCGTCAGGCGCAGCTGGCCTGACAGGTGCCACAAAGCTGTTCTCGCTCACCTATCCGCCACAAGGGGGTGCAGGGGCCTGCCTCTCCTAGTACCTTCCTATCTCTAGGTGCTGTTTGAAGCCCCCCTAGTCAGTTTTCCCGCCGCCTGCGTGGAGTGCAGTAGTGACCTTCCTGGCCTTTCAGGCTCATTGCGCCCGAACTCGTCCGACTTTTGATGGTACTTATTTCTTTTTATTTTCTCACAATTTTGTGTATTTTGCTCATTTTATGAATGAAAATTACAAAGATTGTGGGTATTTTACGGAAATATGTAGGTTTATCCAGGGTGGCCTCTTAGGCACACTGCGCCTCTTAAAATTTAGTATTTTTGTTTTACTTGCTTTAAGGTTAATAAATGTGGTTTTGTGAATCAGATTTCCATATATTCTTTCTTTGTACATCCTAATGAAGGTCACTGATCACTTTAAGAACGTTACAATTGAGTTAATTAGGTGCTAATGACTATTTTATAACAGGTGCCTGAACCTGGGAGTCCCAGCGGTGCGCCTGATGCAGGGTTAATAGTAATAATTTTGTAAAAGTTTTAGTGATGGTTTAATTAGTAATAAATAAGTATTTATTTTAAATGCCAAGATATGCCAGTAATCCTCATTATTTTAAGATTTGTGCATCTGAAAATACACATGTACTAATTATTAATATCCACTAAAATAATTAAGAGAGCCTCTCTTCACTGACTATAGAAAACACCAGAACAAAAGCTTGTGTATTTAACCACTTTTCTTTTTTATTCTAGTAAAAAATAGATAATTGTTTACTATATAATTGCGTTGTTTATTCTTAGATTTCTGTTCGAACTCAAGGAAAATGATGATGTTTGTCGCCAGGCTCTGAATTCAGGATCCTTTTATCTATTCCACAATCTGTCACCACTTGTTCGGAAATCCGGCAACAGTTACTATGCACCGACAGTTAGCTGCACAGGTAAATCACGTCTTGTAGTTCTTCTCTAATACTGTATGTCACTAGGCAAGTGTACATTGACATTACGTGATGTCTAAAGGTGCCCACACATATACCGATGTGCTCACGATACGATTTTGTGGCCAATTTCCTCATGAACTTTCACGGGAGCTCCCTTGCCGTCGTGATCACGTAATCTGTTTTACGATCTCACGATCTATCGGATCGTACGTATCGTGAGATTGGCCATAACAAATCGTGAGTTGAAAACAAAAATAAAACAGGCTCTTGACTATTGGAGGGAAATTTAAATAGCCATAACAATGGGAGGGGCTAGCTAGGGACTATAAACAGCAGGCGTCCTTTAAACTCTGTGTACATTCTGCTCTGCTACTAGATGAGGCTAGGTGTATTCCTGCTGAATCCTGTACATTGCTACTGTGCTCTTTGTATTTGGCTTGCCTTATACAAAGTTTATTCTACCTGCAAGTGTGTGCTACCTACCTGCATTCTATCCTGTTCCTGAATTCTGTACTGATGCGTCCTTATCAGTATAGAGTGTTGGTCGCTGAAGCTGGGGTCCGGGAGATTAGAAAGAGGGCCCAGCGAAGAAGGACGAGAGCATGCTGGACCAAGGAGTGTCTGCTACAAAGGGATACCCGCTCTCACATGTCCCTGCTGATGGAGTTCAAGGAGAACAACCCGGACGACTGTCGGAACTACCTGCGCATGGTTGACGCCAGCTTCCAAGAATTGCTGCATCTGGTGACCCCCCCCCACATCAAGAGACAGGACACAAGGTGGTGGAGGACAATCCCTGCTGAAGACAGACTGGTGGCTACCCTAAGGTACCTGGCTACAGGAAGGTCACTGGAAGACCTGAAGTTTGGGACACTCATCTCACCTCAGTCCTTGGGCGTCATCATTACGGAGACCTGCAAAGTCATCGTAAAAGTGCTACAGTACCATTATTGCAAGGTAAGTTAAAAAAAACACCACACTTTGTTTTCTTGTGTAAAGAAAATTTTTTTTTTTTTTTTTTTTCTAAAACAAAGAAAGAAATATCCTTCATTTACTACAATGTGCACTGACCTGCAGGCAACTGAAAGTGTGCACTAAACTGTGTGCAAAATACTTTGTTTATAACAACTTTACAAAAGAACATTATCACCAAATTTTATGAATCCCAATAGGTAGCTGGCTGTATGTGATAGGGTGGGTCAGACGCTAGTTTGAACAGGCCAATACACACGTGGCACAAGTACACATTGTGGCCCCGGCTTCCAGCAATGTGTACTTGTGCCATGTGCCTAGTGACCTTGTCCAAATGGCGTCATCACCACCCTATCCCATGCAGCAAGCACCTATTAGAATTCATAAAATTTGGTGATGTAAATTTTTTCTTGATTTTAATATCTCTGTATATTGGGGCGACTCATCTGCTGCATCCAGCAGAGCATTATACAAGGTGGTGCTTGGTGGGGGAGTAATATCTAACTGGGCACTGGGGGGGCGGACATACCTATTTGGGGCAGGGGAAAATAGCATTGGATCTGCAATGTATGTAGAATTTGAGATATTTTTGCTCATACAGCGACTCAAGAGGTCGTAGTTTAACCTTAAAAAATTTCTTTGGATATCTGCATCCAGATTTCTCAATGTGCTGTTCACATGAGCTGTGAAATCATCTATTGCATCTGGGGGTTTCTGCAGCAGTCGTTCTGCGTTTTGTAAAAAATGGTCCTCACGTTCTATAAAATTCTCCTTTCTGCCTTTTTTTTTTCTTTTTTTGGGGTTGTTGAGAAGATGAGTGTCCAGGTGGAACTTGAGTTTCTACTTGTGTGCTATTATCCGGATCACTGTCGCCACCGAGCAGACTGAGGTCCGGTGTGGATATTAAATCAGGGTCTTGGGTGGGAGTCTATATAGGGAAAAAAGATCTAAAAAATATTATAGTCATGTTTTAACATCTTTTTTACTATTTCTACTTCAGGGTCCATAGGGTATCCACAGGATACCTTGGGGTATAGGCGATGGCGGCAGACATCCAGGCACCACAGAGTTAAATTTTCAGCCTCCCAGGATGCACTGGGGTCCCTCTCCTATACCCCGCCCCCGAGCCTCAGGCCACTCAGTTTTCGTCGGTGCCTGGCCGGACCAGTCGCATCGTACAGAGGGGGGTCTTTTCAAGGTCCCTGAAGATTTCTTTGCAGCTGTGGCTGCACAACTAGAGTGCTCCAGCATAGGACAGTCAGTATTGACGTCCATGCTGTCACTCCTACACCCCGCCGGTACCAATCCGGGGATGCTGGTTGGTAGCTGGGGTCACAGCTAGCGGTGACCCCGGCTACCTGGACTGTGGCCGGATGCACGGGGGACAAGGTAAGTGGCTGGGTCCCGCGGTGGGCACCCGCCGGTAACACAGTCCTTTTTGGTCCCCAGGCAGGGGGCTCCCTGGGGACCGGCTGCGCGTGGGGCCAGGTACTGATCCTGCGCCTTCCACTAGACCACCAGGGACAGCGGACCGCAGCATGTGCGGTACAGCGCGGCGTCCCAGGGGTTAATAGCAGGCCAGGGGAGAACGCCTTCCCTGTCTCACAGCCGGCGTCTCCCCCGCTGCACAGTGCCATTCCACAGCGGTCTGAGCGGGCTGTGTCAGCGCTCCTCCCCCGGGCCCGCCTCCTCTCTGCTCCTCGGTGGCCATTTTCTCACTACATGTGCTGGGGATGGCAAACGCTGCTGGAAGCTGATACAGGTGCCATTGCGGTCCGGGTCCCCCGCATCCTCTCCTTCAATTAAGGTCAGTGTATGCAGCACTGTTTCCTACCAGGCTCTGGTCTGTGTAGTTGATCGCAGTGCTTGTAATGCAGGATGTTATCTGTGCATTGTATGTGACTTAAATGCTAGCGCTGTTTGCCTGTACTTTCATTTCTGACTGTCAGCCTTTTTCCTATCCCTGTTCTTCTGCTACAGCCCTTGCGGTGCGGTGTTGCAGGGTGTTTATTACCTCACAGTAAACGTGTTTTTTCTGTGTGGGAGGTCACATACGCTCCGTTCACACTCCTCATGTCTGAAAGTGAACGAGGATATCCTCTTCCAGCTATAATGTACTGATATCATGTGCAGTTAGCGGAGGGATATGTAGATGCTGAGGGTTTATGGAGGGCATGTTGTATTATATATCATGCCCCATTTCTGTCACTGTGCCTGCACAAAAAGGGGACCGCCCTCGGCTGGCTAAGATGCTTACAGCCCTTGTGGGCAACGCCCCCTGCGTTTCCCCATAGGGGTTATCGCAGCGAGTGGTGGTCTCATCACATGCAGGGGTCCCTGGACAGTTGATGGTACCCCAGTGTATCCTGTTTTTCGCCCCCCCCAGGTCTCGCAGGAGCCTGTGTGGGTGAATTTATTGTACAAATGGTATAGCACCTGATGGTCGTTTTACAGGGGGAGTCACCATTTCGGCCTTCTAAACGGCCTTTCGGGTCTCAGACGAGTAAGGACATGACGTCTGATGACTGTGACATTATTGACTTTTTCAGACATGAGCCCCTTAGTGCAAAGGAGGCGTAGTCTGGGTCTAAAGTCTATATACCTGGCCTTATACGGGCAGTCCGTGCGGCTTTGGTTATTACATATCCCCCGTGGCTAAATCCAAATATGCCTTCTTTAAGGATAAGGGTGTTGCCACTGTAATTCCTCTATCTGGTCAGGTGGATCATTTAGATGAGGCGTGGAAAATCTGGGTAAGCATTTCCAGCCTCGAAAACGGTTGACCTTTTGCATACCCCTTTGCGGATAATTACATTTCCGAATGGGAGTTAACCTTTACGGGTAGATTCTCATGTTACAGGCCTAGTGAGAAGTGCTACGTTGCCCATGCCCTCCAGGTCCTCTTTGAAGGAGGTTCCAGATTGCAAGGTGCAAATATATCTAAAATCCAATATTCCCTTGCTGGAGGGGCTTCCATGCCGGCTATGGCCGTGTGCTGGGGGGCCAGAGCCATGGAGCGCTGAGTAGGTAACTGGGTCTCTGCACACTGACTCTCCAGCAAAGCAGGTGGATAGTGGCAAATTCTCAGAGACTTTGCCACGTTCATAATGAGACGGTCTTACATATAGCCTACTCCTTTCCAGAATCTCCTCGGCAGCAGTAGCGGCTTGCCGCTCCCTGTGGTTGCGCTCTTGGAAAGCGGATGCAGATTCCATTTGGAATGCTTTGCCTTTTACGGGACAAGTCCTGTTTGGCCCTCGTCTGGACGCAATTGTGGCCCCGCAGGCAGCAGCAACGTCTGCGTGTCTGCCATCGGCTACAGTCCCATCAGGGTCTGGGGCTTCGTCTTTTCGGCCCTGTGAGGCCAGGGTAAGTCTAAAATACAGCTTTCCAAGACAGTCAGTAGCCAGAAAATCTGCTCAGCCATAAGAACAGGCTTGGAGTACAAGACGTCCTACTCCCAAATTGGACTATAAGCCTTCAGCCTCACGAGATGGGCCTCCTCTCGGGAGACCCCAGAGTTGGAGGCTGGCTTCTCCAGTTCGCCCAGTGCTGGTGTCTGACCACCACGGACACTGGGGTAAGAAGTATTTTCTTGAAGTTATGTCCTCTCCTCCCGGTAAAAGCCTCCCAGACGGTTTTTCGTTACAGGTCTTCTGTCAATTCAGGACAAGGCCCTGTAATTTTTGAGGATGTTACACTCTATGCTCCAGGCAGGAGTTATAGTACCTATTCCGTTGCCCCAAAGGGGAACGAGGTATTACTCCATCCTCTTTCTGGTACAGACACCCAATGGGTCTTACCAGGACATTCTCAACCTCGAATCCTTCAACAAATTCTTAAGGGTTCCTCAGTTCGGGAGGGGGACCCTGCATTCCATCATTCAATGGAGCCTGGGAATTTTGTGGTGTCGTTGGATATATTCAGGGTGACTACCTGAATATCCCTCTTTTCTTAGCACACCAGTGTTTTCTTCAGGTTTGCAGTGGTCGATAAGCATTTCCAGTTTCTGGCATTGCCCCTTGGTCTGGCCTCCGCGCCTCACGGTTTACCAGGGTCATGGCAGTTATGGCAGCCCACCTGCGGATGCAGGGGGTCCGCTTGTTACCCTATCCGGGCGACCTCCTGTTGTTACCAGGGTCTCCAGAGATACTTCAGTACCATATGCAACGGACAATATCTGTGTTGCTATGTTAGGGCTGACTGATAAACTGGAAATGGTCCTCTCTGATTCTTCACAGAGGATGCTCCATATCCCAATATCTGAGGATCTTTGTGATTGAGGAAAAGATCTCTGCATTACAGGCAAAGGTACGCAGTTGCTTGCAGAGTCGCCGAGTGTCTATTCACTTGGCAATGTGGTTCCAGGGTGTCGCTGTTCGACATGGTGGAGAGTACCCAGCTTCACTCTAAACCTCTGAAAAACTTGATCCTCTCCGGATGGGATGGGTTGCCCCATAGGATAAAGTCAATAGGCTTTCCCCGGAGGTTTGTCTCTCTCTGGCCTGGTGGCTGCGGAAAGCTCACCTAAACAAGGGGCACCCCCTTTGGGATTGCGGACAGGGTCCTTCTGCCGACGGATGCCAGTATCCGTAGCTGGGAAGCAGTGACGGGTCCACACTTGTTCCAGGGCAGGTGGACACCAGTAGTTTTTGCGCTTCCCATAAACCTCTGAGAACTCTGAGCAGTATTCAAGGTTCTCCAGCATGCAGGACAGGTCCTCCACGGAAATACCGTGCAGGTACAGTCTGACAACGCCATCATGATGGCTTATGTAAACCTAGGAGGTTCCCGAAGTCAGGCGACACTAACAGTGGTGTCCCAAATTATGGCTTGGGTGGAAGGCTATATCCCTGCCGTCATCGGCAGTGTTCATTCAGGATTCCTCAGATGGAAAGCAGGCTTTCTCAGCCGTCAAGACGTGCATTCAGGGAAATGTCCTCTTTATCAGGAGGTGTTCAATCTTCTGGTGAACAAGTGGAGCCTTTCAGTGATGAGACTCTTCTGATAGACGTAGGTAGGTCCAGTGGGCCTTCCAAGTTGTGTACCTCGTCCCTCCGTTATCCCTTCTTCCTCCAGTAATAGCAAGAAGGAGGCACGCTCCTGCTGATAGCTCCAGCGTGGGCCAGATGGCACTATTACTCAGATCTTCGGAGCCTCTCAGTTAACACTCCGAAGCTGTTGCCTCTACGCCCGGACCTGTTGTCTCAGGATCCTGGCTGATACCCAGACCTGGGTTGTCTGTCCTTGACGGTGTGGCGATGGAGACTGCCCTCTTAAGGTCTAGGAGTTTATCCAGCTCTATAGCTAACAGGGGCTCTGTCCATGCTAAGAGCTCGGAAGCTTTTATCTGCAAGAATTTACCATTAGGTATGGTATACTTTCTTTCAGTTGTGTCGCCCTAGAGGCTAGGCTCCTCTGGTATTCCGGATATCCAGAGGTTGACTTTCCTACAGGTGGGCTTAGATAACCGTCTTCGCCTTGCTTACCTGAAGGTGCAGGTTTCTGCCCTGTTAGTATAGTTTCAGTGTAGGATTGCTACTCTTCCTGATGTCCGCACCTTTGTGCAGGGTGTACGTTATATTCAGCATCCCTTTGTTCCACCTGTGGCTCCTTGGGATTTGGCTGTGGTCCTTAGGGCTCTCTGAGGACCGCCATTTGATCCACTGGGCTCAGTGGATTTCAAATGGCTTACGGCTAGGACTGTATTCCTTCTGGCTCTTGATTTGGCCAGTAGGATCTCAGAATGGGAGGCTCTGTCATGTAGACCTCCCTTTTTCTCATCTTTCCTAGGAACAGGGCAGTGCTTCGCACTTGCCCTGGTTTTTTACCTACGGGGGTGTCTAGTTTCCACATCAATGAGGAAATTATAGTACCGGCCTTTACTTCCCCAGTCCTGTCTGCTGGTGAGGCCTCTTTGGCTGTGGTATGGGTGCTAAGAATTTAAGTTGACTGTAACGGTCCATTTAGGAAATCAGACTCTCGGTTTTGTCCTTTCTGGTTTCCATAAAAAGGGTTGGCTTGCCACTACGCTAACTTTGGCAGGATGGATTCACAGGTCTTCCTGTTCCATCCTCTATTAAAGCTCTTCCACTAGGTCTGTGGGTCCTTCGTGGACAGCTCGACGTGGCTCTTCAGCGGTGATTGGCTGCCACGTGGTCATCTGTCCATATTTTTGTAAGGTACTGTATTATGATTTTGATACCTTCGCCTCTCAGGATGCTTCCTTTGGGCGGCGGATTCTCCTTACATCACAGGAGCGTCCCCACCCTTAAAGGATACTGCTTTGGGACATCCCCAAGGTATCCTGTATATACCCTATGGACCCTGAAGTAGAAAATATGAAATATGGTAAGAACTTACCTTGTTATCTCTATTTCTACGAAGTCCATAGGGTTCCACAGGACTCCCGCCCTGTCGCACCTGTACTGCAGATGGGCTTTGATCTGGTCACCGGTTTCTCCTTCTCCTTCTGGTGAGAATGTGATTCTTGTGTGTTCCAGACTCTTCTCTCTCTTTTTTGCTCCTGCTCGGGCCTATGGCTTGCTACGAAACTGAGTGGCCTGAGGCTCGGGGGCGGGGTATAGGAGAGGGACCCCAGTGCATCCTGTGAGGCTGAAAATTTAACTCTGTGGTGCCTGGATGTCTGCCGCCATCGCCTATACCCCAAGGTATCCTGTGGAACCCTATGGACTTCGTAGAAATAGAGATAGCAAGGGTAAGTTCTTACCATATCTCATATTTCCCTAACTGCGGAGGAGCCATCGATGGGAAACGCATCCGCATCAACCCACCTGCCAACACCGGATCATATTACTACAACTACAAAGGATTCTTCAGCATCGTTCTCATGGCAGTGGTGAATGCCAACTACTAATTTCTGTTTGTGGATGTCGGCAAGAATGGGCGTGCTTCGGATGGTGGGTCCTTCAAAAAGACGGCTTTCTACCAGAGACTCGCCAACAAAACCCTCAACCTGCCCTCACTGGACCAGACAAAGCACGGCCTAAATTACGTTTTTGTTGCAGACGAGGCTTTTGCATTAAATGAACATGTGATAAAGCCATTTGCACACAGGGGCCTGACCAGAGAGAAAAGGATATACAACTACCGTCTATCCCGGGCACGGCGCATTGTGGAAAATGCGTTTGGAATAATGAGCAACTGCTTCCGCATTTTCCACACCACCATCAATCTACATGTGGAGAAGATAGACTGGGTCGTGATGGCGTGCTGTGTGCTGCACAACTTTATGCGAAGAAAATCTACTCAACGAGGACCAGTCCCTGCTAGACCAGAAGGTGTAGGACCCCTGGAGGACATTGAACATTTGACATCTGTGTCTGCACCACCAACTACAACAACATCCACCGCACGTGCCAAAGAAGTGAGGGAGGAGTACATGACCTATTTCAATGGACCAGGTGCTGTACCATGGCAGGAGGACTGTCTGTGAACTACTGACTAAATTGGATATTTGGGATTTAACAACAAAAACATTAAGGATTTTGGTTTAAACTGTGTCACTACTTACCAAGACTTCTGCAACCTCCTCATCTCCCTCACGCTCAGACATCAAGGTAATTGATTCCCTTTGAGGCTCTTGTTCACTGATGAATGACATCATTTGGTAGTACCACAGCGCAGGAGTATATATTTCATCTGTAGCCGCTCCTGATTTTTTGGAGTCATCCACCTTCTTTTTTTCTTTGATGTACACTGTCCTGAGATTTTGAATCTTTTGCTGTACAGTTTTCAGGTCTGCATCAGATATGTATTTTTTCGTATACACCTCGAGTGCGGCCAACTTGTGCGACTTATTGTGGTACTTGTGGAGATTGTGGAGATTTTGAATCTTTTGCTGTACAGTTTTCAGGTCTGCATCAGATATGTATTTTTTCGTATACACCTCGAGTGCGGCCAACTTGTGCGACTTATTGTGGTACTTCCGAGAACTGATCTTCCACAGACAGTCTTTCGAGTGCAGGATTTCAATGAATCCTGTAACGAATTCACGTTCTGAATCCATGGACATTGTCTATGAATAAGAAAAAAAAGGACATTTAAATATTTGTGTATATAGTTTTGTTAAATGTAATGTTGTTATAGTTCACATTTTTAATGTTTTAATATTTTCTTTTTTACAGGTTTTTAAAGGTTTGTTATTCTAATCATGTTTTCTTTTACAGGAATGTTATGTGTTTATTTCTTGGTAATATAATGTTTTTCTTTGTTTGACAGTATGGGTTTTCCACCTTTGGGCCTGTCGTTGTGGTAGAACTACAGATCCCAGGATGCCCTAAAAACAGTTTCAAAGGTGGGTGGCAGGTCATCCTAGGATCTGTAGTTCCACAACAGCTGGAGACCGAAAGGTAGAAGACCCCCAGCTTTAAATAATGTGTGTTTTTAAATGTAATGTATGGTAATTTATAAACTCACGATTTGTACTTATTTTTTACCCGATTCGTCGTCACGATTCGTCGAAATCAGCCAAATCGTGTAAAATGTCGCTATGTGTGTGGGCACCTTAACATTTCAAATAATCTCAACCTAATCGCTTAATCATATTTACAATCTTTGGTAGTGGTCAGTGTCAGGCATCATGTACAGGTATGTGGTCAGAAATCTGTACGAACAGAGTTCAAAATGGAACTGTTTAATGCAGTATGATAGGAGTGCTATAACCCAGTGACTTCCATATGTGACATCCTTAGGATGACATTGCATGCAAGGCATTACTATTAGATCTCTGCTGAAATGGATTTTATATTGTATTTGCTAATTGCTCCAGCTTGAATTGACTCTCTTAGTAATAAAAATAGGTTAGACCTATTGGAATCTCAGTATTTAACAAGGATAGACCTTTTAGTACTATTATATGGAAGCAGATAACATATTGTCAGCCCAAGGTCGCTTCCCATGACTTCACCAGCTTAAGGCATGAATTCATGGACCCACACCCTTCCCAATCAGTACCTCAAGGAATAAATGAGGAATAAATCTGATACATTGAGGATATGAGACCGAAAGTTTGATGCAATTGCTGCTCACATATATGTCCGTGGCGCTTTGTTGTAAGTGCACCATCTTCCTGAAAATAGCCAGGTGGCAGCCATTTTTCCTAACGAACCCTGTAGTGAGCCAGGGAATATCTAAAAATTAAAAATAGTCCAATATTATGTATTTACAAATGAATATTGTAAATTCATTCTCATGGTGTTTCAATAAAACTTTTATTTAAAAAAAAAAAAATCCAGCAAAAAGGCGCCTTCTAGTGCAGTCAATTTTCAATCAACACAAGGTGAATTGTGCTTCAAAACATTAGAGAATCAGAATTGTACCAAATTGGTTCCTTTATGTAAGGAGACGACCTTTGCCCCAACATAGCTGTTTTCTTTTGTGTCCATCTGTCAAATTTCCGGTTGCAATTTAGATAAAATTTAAGTCTTATATCAGGCTTAGGATAAGGGAATTTAAAATACAATCGGGCGATGTTTCTTTTAGATTTGTTTCGACTGAATATTTCAGAAAACTATGATACAAAAATAATATAAATTTCCTATTGGCTGATATCAGCCTACATTTCCACACCAGATGAACAGGGGAAAAGACACAGAAGGGAAAAGCTTTCTTTAATTATTTATTGAAAGGTGGGAACTTCCAAAGAGGCAAGAGACCTCCCAACCAGGAAATCACTATTTTAAATCAGCAACTCAACCCCAAAACTACATACCTTAACTGTAAAAGGCTACACAAATCAGACCATAAAAAGGGGTCACCCATAAATTATTTAACCCATGTACCCAAATGTACATAGCCTTGTCTTTCTTTCTTTCTATCTTTTTTCCTGCAAAACTTTGGGAACATTGCAATGATGTGCTAAGATGTTAAGTGCCCACATATGTGATTTAGGTCACGCTTTCTGCTATAGCACACATCTGTGGCGGAAACAACCTTGCTTAAACAGTTCAAAATACTTGTTTCCCCTATATGATACAATATTTGTAAGTGCTGTCACAGTAACCTGACGTTTTATCCATACATGGTTTCTCTGAATAAGCAATTTAAAAATGCTATACTTTTACTGTGCTGAATTATAGATTTATTGAAAATCCTCGATCAATCTGGAAAGAACAAGTTTAATTTAGAAGACTCGGTACTTGTTGGCTGCTCAAATTCATGCATTGCAGAGTTTGCATTGGATCTTGGTGAGTGTATTTTATATTTAGCAACAACATTATATAGACGATGAAAATATATTTTGCCCTATAGCACATGGATTATTGACTGCCTCCTCTGTTTTTTTTCTGGTTCATAAATAAAGTCAATTGTATACATCAAATCTGTTTTATTTATTAATCTATCTACATATGCAGATCAGGGGCTGTGTTTCACTCTTAAGGTGGGTACACACCTGACAGATATATCTGCAGATGATGGTTATTCATACACTCTGAACAACTATCATCTGCGGTCCCGCTTGCCGGGGGTTGCGTCGTGACCCCATCCTCAGCGGCTTGTGCAGAAGTGTGACCGCCTGTACACACACCATGATGTGCAGATATATCTACAATTGGGTGTGCTGCACAGCCGACGTGATATGTCTGTGAACAATATCGTTCACAGACATATCGTCTGTACACAATATATCGGCTGTTCAATTGATCGACCGATCTGTCGGTGTACCGAGCATCAGGAAGCTGAGCCCTGGAGAAAAAAACAACTGATTTCTTCTCCTCCTTATAACCTGGTTACTTTGGTCTCCCTCTGTTTTTTTTTTACTAGTGGCCTACATTAGACCTGTCCACATGGCTTTTGTCTTTCTTACATTCATTTTTTTAGTTCCTTATGGAACACTTTTTAAATTGCATTGATGGAAGGTGTTTCTGGCCTCAACCACAGGACAAATAGATTGTTGTCTGCCTAGAATGTGGAGGGGTCAGTCTTTGCCTGAGATCTCTACAGCATTGCTGGTCCCACCATCCTGGACAGCGCACAGTCCTGGTCAGGATAGAATGAATGGTAGCTGGACTCTACCTGGTAGTCTTTGGGCTATTTTCAATAGGGAAAGGTTAGACATTTAGGACTCACAAGGCCATGGTCAGCTTCTGTTCTTATTTAGGGAAAGAAATGCTGTCACTCAGTTGTTTTTTTTTACCAAGATTAGGGGGAAGATGTATTGAACCTTTTAAAGAGGGAAAGTGGGGATGTTGACCATAGGGGTTGTAGTGGAATACCTTAGGTTAAGGCACCCTCGGGGGAAAATTAGTGTTAGGCTCCGGGGAGGGGAGATTAGGGTTAGGCACCACCTAGGGGGGTTAGAGGTAGGCACCCCCCCGGGAGGGTTAGGTTTAGGGTGCGGGCAGGGGGGTGTTTGGGTTAGGCACCACCAGGGGGAGGTTAGGGTTAGGCAGCACTAAGGGATGGTTGTGGTAGGACAGAGGTTCTCAAACTCTGTCCTCAGGACCCCACACAGGTCACGTTTTCCAGGTCTCCCATCAGGTGCACAGGTGTATTCATTACTCACTGACACATTTTAAAAGATCTACAGGTGGAGATAATTATATCACTTTTGATTCTGTGAGGAGACCTGGAAAACATGCACTGTTTGGGGTCCTGAGGACCGAGTTTGAGAACCTGTGGGGTAGGGAGAGGGGAGGGTTAATATACTTACGAGCCCCTGTCAGGATGTTGAACCTTCGGGATGCCGCTGCCAGAATATGAACTGGCGGCTCCACATGGCTTTTGTCTCGCCAACATGTGCACTATCATGCACATCAGCATTAGGTGAGTGGGCACTATGATCTCAGCCCTGGAAGCAGTGCAACACATGCAATCTATTCACAATACACTTATCCATTTGTGGAACAGGACTAGGGTGTCTTAGAAGTCCCACTTGCATATCTCACAGGTTGGCTGAGATGGTAGATGGATCTGATGGCAAGGAACCCTCCTCCATTCTAGTGTGGCATGTAGATACCCCAGCTGGGATGTGTGGCAACTATTCTACATCATGGTATCTGGGGCATGTTTACTCATCAGAACTCCACCTAACCTTACCCATTAGTATCTTGGTACCCATCTATCAAGTCCCGGAGTACTTGGAAATCAAATGGTGGAATTCAAATTACAATTTTTTGACCATATTAAAACGTGTGTCATGGTAGTGTATGTATGTGTGTTCACTAATTTGTCCACTATAGTGTAACAAATGTTTTCCTAATCCTGGAGATGTGTTTGAATGTCTCTTAAAATCTAGTTCATTAATATCTGTGAATTGTTGTTGTTGTTATTTAGCAGGCACTAAGGAGTTTTTACAGAGTTGTTCACAAAATGTTCGTACATTCGTCTAAAAAAACGAATTAAAAAATAGTATGTGTTTGCCCCTGCTGCCTAGCAAGTTGATATGCCTTCCAAGAAGTATTAATGCGTGCTTATACAGATCTGCATGAGCACGCCCTGTTCTGTATCTCCTGTTAATTATTATCTTTTATTTATAAGGTGCCACAAAGTGTCTGCTGTGCCATACAGAGTAAACATAAAATGATTTCAAAATAACAGAGTATCAGGGTATAAGTACACAACTGCTAACCATAGTGTAAGTACATAATATAAGTGCTAGACATTACTATAACACAACAGAATGGGTAGGATAAATAACAGCAGTAATGGTATGACAGCTCATACCAGTTATAAGGAGCCACAAGTGCTTAACACTTACATGTCTGGAATAACACCTATACATTCACTTTCTGATCACATGCAGAGTGATTTCAGGCAAGTTACGCTATGCAAACTGAAATAATACTCACTATACATAAGCTACTAAATGTTTATTATAGACAACTATAGCAATAGCTCAACCACCAAACATAGACCATATTGATAACTTTACATATCCGAAATAGGTTTAAAATATAAATATGTTGCATACATGTAATGCACTGCTAATGCTATATTTTTATGTATTAAATTGCTGTTATTTCCTAGGAACTTTGGAAAAAGATAATTTGGAGAAAGAATTTTCCGGAACATTCACTGAGCTACCTAAGGTTGCTGTCAAAATTGCTGGAAAATATGGTGCTGTGCTATCCCGGGTATAAACACATAAATGCATGTGATATGTATTCTCTATGTATATGTCAGGACCTCCACTCTCAGTATGATATAATCAAATAATGGGGCTGATGCAGAGTTTAATGCAAATTGGTCGTAATAACTCCTGCATCACCCATATGAAGAGTTCCCTGGTGCAGAATAGATGCATGAAAACAGGTGTAACTAGGTGCATGCACATCTCTGCATAGCCAGCAATTGCATCACCACAACCTAGCTAAAGTTGGCTTAGGTGTAGAGACCTTGGGACCACCCAGTTACACCCTTCATCCAGAGCATGCGCAGTGCGAAAACATGTGAAAAGCATTCACAAAAGTGACGTGTGTTGAACATCAGCCCCAATTTGTGTATACAACATCGGCATGATAAAACAGTTACACAATTATTAATAGAGAATCACTAAAAGTATAAATCATTCAAAGTGAAAAGCTTAAAAAGCTTATTTGCTTTGTAATTTGGGATGCTAAATTTTTTGAAGAAAAAGGTATGTGGTTGTAGTATCCACGTTAGAAGGTTGACAGATCTCTCACATAATTTGCTAGCTTGTCCTGTGATGTTATGCAGAAAAGAAGCAATATATGTTTAGACTCCTGGAACGTGCAGTCAGGGGAGGCAGAGCCTCCCCTGTCATACTCCT
This sequence comes from Taudactylus pleione, assembly GCA_031769625.1. NCBI lineage: Eukaryota > Metazoa > Chordata > Amphibia > Anura > Myobatrachidae > Taudactylus > Taudactylus pleione. Next base: position 41,404,395 of record JAUIMM010000015.1, on the reverse strand, counting down.
GAGATTAGATATAAAATGATTAGAATAATACAAAGAAGATATTTATAACTTATGAATATCTTCTTTGTTTATTGTAATCATTTTTATAGTTAACACTCACCAGCTTTGTGGAGCACTCAGACACACACAAGCTTTCAGATTCACATGTATTCCATTACTCTCGCACATGATGCTCCCTACCCCTACCTTGTACTGCCCCCACACACACGTGCCATTCACGCCCCCTTCCCAAAGCTTCTCACACCAGCAGTGGCGTAACTAGGGTATTTGGAGGCCAGGGCAAGATGAAAAACAGAGGACCCCCAATACGACCACTATGTGCGTGTGCGCTGAAGAAGTGGGCGTGGCCGCATACCTCTAGGGGCGTGACAACTGAAAAATGTGGCGTGTCAACATGACACAACAACTGTTTCTCGTCACTCTGGGAGCATTCCTTTCCATTCCATATGCACTGAAATGCCCCCAGTAGTAGTGCCCCTTATGCAATGCTCCTAGTAGTAGAGCCCCTCATCGAATGCCCACTGTAATAGTACTCCTTATGCAATGTCTTCAGTAGCAGTTCCCTTTATGCAGTGCCCCCTTTAGTAGTTCCCTTTATGCAGTGACCCCAGTAGTAGTGCCCCTTATGCAGTGCCCCCTGTTGTAGTGCCTCTTATGCAGTGCCCCCTGTTGTAGTGCCTCTTATGCAGTGTCCCCTGTTGTAGTGCCCCCTGTTGTAGTGCCCCTTATGCAATGCCCCGTGTTGTAGTGCACATTCTGCAGTGCCTCCAGTAGTAGTGCCCCTTATGAAATGCCCCCAGTAGTAGTGCCCATTATGCAGTGCCCCCTGTTGTAGTGCACATTATGCAATGTCCCCTGTTGTAGTGCACATTATGCAGTGCCCCCAGTAGTGCCACCTTACACAGTGCCCCCAGAGGTGCCCCTTACACATAAAACACTATGGCAGAGATGTCATTCACCCACTGCGGGAGCCGGAAGTCCAAGCTCATGAGTGAGCTCCAGTCTGGCTCCGGCCCTGGGTGCAGCAGCCAATGAGAGTCTGTCTGACTCTTACTGGCTGCTAAAACAAACACACCACCACCACCGGGTAGAACGCTCACTGTCACACTGTCAGTGCACTGACCTGCCCATCCCCCCCCCCCCCCCCTTCGTGCGCCGCCGGGCTGATGGCGCCCAGGGCATGTGCCCCAGTGCACACCAGCCCCCACCTATCCAGCATGTCACTCACATCACCCCCATGTCTAGACATACTGCACTTGTTACTTCTCCTTATTTGATTGGGTGCACAGTGAGAGCTCACTGCAATGTGCAGAGGTGGTTAGGTGAAGTAGAGGCCAACTACTACTCCCATTCAGCGCTATTCTCTGCTTTATAGCAAAACAGAAATTACGTCAGATTGGAAGAACACACCTGGGTATGACAGGTGAAGGCTCGTCAGGCCTCCTGCTTCCACTGGTATAGCGACCAGTGTACAAATTGCCCCTGAAATATCAAAGAAAACAAAGCAGTAAAAGAAACATCTTATTTCTTTAAATATATATTTGTATCGTCGTATATATGCATAAAAACCCAAAGGTACCATTAAAGTCAAAGACAAAGTAAAAGAGAGAACTGATAGAAAGAAAATGAACATGAGAAAGCTGAAATAGAAGGGATCTAAAACAAAGGGTGGGGAGTATTTGTTTATAGTTTTTATTAATAACAAGTGCTTTTATTGATTTTGCCCTAATTCGTGATAAGCAAGGGCCGGTTACAGGGGGGTCACTATGGCCTTTCTGCTCCCGTTCTGATTACACAGGGGACACTTGGAGTGAGACCTTTGTCATTAGTTCTGACTGTTTAATAGAGAAGAGGACATGCTTTATATTTTGGCTAATATACAAAAATCAGCTGATGCCATGATGATTTCCTGAAAATGGTTATCGTATAAGGGCGATGGCTTATCTGAAATCATGATAGTTATCGCAGGCTAGCTGTGAGAGTTGTAGGAAGTGCCACACTGCATTGTTCTTCTTACAAAAACGACAGAGCATTTTTAGTTCTTCTCTACTGACATCTGCTGTCTACTGAGAGTGATTCTGTAAAAATAATATTAGTATTTAAGGAAGATGGCTCCAGTCATACACCCTTTTATGCAAATATCTCTGACAATTTGATGATACCAGTCTATTCCTGTGTACAGTTAGCAAGTTGTCTTTTTCATCGTGAGTCGTTTGATCCTCTATGGTTTCTTACTGCACCAACATTTCCCAGCTTTTGTCTATAATTCGAGGCTACCTCATTGTTCATTCATAATGTAAGGAATTTAGGATTTGTGTGTTACTCCAATGAATGAAGTCATTTTAAAACATATTTGGTTATTTACTATCAGACACCTCCTTTAGGTTTAGCATATCTTTGTGATTTCTTTGCAAGTCCCAACGAAGGGGACAGATAAGTGCCTCTAGGAGAGCTATACCAGTGTCTTAAATGTGTCATTCTTTCCTCCGGTCTAGAGGCTTGCTGTAACAAAATGTACTGCCTGGAAGCAGATATTTTAAAAAATAAATTAAAACAAATTGCTTATAGAAGGGAATAGCTGCCTGGCTTTCTCTTGCCTAGACTTGTTTAACTGCAGTTACTGCCTCCTTGACTATAATGACTATGACAGTGATTATCCATAATGTAAAGTATATTGCCAGGGGCTGTAAAAAAAATAAAATATATATATATATATATATATATATATATATATTCTTTTTTTTTTTTTTTTTTTTTTTTAAATGTGCTATACAAAATGTTGCAAAGTGTTTGCATCATGCGGATCAGTGAATGACTTAAGTGTAACATAGCTAAAGCCTGCAGTGTTCTTAAACCACCCCTGTGAACACAGGGCCTGATTCAGATACTGACAGTAATGCAATCACAACAGCATACTCTCGCAGATCATAGTTACTAAAATATGCTAGTGACATCCAAGCACACAGTGCAGTGCTCGCGAATGCGCAATATCAAACAATTGCTCATTCTATGGAAATATCAGCTTTGCGTCCGTCTCTGAATCAGGCAGCCCCTAGGTAAAATCTGCCACTGGTTATTAGTACATAAATTTGAAGAATTTAAGATATAACATCATTGTATATTTATGCGCCTCTTCTGTAGCACTTCCTCACATTCTTCCGATGTATATAAATTGTTAGCTGAAATCCATTATAGTTTTCTTTCCAATTTTTTTCTTTATACTCAAGTCTCCTCTCAAAGTGTATCCGTAATTGAGATATACTTTCAATTTCTCACCAGATGGTATAGGCGTTCCAGTGTTTTGTGTAAAATGTTCCTGGATCTTCCCAACTCCTGTTGGTGATGTGGAGATACACTAGAGTCCCTCTTCCATATTTCGTGGACTTGTCCAAAACTCCGGGAGTTCCGGAATACCATTATTCAGAACACTAAGGTGGTTGTTGGAAACTGGGTGCCAGCTGAACCTGGTTCCTGGTTGCTTACCCTAATAGACTTACCTATCTGTAGATAAAAGAAGTCTCTACCAGCAGCGGATTTACCTAGGGGCTGCAGCCCCACCAGTAAAATCCTCCACTTCAGTGAGCCAGTGCAGTCTGTTACTTCCCATTGGAAGTGCCACCTGCCAGTCACGCACAGGACAGGCAGCCCCAGGGGGTGGTGTCTCCTCCCCCTGGGACTGCCAGTCCGGGCTGCGATTAGAAGAGCGCTAATAGGGCCTTTAGGGCAGCCCTACGCGGCTTGCAGTGAATGCAGCCCCCAGAAGCCGGTGTCATGCGCATGTGTGGCGTCACCGCCACCCATGCACATGCGCCGGTCCCGGCGCCTACCAGATCTATTGCATCGGGACCCAGCCGGCCATGGCCCGACCAACAGCAGCGGTAAGAGGGCAGGAGCCACTGCTGGTCTCTACTCAAACAATTTGTCAATGCAGCAGAAGCGATAATCCTGGTTTATTGGAGGGCCCCTCAGCCCCCTCCGATAGCTGCTTGGTTTCATAGAATAGATACGTACCTTGATGTGTTTTCCTACAACCCCTGTGTTCCACCCTCCCCCTTTTGATTTCTGATTTTCTTTTTTATGTTATTTCTGAAAAATGCATTCACAATGTCATTGATATTACACTATCTTACACTGTGTTGGCCCTGCCCCCTAAACCCGTGATATCATGCCTAGGGGGTGGGGCCACTGACGATACGAAGTGGAGCACTACCTAGAATGTCCTAAGGATGCTACGGGCAGCTCCGCCTCCACAGGCTGCAGGGTGCCTGCCTGGAACATCCCTTGGATGCTCGGGGCATCTCTGCAGCAGTACTACTGGCTGTAGGGTGCCATTCCAGACACCCTGCAAACCACATGCAGGTGCCGTGGGCCAGTGACGGTGCCACCCTTGCGTCCTGTGCGACTGCACCGCTCCCACACCCCTAGTTACCTAGATACGGCCCTGCTGGAGACTCCAGATCTCTCAGGAGAGCATAACCTCAAATACTGCTCATAAAACGGAAAAGGGCAAGCAACTCATTTATGGACAGATGCTCATGAGGGCGGCCAGAATTATTACACAATGAACTAAAAAAATGTGCCTCTTAAATTAATTGATCAAGTAATCAAGTAAAAAATGTAGCTATCAATTTTTACAGAGAGCTCCATAATCAGGTATAGGTGTAGAAATATTTATCTGAATACACAGTAGCAACTATTCACAAAGTATTGAAAATGAATTTGCATTAATCTACTGCTTCTTTACCTAAAGCTTTACTCTTATAATATAGGCACATGCCCTTCTGCGCTGGCATGAGACTAACCAATACTGCACCAAATCAGGGAAGCTCACCCAGAAAAACCTGTCTGGGAGTAAGCGAGTGTGCAGTGCTAATGGAATGATCTACTACCCACAGGTGAGTGAAACCTCAAACATGGGCTTTGACTAATTGTGTCTAGAACAGAGAAGTGTAAATGCTACATATGGCCTTATGCTTCTCCTCTGGGTATATTTTGGTGCTGAATCAGAGTACTCTAGTTAGCAAGCACGTATCTTGTGTGCAATTGCTCTGTGCACTCCCAGAAGTGTGCGGCGCGCACACCTACTCAGATTTGCATAATTTATGCACATGCTCCAGCCTGCTCCTAGAGAAACAGTAAGGACATGTTCGTGCAATTGCAAACACACAGTGGTCAGATACAGTTGCAAATAGCAGATAATGATAGTTGCCAGCACTAGTGTATCGCCTGTGATTGGCTGTCTGGCTTTTGCGGTACCTTGCTGACGGCGTTTGCAATTATTGTGTACATGTTTAAGCAAATGTTTTGTTTTATTTTGTTATTCTCATGTGTGAGGCTTAGTTGTGTCTGATATATTAGAGTAGTATTTGAAGTTTTATTGATGCCTCATAGTGATTTGTATTTTGCAAACAAAACCTGTGGCTACAAAGTTGGGTGTAAGTTTGTGACGTGTTCAAGGCATAAAATGGTGACCAAAAATACTGCTAGCTCCTCAGTCCTTTCTTGACATGAACAGTCTACAATGATGTCATACTCTACCATAAAGATGTCACACACATTCCTTGCCACTAATCCTGCAAGCTATTGCATTGTGCAAGATTTACAGGAGTATTGAATCAGAATAGAAGGCACCACATGATAACTTTGAATAATACATGGTGAGAGCTGGATGGTAAATTGTACCTCAATATTTAAATGAACAAACATTAAGATCACCGTTGTATAATTGGGTCATATACAAATAATACATATTTTATATGGTTTGAAAATACCAGCAATGCTTATTATTCATAAAGTACTTTACATGTTTGGCCAGATTTTGCTGTACTAGTGACTATGCATAAAATCATTTCTTTATGAATTTATCTTAAAGCTATCAATGCTAGGCTATACTGGAGAGTTTGTAAATACCTTGCATTTAGTTAATTTTATTTCATATGTTCTATCAACAGGATAACAAGCTACAAATAATGTTAGCTTATGAGTTGAGCTGTAAGGCCATGTCCTATGTTGTAGACGAATGGGATCCCTAGATCTTAATAACTACTTTGCAAATCAGGCATCACATGTATGATACTTTGTCGGGGGTCTTTATTGTAATAACACATGCAATTACAATGCCTTGGTTTACCAAGCAACTATCTGAGTCCCCTGGTTGGCTGTGAAGTCCCAGATTGGCCATTTCTAAACAGCTGCTTTTGGCAGCTGCCCCGCAAACTGCAGTGCAGGACACAACATTGTGGTGTGTCCATGGGCATAACTAGTCATTTTTGGGCCCCATAGCAACCTTTGTAAGGGCCCCATGTACTGCCCAATGTCAAAAAACTGAAATAGAAAATGGCACAGAAAAGGAAGAGAGCTTCCCTCAGCTATAGGCCCCATGGTAGCCGCACCCACTGCATCTATGGTCGTTACGCCATTTGGTTTGTTGTTTATATTGTTCAATCCAAAGATTTGCAGAGACATTTGAAAAACGTTTCTATGTTGGCTTTTCATGCATCTGTTAGAGCGTAGATTGTAAACAACGTTTTCTGATCCTAACCATCTATTTTGTAATGCACTAGATGTCTCCAGTGATTATCACACTTGTGTCTAGCAGAAACCGCTGCTTGCTCGCCCACCAGGAGAGCTTCCCAGCTGGGATGTACACGGCACTTGCAGGTTTCTGTGAGATTGGTAAGGATATGTTACATATGGGACTGAATGCTTGGGTGAAATTAAGAGCTGGCAAATAATTATGCTACTGGATCATAAATACTAATTTTGTAAAAGCTAGTTATACGTTTGTCTACCTTATTACAGAGGCTACTATTAATTAAATATAGATAAGAAAAGCAAACGCACCAGTCTGTGATATACCCTCCTGAAATATTTATTTATATTATTTAATATTACAAATAGGAGAGTTGCTACCCACTATGGTTTAATATCTGATATAACAAAAAAGAGATAGTTGTATGGAGCACTAATCACATTTATATGAAATATAAAATATAACTTTTATTAATTCTTAAATAAAAACTTTTTCCAAAAAATGTGGTGAAATATTTTTATTACTGTTTTAAATCTTATATATAAAAGACCTGTAATGAGGTTTGTGTATTCAATACACCATAGATTGAAAATTAGTTGCAGTCATTTCATGTATCATAACATTACTATCTATTACTGCACAGATACTCAAAAGATATTTTCTGTGGCTGAAGCCATCCTTAGTTATTTTGTATCTGATTACAGTGTGTAATTAGTTACGATAATTACATAAAATATTGATATGACAAATCTCTGTATTGAACTGCTCAAATAACGTGCACTTTATTTCCTATACCGTGGAATAAAATTTATATTGTGTATCATATACATTATCTGTGTCTATTATCTTACTTCTGGATTCAAATGTGATCTCTTATCACTAAAGTAGATTGTATTTTTGACTAAATTTCTCACTCGTGGAATGATTCAATTGCTCACTAGTGGAGAGTATTGCAAATGTGACTAATAGTCAATTATATAAATTGATATAAATAATGTGGTTACAATTATTTATTGTGCTTATTTATTAACAGTGTAATGTTTAATATTAACCACTGATTTGCCACATTCAAAACTGTTAGTTGCTCCCACCAGGAGAATTGTATGGGCACAAATTAATTTATTATCACTGTGGATATATTAGGTAATTATTCCTGATTCAGTTTGTATATTATACTTTACAAGTCCTCAGAATAATCCTGGATAATGATCATGCATTTGCTTTTATTATTTACAGTACCACCAGTCATTCCATTGTGACTGAATAACTCCGCATAAATACTAATTTATGTTTGCTGCAGCATGCATTCAGCCTAATTATGCATTAGACAAATGGCGCTGATATATATGGGTCGCGGAGACCGACTCAGCATATATTTTATAAATGAACTAGCTTTCACCGTCTGCGCTGTTTGGCAATAATTGCTGCTTGGAATGACACTGTACCAGCCCGTCTATGCTTCAGTATATGCTCAAACTAATATATGTTGTAATTGATAGAGCCTGTGAATAATAAAGCCAGATGGCACAAATGCATGTATCAGCAGCTCTCACAGACACATTATTCCGATGGATTATTAACCAGCAATTGCTATTACTAATTAGTACAGCATGCATTCAGCCTAATTGTGCAGCAGATAAATAGAGCTATTAAATACAAGCAAAGGAGATCAAATCAGCATATATTTTATTCATAGACATGCTTTCACCATCTATGCTGTTTAACCTCAGCTGTTGTTTGTAATAATATTATGTCAGCCCATCTATGCTGCAGCAGGAAATCTGCCTGATATGTGTGGTAGTTTAACAGCAGGTGAGTAATCAATGGCACAAATGCATGTGTCAGCAGTTTGTAACAACATGGAATCTATCACAGGCATACTCCTCTGCATACATTCAGCCAGATAAATACAATGTTAGACAAGATTGATTTGATTATAGACAAAGTAAAGATAGGTATAGGGGCAACTGTTAGTGCTAGATGAAACACATCCCCAGCAGGCTCCTCCAATGTACGTTTCACCTAAGCTTCCTCATGGAGTGAACCAGATGCCTGGGTTCACTGAAGTTTTATTCAGTAAACTCCTCCCATTCACATATGGTAGCCAATCCTAATTAATTACTATATTAGAGATAGTACCATTCATAAAAAAAGAAAAAGGGAAACGTGTAAAAAGCATTGCGTTCAGCAGAAAAATTGTTATACATTGATCTTTACTAAAACCAAAAACAAATAGATATTGCTTGATATTATTAACATTAATTATATTTAATCCATATGTGTACACATATATAAATTATTATACACACACATATATCCAAAAAACTCTTAAAATAAAAAGTTAACTGTGTACTTATGTATAATGTCTCAGTATCATATTGATCGTAACAAATTCTATATCATATACAGATATCACAATATCTTTAAATGTAATATCATAGATTATATTTTAGTGTCTTATAAAAATTATGTTAAGTATTTGTGTTTACATACAAAATATACTCATGTGATTATAAATTGTGATTAAGTAAAAAAAAATAATAAATAAAAATACTAGTAACTAAAATAATATTATAAAAAAAAAGTGTATGTGTTGAAATGAATACTAGACTATGCTAAAAATATAAATATATAAAATAATTAAAATATATCAGCAAACATTTTTTATACATGTATTAATATTAACCTAACTCTACCGTGATGTATTATAAATAATATATTATATAGCTAATATAAATTAATATTAACTACTAAATGTGTTTATAAATAAAGTAAAATATGTGAATACACCACATCATGATTGTGAATATTATAAAAATAAATAACTTGTGATCATGGGAAGTGGTCTAAATATTTTTAGTATGTGATAGTGATAAAAATAATATATGTAATTATAAGACTTTATTATAAAAGTAATAATAAAATAAATCTATTTGTGCTAGATATTTAATTGTCCATAAAGAAATAAAGGTCTCAGAATCTAAATTAATATCAGGACCTATATTAACTACTAAACACGTTTATAAATAAGGTGATCAGTAAATTATGTGAATACACTACGTCATGATTACAAATATTATGAAAATAAATAATTAGTAATCGTGGGAAGTGTTCTAAATATTTTTAGTATGTGATAGTGATAAGAATAATGTATGTAATTACAAACTTTATTATAAAAATAATAAAGAAAATAATAAAATTTGGTCTATTTGTGTGTTGGATATTTAATTGTCCATAAAGGATTAAAGGTCTCAGAAAGAGGGAGATATGATATCCACAATTCATAGAAATGCTGAGTAGTTATTTCTTTCATTTAAACCAAAAGGTTGGGTACTCCCCATAAGGAAAATCATACGTGCTTCTGTCTTCAATAACTGATAAATAAAATCTCTACCACGAATATCATTCTTCACCTGTTCCATTATAAAAGCTTTCAGGAATCGTGGGTTACTTTGGTGGAATGATAAAAAAATGTCTTGCCACTGTGGTGATGATTTTGAATTTTTTCTGATCTGACTCTGCATTGCGTATGTTCCCCACATGTTCCAGGAGACGCTGTTTGAATGGTCTACTGGTCATTCCAATGTATCTTAAATTACATGGACAAACTAAACAATAAATTACCCCTTGAGATTTGCAATTTACAAAATCTCCAATTGGCCAATATTGCTTGTATTTATCAGTGACATTATTCGTTTAAATAGTAAAAGGACAAGCCTTACAATGGCCATAACTATGGAAACCTGTAACCGATAATTTCTGCTTTGATTCTGACTTATAATGACTATGTACTAAGATGTCCTTGATGTTCTTGGATCTCCTCCAGCACATCTGTACTTTTTCTCCCAGCATATTAGATAAATCTGGGTCCGATCTCAGGATGTTCCAATGATTCTGTAGAATCTGTTTTATTCTATTTCCTTCTTTGCAGTATGTGCCTATAAATCTGATGGGTTGATTTTCTGTTTTATTATTTTTATTTTCCATTTTTGGATAAATCAATGATTCTCTCGTTCTTCCTTTTGCCAGATTATAAGCTTTCTTCAATGATCTTTTGCTATAACCTCTCATTGTTAATCTACTATTAAGTTCAATTGCTCGATTTTCAAAAGTTTCATCCTCTGAACAATTACATCTAGTCCTCAGGTATTCTCCTTTTGGGATACCTGTAATGACTGGTTGAGGGTGCGAACTGGTCACGTGTAAAATGTTGTTCGTGGCAGTTGGCTTCCTGAAGATATCAGAAATCAGGCGTCCATCATTAGTAATTGAGATTTATAAATCAAGGAAATTGATGTTTTTAGGCTCATTTCCATAGTCAATTTTAAGTTGAGCTGATTAAGATTCAAAGAAGTAATGAATTCCTGGAATAGTTCCTTTTCTCCTTCCCATATAATAAATAGATCGTCTATGAATCTTAGCCAAACTAAGATGTATTGTGTATAGTGTTCATTTGCTTCTGTGAAGACATGCTCTTTTTCCCACCAACCCATGTACAAGTTTGCATAGGTTGGCGCACATGTACTTTCCATAGCTGTTCCTCTTAACTGCAGGAAGAAGATTCCATTGAATGTAAAATAATTTTTGGTTAGGATGAATTCCAAAAGTTGTAGGAGAAAACTGTTGAAATCATTGCATATTTTTTGGAAATGGAATCAAACAATCGCTTTCATTCCATTAGTGTGATTAATACTAGTATACAAAGCCTCAACATTACATGTGGCCAACCAAGTTTTTGATGTTACATGAAGGTCTTCGATTTTTGTAAGTACATCCATTGTGTCACGAAGATAAGATGGAAGACTAGTGACAATTTTCTCAAGTGTTGATCCCAAATTTTAATACATTATTTTAATACAGCTGTTTGTAAAATGCACAACACTGGAGAAAATGTGTCTGCCACCCACTCTGGAAAAAGTATTGCAAACTGGGGCAGATCCGCACGGAGACACAGGATACTATATTATATACATCTTTATGCAGCTCCTAAACCTGTTGTTGCTGAAGTGTTCTAGCCAAGTACAAAGATCAAACAGCCTTTTACTTAGGTTTTCCATTGTCTTATTCAATAAGCCTGTTAATGTCTGTAAATGGTCTTCAATATTGGGTATGTTAAAGATAAACTTAAAAATCATGGCCTTGTAAATGCATAAACAATATATAAAATGGATGAAGGTTCTATAGAATACTTGGTTGGTTCTTAGAATGAAATCGAAATGGCCTGTGAAAGACAATTATTCATGGGTTATCACTTTTACTTTTGCCTCAGCATTCTGTAGCATATCTGCATCTTACACTTTGCCTGCCGCATACACATGTTTAGTCTAAGTTGCCATAATGGTAAGAAATAAAAAAATAATCAGGTACTTTGCATGCAATGGAAATATTTTCAGCACATGCAGCAGCTTTCCTCACTAAACTATGACACTGGCACAGTGACAGCAAGGGAATCATACAACCTTATTTAGGAAATTGATTTGGCTGTTACTGTATTTAAGCGGCATAATTAATAAAATAAGATAATTTACTAATTTATTTATTGACTTTTCTCTATTGAAACCAAGTTTGACCTTCATAATGAATGCACAAAGAGTGCTGCATAACCTTACCTTAATACTAGTATAAATTTCTGGATTAATTTAATCTACTAGTTACCCTGGTTTTATTTTATGAATGGCTTGTCACTAAGCAGTAGAAACCTTCTACAATATTCTAATTATTTATACTTCTTGTTTTGACCTATGTGATAATCATGCCATTGATGGACTAAGTAAGATTGAGGAGAAAGTATTTGAAGGTCAATTTTTTTATTCAATATTTTATATCGGACATTTATACTATATTACGGCAGCTATATCATAGCAGCAGTATTACTCCAGTATTAAAGCAGTATTGTTAATATAGCAATTTGTTTTTAAATCATTAGTTTTATTATATATCCACAGTATGAAACTCAGGCACAGAATACACAGTACATTTGCCTAGTAATTTTATTGAATGCCTGAACTGGGGATGTAGTCTGCATCCCGGGGTGCGGGATGCCGACTGCCTGAATACCGGCATCGAAATTCCGACAGGTCGGTATCCAGGCACCAGTATTCTGAACGCCGGCATCCCGAAGGTAAGTATCTGGGTGTTAGGGGGAGGTTAGGGTTAGTTAGCGGGGTTAGGGGGAGGGTTGGGGTTAGTCACTGGGGGGGAGTGTTAGGGTGTGGGGAGGGGGAGGTTAGGTTTAGGCACTAGGGGGGAAGTTATGGTTAGGCACAGAGGAGGGAGGGTTAGAGTAGGGTTTCGAAAAATACTCACCGCTGTTCTCTATGGGTGTCGGGATTCTGACTGTTGGGATTCCGCTATCTGTATTCTGAACAGCGGCATCCCAGCAGCTGGGATTTCATACCCAACCCCTAGATTGTACACTGTTCTGTAAAGGCTTATGCACATTTGTGTTTGAGAACAATACTGGTTAAAAGCATAGATAAAAATGTGCAGTTCAATTCTGGTTACCATCAGCTAAATCTTCCCCGCTGCTTTCAAAATGTGGCAAAATGTTATTTAATACAAGTCCGTTTAATGACTCAGAATTGTCCAGTCAATGTTTAAAACTGTGAAGCACATACTCTTGGAAAGTGTTGGTATACAGGTGTATCCAATTTACATTTTTTTTTTAAACTATCAGCACCATAGTGCATTTAATTTGCTTTTAGAATGAACATTAATCACTTTATTATTATTATTATTGTCCTTTTATTTGTATGGTGCCACAAGGGGTCCGCTGCGCCTTACAAAGTACAGAAACAGAAAAATGAGCGAAACAGTAAAAAGTTACACCGTAGAAACAGGGCCGGATTATAGGGAGGGCAACAGGGGCTGTCGTCCCGAAGCCCCCGCACACTGTCCCCCGTCCCAATCCCCAAGATGAACTTTTTTTTTTTTCTTTCATCGGAGCCGCCTGCCGCGTCCTGCGATTAAGCCCCACCCTTTGGCATTTGACTCCGCCCCTTCTGCTGCTGTTGGCCAATATGCCTTTCCCTGCCTCTGAAGCAGTAAGTAATGTATATATATATGTGTGTGTATGTATGTATATATAATACATTATATATATATATATATATAAAAAATGTGTGTGTGCCTATATATATGTGTGTGTGTGTGTATGTATATGTATATGTATATATATATATATATATATATATATGTGTATATATATATATATATATATATATATATATATAATATCTCACAGGGGCTCTGCACTCACCATAATAACAGTAACAATAATATTATTATTGTTATTACGGTGAGTGCAGAGCCCCTGTGATTTCTATTTAAACAATGTGGTCACATACCATGTTGCACCACAAATCTAGGAATGGTGAGCGCCGTGTATATATATATATATATATATATATATGTGTGTGTGTATTTATATGTGTATGTATGGATATATATATATATTATATGAGCCCCCACAGACCTTAATCCGGCCCTGCGTACAAAACATTGATGGACATGGACAAAGCTTAGAAACATTGCTGCATCAGCAGTCGTAATACCCAAATAAGCAGCGGGGTGGCAGCAGCCAAAGGTTTGGTGCCACTGTAGGCAGTGGGAAGGAGACAATGGTATAAGTGAGAGAAGAAAAAGCATATGTGGGAAAAAGGTCCTGTTCGTTAGAGCTTACAATCTAAAGGGGAATGGCAGACAGGGTGACACACAGAGGAGAGACAGCGAGCGAGAAACATGGGCCTTAATATAATGTCCATGCTTATAAGGCCTAACCAGTACTTTTTAAATATGCACAGGCGGCATTTTTCCTGTACACAACAAATTGTGTCCTTTTTCTTTCTCTGCTCACATTCTTATAAACATTACAGATCAGATGTAACTCTCATTGCCTTACATTGAAGGTGAGACAGTGGAGGAGGCAGTACGGAGAGAGGTAGCAGAAGAAGTTGGGTTGGTAGTTGATGCTCTCAGATACTCTGGATCCCAGCACTGGCCGTTCCCTATCAGCTCGCTAATGGTGGCATGTCAGGCCACAGTCAGGGATGAAGAGGTGAGCGTTACCTGCATAACATGACTGGTTTAGGATACTAAGGAGCATTTGTGCCTCACTCAGTAGCTCATAGTGTTTTAGGAATACTGTTTTCAATAATACTGTCTTTCCAGGTTTGTTAGTTCTTTATGTCTATGAAATGCTGCATATTTTGTGGAGGCATTTGTGCTCTCTATATTTGAGTTTTACCTGCAATTATAAATTTAAATGTAACTAAGAATGAACACTTATTATCTTCTGAATTGAATTTACTGTTCCATCTAAGTGGTTTTAAGCCATGATGTGACATTTGTTTATTGGCCTGTATGTGCCTGTCTTCTGTATGAATTACCAATATCATACCATAGTCCACTTTGGATAGAAATACCCCTTTAAACTTTAAGAAATAATGATTTTACTACACACAACAAACTGTAGTGAAGCCACAGATTCTCCTACTCGCATTCAAGATTTGTGAATCTTACACAGTGCTGACCATTGTCTCCTATGCAGCTCATTATCAACAGAGCAGAGATAGAAGACGCCAGGTGGTTCAGCTTGGAAGAGGTGATTGAAGCTCTACAAGTGAAGATGATGCCGGACAGTCTACCAGATGGTACTCTGCCTGTTTGGGTACCTCCAAAGCTTGCGATAGCACATCAGCTTATACAGGAATGGGTACAAGAGCAGAAAGCATCCTTGAAAAGAAGTTAAGAGTTAAGATTTAGAATAATCCCACACCCCTCTTTCTCTATTTAATTTTAGACTATCAAAGTACCAACTTTTATAATTGTAAATGGCCCAGTATCCTGTGTTTGAACACCATGCATACAGATGTGACCTCATACACTGTTGCTAAAAGCCCACTCTCGGCACCCCAGGTCCCAGGCCCCAGGCGACTTGTCCGCCCTGAGTGCCTTTCTCATGAATAAACAACTGGGAGTGATAAATTACTTTAATAGATTACACTGATTACTTTGATACGTGAGCAACAGAGTCTGATTCTGTGCTGCGATGCAGCAGCTTTTTCTCACACTAAGCTCATTGTGCTTCATCTGAGAATTTGTACATGTTTTAAACCAATTCCTGTGCAGGTAAAGTTGTATCCCAACCAATAACGTCCCTGGGGTTGGTGTCACTCAGTGTGCCTACTCACCCATTCACTCCTTTGGTTATGGTCTCCTTGCATGCACCAAAGGCTTGCGCTTGTGAAAGGGTTGTGGCCTCGTGCCCACGAAGCCATGCCCCCCGTTGAATTTCGGTTTGAGGGCGTGGCTGCGTGTCATGCTACTGCTCTACGCGGAGCTTGGGGCTTGCCCAGTGCTCCAGGAGCTGCTGGGGAGCTTCCAGCCTCTACAGATACACGCGCATCATCCACCAACTCTGCTTGGTGACACCATCCGAGACACAGCAGCTCTGCTATATTGGTGTCACCTCCTTAGATGGTGTCAACTGGTGTGGCCCAAACCACCCTAGTGACGCCACTGAGCCCAATGTCTGTAGTACACTTTGAGTGGTGTTATGCTGCATCTGTGATGCCAATAAGATGCAAAATGTAAAAAATATTACAATATCCTTCTCCTCTTGGAGCGTCTCAGATGCGCCTGGCTCCTTGCTCCACATGACGTATGGATGCTAGGTGTGCGAGCACATATCTGTAGACTTCACATGAATAATTGTGCCATTCAAATTTAAGTTTTTTTTTAATTTATATTAATTTTAAGACTCAATATACCTAATAAGGGAAATCATTTTAATTTAATACTATTACTATCCCACTCTGGCTAATAAAACAGGACTGGTTTTAGGACAGCTAGAGAGGTTTCACTCAGGACTTCCATTTTAATAGAGGCCTTCAATTTAATTTTGCCATTGAAACAAAGGTTTTAGAATACCATAGTAATTGAAGTACAGTTTTTTCATTAGAACTGGAGTTACATTGTAGGTCTCTCTAGAAAAGGCAGCCAGAGTAAGGTTATATAGAAAACCCAGAACAATAAGTTCTTATATTTACATGCCTTATATACCAAATGGTAACTGTACAGTTTTTGTATCTCTATATACCTGGTCCATCACATACAGTAAGCTAATAGTACCTCAGTGGTTTTGCATTTTGGAGCATTCGCTCAGAGCTGCCACCTCAGAAACCACATCAAATATTATAGTAATAAAAAAAAATGATTTTATTGCTGCTAGATAAATATACAGGATTGTGTTTCCACATATATAATATATGTCATATAGATATTGTGGAGAGAAAAAGAATCTGATATTGCTATGCAATAAAATTCCGTGGAAACTGTATTGCCAAAGCAAAAACTTTTTTTTGTCTATTATTTTTCTTAAAGAGCCAATAAGTCACTTACAAAGTAGAACTAGAAATGTATGCCAATAATGTATTAGGTTATGTGGTTCTGCTCTTGGAGGTAAGTAGTTCCGATAAGAGTACAAAATGACACTAGATTTTAAATGGCTGCTCAATGGAGAAATCAATTTAAGAGGTAACTTGTTTGTAAAAATATATCAGAGCCACTGTACATCATTACTTGCAATGAAGGTATCTGAATATTGCTCAGAGGTACGCCATTTAAGTCATGTAGATATCTATAAATGTTTATGCTGCCCTCCAGTCAGGGCTGCCATCATGGGGGGACTTCCGGGCCTGTAATCTCGGGCCCGAAGAGAAAAGGGGGCCCGGATGTCAGCGGTGTGGATTAATCATTAATATACCAGCAGCCAGGGAGAAGAAACGGCACAGGCTGCATTCCAAATAAGTTGCCGGCCGCGAGCCAATTAGAGCTTACAGAACGGCAGCCAATCAGGAGCAGCCGTATTTATAATGCAGCAGTCATATTCATAATGCCACTGGCGCTGTATCTTCTCCCTGGCTGCTGGTGCAATCCACACTGCTGACATCCGGGCCCGGCTTTTATCCATGCCTGACTGGCTGCCAGTGACAGGTAAGTAAACTGACCCTTCCCTGCACCCCCTTTCTAGTTCAGCCAGCCTTCTCTGCGCTTCTCCCCCAGTCCAGCAGGCCAACCTTCCCTACGCACACCTCCCAGTCCAGCCATCCTTGCCTGTCCTGTTCCCCCCTCTAGTCCTGCCATCGTTGCCTGTCCTGTCCCCCCTCTAGTCCAGCCATACTTGCCTGTCCTGTCCCCCCCTCTAGTTCAGCCATCCTTGCCTGTCCTGTCCCCCCCTCTAGTTCAGCCATCCTTGCCTGTCCTGTCCCCCCCTCTAGTCCAGCTATCCTTGCCTGTCCCTGTCCCCCCCTAGCCCAACCAGCCTTCCCTTCCCTGTGCCCCCTCTAGTCCAACCATTCTCCCCAGCCCTGTGTCCCTCCTAGTTCAGCCATTCTTCCCAGCCATGTTTTGTGTGTGTGTGTGTTTACAGCAGCTTGCTCTCCTACACTACTGTATTTGTATAGTTTCATATATTATGATAGATTGTCATGTTATAATAACCACCCCAACAGCCCAAACTTTCAGAATGTTTAAACTTATTTACGCACCAATTGATGCCTAACCCCCGATGTAGCTCCACCCATATTATACACAGCTTCATCTACCTCTGCCCCATCCCCCGGGGAGGGAAGCCCTGCCTATTTTGTCAGTACTGGGCCCCAATATTTCTGATGGCAGCCCTGTCTCCGGTATACACTTTTACCATCAACTAAACCTCATTTAAGTTAAGAAGGAACTAAACTATATAAAGAAGAAGAGATGTGTTAGAAAATGTTTTAATTAAATTGCAACATTGAGTTGTATTTCATACTACAAAGCATATTAAAATGCAGGTGCTACAGCTCATGTGCAATGCTCACAGGATTTATATGTGGATTATATTGGTTGTTGATTGTGAAATAAGGGTGCTTATCAGGGGCGTATCTATAATGGGTGGACCGCACACCCTGCACCCATAGTATATTATTTACCTCTCTGGAGTCACACGTTGGCGCGGGGGTCCAGCGCTGTAAAAACTACTGGAAAATGGCCAACGCTGCCATTTTCCTGTTGTTTGCGCATGCGCAGTACAGGGAAAATGGCCGCTGCGGCCATTTTCCCGGTGACCTGCGCATACTCTATAGATTCTGGGCGTACTCTGGGCGCACTCTATAACTCCGGCGCTGGCCGTGCATACGTCAGTGCGCTGCCGGACAAAGAGGAGGGGGCCCATGTCGGAGACTGCACATGGGGCTCCTCCTCTCTAGAGGTGCTTATTTTGGGGATTTAAGAAACCTGCTACTAGTACTTATGCATTTGTTAATTTATAGACAAATTATGTGGTATTTATTAATTTTTTTAGGTACATTTAAAAAATATTATAATTCACTTGCTATCAAATTTCCACAGGGCCCCATAGGTCTAGCTATTCTAAACCCCCCTCCCCCCCCCGCCATATTAATCTCCTGAGCTCGGTGCCCCATCTCTTCTCACTAGATGCTGGGAGGAGGCATGGTCATGGTCTGTGGATGTCCCAGCATCCGATAGGACAATCATATCAGAGGAGGGTGCGTGGCGTGCTGAGCCTGCTAGCTAATGAGGTCTGACAGGGAGCCCGCATGTTAATGATTCCTACAGCAATCTGCTTCCTAGTTACAGGCGCTCTCTGACTGTAATGAACCCACTTCTCTCACTGTAATGTCCCTGAGGTGAGCTGGGTGCAGGGGGAGGTGGGCCCCGGCGGTACTGCGGACCCCATAGCAAGAACACCCCTGCACCCGTGGTAGCTACACCCTGGTTCCAAGGCAGATAAACTGTGGCATGTGGTCAACCCTATTGTGTAGCTTCTACACAATATTATAGCAATCCCGTAATGGCGAATATTGTACTTCCTCTT
Source organism: Taudactylus pleione (assembly GCA_031769625.1). Lineage (NCBI taxonomy): Eukaryota > Metazoa > Chordata > Amphibia > Anura > Myobatrachidae > Taudactylus > Taudactylus pleione. Next base: position 41,384,986 of record JAUIMM010000015.1, on the reverse strand, counting down.
CCTGTATTGTCTGCTCAGCCCAACCCATTATTATAATTAATTAGCATTTTCCAGCCTGAAAGCATCATTATCTGACTGTGTTTACACAATTTCAACGAGACAATTTGGAATTTAAAGGATCATTTGGAATTAAATGACAGTTGGGTAGTGTGTACGCTGTATATTGCCCATTTTCGTGTCATTTTGGTCGGTCGGAATCGTTGTAGTCATTAGCATTGATGAGCAAAATCTTATGGTGTGTAGCCAGAATAACTTTTATTCTGAAAGTGGGAGACTGCAGAGATGGTGCCACAAAATCTACATCTATTGTTGTCATTTATCCTGGACACTAATCCGCAAAAAAATAAATCTAGCATTGATACAGGAATACCTTATATCTGATTGTTTAAATGGTTCTTACTATCTGTTCATCAGTTGAATTGGTGTCATATTGGCCACTCTCGTCCAAGCTGGAATATTCTTTCTTTCTTTTTTTTTTTTGTGCTCATATTTAACTGGTCCTTGCATGCATAAAACCACAATTTCTAGGGCCCCTCTTGCTCTGTACTTATTGGGCCAGAGATGTGCGTTAATAGCAAGATAATGTACATCTCTGATGGACTGAGATCTCCGCAGGCTGCAGCCGTTTGAGGGTGGGGTCGGTGACTTGAAGCGTTTTACAAAACGGGCGTGCCAATCCCGTTTCCTAGGCGGGCCAAGGCAAGGGTCTTCGTCTTTCGATGCAGATTTGTCTCTGCAGCATGATTACACCGGACATCCTGAGGATTACTCAGATGTCCGTTGGTCATGCAAGCGATCCCATGCTGCAGCCTCCAGACACAGATCACAGAAGCCAGCAGGAGGTGTCTCCTTATACAGCATTTGGGTAATTTTGCACATCCGCTGTGTACAAAGATGCAGTGGCTGTGGGAATAGTGTACATCTCTAAGTAAGGCCCATTGTCTCTGAGTGATTTTGTATTTTTCCCCCTTGTTTGTTTGAGTACTCGCATATAGACCTAGGCTACCATCCTTACTGGTGTCACCTGGCCGGGGCTTGGGTGAATTAGTAGTCAATGTAGTCAGTGGTACCGCTTGTATGAGTCACAAGAGTTGTGTTAACTCCTTTCCGTTATACTAAGCCCCTGTTGTGTTACCTGACAAAAGTTTCACACTTTGCTATGAGACCTGTTGCCCCTTTCTGTGCTCATGTTGTATTCAGAGCCAGACAGACAGATCTCACGATGCCCTAGGCAAGGTTTGGGGCCCCCTCCCTTAAACAATACTGTACATATATTACAGTAGGTTTCGCCGGAGCAAGATACACACATCCATATGAGGTGGATGGGAGGAAATGGGGATGGCCAGAGGGAGATGGGAGGAAATGGGGATGGCCAGAGGGAGATGGGAGGAAATGGGGATGGACAGAGGGAGATGGGAGGAAATGGGGACGGACAGAGGGAGATGGGAGGAAATGGGGACGGACAGAGGGAGATGGAATGAAAAGGGGAAGAACATGGTGAGAGAGATGGAAAGCAGTGGCGTAACTAGGGGGGGTCGGGCAGGGTGCGTGCCCTGGGCGCTGTTGGACCGGGGGGGCGCCACCGGCCCCGGTACCGGCCCGCCCGCCCTAGTTAGCCAGTGTAGCGCTGACCGCAATGAGTGCGGTCAGGGCTACACATTTACACAGGACCGGCGCTAGGCTTCCAGCGCCGGTCCTGTGCTGCACGCCTGAGCCCGTTCCCTCCCCCTGAGCACTTGCCCAATAGCGCCAGGAGGCGGGCTCAGGCTGTGCATAACACACGCATCGCCGCCAGCGCTGGCGGTGATGCGTGTGTTAAACAGCAGCCAATGAGCGTCAGATAGACTCTCATTGACTGCTGCAGCACCCACTGCAAGAGCCGGACTTCCGTCCGGCTCCTGCAGTGGGTAATGGGACTGACGTCATGACGTCTGTCCCATAATGCTGAGCGGCCCAGCCCGGGCGGGAGCTGCGTCGCGAGCAGGACCAGGAGCAGAGATTCAGGTAAGTATATTTTTATATATAGATATAGATATAATATATAATATATTATTTTTTTTAACCTATCTGCACAACGGGGGAGGGGGGTGGCTACTACTGGGGGGACCTCTACTGGGGGAGGGGTGGCTACTACTGGGGGGACCTCTACTGGGGGAGGGGTGGCTACTACTGGGGGGACCTCTACTGGGGGAGGGGTGGCTACTACTGGGGGCGCCATTGGGAGGACCTACTCTACTGGGGACTACTACTTGGGGGGGGAACTACCACTTGGGGCATTATAAAAGGGGCCTACTACTAGAGGCACTGCACTCGGGGGACCACTACTGGGAGCAATAATAGGAAGGGCCACTACAGGGGGCACTGGATAGGGGGGATCACTAACTACAGGGTGCCTGCATAAGGGGACCACTACTGGGAAAACTGCATGGGGGGGGGGGACTACTGCTGGGGGCACTATATAAAGGGCACTGCATAGGAGGGGGGGGGGACTACTACTGGGGGCACCATATAAAGGGCACTGCATAAGGGGATACCGCTACTGGGCGCACTGCATTGTGGGGACTGCTACTGGGGGCACTGCATTTGGGGGGGCCACTACTGGGGGTACTGAGTAAGGGGAACTAATTGGGGGCTGTATAAGGGGGACCACTACTGGGGGTACTGAGTAAGGGGAACTAATTGGGGGCTTGCATAAGAGGGACCACAACTGCATACTGGGGGTACTGTATAAGGGGTACTACTGGGGTTAAGGTGCATACGGATAGGAATGTTCAGCGTGAAAATAAAGGGGTGTGTCATGTTGACACGCCCCATTTTTAAGTGACCACGCCCATTTTTTTTCTCCACACGCGCCTTCGGCGCGCGCACATCCTCGGATGTTGGGGGGGCTCGGGCTCCCTTTTCAAATTTGCCCTGGGCTCCAAATACCCTAGTTATGCCACTGATAGAAAGAGGGAATAACAGGAAGAGGTAGAGAGCTGTTATTTAACTCTAGGTAAGTTTAACTGAAAAAAAAATTCTTATAGAGTGCCATCTTTCTGTCTATGCTGGGTTATGTCTTTTTCATAAGCAGAAGACCATTGTCCAGTGCAATTACGCAATGGAGCTCATTTGGGGGGTGAAATCATTCACGGAAGTGGAAGTTTCATGCAGTTCCGAGTAGAGTTGGAGGCTGGCTGCAATGTACACTGAGGAGAGGGCTGCACACATTGTGACTGCTCGGGGGCACTGGCCATAGCAGTGTATGGGATTGGATGGGGCTGCCTAGATCAGCACATGCTGCCGGGGGAGATGGGGGCTGCTATCACTGTTACTAGGGGGGAGGTTGGTTGGACTGGGCTGCCTAGATCAGCGCATTCTAATCTCACTGCGGGGGGCTATCACTGTGACTAGGGGGGGGAAGGTTGGTTGACTACAGCAGCTCAGGCTACGGGGCAGGTTGGTTGGAATGGGCTGGCTTGATAAGCACAAGCTGCGGGTAGGGGGCTGGCAGCTGGCTACACTGCAGGGGTAGGGCGCGGAGGTGGCTGCACTCGCTGTGACTGCAGTAGCTCACACTGCACACATCACGGGGCTGGAACTGATTGAGGTGAAAAGCAGGAAATGGAGCCACGCTGCAGTGCTGTTGCTGCTGCAATAGTACCTGTGTGTCTAGCAGCAGCAGCAGTTCTCTCCAGGGACGGATTTCGGGTGGCCCGGTCACTGGCTCCTTGGGACGTAAATCTGGCCCTGGTTGTATTCTATTAATTATTACTTATTACCAGTTATTTATATAGTACACACATATTCCGCAGCGCTTTACAGAGCATAGTTGGCCATTCACATCAGTCCCTGCCCCAGTGGAGCTAACAATCTATGGGCCTGATTCAGAGCCGGACGCTCTGACCACAGCGCTCGCTCTGAATTAGGGCCCTCCTCCCTCAACTTGGAGCGGCCTCATGGACGCTCGCATAGCTGTGGGTTACCACCCACAGCTATAGCGAGCGTCCATGATGATGGTCGCGATGGTCAAGACCATCGCGATCATCGGGCTTGCGACGAGACCCTGCGGTAGGGTCTCGGTGACCGCAAGCCCTGGAGTGATTTTGGCTCTATCAGAGCCAAAATCACTCCCACTGACATCACTAGTGATGTCAGTGGGGCCGGACTCAGATGGTAGGCGTTCCCATGGGAACGCCTCCGTCTGGCAGCCATGCCCCCGGCACGCCCACCAAAGGGGGCGTGCTGTCACTCACCATCGACAGTACGCCCCCTTTGGTGCGAGACCCATAACGACGGCTTGGTCGTCGTTATTCGGGTCTCGCGCATGCGCACAACGGAGCTCCCTCCGTCGTGCGCAAGTCGGCACCATCGACCCGCTTGCGAGCGTCAAGCGGGTCTGAATGACCCCCTATGTTCCCTATCACATGCACACACACACATACACACTAGAGCTAATTTTTGATGGTAATCCCCTCTACCAACACTGCTTTTCCCTCCCTAACTATATTACTACTAAATTCATATGTAATTTACTATTTTATCATTCACTTAGTGATAGAAATATTAGATTTTTTTACTTATTTTTTCTATCTAAACAAATACAGTGCTTCATGTCCTGCCAGGCTTTCCATGCTTTCTTCTGTCCTGCACAACTAATGCCCCACACCATTTTTTAATAAAACCTCTCTCTTCTTTATTGTCTTCCACTGTCTTAAGGTGCATATCCAATACACGAGAGTGGAATGACTGTACGATTACAACATTGTAATCATGCAATCGTTCTCCATCCTGTGCAGTGGATAATGTACCCACACTGAACGATATGTCATTCAGCGCAGGCATCCTCCCTCATCCCCGAGCATGCACAACCTGTCGATATCGGCAGATAGACCAGCATGTTCAGGCGATGATTGATGTCGAAAACGACTGCATTGCTGGTTGTTTTCGACATTTTCATGCCCGATTTATGAACTAATCGTTAACTGTGTCGTAATCGTTCAATCGCTCATTTTAATCGTCTAGTGGATACGCACCGTAAAGCTTGTCTATTCTGTTTCCTCAACCAGTCTGTTTGTATTATAGCCCCCGTTTCCCCCTTCAGCCAGTCTCTTCTTTGCTTAATATTTATTCAGTGCCCATCTTCTCAGCGTGTCTCTCGTCCCATTCCTTTCTTTCTGTCATTTCACTTTCCATTCTTGTCTCGCACATGCGCTCTGTATTCCCAATTTAGCCGCTCTTTCTGAGATCCTACCTTTGTATAGCTTCTCTTGCCTATCATTTTATTATTTACCTTCACTTTCTGTTTCTGTTCCTTTTACAGCCTCTCTGCTTGATCTACATTCTCTCTCGGGGTGATTCAGTTATTGCGTGGGCGGATATAATTAATGAGCGCCCAGTTTTGCAATCCAATTGTTCTGGACTCTCATTAATTACCTCTTAACGCCCTATTAGACCAGGTTTAGCCGTGTAAAACGGCTAAACTTGTCTAAAGTCCTGGTTAGGGCACCCTAACCACTGGTTTCTTGCACATTTTTGCTCACACCCTCCTGATGCTATCGCGCTCAGTTTGAGCAACAAAGGAATTACTCCGTTGAGCATCTTAAAAAAAAAAAAATAGTTGCCGGCTAAACAATTGAATTGTCCCCCTCTGGCTGGGTACACACTAGGACGATGGATCTGTCAGCAGACCAATCCGACATCCTAGCGGCCAATTGGTAACCTATACACACTTACCAATCAGACGCTCAATGTGTCTGGGCTGACATCACAACTGGGCAGGCATTTCAATTTTCCCACTCAATTGGGGGGGGTGATCTAATTAACATAGGCCACGCCTCCTTACGTGACGCTATCTGAGGGGCGTGCTCAAATGGCACGCCTCCAAATAACGTCAGGCTGGGGGTAGCCTCACTAGCTGGGCTTCCCCCAGCCCTTTCATGGCTGCGGCAGTTTGACCACCCGTGGGTCACTTCCGCTGAAATCGGGATGCTGGGGAAGGGTGCATCCTCTATGGGTGGCACCCCTGTTTGACCGCTCAGGTCGAACACCCCTAGAGCCGGCCCTGGGCTGTGTTGCAGAGCCGACCTGATATGTCTGTGAGCGATATTGCCACGTGTGTACCCAGCATAACGCTCTTAATTTCTTAACAACTCCCTCTCTGCCCTCACTTATCGCCAGGGCTTTGACTGTAAAATAGCTTGGCGGAAGACTCAAGCCATGGGGTATTCTGCATCATTATTAAGATCTGAGCATGATGTGTTTGTTTGACCCTTGCAGTACCTTTAGCAGTTCACTACGATAATGTAGCACCATTGGGCCTGATTCAGAGTTGTACGCAAGTGGATCTCTTCTACGCATGTGCAGATCTCCTACGAGACGTTTGGGGGGGAGGGGGTGCTTCGGCCCCATTTTCTGGGTGTGCTGAAGCCAGTGGCTCTTATTCACTCTCTTACTCACCACGAAATAAACCATGTACAAGGGGATGTACAAATCCTGCTTTGGAAAATAACTGAAATAACGCGCAGGACACCTATAGGCTGCCTCACAGCACCAGGCTATTGAGTACATACAGTATAGGATTAATGTACATTTTATAAACCATTTTTAAATAGTAATATATACCACCCCTATAGTGTCATTGTGGCCCCACTTGCTGCATTGTACAGTTTGGACAAGGTCATGATTATGCAAATCACATCATCAACCCCTGTACTGCCCACTTTACTCGAGAAGTCGGCACCATACTGAAAACTGACCCACTCTCCATGAGAGCCCCCTGAAATTCTTGACTCTCCCGGACATGGCAGCAAAGTTGGTAAGTGTCGCCTGCAGTGCACATGGCAGCATTTACTACTGATTTTCAGACAATCCAGACACAATTTATGGAAACACAAACATGCCAGATGGGCCAAATAGTTCACCACATGAAATTATGGGGGTTGGGTATGGGTTCCCGGCGATCCGGATGCTGCCGGTCAGAATACCGACAGCGGCATCCCGACAGTCAGACACCCTTAGGTAGGTACACCTAGCGCTAACCTGTACCCCTCCCCTATCCCTCCCTCCCCGGTGCCTGGACCTAACCTCCCCCCTAGTGCCTAACCCTAAATCTAACCCTCCCCTAACCCCCAATACTTACCTTCAGGATGCCGGCGGTCAGGATACTGGAGCCAGGATCCCGACGCTGGTATTTAGACCGTTGGCATCCCACACGCCGGGAAGCTGACTACATCCCAAAAGTAGGCTTAATATACTGTATCAGCCCATTTCCAGCAGTGCTCACAATAGGATAACAAATAGGAAATAACTCGGTACAGATGACTGTCTCAATCAATGGTCTCACTGGCTCCGTGTGGAAGTCTAACTCCAATTAGCTATAGCTGTATAAATAGAGCATGAAATAGTCACCAGCACCATCCACATCCAGGAATGACACATGTATGGACAGTGTATCTGCAAGTCCAGCTGCATCGGCCGTGGCCGTGGCGGAAGACAAATACTACCAAGAACAGAAGTAATTGTCTCTAGGAAGACAAAAGACAAGTAGATTTCATTATTACATTTTGTTTGATACTCAACACTTTGGCCCGTATTCAATTTGAGCGGACCCGCGATACTTTTCCGCCTCCCAGAATTTTCGCCTACATTGCGTGTTTTGTAGGTGGAAAAGTATCACGGCCGTGCCTGCGTATCCCCGTATTCAATTTTAAAGTACGCGAAAACAAGACTCGGTGAAACTTAAACAAGCGGAAAGTACTGTCAGATTTGGGGAAATCAGCCTGACACCCCCCAAAAGATGCTCTGACATGGGGGTTAGCTATGGTACCCCCCGATTTGGCTTGCTGAAGGTATTTGGTGTTTTTAAATGGGCTCAATAACTGCTAAATAGTGTTTTTCTATAAGTGGTGCAGAATAGTATTCAGGAGATTTTTTTGCAGAAAATAACTTATCTCAGCAAATTTGGGGTACTTGAAAATGGGGGTCAGCATATTTTAAAGTTGCTAAAGTTAAGTTTAAAAAAATCTTGAAAAATCCACCTGCCGCAAGCCCCTGTAATGATATAAATACTTGGGGACCCCCCCAGAGTAAAGTTCGCTAGTTTTTAACTGTCGCCCCCAAATTCAAAGTGATTTTTTGGGTGTTCTTAAGTGTGTTTGTTTTTTTTTAAATTTTAATGCAGTTTACCTTTGGGGGACTGTCTGAAGGCTGCACGGGGGTTCCCGCAACGCTGCACCCCAAAACCCCAATTCTGCACTATTTTCCGCCTGCTTTTTATAGGCAAAACTTTTCCGCCTATTACATTGCATTTTCGCCGTTTTCAATTTGAAAGACTTTCCACCTAGGCGGAAAGTCTTTCAAATTGAAAACGGCTAAAATTTTCCGCGGATTCCGGCTTTTCTCCTCAAATTGAATACAGGCCTGTGTGTGTGTGTATGTATGTATGTATGTATGTGTGTGTAATAAATATATATATATATATATATATATATATATATATATATTTGTTTTTTTTCTGGAAAAATAGGTTCAGGAACTGGGAGTGGAGCTATGGAAATACAATTTTATATATATATATATATATATATATATATATATATATATATTAGTATTTTGAAAATAAGTCATTCAAAAGTCATTATAAAATAAAACTTAACTTAAAATACATTTTGGCCCAAGACCATACATCATAGGAACTGAGGAGCTCATTCAGACCCGCTTGCTAGATGCGTTCGCTCGCACCCTGTATATGCAAATCCACCAAATGTTTGTGTAACATGGGGAAGCTTGTAGCAAGGGGAAGTGGGGGGGCGGGGGTTAAAAGTGGGGAGTACTACCGTGCATACTCCTTCCTCCAGGAAAATGTAATTCCCTTTTCCAAAATGGTTGCCAGACTTACCAACTGCCCATGCGCAGCGCCATCTTGTCACTGTTGAGTGCCACAGCCGGAGACAGTACTGTCCCACTTAGCTTCAGAGAGACTCCGGTATTGCCGCCACCCACAATGTCTTCCAGCATCCCTGTACCACTTCCTGGTCACCAGTTACACTCACCGGTTGGTGAGTTGTATATTATTTTGCTCCGCCTCATCAAACTAGTGTTTTTTACAGTGACTACGGCTGTATCTCCTATAACACTAAAACCACTCCACTGGTTGGGCTGTTCATTGTCTCAGGGCATCCACTGGTGTGTACTGAAACACTGCTACACCTACAAACCTGTATACACATATTTCCAACACAGTAGTTTTTTTTTTGCCAGGAGCCAATTAACCTACCAGTATATTTTTGGATTGTGGGGGGAAACCGCAGTACCCGGTGAAAACCCCATGCAAGCATGGAGAGAATATCCAAATTCCACACAGGGCTGTGGTAGGAATCAAACCCAAGACCTCAGTGTTGTCAGACAGTAGTGCTAACCATTACACCAAATGTGCTGCTCACATGTGACGCATATGAAACATGCATGATATCATAAGCTATGTTTCTTTTAACATACCCAGGAGCCATCCCTCTGGCATTATTCCACAGCCATTTTTAACAAATATACACGTTAGCATCACAGACCATCTACACATTCAAGTGTTAGTTAATATATACCTCTGCCCTGTGCTGAGGTGGTCTCAGTGTAATATGTGCAGTTTTCTACAGTTTGACCTTTTAGTAAATCTGACAGTTCACCCTTTTAGTTAATGTAGCCCCATGTGTCCTTTAATAGATCCTCAATGATGCAAAAAAAATTGAGCTGATGTATTGAATCTGATACGTATACAGCATAGTTGGCAGTTTACTGTAATGCAATGTGGCAGGATCTGAACAATGATCTGTCAGAGGGTATTTATTGTTGGAAGAAAACCAGATAACTCATCAACATCTATCTAACCCTGCAGCTTTTTTATCTGTAATGTAGACGGTTTAAGGTTTAAAGAATTAATCAAACACACCATAGAATAGAGAGATGTTTTATTTAATTTTTTTCCAGCAAGGCTGGTTATCCATGGTACTTTGTTTAGCTGAAAGTGCTTATAGCCACATATTGTGGAACAGGGGCAAACACAGGATTTCTAAACGGGAGTTTACAAATGCTTGAAAGTGCAATATATGTAATACTTCAGATATGCAGGCCAGTGGTCTTTGTAAGCTATTAGAAGCTGCCCATCTGAACTGAATATACATAAGTCCTGGCCTGCTCCAGCATCAAGGAAGGATGCTATTTGAGGTAAGAGAATTTTCATGTCTGTTTCATTGTGTGAATTGATTTATCTGTTGTGCCAGCCTTGAGAAAAGGGTCCTGTGCGATCCTGAAACGTTGGCGTCATTGGGCACACAACAAAGATTTGAATTGGAAATATTAGAAGTCCTGGAGTGCCGCTGTTTTTCTGCTAGACTTTTATATGTATAAAACCATTATATCAGAGGCTGCGCTTATTTTCAAAGCATGCACTGTTTGCAAGATATTAAGTCTCACTTGAGTCCAGCTACAAGACACCTGAAATAAATCCAGTTGCTAAAGTCATGTATTGTTGAACACTAGGTCCTGGGTCTTTATAAAACTCTTCCTTTTAAATGACTGGAGTTCTGGTCTTTAGATATCTGTTAATATATGATAAAAGAAGAGCGCTCCATGGTGCAAAATAAACGTTGGTTTTTAATATAACATGATGATGGTAAAAACATACATAAGAGCAGTACCGCTCGTACCTTATTGGTAACAGTGTGGGCTGGTTGCCACGTGGTATAATATGTTATGTTCACCGGACATGAACTCTAACTGCCATCCTGGGAAATCGCCAGGTTCTCACACCCTGCCGCTCAACACTGATCACAGGTGGCAGCTGGTCGGACCGCATCCGTCCCCAGTGGGAAGCAGGAGACACCGGGAGTTCGTGTAGTGCACGTCAGGAAGCCCCACACTAACTCGTTTCGTCACAGACTTCGTCAGAGGGTTGGGCTTCATGACGTGGCGCACTCTATACAAAGGCTGAACAATCCAATCACAGTGGGGGTGTGACTCCCACCCGTATGTCCACTGGCAGGAAGCGCATCATAAGTTGCATATGCAAGTCCGATTCATACAAAGTTTGTGTTTTTACAGCACAGACGTAAAACAATTTAAGTGCTGATTTCTAGGCATCAAATGCTAATATAGTGTAGATGACACGTGTGTCGGATTATACATAGGCAAAGCATGAATATTTCATACAGTACATACATCTCAATAACAATAATGATAAAAATAAAAAGCTTATATAAATAATTAAAATTCTAATCATGAAATCTATGTGGCTGATTTTCTTTTATCATATATTAACAGATATATATATATATATATATATATATATATATAGAATTTGTTTTCTGGATGGGGGTATCATTCCACAATCTAAATCCCCTGCTCTGCGGAGAATTAGAGTCTGGAGGAGCAGCAGAAGAACCAAGCACCAGCCCTGGACATATATGTATACATTGTTCTCCTTATACCCTGGATAGCTTATATAGGCCCTCATTTATCAATGATCGCTTTTGCAATGAGATCAGGGCATGCCAGTAACGCCCATGATCGCATTGCAAAATGCGTTCATAGCGGCTGGATGTATCATCCAGGACATGGGCTCCGAAAGGTACCCATCCCTGCGATATCTCCGGAGAGCTGCCGGCCAGTGCAGGGGGTGCTGCACATGCACAGTCTGCTGTGTTCATTTTTGTATTCTCTTCCAGAGTTTTCATCATCTTGGTGTGTTCGGGGATTTCTGGTTTCTGTGACGGGGGACCGATAGAGGAGATGGAAGCTAATGGCAGTATTGATGGAGTGGAGTCGAGAGGAGGAGTGCTATGCCAATCAGGGGAGTGTCTGACCAATCTTAGTGTAGTAATTGTTAAGAGATCTGTTATTCTGGAAACTCAGAGAAAGTGTGAAGGTTTATCGTCTGAGGATTATTAGTGTGAGTTCTGTGGGTCCGTAATTGATGAAAAATGCATCCAACGGTGTCAACCTAAGTATAACCAGTATTGGGGTGGGTATCCTTTAGAGAATTATCACACCATGGTGGGCAAAATTTTAAACCAAACCGACTGTTGGGTGTGCTCTCACGTGCCCCAAGGACAGCATAATGTAGGATTAGTGCCATTCCCATTAAATGTCTCTGAAATTTTAGAATTACAGAGAGGGCATGCACTGGATGGAAAATTTCTTAAGTCCAAACAACCCCATTTTAAACTCCACCAGTACCAAGTAGATAAATCACTTTTATGTTTAAACATCACCAACTCCAATGAACCAGGAAGTTGGGAGGTGACTGAGAATAATCAGACGATGAGCTTTTCACAAAGAGCTGATCGTGAGCCTATGAATTATGAACTGTTACGCACAATTAGGTCAGGTGGAAGACACTTCCGGTATAAATATACACTAGGTTCCACCAAAGAAATGATTGGTAGGGTACCAGAAGGGTATTGTGCCAAGATATTGCAGCGAGAAACTTGTATGAGTCAAATGGGAGAACCTGAAGTAGGATCACTTGCCAGGGAAATGTGTGCGACGATAATGATGTTTATTATTCCTTATGTTCTCCCCGATGATGTATATTTGATAGGTGGAAGGAAAGCGTTTAAGTGGCTCTCTCCGAGTTCTGAAGGTTTGTGTTATTTCGGAAGAGTAATTCCAGAAGTTATGACCTTACACATGGTGAAATGCTTGGTATTCATAAAAACACACCATCACCATATCTTCACACACAGTATGAACACAGAGACAAAAGAAATATGATACCTGGTGACGTGCATAAAGCCACACAGTTAATTAGTGAGACAACTAGTTTTTAAGTTTTGGTAGCATTGGATCCCACCAGGATCGCTTGGGGTAAGCTAAATTTTAGATATATCCAAGATCTTGCTAAATTAATAGGTAATATCACTGAGATGTATGATGACACATTCAGGTATACAGGTAGGGAGTTGCAAGCTTACAAGAAAGAACTCGTGCAACATAGACTAGTGTTAAATTATTTAACAGTTGTCACTGGGGGGTATTGCGTAACTTTGGCCACCCAATTTGGAGTAAAATGTTGCACTTACATTACAAACGATACCAGCGTTCCCAAGGAGGTGACCGGAAGATGGAGGAAATTCTGCAGTTAAAATGGGAATTTCGAAAGAACCATAATGCTTCAGTGGCTGAAGTAGAGGAGAAGGTAGAGGAATGGGTTTCTTGGTTGAACCCAGTGAAATGGTTCTCAGGTCTAGGAGAGTGGGTCCAGGAAATGATTGCGAGTATAGGTAAACTCCTGATCCTCATACTGGTTGTCATCATAGTAATTGGCTTATGTGTCAGGTCCGTTCCTACTGTGTTGAAATGTGGAAAATGTAAAGATAAAGTGAATCAAAGGAATGAAATTATGATGGTGGTCAGTAGTAACAATATGAATACTGAGGTAAATGTAGGACTGCATTACTACCCTGAACTAGAAGGTACCATCATATAATGTATAAGATTTAGACATGCATAAAAATGTGTTAATAAAATGTTATTTTAAAACATCTTAAATAATGTAAGTCCCTATTCCCCCTCAAGACTTCCTTTGTTGGATTGCCGCATCCCCACATCTTTCCCATGATCTTCCAAGATCCGCAGTGTGCGTATAAGGGTAGTTTTATGTCCCCTCCTAGAGACACATTATTGATGGATTAAGAACCACCTTGTACCATCCCATAAATTAACATTAAATATGTCATAATGTAAGCCTAAATTAATTTTAAAATCAGAGTATGATAGCATGTTTGCTATCAAAGGGTGGACTGTCGAAGCCGGATAATTGGCTGAGACAGGATCGGTTTAAAATTAAATCTGCACGACGCCATTTTGCGACTGGCCGCCCAGCGCCATTTTAGTGAATCTCGCTCATTAGAAGTACATATGGCAATGCTATTATTTAGCGTCGTGCGATTCCCACGCAATAGAAAGAAGTTAAAAGTCCTCATCATATAAATACAGACAGTCACTAAAACATAAAATGATTAACCCTGCAAAACACATACCATGGTGTACTCCATAAACACAGTCGCACAGCGCTAACTAGCGTCTTTTCTTAATTCCCCAGTACTTACACACTGCACACTTACATTAAAGGTTCCCTAGCATTAAAGTGTAATATTCAAGGTATATTCAGTAATTATTAATGTTGTGAAATAAAGGTTATTTGATATCTAAGGTTTAGTACATGGTAAGCAGACCGTGTTTGGTGTTGTACTGATCCACTGTGTCAACAGATTTCCGGTATCATGGGTGAGAAGATCGCAACATTCGTCTGCAAACTATGGACTATAGAGAGTTAAAACATTAAAATGTACTCTGTAATGTTATCAGCTTAGATTAGCATGCAGCGGGTAGAAGGACACAAAGGGCTGTTGGAGGCTGGTTTGTGTCCATTCGAATTGACCCATGAACTATACTGTAACAGAAGAACCAGGAAGAAGAAACCATGGAATCATGCCAAACTGTTCTATTGTATTGCCTGTCCCTGTAAAGAGTATTTATGTGGGCTCTCTAAACTCGGAAGCCAATCTTCTTGCTGTGCTGTTGACGGAGGTTTCTATACTGATGCCGGTATCTGGGTCCAGAGCGCGCGCGTATGTAACAACTGTACCTTGGCTCAGTATGATTTATTTGCGCTATTTGTATTTAGATCACAGCGTGTAACCATCTGTTTTTATATTGAATAATAACTTTTTGTGCTTTGGAACCGCACTCAGTCTGAAAGCATTTATTTCTTGTGCGACTCATTACGCTAAATAGCAACAATTATTAGAAGGTATAGGCAGGATTTTAGAAGGTATAAACAGGCAGGAATTGATAATATCTTTCATCGTCCATGCATGCAGGCCAACTTGGATGATATCGTCAATTTTCCCTGTTCAGAGATGTGGCAGGATGACTCACTGAAAGATATCTATGAACGATATCTTTGAAAGATATCTTTCAAGTCGTTGGTGGTACAGATCGTACTGTGTGTATGCACCTTAGGCCGGGTACACACTATCAGTGGATCTCAAACTCGGTCCTCAGGACCCGCAGGTCACCCAGCAGGTGCACAGGTGTATAGATTACTCACTGACACATTTTAAAAGATCCACAGGTGGAGCTAATTATTTCACTTGTGATTCTGTGAGGAGACCTGGAAAACATGCACTGTTTGGGGTCCTGAGGACCGAGTTTGAGAACCTGTGTACTAGATGATATGTTTAACAATTTGTCGCTTTGAGCCGAATTGAAAGGATATATCGCCCTCATCGTCTAGTGTGTACGCATTTTGCGTGCTCCCGTGCATCGTTCCTCGCATCTGCTGTACTGCACGTCTTATGAGAAATAGCTTTTATGATTTTGAGCAAATCATGAAGTGTTTGTGCTCAACCTCAAGATGGTTGTATAGTGTATACAGGAGCAATGATTATCCATATGCCATCCAACTATACAATATATTGTGCCTTCTTTTGGAGGATTGCATATAGTCCCTGATTCAGAGCTGCTCACTAGATGCGGCCGCTCACTCCCAGCGTAAGCAAATCTAGCGCACGCCGAGCAAGGCAGGCGATCGCACGGCAAGGCATTAGCACGCCCACTATGTCTTGGCTAGTGATCACTTTGTATATGCAGACGCCCACCAGCCATTCATAAGACGCCCACTTGCACATGGAATCTCCAGAAAGAACATGAAAACATTGGTACATCGAGCACCATCGGATGTGCTCGCAGCACTTGTGGTTGATTATACCTTGCCGCAAGCACTTCAATGTGAAATACAACCAGGTGACGTGTACTATGACGCTGCCTTTAATTATGCACGCCTCTGAAACAGCATTAAGATTCTCAGACACGCCTGCGTTCGCACCTCCACTCCCCCGTTTCCAGTGGCCTGCCCCTGTTACCACCTACAACTTTCCTGTCACTCATTCCACTGGGCTGATACTAGTGTTTACCCAAGTTTGGGAAACACTGGTCTATAGTATAAAAACAAGCTTTCTGCAACAAAAATATATATCTCCTATAATAAATTCATAAGTGGTCAGGAAACTGTTAAACATCTCATAATAAATGTACATACAGTAACATATAACCAGCTGGACACAGAAATTCGCTTTCAAGCCTGTTCTTGCTGGCAGCTGCTCTTAGGTCTAATTTAGTGCTCAGATCCACACATACAGCAGACTTGGAGCCATATTCAATTAACTGCGATAAGTCAGAATCTGCGAAAAAGTATTGCTGATTGCGACTTTTCGCCAGCGTGACAGTTCCCTCCGTATTCAATTCCAAGGAGTTTTCACCGGCTCGAAAATGCAATGTAATAGGCGGAATAAATTTGCCTATGAATAGGTGTCGAAAAAAAGTGCAGAATTGCGGTTTTGGGGTGCAAAGGTGGGGAAACCACCCTGCACCCTTGGAACAACCCCCTAAAGGTTAACTGCGTCAAAAAAATGTGGAAAAAAATTAGGAACACCCCAAAAAATGACTTTTAAAAAGGGGATGAAAAAGTTCATAGTTGGGGTACAAACTTAAAAACTAGCGAAATAAGCTTTTGGGGGGTCTGCAAGTATGGGGAATGTGTTTTTTTTTAATTTCAGGTGCTTCCTGAAGGCGCGTTTTTACAACTTCACTTTAGCGATTTTTTTAACCATGCTTGCACCCATTTTCATGTACCCCAAATTTGATGGGACTACTTATTTTCTCCAAAAAAACCTGCTAAATGCTATTCTTCTCCACTTGTGCAAAGACGTTATATAGAGGCAATTGAAAGCACTTAAGTACCCCAAATAGCTCCAGGGGATTTTCACGTCTTTTGGATTTAAATACGGCAAATAGCGGGGGCGTGCACGAAAACTTATCGCGGCTAAAACATGCGAAGTAAGCAAAGTGCGGCACGCTTCGCCTAGAATTGAACATGGCCCTTGGTAGAATTTGCTGCCACTGGTTATGGTTGGAGCTGCTGGCAGCGTTGGGCAAATGGTGGTTGGGAGTCTGGGCAACTTGAAACCCTCTGGGTAACACATTGATTGTATGAAATCTAGTAATGGATTCCTTTCCCATGTGCCGGCCATTTATACTGAACTCTGGATGGATCATGACAGCAATAAATACAGCAATTTGGGCCACGATCTATGCAGCATTTTATAATTATTATTGTCATAGCTTTGTAAGGCAGCACAGTGCACCATAGCTCCTAATGAGGGCACACAATAAATGCAGACATGAAAACAAAGGATAGGGAGGGCACTAGTCATTACATCTTACAATCTAATGGGTAGTATTGTAATAATTATGAAATAAGAATTATTTACCACATATTAACTTTCAATTTAAACATAATAAAAAGCTACCAACCCCATATTATAAACATAGTGATAAATGTACAGTAGTTTTTGTTTTGTTTTTATAATGCAAGGAATAAAAGACCACACTAATCAGGCCCTAACTTTTCAAACATAGATAAATGAATGGGTTTAGTTACAAGTACAAGATCCATCTGTCTCTATTTGGAGACCCAGGAATAGCTATAGATGAATCAGCAATTATGGGGCTTAACTACTTTCTATTACTAAAATGGCATTGGGCAATGCAGAAAACACCAAGCTTTTTGACTACAAATATTTACATGGACAACAGGCAGCCCTTTAAGGGGTTTAAACTTATAGGTTGTGGAATAGTGTTATGTTGATAGAGAAGGAGCAGTGTTTGATTCAGTATGACCAGACAAAGAAATGTAAGAGCTTGAGACTGGCATGAGAGTGTGGACTGCTTGTGCTTGTGAGACTTGTTTTCAGAAGTCACTGCTAACATTCACTAGGAAATGTGAAGTGTTTTAGTAATCTATTGTGAAAAAACAGAAACTGTGCAGCTGGGAGATGGTGTCAGAGAGTGAGATGTAATTGTTTGAATACTTTCTAAAGCAGATCAGGATGCATGTGTGCGAAACAGTTCTTTAGGCAGCGCCGGGTTTGGTATGAGATCCCGACGGCTGAATAGTCGCCAGGTGAAATACCGACACCGGAAGCCCGATTAAGAGATCCCGATAGTGGCAGGTAAGTATAGTAACCCTATCCCTCTCCCCCTCTAAGTGGTGCCTAACCCTAACCTCCCTCACCCTAATCCTCCCCTGGGGGGGTGCCTTTCCCTAATCTCCCCCCGGTGGTGCCTAACTTAAGTCCCCCCAGCGTGTCTAAACCTAACCCTTTTCCCCCCACGGCTGATACTTACCTTGCCACTGTGTCCTTACAATCGGGATTCCGGCATCGGTATCCCCAGTCATGTTGGGATTCCGGCGCCGTTCTTGTCTCAGTGGTCTGCATCCCGGCACCGGGATTTCGGCAACTGGCATCCCGGTTGTCAGGATATTAACCGCACCCTGGCAGGGTCCATGCAGTGCATTATTAAGGTGCTGGGGATGGAAGGTAGCAGGAACTTCACAGCAGGTATCTGATGTTGTGCTCTTATAGAAGTGTTCCATGTAGAATGCTCCCTTCCTCTGCACCTCCTGTATAACTCTTACTATACTGGGAATTCCTGACACACACAACTGCCCTACCATATATGGTGGTTACTACTGATTGAGAACCTACATCAATTATATAGCACACAAGCAGATGTATGCACAGTTTTGGAATGGGTATGCAGTCAGTTTGTTGACACAAAAATGTTGCCAGTCATGTCGACATCAGGACAATGTTGACATGGACAGAATGTCAACATATGAAATGTCGACTGACAAAATATCGACATTACCATTAGGCTTATAGGTTAGCGTTAATGTTACAGTTAGCATTAGGGATTGGCAGCAACAGTCTGACCATGTCAATATTTCATCAGCGTTGAGACAAAATATACCGACCCCCTGGAAATGATGCGTACTGAGCAAGTGCAACTCTCAATCTGCGAGTCCGCTCGCATTGTCTCCCAGCCGCAGCCTGATTGACAGGCTGCGGCATTTGGGGGGGTGGAGCGGAGGCATTCCTGGCCTGTATGCTGGGAGTGATAAGCCTAGGATCTGCGTCGGTGGACTGAGATTTCCATGCCTTGTAAGTGACCAGGCACAGGCAAGGCTGAGGTAAGCTTCTATTGTTTCCGCGGGTGGGAAAAATATCGGTGCAGCAATCACCGCATGCAACACAACATCTATTCACAGAGAGCTTGGGGGCAGCCCGGCATGTCTTTAAGTGCCAGGCACGCCTCCAAGAGTGATGAAAAAGGGGCGCATCTTAAAGACATGCCCCTTTATTGTGGCCACGCCCCCTCTTCGGGCACGTGCGAGCCCTTTCTAGGTCCAACGTCAGACCTAGAGTGAACACTAGCTTCAGCTTACATAGCCTGGCCAAAGGGGCAACCGAATAGTAATCCAAGGCGTCCTCTACGTACGGATCTCTCAGATGCAGCAAGAAAGTGTCCATTTCCTCCAGACACCACCTGCTGCATTTACATTTTGTTGGACGGTATTGCACAGTCGCTTCTGTGTGGCTGTGCAATACCGTCCATCTCTGAAACAGGCTGCAAGGAAGAGCCCTAAAGTACTACACTACCCAACATTACATCCACTACACTACAGAAAATATGGATGACTATATATATATATATATATATATATATATATAAAAGTGGCATATATATTTTTATTTTACAGAAGGGGAAACATAATTATTAAAAGGGGGCAAACCACTTAAACAGAGTGGTTGGGGACGGTGCTTCCTCCCCAAAAGCAGCTCAGTCAGTCAAAACCCTCCTGCTGTCGCAGACCACACTTGTAGTCATAGATCATGGCTCTCCAGTGACCTCTGTTGAGCTCCATAATGAGTTTCTTGAAGGAAGTGAACAAGCTGACTTTGGTGTGCAGTGCTGCTTATATACAGTTATGTGCCCTGAATATTTAAAAAGAACTTTAGTCAGAGATTAAAGTTCCAAACAGACAGTCAGATTGTGTCTACTCCACCTATGCACTGCACATCCGGAAACTTATTACACACCATGTTTTAAGCTATGGTTTCCAGGTCTGCTATGGGAGTATATTCCTTTCTGCAGAGGCCCTGGGTCTCAGTACCTAGGTATTGCTTCCATTTTGTTATTACAGGACAACTGGGGCTCGTACTTCCATTGGGTCAGTTCTCTACTGACAACTGCTAGCTCTTTTGCCAAGAATGGTATAGATGCATCAACATGACCTTTTATTTATGACCATTAAAGATGGCGTCTATGCTTACTGGATTGGCTCATCACCACTGATCACAAATACATGCTATAACGTGTATTTTACCCTAAAACAAGACCCAGTTTTAGAAGACGAGCAGGTCCCACAGGATGCGATACGTTACAACAACCTGTGGGACCACATCATGTTGGGCTTGGCTGCACCCATTTGTGGGTGGGTCTTGCATGTGAGATGCACCTACTCACAGGAGCATGGCATAGCACCCAGCAGCTGGGATTAAAGTAGTGACTACTGTATAAGGATGGCAGGACAGTCCCATAATATATGCATTTTTATCTGGATGTACTGTATTTAAATGCTACAATGTAACACAATAATTAAGGTGCTACAACTTTTTTGTACATCTCTCATGTAAATAACACATAATCAAAATCTATTTTTTGACATAGAGACAGATGAATGAAGGACTTAATTTTGACATATCAGGTCATCTTAAACACACATTCCGCAGCACATATCCTAACCCACTGCTCCATGCTCCTTCCTCACTATCTACCCCATCGGTGTCGCCCCTGTCTGTCTACCCCTCCCCTTTAGAATGTAAGCTCTCACGAGCAAGGCCCTCGTCACTCATGTGCTTCTCCTCCCCCTACATATAGTATCATTTACTCCTAACTCCCCACAACAGCACCTAACACTTGGAGGGGTATTCAATATGAAAGGTTAACTTCCCTGGCGAAGTTAACGTTTCATATCGGAGTTTTTTTCTGCGTAAAGGTATGGTGCGCGCTCCAGCTTTTCCCCGTATTCAAAATAAAATTAACGAAAACGGGAAACTCCGAAGTTGGATTTGCGTAAAGTTACGAATTTTTTCTTAAAATAATTGTAAGACCCCCCTAAAGTTGTAAAAACATGGGGGAACACTATGGGTACCCCCGTTTTAGCCTTTAATTGAAAGTCGGGGATTTAAATAGCCGCAGCAGGTGTTTTTTATCCGACATTGAAGAAGTGATGCAGAAGAGCACTTAGGTTATTTTTTTCATTTTTTTAAGTGGTCCCATCAAATTTGGGGTACATGAAAATGGGTACTAGCATATTTTTAAGTCCCTAAAGTCAGTTTTTAAAAATTCTGCATTTGTGCACCTGCCGCTATAATTCTATTCTAGAAAACACCTGCCGCATACTTGCAGAATAGCCCTGAACCTATTTCCCTATTGTTTAACAATTTTTTCCCATTTTTTTTCTTTTGCACCCCAATTTTTAAATACATTTTTTGGGGTGTCCCTATTTTTTTTTTTTTACTTTTTTTGACACAGTTCTTTTTTAAATGTCAATCTCAGGGGTGCAGGCTATTTTTTTTAAGCCTGCACCCCTAAACCCCAATTCTGCACTTTTTTTCGACACCTATTCAATGGTGAAAAGTTATCACCGTTTTTTATCAAAAACTTTTCAAAACTGCGATAAGTCTTTGAAATTGAATACGGTGTAAAACTAAAACCAGTGATATTAACGCAAAAAAGTGCGTTATTAACGCAAAAAACGATGTTATCGCACCCATATTGAATACCTATTGGTTGCTTATGTCCTGCTGCTTGTGTTATGCAGCTAGGTCTATAAACCATGTCCTTTGTCCTGCTATTTTAGGCAAATGAGGGGACTCCAATTGTATTGTACAGCTAATAACAGTTTTTCTTGTGTGCTCATTTATGTACTGTGTAAGGCGCTGCGGAACCTTTGTGGCGCCATATAAATAAAGGATAATAATAATAATATGGCTGTGTGCCAGCACCCTAGTCAATTGCTCGCTGCCTGTAGTGTTTCCCCAGCCAATCACCGCCTTTAGTCTCTCCAGCCAATCGCAGCCTGCGGTGTCTCTCTCCCTACCTCCAGTGCAGTGCGCCACTATGCTATGAATCCTCCAGGTCAGTATCCAGCGGTTCCTCTGCAGGGTGCACTGGCTTTCTATAGCCTGGGAGGATCAGTCTGCAGGATCTTGTATATAAAATTAATTGGTCTGTTTGTTTGTCCAGTTATGCATTTGGACACCCCTGCACCAATTGGGATGAAATCAACGCGAGGTGGTCCAGTTAAATCCTGGCCAGGTTTTAGTGGGGGGTTAGGGGCCTGGTCGGCCCTCCTTTTGGTGTTCGCTGGGCAGAACTTTGATCCTGGGAGCCTGTTCTGGACCTTACATTGGATGAAAACTTCACAGAGGGGTGGCAATTGGTCTAGGATGCCTAATGGAGTGGTTGGGATCCCGGTTGGACCTCACAGCAGAGTGCGCCAGGCAGAACTTTGACCCAGGGAGCCTGCTCTGTGCCTTCCACTTGATTGATTTGGACGACATCACATAATAAAACTTAATACCGTTAAGATTTAAACCCTGGCAACGCTGGTGACTTCATCTAGTTATTATTGTAGCACTGCCCATAGTATTGCTTGTGCTTAACCCCCTCCGTGCCATAGCTGCTATCTACCCTTACCCCCTCCTTGCCCCCAGTACTGCCCAAGGTGCTATCTACCCTCCCCTGCTCTCTACCCCCAGTATTGCCTGCCCCAGCTGCTATCTACCCTTACCCCTCACTAGCCCCAGTACAGCTTGCTCCTAACCCCATCCTTGCCCCCCAGTACTAGCCAGCTGCAATCTTCCCCTACCCATTCAACAAGTACCGTCTGCCCCTAACCCCCTCCTTGACCCATCTTCTATCTACCATTGCCCTCAGTACTGCCCCAGCTGTTATCTATCCCTACCACCTCCCTACCTCAACAGCACTGTCCCCAGTACTGCCTGCCCATGACCTCCTCCTTGCCCCAATGCTGCTATCCACCCTTACCCCCAGCACTGTCTGACCCCAGCCCCCTCCTTGTCCCCCAGCAGGCTCCCAACTGCTGTCTGCACCTACCCTCTTCCTTCACTGCCTGCCCTTACCCCCAGCTCTACCTCAATGGCTGTTTGCCCTTAACCCCCCTCGACCCCAACTGCTACCTGCCCCCACCCCCTATAATATGTGATAGGACCCAGTAACAATGGACCCCAATATTTATTTTTAGAGTGAGGGGTCCCTGGGACCCACAGATTGTTTTGCGCAGCGCGATCACTGTATAACTGGAGAATGTTAATGTCTGGGGGTCAAGTCTCAAAAATAGGAAATGTTTAATTTGGTTCTTGGCCCAAAAGTTGCTTCACAGTGCATTCAAAATTAATATGGTGTAGTGATGTTACTAAGGCATTCCCCTAGTAGTGCTAGCTTTAAGCAGGCTAAGTAAAGTCAGTGATTATCTTAATATCAACAGGGACGTAACTAAGTATTTGGAGGCCCCATAGCAAAAGTTTGTAAAAGCCCCTATGTACCACCCAATGGTGAAAAATGTATAGAACACATGTAACTTTGAATAGGAATATGCGCCCCCCCCCTACCTAAGTTCTGAGCCCCATAGTAGCTACACCCCTTGCACCTATGGTAGTTACGCCCAGGGTTGCACCTGTCCATTATACATAAATAGCAGGCAGTGCTGGTTTCTGACTCCCAGCTACTGTATGTAGGAATATACATGTATGCATATAATTCTCTAAGCATTACTAAATCTTATGTTTTCTAGAGTATGTATGTGCTGCAGTTCCTCCTATTCTTGGCAAATGAGAGGACTCCAATGACAGCATGATAGAGATCACTGCTTTAGTTAATAAGGAAAGGGTTGGGGCAGGTGAGAATATGAAAAGATTTTTGCTGTAGCAAGGAAACAAAAAAAAATAAAAGGAACAGGTAACTGAAAGATTAACACATTCATTACAAAATGAGTCACTCAATGCGTCTACTGAAAGTCTTAGAGGGTTATATTATAAGTTCCAAGATTACAGAACCGGTGTGATTTCGGCGAGTTCACTGTTAAATTTAAAGTGACAATCAGTTCTAAGGTTTGTTTTGCCTTCTAATTTATTGGTACTTTAAATTAAACTGTGAACTCGCCGAAATCACACTGGTTCTGTAATCTTGGAACCTATAACGTAAACCCCCAAGTTGTGTAACCTGTCCTACAAAAACTTTTTATGCAGTGAAAGACAATGGACATGTTACCATTCTTGATGTGTTTTTGGTTCATTACTGAGAGTACTTTCTATACACACATCACTTGAAGTATGCTTTTTGGTGAAATAGCACAGTATTTTCTATCTATTGCGTTAGACAATACTGCAAACAGGTACTCTTAGATGAAGTTGGAGATTTTATTAGGTTTGTTATAAAAATATTTCAAAATGTAAAATGTACATTAAGACCATTAGAGATTTTTTATTTTGCCTTTGACAAAATAGAATAATATTCAAATGGAGTGAACTAAATAAATATTGATTTCCCATCATCTAATTAGGGCTCCTGAAATACCATCAAAGCCCTTGACCATTTTATGTGTACCGTGCATTTTACTGTAGAAAAAATCCAAATAAAACTATGATTTGAGGGGCAGTAATTACACTAGAGTCTTAAAAAAAAGCTGCCACTAGGAAATAAACATCTTATATAAAACATCCATGAATAGTGAATGTGCTATAAGGTAAGGCAGACACAAATGTTGGAAATAAATTGGACAATCTGTGAGTCATGCAGAGACTGGCAGATAATCATGTTTAGTGATTCACTCCTTCCATAAAGAGAATGGATCACGGTGTGCATCTATCTCATACACAGCTCTAAGTATATCCGGGCAGAGACACGGAGACCTCAGTGCCGTGATGTATTATGAAATGTCTCCTGGTCAGTGTTGTCAGGAAGGTGTACCCCCATACTCTGTAATAAATTGGAAGCTGGTCCAGCAAGTCCAGACTGAGAACTGTATGATTCAAGGATATTTGTCACTAGATTTAAATCCACATCCACAGGGGCCAGGCCTGATTCATCCACACTGATCTCTTCTTCAGAGCTACAGCCATTCGCCTCTGGGGGTACAGGATGGGCTGATCCGCCCTGCAAGGGAAGAAAGGAACATTTGGTATAATTGGTACAGATGACCTCCCCATAACTCCCCTCAGAAGTTCTCTCGATAAACATGCATCCATATAATAATGATAAAACCTAGCTTACAGTTACATCCTCCACCATCACTTTGTATAGGTAATTTAGCTGCTGCAATAACCATCTTGTTTGTTATTATATTGTATGATCTTACCACATTTTTCTTCTTGGTGAAACTTTTCCCAATGTTTGTATGAGCCAGTTCTAGGTCCATAACTTCCATGTAAGAGCGCAGACTTCCCAGGGCATCTGCACTCAGCGGTGTGGCCTGATCACCTTCATCGCTATCTAACAACTCAAAGTCTTCTTCAGAGTCTAGATCGTCTGAATCCAGTTCTTCTAGACTCGGACCTGTACAATACAATCCAGATATCAAGTGTGAAGAACATGATAAACCTTAGCTACCTTCCTAAATTATCAGCATAATTCCTATTGATACTGTCAATGTATAAATCACACCGCTCTCCCTGTTGTGTATAATGCTGCCGTAGTCTGTGGGAATATTATACATTCTTCAAGAAAATTTCCAACTTCTTATAGCCAGTAGGTGGTGGAAGGGTTGAAGAGGAGGGGAACCTGCCCCCTACACGCACACTGAATGAACAGCTACCTTGTTTGCAAATGCCCAATCAACATTATTTACACTGTGCACTAAGCAATGTCTTCATTTAAATATCATGATTGTTGTGCCCCTGGTGGCAGACTGTTATTGGTGCAGTGACTAGTGAGTTTGTCCAGAAATGCAGGGCCTGGAATGTGGGACCCCATGGTTCTTTCTCAGAAGGGACTGAGGACTTGATTCAGACCCACTCGCTAGATGTGTTCGCACGCTAGATGCATATGCAAATTTCGGCAAGGCAAGCGATCGCAAGGCATTAGCACGCCCACTATGTCTTAGCGTGCAATCGCATTGTGTATGCAGACGCCCACCAGCCTATTCATAAGATGTCCACTTGCGCTAGTCATCTCCAGGGAGTGCATGCTGCCATCAGTACATAGAGTACCATCGGATGAGATTGCAGCGCTTGTGGCTGACCATACCCTACTGCAAGCACTGCGAGTGATTCAGTGTGAAATACAGGTTGAGTCTCCCATATCCAAATATTCCGAAAGATGGAATATTCCGAAATTCTGAATTTTTTTTTGTTTGAGATAATGAAACCTTTGATTTTTGATAGTTCAATGAACATAAACTTTGTCTAAGGCACAAATTATTAAAAATATTGTATACAGTTGCCTTAAGGCTGTGTGTATAAGGTGTATATGAAACATAACTGAAATTTATGTATTTATACGAACTTTGCTTGAGCCACAAAATTATTGAAAATATTGTATAAAATGACCTGCAGGCTGTGTGTATAAGGTGTATATAACCCATAAATGCATTCTGTGTGTATACTGGGGTCCCATTCCCAAGATATCTCATTATGGTATGCAATTATTCCAAAATACGGAATATTCCGTTATCCAAAACACCCCTGGTCCCAAGCATTTTGGATATCGGAGACTCAACCTGTACAACCAAGTGACGTGTACCATGACGCTGCCTCTTAATTATGCACGCCTCTGAAATGGCGTTAAGATGCTCAGGCACGCCTGCGTTCGCATCTCCACTCCCTCCGTTTCTATTGGCCAGCCCCTGTCACCACCCACAAACAGCATCTCCTGTCACTCATTCTGCCGGGCAGTCTACACGCAGCGAGCGAACGCTTCCCGATTGCTCACACTGGTTTGTGCAGGCGCATTGCGATGCGTACACATGTGCAGAGTGCATACAATCGGCTGGCAGCGTGCGAACACATCCTAGCGAGCGGGTCTGAATCAGGTCCTTCACTACAATATTGAGATAGGGCAATGACATTTTGTAAACATTGATGTTTTGAGGTTGATTCCCTATGACAGAGGTTCCTAAACTTTTTTGAATCATGGTGCCCTAGAGTATCAGCTTTGTTTTCATAGCACCCCTAAGCCAAAAATTTGTTAAGAAATTTCAGAAAGAAAATAAACAAAAATGATTAAATTGTACTTACCTGTCATCCATTTATGTGGTGGTGGAAAGGTTTGTGTTTCCGTTTGTCCAAATATTTATATTTCATTGACTATAACTAATTTGATTTGGTGCTAGACCACTAACCTGAGGCACCCCTATGGGGTTTTGCAATCGATGAGGAGAGGCCGATGGAGGTTCTCCCCACCCATGTGATCGATGGTCATGTGTCAATGGTAACATCTACAATAATATTCATCATTGGGGTCCAAGGTAGTCACATAAATACAATTTAAAAAAAAAGACTCACCGAGAATTTTTTCCAAAGCACTTGTGAAAGATTCAACATCAAACGTGATTGGTGCTTCCGGGGGATGCCTGAACCGAACATAAATATACAAGTAATGCTGGTCAGAGGGACTATTCTGAATCCATAATCTTCTCAATCCCAACATTAGTCCAGTGTTCTCCCCAGGCTGTTTTTTGTGGGGGAACACCAGGCGGCAATAAACAGCCTAACACTCGGCACTTTGGGAACCTGCAAGTGGGGACAGTATCTGGGTGCTGTATACAAAGGACCAGATCCTACAGACTTTGCAGCTTTTTCACAGTCAGATGACTGGGCCTCTAATAAGAGGAGGAGAATTAATATATAAAATGTTATTTCAAGTTTAAATCATTATAAGGTCAAGGTTTAAAACATTTTATTATTGAGAAGGCCCCCACCCAGCTACTTCTTGATGCCACTCGGCTGGAAACATTTCTGGGGAGAACACTGCAGCCCAAGTTCAAGCAGTGCCGTTATCAAATGACCAAGATTAAAATAAGTACAGATTCCGCCCAGTTATTTACCAAGTGTTACATATGTGTGTTTCTCTTGTAAACCCTAAAGAACTATTCTAAAACCTTCACAAATATCTTACATGGTTGCAACAGACCACAGTGCACTTTAACAGATAAGAGTATAGGATTGGCATCATTTATGCGGATGTACATTACAATGCAAATCACAGCCTTGCATTGGTTAAAGGCTTTTATGGACACAATCTTGAGTCAAACTGATCAGCGGTGCTTTTGGCTATTTGTACTATAAAACAAAACAGTTGATCTTTTTGCTATTAAAATATATTATACCTTGTACTGTATATAAATGGTAGATATGTCAGCAAATTGGAATGTAGTCATTATGTCAACATTAAGAGTGTCATCATAGATATCTCACAATTTTGACATTTATTTATGAGATTTAGGGTTAGGCAGCGCTTAGGGCTCTAAAAGTATAAAACCGTTATGTCGACATGCTCAATGTCAACATTATGACCATGTCGACATTGTGTATGCTGACATATATGTCGATATAACGCCCATGTTGACATTCTGGCGTCGATATTCTAAATGTCGACGTTTTGTGCCACATCCCAACAAATTAGGTTCCCTTCTGTTATTGCAACAACAGTTCTCAGACCAAAGTTATGGTGGCCACACTGACAAATAAAACCCTAGATCAGAATGACCCTCTGTCCCATAATTAGAGATTGTAAAGTGATTACACGCTTACCAGGGCACCTCTGCTCCTTCGTGTGAGGACACCTTTGATATAAATGCCTTCATGCTGTCAGTTACTTCAGACAAGTTGTATTTCTCCTCACCCTCTGCAGACAGTGGGGGATCGGCCTCCTGTGGACCTGCAGCATCCTGTAAGAGCTGCTCCAACTTTTCTGCTGATATGTCCAACCAGCTGTCATCTTCAAACAAACAAGTATGTTAGAGCGTATGGTGGAACCACAGGAGAGAGGATAGCTCAACAACCTTATTAATGAATACCAATACTGTGCACTACTGCTGGCCTGAGAACAGATTATCCTTAAAAACACCCCGATTGCCATTGGCTACTGGACTTCTACATCTCTAATCAACATTACTTAAGCTGGGCATATATAGGCAACAAGTATCAGGGCGATCCGCCTGATATCGGCGGATCGCCCCGATAATTGTAGCGTGTGTGCGGGCGACCGAGGGTTAAATATTGCTCGGTCATGCCGGATCGACCAGCATGCCCCTTCCGATTCGATATATACGAGTTAAAATGTCGGCCGCATCAGGCAGTGTATTGCCCAGCCGCAGCAGACAGACATTTCCTGTGTTCCTTCCCATGCAAGGAACACGGAAATGTCTCCTCCCCTGCAAGATTTTGTAAATCCTGAAATCAAGGTCGGTCATGTCAGCCCTTTTTCCTCCTTTAATTTGACCATGCAGCCACAAAGGACAATTTTTTTAAAGAAAAAAAAGATGTGAAATACAGATACACTGGTTGCGTAAATGTACACGCCCTTTCATAATCACATTGAAGATCATGTTCACGAGTAATCAGCATACACCCATCAGCAATGAAAGAATGCGATTCACCCAAAATAAAGGTCAGGACCTCCTTGCAGCTTTCTTGTCTGCTAAGATAGCCATTGTCCGCAAGGAGCTTCCAATACAGCTAAAATATATATAACTGGTGGACGTGTACCAGCGAAACTGTGATAATCAGTAAGTGGTGAAAATGTGGCACAACAGGGAAACTTAAAATTTAGAAGCCCAGCGCCAATAGTACGCATATATAATGCCTATGCACACACAAAAAAGTTATATTAACCAAAAGAAGCTCACCCAAATACAGAGGAAAAGTTGCTAACCTCTCATATACGATTGGAGAGCACTGTAAAGTATAAATTGCAATACTACAAATAATTGTTAGACAAAAAACAAGTTTATAAGATATACGGAGCCATGCATGACATCAGGAGACCGATAAATATCAAAAAGGAATAGTAGGACCGATTCATTTATTAATAAACATACAATAAGATAATTAGAATATTGTTGCAAACAGGCTGTCAAAACATAGAATTGTGCAGAATAAAGTACCTTCATCTGCAGGAAGATGAGCCTCCCCTTTCTTTAGCTCCTCCATATTAACAGGCAGCGTGCTCAGCAATCTCAGGACTTCTTCACCAGGGCCCAGCGTTACTGAACTAAGATAAGAGATAATCCTGGGTGAAACACAGCCAGAGCATCTCCTGTTATTTACATAGAATGTGTTATATTGGGGGAATTACAGTGCTCTCATTTCTAATGGTGGGGGTACCGCGGCACGTCTCAGGTATATAAATGTACTATAGCTTTGCACATACTGGTCACATTGGTCATTTGCAGCTACTGTACATAGCTTACCTGTCTGGCTTAAATACTGACTGCTGGAAGTAAATCTCTGCTCTCTTCAGGAGTTCAGAATATCGGGCAGATCCCTCCATTTCCCCCTAAAAGTGAATGTCCGTCACTGTTACTGTTCGGTACTGATAACATACTAGGTTTCTTGCATTTTTACTATGGTTAAACAGCAGGGACAGAGACTCAACTCCACACCAAACCTTTGTCTTCCAGGCCTTCCCCATTCCACCCTTTAGGTCTGATATCAGATTTGTACAATACCCAAAGTATAAACAGAGCTTATGCAGTGATTTAGAAGTTGCGCACCAGTTTTCTTGACAGCAATGACTGGGAAGAAGCCCTGGAAATCCCAAACTGTCATCCACTAATTACAATATGAGATTAGCACAGCTGTACTGCATAGATCCTATTAAATCGCCACAAGGATGTACAAATTCTCCCGCCAGCAGTCTCCTAACTCAGTGGTTCCCAAACGTTTCTGAATCATGGCGCCTTAGAGTATCAGCATTGTTTTCACAGCACCCCCTAAGCCAAATATTTGTTATTGAGAAATTCAGAAAAAAACGTAATAAAAGTAATTTGTGCTTACCTGTCATCTTTAGGCTCAGTTATGTGGTGGTGGACACGTTTGCGCTTATGTTTGTCCACATATTTAAATTACATTGATCATAAATAAATTTGATTTTGTACTAGACCACCAACCTGAGGCATCCATGCAAGTGTCCCGAGGCACCCCAGGGTGCCTAGACACACAGTTTGGGAACCACTGTCCTAACTTATCCTCATATGGCTTAGTCGCAACATCATAGGGTTCTAAGACCATGTTCTCTGCTTCTGAAACCCTGAGCGCACTGGGATATAAATGCATACCCTGATGCACTGTGCATCTGTGTGCCACTACTACATCCCCAGGCAATCCGGGCAGTGTGATAACGACAGCAGTGGTTCCTGTGTAATGGGCAGGAACCATAGCAAGTGGTTGTCAGCTACACACAATACCTGCTGCTCTCTACTGATACTCCTGGTGAATTAACACTTAAGTGTACACTTCAAATTTTGGACTTTGTTATGTTAATAACGATAATAGCGATGTTTGGCAGCGTTTAGGGTGGCAGTTGGTGTCTCGCCCCTATTTGAATTTTGGATTGTGCTGCAGCCCCACCTCTGGAGCCGCCACTGGTTATCTGCAATAATATAGGTTTACAAACCATTATTGCCTAATTGTAATAATTTCTAAATTGGCAAAAGTGTAGATTTTGCAGCGGGATTTAATGCTGCGGTTATTTTTAAACTCAAAATCAGGGTGAAACTGCATTTATGGAAATTGCAGCTTTAAACCCCGCCACAAAAATCGCAGAAAATGTGCCCTTTTTGCCAAATCAGGATCTACTGCAATTGGCCATCTGTCAGTATACACAATAACAAAAACAATGTAGAAATAAAACTGAAAATGCTAGCTAAACTTGCTTCCAATTTAAATAGTATACCTGAAAGAAATCATTTTTTTTCAAGGCGTTTAAAAAGCCATCCCACCGCTGGCACTGTAAGGGTCGCTTTGTGGCGTCTGCGGAAGATCTAACACATTTGGAGCACAGTATCTCAAAGCCGTGTGCCTGATGGAAAACAGGGTAGATCATGAGGAAGTTATATCTGACACCACTGACTGTATTATCAGGGACAGGTCTAAAACATCTTGTACAAGAAGCATAAGAAGGGTATACATCCGCCAAGCTAAAACAGCAGATAAGTTATTTTTATGTAGGGAAATAAAGAAACCCACATCCTGCCTCTTCATTAACGTGTACCTGGCATCTACACACAATGTCACTGCAGGCTACCAATTCACTGCCACTGGTCTTGGCCACGGTCATTAATGAACCAATATTTCTATAAACAGGCTATTGATTCCCTAGAAATTCTGTTGTGACAACACAGAGACAGCTGTATAACAACAATATAATCTAATGCTGATTATACTGCCATAAACCTTATACAGGTCCAGCAATTATGTCAGTAACACTATGGGTGGATACAACTTACCAGCTTCATTCCCAGCTCGTGCGCTTTGTACTTAGGATGTGATCGAGGAGGAAGGACGTATCCACTGCGCTTGTCAGGATGGAACGTCTGCTGGCTGAGTTGAGCATATAAACATTTTGTAAATGTCACCTGAGAAAGAGAGGTCGGGGTATATAAGAAATAAATGTACAGTTCATTCATAAGTATAAATACATATAAAATGCAGAGACTGGGATGTAAAGTAAAAAAAGACTAGTTGAGGGAATATAAATACAACCATAACAATATAATATGAAGGGTTCTTACAGAGGTGAAAACACGGGTCTCAGGAAGGAAATGATGAAAAGTGCGACAAGCTTTTAAGTCGATAGGATCCCGGAGATAAAATGCGTCCACTGCTGAGGATACCAACTGTGGTCGCTCCTCTAATACAACCGCAATTCCAGCAGGAACAAAGCAGTGGGCATGGTGGAGAGTATCCTTCACTTTTTCAGGGAACCTAAAGAACATTTGAAAGGACATCAATTACTCAAAGCAAGGGAATATTATCTTTTATCATTACCTTCTGCTGACATTTTACCATAAAGCAGAATATTAAGATATTATTTTTTTCAATAAAACATTATATAAAGCTTTATTTTTAATAATGCACATTTGCAACATTACTGAGGGATTTCATATGCCATAGGGTCCCATTAAACGTAAGTGTACCCAACACAAACACTCATTTAGAATTAGGAGTAAACCCATCCAGAAGTTATTATTTTACACCTGGTCATAACCATGTTATGATGAAATGGTGGTGTTGGGAGCGGGGGTGAAAACGAGACACTGGGGTATAGACGGTAGTAGAGTAGAGCCTGGCACTTTAAATAAATTAGAAGTGTGACTGGCTCCTCACCCTCTATGCCCCATCAGCCCCAGTTAAGAAAACCGAGCCCGAGAGAAGAAGCAGGACAACAGAAATAAGAGGAGAAGGAGAAGTCCACAGAACGGAACAAGACCGACTGAAGGAGAACAGAGGAACCCATTGCAAGGAACACATGCAGTCACACCACCAGAGAATGCAGACAATCGCAATAGAACGTAAATAAACTAACCAAACAAGACAGCAGATAAGCAGTGCTGGGCGGGCGTCCAGTGTCCCCTGTGGAATTGGAGAAATGGATTTACCGGTAAGTACCAAAATCCTATTTTCTCCTTCATCCACTAGGTGACACTGGAGCTCAAGACACTGGGGACGTCCCAAAGCTAACCTTCTAGGTGGGAAGTGCTGAAAATGTGCCAGCCCCACAGCCAAACCGAAACAGGGACCGCCAAGAACCAAAGGAAATTGAAAATCAAGAACTGAGGACTAAGTGTCGTGGAGCATAGGAGACACTCAGAACTTCTCGCGGGACATCTACAGAAAATTCCAGAACTTACAGCGTAAGTCAATGGAACAGGAGCACAGTGACCCTAGTGGACAACAGAAGACGAGAATCACCAGAACAGACCAAACTTGACTGTTGGTAGCAGAGAACACCAACAAGAATCTCTAGGAAATTGGGAAGCAACACGAGTACAAAACTCGAGAAAACCCTACCAGATTCTAACAATAGGAAGATGCAAAAGCCGCTAACAGAAGAATCCCAGCACTGCCGGCCATCAAAGTTTATATAGAGATATGTATAATTATAAATACATATAATACAGAGTTGAACCAGTCCACAGACTTCTCTAGCAAAGAGTATACAGGAAGGCCAGAACCAAGGACAGAAAAGCTGTCCAGGACCATACATGAGGTCCATAGAAATAGGGAGTTTGCAACCAGTCGAAGGGCTAGAAAGTAGAAATCTGAACAAGTGGAGATCCCACAGGTCAAAAGGCAGAGGATTGAGAGAGAATGCCACTGGCTGCGTGACGGCGTCCTTCCAGTACCCTGCCAAAGCGGTGGTCGCCTTCGCATGGGGCGGGTTTCAAACCCGTGTATACGGCGTCCCAGGCGGGAACTGAAGGCATGCACCCTGTGCCAGTCATCATGCAGGTACCTTAGATAAGGTGTAGAGCCATGGATGAACAGTAATTCACCCGTTAAAGTCCCTCAATATAAGAAAGGGAGTAAAAACCAAGGGGAGTAAAGGAAAAACAAGTCCATCAGTATAATGAAAGTATCAACAGTAAAACGCAGCAAGGCCTCTGCTAGGAAACCTTGCAAACCTGGGACATTCATACTTAAATGATGTAGCACATGTGCACTAGCAAAATGAGGCACCTTAGACCAGAATGTAGCATAACCCCAACAGATTCTAGTATAATAGAGTTGCTAATCTCTAGTCCAGCCTAAAAGGTGGGTAGACACCTGACAGATATACAGTCAAGTGATCTGCAGATATATCTGCAGATGATGGTCGTTCATACACACTGAGCGACCAACATCTGCATGCTGCAGTGTGTCCCAGCGGCCAGGGCGGGGGGGTGTGTGGCCTAATCGTGGAAGGCGTGGCCACGCCCCCTTCAAGAGGAAAAAAAATAACACCCATTTGCGGCGCAGGGGAGGGGCGCACAGCCAAAGGGGACGCGATCAGCGTGAGCGCTCCCCCCTTTGGCATAAGAGACTGCTCGGGCTGCAGCCTCGGACAGTCTCCCAGTGCAGCCCACCACACAACAGCGTTTGCTGGGCTGCTGTGGATGGGGACATGTGCCAGACCCGGGTAAGTAGTACCCGCTCGTGGCTCCCCCCTTCCTCTGCACAACTGTGTACGGGCAATCGGCTGATTGCCCGTACACACTTGCCGATGGACAGATATGTCTGCAGACATATCTGTGACTGTACTGCAATGCAATATGTCTGTGAACGACTTGGCGACGGGGGCACAATATATTGGCCAATCAATTGATCGGCCAATATATCGGCCAGTGTGTACCTAGCATAAGAGAAGAATCAGGAAAGGCCTTCAAAACGAGCGACAGCCCTTGTGAAGAAGCAGTGCGAGCTAACCCCACCTTCGAAGAAAGAACTACCGTTCTTCCACCTGGTAGAAAGTTGAAATATACATAAAAATTCCTACGACGGCCCCCTCAAACAGAGGATTAACACTCCAAGAAGAAGCGTGAAAAAAAAAAGTGGGCAGAAGCAGATGATGGCCGTTCAGTGTGTATGAACGGCCATCATCATCTGCAGATATATCTGTATAGTGTGTACCCAGCATAAGTGAAGCCTTCATTAGCAAACTGCTGCTGATCAGCACAGATAAATAGAGATAACTATAAATTGAAAGCTTTCTTTAGATTGTGAGCTCTCACGAGCAGGGAGGGTCCTCTTGTGCTTTTCCTTCCCTCACTTGTACCATTGTCTCCTCCCCACTGCCTACAACTGCACCACATTTTTGGATTCTGCCGTCAGCAGTCATATTTGGGTATTATGACTGTTGATGCAGCAATGTTTATAAGCCTTGTCCATGTCCTGCAATGTTCTCTATTGTAAGTCACTTTTTGCTTGTTTTGTTCATACTATTTTTGTATTTAAAGGATAATAAGAATACACTTTGTGGTGACTGAAATGATTTGAAATTAAACAGAATACATAAAGTAATGTATTAGTTTATAACTAATTCTAATTGGTTTTATTGAAAATAATCAATTTTAACTCATGGATGGATATGTTAAAAGCATGGAGAGACAATGAAATCAGGGGCTGAAGGGAAGAATGAGAATGAACCTACCCCTTAAGTCGCCTTTCAATAGCTTTTGAGACAGATCCTGTTGCTGCACATTTCTCTGGATACGCAGAGAGCAGCTGCACAGCTTGGGATATATTTATACTGGAAGACTGGTCATGCAGGTCTTCCTCCTTCTGCTGCAATGGGATGACGCACAGGTTTCCACAGTAAAAGAATACCTGGGGAGTAAGAACCAAAACGTTGGTCACTATTTATTTGACATTACATATTGTAACAATTTTTGGTCCCAAAATGCTGCTGCACATTGCCTTTATGGAGCAGCATCAGGGCACATTATGAGACTAGAGCAGCAGTAGAAGTATTCACACAGTCCAACCTGTAGGTTAACCTATGGCTAGTGTTACCTCTCCATCCAAACACAGATTAAACTTCCAGGTAGTATGCACTATACTCACAGCAATATAACTAGTACGGTTAGGAGAAAGAAGACATTCTATGGTAAGAAGAGCATCATGTGACCACTGTGAGGGCTGCATCAAACCGCTGCCGTCCTGTTACTCACCGGTCATCTACTTCAATATGAAAGAATTGGAAGGAGTCACCTAAACAGCACTAAAATTCACCCAACAGAGGACACTATTTCCCGGACTCTGGGCTACAGTAATGGATACCCTGCATTACTGGGACAATGGACCTTATTCAGAGGCGGCCGTACGGTCTACGACCGCACGGCCGCCTCGATGTTTGGCCAGTGCGCATGCGCACGAGGGAGCCGGCTCCCTCGTGCGCATGCGCGAGACCCGCTACGACCGACAGCGCCAGTCGTAGTGGGTCTCTTTCCAAAGGGGGCGAGCTGTCGATGTTGATTGACAGCTCGCCCCGTTTGGAAGGCAGGCCGGGGGGGTGGCAGCCCAAACGGAGGCGTTCCCACAAGTGATGTCAGTGGAGAGCTTCCGGCTCTGACAGAGCCAGAAGCTCTCCGGGGCTTACGACAAGTGAGACCCTACCCTAGGGTCTCGTCGTAAGCCCCGATGGTCGCGATGGTCTCTGACCATCGCCACAATCACCCGAGCGATCGTTAGAGCTGTGGGTGTAAACCCACAGCCTAACGACCGAAACAGAGGCGGCCGATCAGGATGCAAGCGGTCGCCCAGTTTCTGAGCGAACGCTTGCATCCTCCGACCGCCTCTGAATGAGGCCCAAAGTCATCATTGGGAGTACTGCACACATGCTTTTTAATGAAAGGCCAAACACCCAGGTTTTTTTTATGTAAGAGTCCTGTTGTTACCATTCCAGAGGTTTTCTGTATTTTAGCCAAGGTCTTGACAATGGGAGGGGGATGCAGGGTCCCTCCATCTCCACTGCTGTTCTATATTACTCAGGTGGCCAGGAGAATGTGGCCTGCAGCTAATCTATCAGGTAAGAGGAAGCTCTGAGGAAAGTGATGGATGGCTGTGGTCTCTGCACTAAGGGCAGGATTAGAGCCAGTTACATATCCAAACATCTGCCCATATTGATATGGAGTAGGTCCTGCCAGAGCCATAATTTCACCAACAGCATCTGGAACCATTCAGAAATTCTATGGAACATAAATGGGGAACAGTCTATACATGTAGTTGACACTCCTGGAGATATGGTAACAGCCACTAAATCTGTCCTCCCGATTCTGCATAAACATGGTTTGTAAGTCCGCTTCCCATGGTCAAGTTGTTTGGGTGTCAATATAAATCTATACCAGAATGTTATACCCGCCTTTGATTTCGGTTGAGGAGTTTAATTTGACAGTGGGGCTCTGAAACTTAGTTTGAACTTGGGTAAAGGACAGTAGATTTAGGTCTTCAAACAAGTTATGAAGGTTGATGAACCATTTGTTACTTCACTTATTGAAATTTAACACAGTGATGGATTTAGCAAGTCCTAACTTTGAGATTTGAAAGAAGGGAATAACCAATTATTCTGTGTGAGCCATCACTTTATCTCCTGCATAGAGTAGTCTTCGGAGTGTAATTACTTTTGGTCTCTATTTCAGTGTGGGTGGAATTATCTTTTGAGAGAAAAGCTTCAGAACAGGACTACTGAAGGGTGTAATTATACTTTAAATGTGAAATATCCACATCTCTTATAATTGTGTGACATGGGGTGATACCACAATCTCAAATGAATTCAAAACAGCTGAACTGGCCCTGTAATGACCTATAGGCCCGTATTCAAAATTCAATTAAAAACACCTGAGGCATACTTGGGGACCCCCTGGAGTCTATTTCGTTAGTTTTTAAGTTTGTCCCACAACTTTGGACTTACACCCCCAAAACAAAAAGTACTTTTATGGGGTGTTCTAAAGTATTTTTTTAAGATTTTTTGCAGGGGGGTTCCCGAAACTTTGCACCCCAAAACTGCACTTTTTGTCACCTGCAAATCTTTTCCGCTGGTTCTTATGCGCAGACTTTTCGCACAAGCGAAAAGTCTATGGAATTGAATACGGGGAAAAGTTTTCGCCTGTCGAAATGACGTCACCGGCAAAAACTTTTCGACGAACAGCGCTTTTCTCCACTAATTGAATATGCCCCATAGTAGTGAAGAAAAAAATTATTTCCCGGCCTTACAAAAAAAATTAAACTCGGAAGACATTGCATTTACTTTCCCAACTGGCCGCAATATAGTGATATTGTACTGATTTCAGACCCGGTTCTGCCAGTCCAGACCACACAGAAATGTCCTTACCCGATTGGAGCTATTTTCTGGCTTCAGCCACTTGGGCAGAAAATTAGCTGCTTCTATCAACAAAAATTCTCCATCGTTGTCCTCGACCCTGCATTAGATAAGGACAGCAAAAGTGAACTTCATGGGAAGTTACTAACTACGTGAGTTTTCACTTTCTAATTTTGATCTTATTTTTTATTTTTCAAACTATCTAGCAGTCAGGTTCTGTAATATAATATTATAAATATGGATTACACCACGATTACGTCATCTGAAGTGCATTGGTTATCTTTGCACCTTTATCAATTGCTCAAACAGCATCACACCGTTTTTATTTATTTTTTATTCACATGCAATGTGGAAGTTCTATAGGACACTTCAAGTGACGTCATAGTGGGATTTAAAATAAACTTCCAACATTCTGAATTTGTTGCAGTCCTTAAGCAGCACATGGTATTTTGTTGTATTCAAATGGTTTAAATAATGATTACAGAAAAAACATCCTGTTCTCACAGATACAACACCGAAAAAAAATAAAATAATAATATACGGTTTTGACTGATTGTATACAATGTTCTTGGCAATTTATAGGATTGTAGCTATTGTTTCAGGCTGGTCTACAGTTTAGAGGAAAGAAAAATAATAAAACTTGGCAGAGACTGATGAACGCTTGGATAAAAATTGTGAGATATAAAGTACCAACCAATCTGCTCCTGTCACTTTACAGGCTGTGGGGCCCATTTATTAAGTTTTATCATACCCAACAAGTTTTAAAACCTGTTGCATATGATAAATGGTGCTCCAGCCAATCAGCTTCCAACTGTAATATTTCATACAGGTGACAGGAGCTGATTGGTGGGAGCACCATTATCATATGCAACAAGTTTTATTACTCGTTGCGTATGATAAAACTCGTTGATAAATGGGCCCCTGTGTTTGAAAAGTGACAGTTAGGAGCTGATTGGCTGGTTCTTTAACTTTCACAATTTTATCTCTTTCCAAGCTTTCATGAATAGCCCCCATAGACCCCTAAGACATTTTAGCACATTACAATGGCATTATATCCCCCAAACGCACAATTCAGAGGACACAGACAATAAAGAGGGTCAGAGGTAGGTACTCCCCCATTTCCTATATGTGCGTGGCATATTTGATTAATAAACGGAATAAAAATTGAGTTCTCCTTTAATGAAATAATGGTAACTGCTTGAAACGAGATGCTACCAGGTGTAAAATAGTAATATAAATGTTACTAAGCTTCAGTACAAAACATCTGCCAGTATTTTTACAATAAAGATTCTTTGGGGTCGATTCAATTGTTTTTTTGATGCCGAATAATTCATGGGCGCCCGACAGAGCAATTTGTTTGTTTTGGGCCACCATTAATTATCATGCTTGTTGCACTGAAAAGCACTGGGTTTAGATGAACACAGCAGCTAAACCAGTCTACACTAACAGGTGCGATGCAAACAGGGCCACTGTAGGATATTGTAGTGATTTAATAATCAAACTGCTTATTTCTCCACTCTCTCACATCTTTTCTGTGTAATTTCATCACTTCAAGAACATTGTTGCTGATCGGTATCCAATGATGAATGCAATAATACATAGATACAACAGTACCTTGCTGCTAGATCCGGGAATTGCTTGGTAATCTGCTGAATAAGGTAAACGATAAACCACTCGTCCTCTATGTTATCACCAAAACATGTTACTCCTCCAATATGAGCAGGAACATCACCTGAATGGCAGGAAGTAAAAGGTTTCTAGAAAATGCTAAATTACAAATATATATATATATATATATATATATATATATATATATATATATACACATTCACACACGTTCATACTAACATAATGAACTATGCAGATAGTCTAAAATAAGTGTGATGCAAAGGAGATCTCAGATGAAATCCCAGTATCCCTGTTTCTCAGCCACAAATAAGAAAAAAAGAAAAGAAAATGTATTGTAAGCTGAACCATGTAGATAAAATAGTATGCATTGTATATTACTACTAATAATAATAATCTGTGTTTAATATACAAGAAATATTTTGTTGCCATAATGTGGGGTTGGGTACGGGATTCCCCACCTTTACCGCAACCTAACCCCCCCGAGCCTCTCCCCCCCGAGCCTCAGCCTAATACTCCCCCCCCA
Organism: Taudactylus pleione; assembly: GCA_031769625.1. Taxonomy (NCBI): domain Eukaryota; kingdom Metazoa; phylum Chordata; class Amphibia; order Anura; family Myobatrachidae; genus Taudactylus; species Taudactylus pleione. The sequence continues at coordinate 41,344,071 of JAUIMM010000015.1, read as the reverse complement.
GTGCCTAACACCATACCCCTAACCCTCCCCCAAACCCTCATACTTACCATCGGGATGCCGTATAGTCGGAATTCTGGCAGCGGGATACCGGCGCCGGTATCCCGACCGCCAGGATCATAACTACATCCACATAATGGGCTAGATGCACTAACATAGTGCTCCACTTACCGCCGGATACCGCAACTGTACTGATCGCATATGCACTAACATATGCGATCAGTACAGCAAAGGACAGCTCTTCCAATAAGAGCTGTCCTTTGCGATCCCTGCCGCCTTGTGGACGTCCGGTTTATGACCCGGGAGTCCATCTGCGCATGCGCAGTGTGACGTGGCGGCCGCGGGGCATGCTGGGGGGGATCCGATCGGATCCCTCATAACAGCTCGATGAGGTAGAAGCCCATAGGCTTCTATAAGATGCATACGGTAAATGCGGTAAACAGGGGTTTTACCGCATTTTCCGTTTAGTGCATCCCGGCCAATATGAGGTGTATTGAATGCACAAACTATGCGTACTCCATCTGACCGAAAGGGTGAAATGTATGCATCACATTTCTGGTGAAAGTGATTCAATTACATCAAACAAGCTAGAATAGTATTTTCCCTGGTTACGTCACTGTTTGGTGAATGTTACCTTCCTGCAACACAGATTCCCTCTATTATAAAAGACATGGCTTCCAGACATTATCTTAATAGTTAACGCTTTTCCACCTTTTTCAAAATTCTGTAAGTATCTTACGCTTTTATCTGTGCAGGTACCAGTCTTCAACTGATATGTAACAAGAACATAAAACAAATATGCCAGCGCTCGGTATTACCTACATCATACACAATACCAGCTGCATGGCAATAATGTCATATATAAATACAAAACAGAACAACAATTATTGTCGGGGTTTATCCCCACTGCAAATCTGTGTGTATTCAGAAGAGTGAAGGCATGAAGAAATTGTTCATATTTTGATCAAAACACTTAAGCTTGCAGAGCAATGCCATGTTAGGGACGGCCAATCGGCGGTGTTGTATCGATAAATATGGGACAGGCATCTCTGTAAATACAGAGAAGGATCATGAAAATAATTTTTTCCCAGGATTGCTATATAGATATTTGTGTGCATCCGCAGTAGGGGATTGAGGAAAAAGTGGCGCATGTGCAATAGAAGAAAAAAAAAGTCACACATGCGCAGAGGAGGAAGAGACCCTGATGAATATGTAGAAAGATTGCCACTAGTATTGCGATGTTTGAATCAGGCGTGAGAATCAATCTTTCCAAAAGATCAATGTTTGATGCCCAACACTATGGCTTCCTCATTTATACAAGTGATTTGTAACTTATTTGTAATATGTCAGTGCTCCTGAACCATCAATGGGATCCTTTTACTGTAACCCGGATAACCCAAGTCGCCCCGTTCACACTAAAGCCTACCAAGGTCGGACATGGGATTATCCCTGGTTGCGACCCGGGTAGCGGACCCAGGACGCACAACACGGGTTAAACCCATACTTACTGACTTTCTGGCTGCCCACTCCAGGCCGGAGTCCTCGAGACAGCATGGTGGAATGGGTCCCCCAGTTATAAAATGCAGATGATATTACAAGCAATGTAATTCAGGGGGGGATACGATGGCACCATTCAGCACAAATTGCGTCATCGCCAACCAACCCTCCCCCCGCAGACTGCACACTTTTGCTCAGTAAGTGGGCTACACCGAGGGGTGCAGGAAGGTGCCAGCCGGCTCCGGGAGACTTGCTTACTCTTCCGGGCTGTCGGGAGCAACACACGATATTCTGGAGCCTCCCGGCCGTTCCAGGAGTGTAGGAAAGTACGGTCAAACTATTCACACTAAGCCAAGTACCGGGTCACGCCGGTTTGCCCTGGCAATAACCCGTGTTATCCTCTTGGTGTGAAAGAAGTATTGCACATTATAGAATATACACGACTCACTACAGTAAAAAGACACAACAAAAGAGTGTCAATGACCAGAAAAGCATTTCATTACCTTTTTGTGATTTAAATATGAGGTTAAACTGTTGTTTTTGCCAAATATAGTCAGCGAGTAGAGGAGCGAGCTTAGCCAATATCTCCTCTATGTACTGCTGCAGGATTTGTTTGCGCTTCTCATCATCAATTGGATCATCGGGAACCAGGAAAAGATTATATTCTACAAAATCTTCCACAACAACCATTTTATTATTCTTGTCCATGTTGTACAAAGTTGCTAAAATGTAAAAACAAAAAGCATTTGTATTGCACGGTTTCTCTCAACAGTCCACTTAAATAAATGTACACACGGGTGTAAATGTAAAGCATTGGAAGAGCATTTATTAAAGCCAATTGTTGCTGATCGTCTAAAAATAATGTACGTTCTTGGAGCAGCGCACATACTGTATACTTTCTGACAAGTGATCGCTTAGCTTTTATTCAAGTTAGACATTTCCGATAACTAAAAGAATCACATGAGACCCTCAGTAACACACAAAGACGTTATATGGGGACATTGATTATACAGAACACTGTGCAGCAGAGACGCTGTGACAAAGGGACATCAATGCACTGCTGAAGTCAGGACAAACATTTGGTGTATGCTTTTAATTAGTGTTGTTTTTCAGTGCCCATGTGTACGAACCATAAGAGTATAAAAGGAGCAATAACTAAGTAGTACATTATTATTTTAGAAGGTATGAAAATGATAAAGTGGATGTGTCACCTGCAGAAATTGGAGGCAGCTGTTGTTTGGCCTCAACTGAAATGCCTGTCATGTAGCCTATTCATTACCTATGAGACAGTACTTGGAGAATATAAATCAGAACCTCTGAATACTAGATATATATATATGAGTACTGGTTTATGTGCGCTGATACAAGAGCAAAGTGTCCATTGGAGTCCCATGAACAATCAGCGGACTAATGGTAAAATCTCGGTAAGAATAAGAAGAACACACCAGTACAGCGAGGCGGAGACGTTACCGGGAACCTGCAGCCGGCGGTGGCTCAGTCAGACCCGGCGATGACAGCTGGATATAGTAGTTGCTTCCATCTATGGTGAAGCGTCATCAGTCAGCGCCTCAGGCTCAGTCACTGGCACATGAGCGGGGCCGGCGCATCCTGTGTGACGTGTCCGGGAGCCATGACGACGATGGGGCGTCCGCACTGCGGCCTGCTGGGAGCTGTGGATCATGGCAGGAGGTAACAGGGCACAGTTCTAGGGGTGACTGGGGAGAAGCAGGGCAATGGCTGTATTATCTGTACATAGTGACGACGCAGGATAGGCTGAGCAACATGTTTCGCAATGCTGCTGGGGAACTACAAGTCCCAGGATGCCCTGCCGGTAGGACGTACATCCTGGGACGTTTGGTTTTACAAAATCTATGTTTTGACAGTAAAAATAGAGAATATTAAGTTAATTGAAATTGGAGTTGATATGAATATATATCTATATATATATAGATATATATATACACATATTCAGCGCCTAACAAAGTACAGAAACAATTGAGCAGAACAAGAAAACAGTAACCGACAGTACAAGACAATGCATGACAAGTACATGGCATATAAACATTGCTGCAAAAGCCGTCATGACACATAAATAAGTGGTACGTGGCAGAAGTCCAGGGTTAGGTGCCTTAAATAATAGGGAAGAAAAAGCACATGTGGAAGAGGGCCCTGCTCGTCGTGAGAGCTTACATTCTAAAGGGTAGGGGCAGACAGATAGGGGTGACAGATGGGAAAGATAGTGAGCATGGCACAGAGTGTTAGGATGAGAGGTGGGAAGAAGTAGGTCTTCAGAGCCTGTTTGAAGTTCTGCAGAGAGGTAAAGCATCCCAGGGAACATCACGCTGCAGATGGAGCACTTCTTGGTGAAGTGGTAGCGGGAGACCGGCTACTGGTTTAGGGTAGGGACGAACATCCGATGCTTACTATCCAATGTTTTTGTTCCAATGGTAGTGTTTTTACCATTTGATGGTGGCAGTTCAATGTTTGCCACCATCAAATGGAAATTCTTTGATGGTGTTCCGATGGTTGGGGTACTTATACTTCCCCTGACACCTTCCTGGCTACTGTGTCTGTATCAGGGCATCTTCATGGGTTAGTTTGAGGCTGTCTTTCACTCTCTGTCTGCCTCAGACGTGACCGAGCTCAGGGCCTGATTCAGACCCGCTCGCGAGCGCACAGTGCTCGCAAGCGGGTCGATGGTCCCCCACTGCGCATACCGGAGCCGGCTCCGGCGTGCACATGCGCGAGACTCGGCCAGTGACAGGCGCTCCGTCGCTACGGGTCTCACACCAAAACGGGGAAGCTGTCGATTGTGATTGACAGCTTGCCCCGTTTTGGAGGAGGGCAGGATGGGTGGCTGGCCAAACGGAGGCTTTCCCGAAGGAACGCCTGCCGTTTGGGGGCTGCCCCACTGACATCACTCGTGATGTCAGTGGTGAGCTTCCGGCTCTATTAGAGCCGAAAGCTCACTGGGGCTTGCGGGAACGAGACCCTACCACAAGGGTCTCGTCGCAAGCCGCGATGGTCGTGACCATCGCGACCATCACCTGGCCGCTCGCTAAAGCTGTGGCTGTTCATATTGAGAGTCGACAGCAACTGATTCCAAATGCAAATGTCACACCTAGAATCAAGTCCAGACATTTTACCTGCTTAATTGATAATGAAATAATGAGGGAATAGCCCACACCTGTCCATGAAATAGCTTTTGAGTTGATAGTCCCATTACTTTTGGCCCCTTAAAAAGTGGGAGGCACATATAGAAACCGTTGTAATTCCTACACCGTTCACCCGATTTGGATGTAATTACCCTCAAATTAAATCTGAAAGTCTGCAGTTAAAGCACATCTTGTTTGTTTCATTTCAAAGCCATCGTGGTGGTGAATAGAGGCCAAAATATGAAAATTCTGTCAATGTCCCAATATTTATGCACCTGACTGTGTGTGTGTGTGTGTGTATATATATATATATATATATATATATATATATATATATATATAAATAAAACGTGAGAGGAGCTAGTTTCCCTAGTACACCCATTGTACACTCTATAATGCTTTGGTTTTGCACCCATGCACTTTTATAGTCCGCCCAGACCCTCCACTCTCAAGACACACATCTCTGCATGCTAGATGTGTGCAGTAAGGCACAACTATCCTCAGAGGCCCACTGTGTAAGTGTAAATTCACTTTCATGTCCAACTTCCTACAATATAAGTACCAGCCCTTGCACTATTGATTTACCCTCGATGGCTTAAAATGAGTGTACTGTAAAGGGCCATGCACACCTCAGCAAAGAACATCCCTAAAGATTGCTTGTTTTCTACTCCTTTATATCATTTTAATAATCTCACCCCACAAAAGGAAATCTTGTTCTGCTCTGCAAAGATAGACACCGTGGAACTGATTCTGAGGTAACTATAGCATTGGCAATAGGAGTTTTCAGAAATATGTTTGCATGCACAGTTGCATATGAACTACGCACAGCATGTGACTCAGAGTCAGCCCCATAGTGGTGGAATACAAAATGCCACAGCTTAAGAGGGGGAGTTACTGAATGATTTCTTGGAAAGTATGGTGTAAACATACTGGTCTGATACTGAGTTAGAAGTAAAGCAAATATAAAACTAAACAAAAAACCCCAGGTAATGGTGCGTACACAAGGTACGATCAGTCAGCGATAACGATATCACTGACTGATCATCCTGCACCTTCCCGGGGTGCTGGATAATCATTATCGATCATCCAGCACACCACCAACCCACCAATGACGGGCTAGCAACCTGCGATCAACGATCGCGGGTCCCTATGTAACCTGGTCGATATTCTTATCGTCCATACGTGCTCGCGCATCACTTGTCATTTGAGGGTTGGTAGGCACCAGAAAGTGAACGATCTTAACGATATGGTTGATATCGTTATTGTTCATAGCGTGCATTATTATTGTACTGTGTGTACGCACCATAACTTTGCTGCACTGCAGGTGGGGCAGATTTAAGATATGCAGAGAGAATTAGGTCTGGGAGGGTGGTGTCCAAACTGAAAGCTAAACTGCCGTGTAAAAATAAAGCTGTCCAGTATTTGTTGGCTACATGCAAAAAAATAAAAAAACTTTGTGTACTCTTTGCAATGCAACATAGCTTGTCCAGATGCAAAGTCACCTGCTCCTTTTGAGCTGAATTTAATAAAGTAATTATACATACACATATATAATTAGATTTTTAGTAGGGAGGGGGTAGGTTTGTGTGAGGGAATGTAAAGTGGGATTGAAGTGGTACTGGTTAGGCTCTAACATGCTAACATATGTGCTATACACTTACAACTGTAAAATTCTGTGAAATACAGGTGTCCAGCAGAAATGAAAGAGTGACTTGTGTACTAGGATGATTTCCAGATACAAAAGGAAACCAGTATCACAGACACTACAAATGTAAGTATGTTGTACACTGTGTTTGCTATAGAAGCTAGCTAGGCATGCACCATTCCCAAGAGTATCACTAAGGGAATTAATTATACTTTTATTATTGTTGCTTGGCTTTTACAAAAACTTCTTTTTTTCTCAATAACAGTAATAGAATAGGAGGAGGGGTTTGTGTAAAAGGGACATTAATTTGTGAATTGTACACATAACTATTTTAGGTCATGCTCATTCACAATGTTTCAGGCTGTATCCATGGCAAATTCCACCCAGGGTACATGCAAATGGCACAACCGTATGTTATTTACATTTTGCTACTCCTGTATTGTTTAGCTCTGTAGCTTAAATTTCCCAAACTCTGCCATTACAGTCCACGTTTTAAGGATATCCATGCTTGAGTCCAGATGCTGGAATCAAATTGACTGAGGAACCTGTGCTTAAGCATTGATATCCTTAAAACATGGACTGTAATTTCAGAGTTTGGAAACCTCTGGTTAATACATTCACTCTATTGGATAATGTTAGGCTTATTAAGCAGCTTTCTTATTTGTTTCCTCATTATACTATGCTTTTATGTCTTGATAATAGAATCCATACAATCTTTTTCATCAGATCAATCCATCAATTTGTCATGAAATATTTGTTTCTACTTCCAGTGCTCAGACTGTTACAAAATCTGCAGAAACTCCGCTGCCAGACAAACTAGATACATTCTCACCATCTCTTCATGATGAACAGTATGACGTGGCTTCAGATTGTGAGAGGTACTGACGATTCCATGAGCTGGACTGCATGAAAAGTACAATGAGTTATGAGAAACACGAGAATAGAAATAAATATATTGAGAGAAACAATGTAAAGTATGTTTACATCATCACCCAAAATGTATATTTTAATATTGTGTGATAGAAGTACAGTATAAAATAAAACCAAGTACTTCTGTCACGTGTACAATTGGGTGTGATATGTATTACCGCCGGCTGCCCGACAAAGGAGGAAATCCCGATCGTCCTAAAGGTAAGTATTTACTAACCTAACCCCCCCTAACCCTAACCCTCCTTAGGAGTGCCTAACCCTAATCTCCCCCCTGTGCCTAACCCCCCCCTCTAACTGCCTAAACCTAACCTCTGCCGGGGGTGCCTAACCCTAACTCTCCCTCCTCCAGCCTAACCCTAACCTCCCGGGGGGTGCCTAACCCTAAGTCCCCCCCCGGGAGCCCTAAACTTAGCCCCCCCCCCCCCCCCCACACGGATGTCCACTGCGGCGCATCTGCCGGGCGCAGTCGGGCAAATGACAGATGTCTAGATTTAGACGCCTGTCATTCGTCCCTAGTCGGGATAAAGCAGTCTGGGAGCTAGCGGTCGGCATTTAGACCGTCGGCTTCCAGACTACATCCCGTACAATTGCGGGTACTCTTTGCCACAGTTAGCCTATCTTGGTGAAAAGAATACAGGCATGCTTGCATAGTAAATAAGCAAAAATCAAACTTGCTTGAGCACAGCCTGCCATTCTGTTAGTGGGCTTGATTCAGATTTGGGAATAAAGTAAGAAAGAGGAAGTAACTCTGCTTTTTGGTAAAACCATGCTGCACTGCAGGAAGGGCAGATGTAAAATGTGCAGAGAGAGTTAAGCTGGGTACATACTTAACGATGTGTACCCAGCCGATGTCTTGTGTGGCGGGTGCTGGCATCTGCAAGTGACTGCGCTAAAGCTGGGGCCATGCTGTATTCGGCAGCAAGGCCCCCGATGACAATATCACCCGTTGGACCTGCATGCAGGTGGACGGGCGATGTCTCTGATGACGCCAGGAGTGTGCTTTGTTAGTGTCATAGCGGGTGTACACTGCCCGATGTGGACGATATGTTGTTCTATCTACCGGATCGGACGACATATAGTCTAGTGTGTGACCGGCTTTAGATTTGGGAGGGGTGTGTCCAAACTAAAATCTAAAGTGCAGTGTAAAAATTAAGCTGTCCAGGATTTGTGGGCTACATGCAACAGCATCCAGTATTTACCCTACATGCAAAAAAAAGTGTGTATTTTTAGCCTTTATATTGTTGCAACATGGTTTGTCTAGGTGCACAGTTATTTGCTCTATCTTACTCTATCCCCAACTCTGAATCAGGCCCTATGTCAGACTAAAACCTCCGTGCATAGAATGCAGGGACATGCCGCAGGTGAAGTTGGCTTCTGCACAGGGGCGTAACTAGGTATTTGAAGGCCCCATAGTAAAAGTCTGTAAGGGCCCCTATGTACCACCCAATGGTGAAAAATATTTATAACACATGTAACTTTGACAAGGAAGATGGGGCCCCCTAAGCTCTTGGCCACATAGCAGTTGCACCCCTTGGGGCTATTTCACACACCGGTTTTCACCGGGCAGCAAAAAAACTGCCAAAGCCGTCCATTTTTTTGCCAGCAATCTGTGCCTTTCACATGCAACATGTTGAGACGTTTTTAATGTTGTGGTAGGTAGTAGGCATGTGCTAAAAATCATTTTAATTCGCAGTTGTGTTTGTTTACAAAGTATATTTTGACCAGTATGACATTTAGGAAATTAAGGAATCCATATTAAAGTGCCTTATTTTATATAGTTGTTTTTTTATACTATTCAGCCAAAAGATTATTCAACCAGAGGTAAATGGCAGATTGATTTAATAGACATTCTGTAGTCTGTTATTTTACAAATTCCTAATTTCCTGAATTCAACTCAACATTTTGAGGAATACTCATATAATGAGATCATATATCACTTCTATAAGTGCAGCAGTACATGGCCATTTGCTGCTGCAGTAACAAAGGAGCAGGCATATATATTTGAGTAAAATAGTAGCTATAATAGTGCATTTTCTTTTCAGATCTGCATGTTTAGTACAGAGTGAAACAATAAAAACATCTCTCTGTTTCAGTAAATCAGATGTCTCTGGAAATTCGGGGTTCCTAAAAAGTGACGCAGATGTTTTGTCTTCAGAGTTTCAGAGCTGCGCTGGACTGTCCTCTGACAACAGTTCTGTTATATCTTGGGGCTTCGATGTAAGCCAGTATTTATTCTTCGTTTGTTTTGCTATTTGTTTCAATATGTGCCGAACGATTAATAAACCTAACATCTGTACACTAACAGCCCTTCCCCAACTTGTAGACCTGAAAGGGCCCTATGCCCCAGACGCCCAATAATCAGGGGTTACTCATTCTTGCTGGCACTGTAACAAATAGCTCTCCATGGCTTATAGGTTAGAAAGTAAATAAGGATCACTGAATCCTTCACAATAGACTTAATAAGGCAAGCATATATGTCATAATCTTGCACGCTTGCATCTACCGATGACTTTTGCTGCTGACGTTTCGTATGGACATTTGGCACACTGCTCCTGAAACATTAGCAAGTTCCTTCCAAACGTGCCCCAACAATCACCTGTCTCTAAAAGTCACCGAGATCTCCTCTTGCAGCCATGCTAGACACATTTATAGGCAACTAGAGCTGTAAAGCACATTAATAAATGATCCTACCCGTGTTTGTAAGCTATTTGCATCATTTATCACAACTGTGTGGAATCCCTTAGTTTCATTATGGTTTTATCCACACCCTTCCATTTTTTTAATTCTCTATATATAGATAACAGAATCCATGCATGGCCTTGTACCAATGAATAATATAAGGTAGGCTTATCTAGAGATCCTGGAGGATTCTTCATATACAGTAGTTTTAGACTTATTCCCAATTAATGTCAATAATTCTAAGGATGTACCCAGCAGCCATAAAGTATATTGGAAAATAATATAGTGTAAACACAACACAATTTTATTCAAACACACACAAGGTGTAAAAAAAAACAAAACCACTTATCTGGTGACTATGGACCTTTCCTGGGTCTGAACACAAAGTCGTAGGTAAGGGTGTGATTCCACACAACATCTATGATTCATAAGAAAAATAGTTTAAACCAACTACAAAGAACTAATGGAAAGTTGAAAATGCCATAAGTTTGTCAGTGTTGATCATGTAGCCAATAGTAGAATATGTCCATATTTAGAAAAGAGTAGTAAAAGAAGAACTGTAGGGCACACTTTTATGTTCAGTATGGAGCGCATATTTAAATGTAACTTTGAATCGAATACTCTTAAAATCGTAAGAGTCCTTGTCGTAAGAGAATGACCCCAGCTCTTTTGGGTAAAAAACATACTAAATCTAAAGTGATAATACCTCTCAGTGTGATACCCTCTTGCCTGTTCTATATGCCTACTCTGTTATGAGTCAGGGTTTACCTTAAATGTTAATCGGTCCAAAAACTCAGAAGTGATATATTTAGAAATTAGATTAATCGGCCATTGGTAACGCCTCTACTTTTAGAGAATTGAAACCTTAATAAACAAGGACTTTTTTTGATCACATAAATGTTTTACAAAAAAAAAAAAACCTGGCAAAAATGTAGGATTATTTCATTTAGAATAAAAGTGGGAATATATACACTTATGAAGTTCTGTTGAAGTTATATTCTAGCATATAGTGCCCAGTGTCTTGTATTGGGACACGTAATAATTTATTGGAGATTGTTCAGTTCTACACTGCTTTTATTACACTTAGTACTGCAATTTGTTTTTATTTAATATTTTCCACTTTATATGCAGATCACTGGTTCTAATGACTGATACACAGCTCATATTTTGGGTCTCTCATTTGTGTGGGCAGAGATGAGGAACCTATCTATGATGGCCTGTGACAGTGGCTTAAGAAAAAGGATAACTAGAATTAGGTGAAGTGAACAAAATAGGAAAAGCTTAGTTACCTATGCCCCTCTGGCCTACCTGCTCCCACACTGTCTGTAAGAGCAGGAGATCCTCTTACAAGTTAGAGATGAGCATGTCCCAAACTGTTGGGTACTTGACAGCACCAAAGTAGCTTAAAAAGCCTGTCCTGAGCTGTAGAGAGGATTTCTTGTTTGTACCTTTAGAGATTAGATTGACCCATTGCATTGGGGAAGCACAGGTAAGGTAAGTGGACGTTTCCAACTTTATGTAATTTACTAAACGCCACCTAAACAAACCCTTTTAATTCATGTGATGTGTAATCTTGCTTGTTACTCCCAGGAGTTTGACCAGGCCGCAACACGACAGGTGCAAAAGATTTTCAAGCAGATTGATGAGCTGCTATATGAGCATAAAGCCAGCACACTGGTAGAGGGACTAAAGGAAGAGTGCCATCAATGGACGTCATCCTTCCCACATCTGCGGTATTTCACTTTCATTGCAAATTTCAGTTGGTTGCTTTGTAATTCTCCAATCTGTAACCTATTACGTTGAAAGGTTTACTAACTTAATACATTCACCACAGAAGGTCATGGACCGTCGTTACAAATAGTACTCTAAGTTGCATTTTGCCATTTATAGTCAGTAATAGGAGGCAGAACAAAAGTGTGCAGATGTGTTTGTCCATTTTCTGGTTCCTGACATACCTCAGTAGAGGAGACTGATTATATACTGTGGGGAAGGCTTGTCAGGATGTGCTATTACAGACACAGAATGCATCCACTCAGGGAATGAAAGAAAACCATGTCTTGCACACACCTTTACTAAATTAGGGTTTATACAGCCAGTCGGGGTAAAGTTCAAGGTCAGGAAAATAGAGTATATGCTAGGCATCGCAAAGAGTGAATTAAATGCATACAATACATAATGGACACCAACTGCTCTTTAAAGGACCAAGATCAGCTCTTGCGCTCAGTTTCTGTACATTGCACCACACACTTATACACATGTCATTAATATATACCAGGAGACTTTGCTCTATACTGCCTGTCTTGTACTGAGAACTGTCTCTATGAGATAAGGCATTATACATGTGATACCGATTACAAGATAGACTATGAATATGACTGTAGTAAAGTGTATTGCTGCAAGCTTAAACAAAAACTGAATGTAATATTAAATGGCATTTTATTCTGGACTCAGCTGTCCATACACTGGACATAATTAGAATGGTATATGTCTCGTTTCCCATCCAGTATTGACAGCGCTTATTTTTCTGTCACTTTGCGGGACACTGTTTACCATGGGGTGTACATTGCGCTGCAAGGAGTTGGCAAATCAAACTACACTTGTTTTCTCCTTCATCAAGGCTGGGGGACACTGGACCATGGGGTTGTAGATGGGACTGCAAGGAGCTGGCACTTAACAAAACTCTGTAACTTTAACCCAAGCTCCTCCACTCTGCAAACCCCTGACTTCAGTACAACTTCAGTGTAGTTTAAGTGCCTGTGGAGTAAGGCATGTTTTAATGAGTTGCTTGGCAGCCCTTTGTTAGCTTAGGACTGGTTTTTGTTTTTGTTTTTTATTTGTTTTTTTATTTGTAACTTTTTTTTCTTTTCAGGTTAGGTGCTGGGCGCTGCCTACAGCAGCACACAGCGGGAGTGCAGCTGCTGCGGGAGCCGCATCTTCCCGGGAGCACGGCGGGGATGGGAGTGTGCTAACCAGCATCCCCCCAGAGCACTCCGGTCTCATAGAGGCTGCATGGGCCCGGGGACAGTGTGCTCCCGCACCCTGGTAGAGGGCGCAAGGAGTCAGCGCTGTCCTGGATGGCGGCACCATCTTGCCGGGCTATGTAACGGCGGCTCTTGCGGGGAGAGCCCCGGATACAGGCCGCCCGCTTCTATGGGCAGAGCAAGTGTTTTCCCCATTGAGGGGAGTAACCCTTGATGGGAGAAGCTTCTGGCTATCTCTGCTTAGCGGGGGGCGGAGCCTTGTAATGCTTGCTTCCCCCCCCCCCCCCTGCTCTCTGGCTGCAGGAGGAAGGCTCCTACACAGCATTGCTCTGTCGTGTTGCGTGGTATAGTTTACACACTTGGTCCCTACGGGACCGTTATTTTCGGTATGACAGTGTCACTGAGTTACTGCTTCTCCTTACCAGGCACTTTTGAAGTTGTACTGAAGTCAGGGGGTTGCAGAGTGGAGGAGCTTGGGTTAAAGTTACAGAGTTTTGTTAAGTGCCAGCTCCTTGCAGTCCCATCTACAACCCCATGGTCCAATGTCCCCCCAGCCTGATTCAGAGAAAAGGATTCAACGGTAAGTAACCAAAAATCCCTTTTATCTGAGCCCTCCCCTCTACATCCCATAAGCCCCACTTGACTTCATGTGTCTGTGGAAGTAGGCACAATCATCGTTTGCTGCTAGAGCAGCTTCATAGAGGTTTTTTTTTTTTTTTAATTCTATATTTAAAAGGCGGACATTTTTTATGCTAAGTTCCTCATAATGGAACTGTTTGGAGGGGGGCAGTTAGAACGTGCTGCAATCTAGGGAAGTGGCCGCACCAAATCCCGCGCTCTTGCCAAAACGGTGGGAAGCGTCCTGGTCTCCACTGTTTTGGTGGACATAGCGCCTCCAAGCATGGCCAGTTCTAGACTTTGCGGAGCTCAGGGTGAAAGTTACCTTTGGTGCTCTGAGCTCAGTGGGTGTGGCCTGATTTGGGGGGTGTGGCCATGGACGGAAAAAAAGCAAAACTGCACACTACACAGAGGAGGTGTTTGCCAGGAAGGGGCGCTGTTTGCCTTATTCTTACCTTGTGAAGGCATATGGGTCCCTCCTTCTTGCTGCTGCTGCTCTTAGTCCGTCCTCTTCTCACTGCGGCCGCTCCCAGAAAGCCATGCGTGATGGCAGCACCTGCATTCTGGGAGACTGGGAGGGAACAACAGCAGCACAGTATGGTAACCTGGTGCTGCCGTAATCTGCAACTGTAATGGCAGCGCCAGCGAGCATCAGCGGGCGGGCATTGTCTCGGTAGACTGCCGACTGGGTGACTGCGGTCGCACCGCCAGGCCGCAACGCCTCGAGCGGTAATCCTGCTTGCCCACCCTAGAACCAACACTCCCTCCAGGTGTATACGGCTGGCCACTAGCTGCCGCAAAGCACGACGCCCCAGCCCCATCTTTCTCACTGACTTGAGACAGGTCATGCAGTAGTCTCCTTCTCCAGTGCCCACGGGCATATAAATAATAGTTGGGACCGGAGGGGAGGACAGTGGAGGATCTTGCACTGTGTCTGACCCCACTGTCTCGGTCAGTCCCTGCAGTCAGCTAACTCTAGTAAGGGGTGAAGCCATCAGTTCCCCATATTTTGGGTTTATTGATAAATTTGCAGATATGATACAATATATCTTGGGGCGCTTCTTTTTGGGCCATTTTAATGTTAAATTTTTTTACTAAAGATCTCAGAGGGGAATATCAGTGGGCTATCCGTAGTTATCAGGCTGGGCTCTACTTTGGTGAGAATGTACTAATAGCCTTTCTGCCTTTTTGTTTTTTCAAGCAGCCATTTATTACTAAAGGTGCAGAAATAACATAGCTGCTGCTGCTATTATTACTGCTGACTGCAGTGGGGAGCTGGCTACATCAATTAGTGTAGTATTCTTATATGAGCACTGCATACCCTCTATCTCTGGGAGGAGGGTATGGGCTGATTTTATGACGTTTCAGGTTTGACCTCCTATATGTGTGCTAATATGTCCATAATGCAGACTTTTGTTTGTCAAGGGAAGAGAAAGGGTCACGAGGACCAAAAATGTCTTTATCTGAAGATAGAACATAACATAAATTTCTTTATTTTCCTACACAAAACAATTGATGCTGTGGTCTCTTTAAAAGTAAAACCGTGATGAGGTGTCAGAACTCTTGAGACCATTCTTCAAAAAGCCACATGCAAATGATGAGGACATAACAATAAGATGTGGATCGTATATATTTCTTCCCATCTTTGATGATAGATGTTACCTTGGGATGCCCAGGCTTTATAAAGTAGACAAGGTGTTTGTTTTCACCTGACCGTATAGATCTTATGTATAAGAAAGTGTAACAGTTCAGATTACTGAATTGTAATAAAATTAAGTGTTAGACACATGGGGACATATATATTGGAAGTAGCTTTGTTAGAAAATGAAGGAACTATTAAATATGGTGTGGGGATTACTAGTTAATATATCAGTATGGTTATATTGCATTCATTTGTTAACTATACAGACTCCAAGGCAAACAGATTGTCCCTCCTGTAGATGATGGGTACAGGTGGTATTCCAGCCAGACTTCTGAAGCTGCTGCTTCGGTGCCAGTTAATGCTACCAACCCAAAGGATCCCAGTGAGTGAGTATTTGGCTGCCAAAGTTTTTATTTTTTCCTTTTACATTGGTAACACTATACAGTTAGGTCCATATATGTTTGGACACTGACACAGTTGTGTTATTTTTAGATGTTTACCAAAAATTATTCAAGTTAGTTATATAATGAATATGGTTTTGAAGTGCAGACTATCAGCTATAATTTAAGGGTATTCACATCCAAATTTGAGGAAGGATTTAGGAATTAGCTGTTCCATACAAGGATGTAGCCCCCTCTTTTTCAGTTGACTCAAAAATTGTGTCATGGGCAGGTGTGGGCTCTTCCTTTTGTTATTCTTTATCAATTAAACAAGCAAAAGGTCTGGAGTTAATTCCAAGTGTGTCATTTGTGTTAGGAGCTGTTGCTGTGAACCCACAACATGCAGTCATGGAGCTCTCAGTGCAAGTGACACAGACCACTCTTAGGCTACAATAACAAAAACTCCATCCTTCGGAGTGGCCAAATCCACAGTTTGGTACATTCTGAGAAAAAAGGACTCGCTGGTGAGCTCGGCAACACAAAAAGGCCAGGACATCCACGGAAGACAACAGTGGTGGGTGATCGCTAGGTCCTTTCCATGGTAAAGAAAAACCCCTTAACAACATCCAGACAAGTGAAGAACACTCTCCAGGAGGTAGGCACTTCAGGCCTGGGTACAGGATCCCGGCCATCCCAACAGCCAGAATCCTGACAGGATTAGGTAAGTATCCTAACCACTAACGCTCTCCTCCAGCAGTCTAACCCTAACCCAGTCCCTCCCTCCCCCCTGCAGCCTAACCCTGACCCTAGTTCCTAAAAAAGCATCTAAAAAAGCCAGCCCAGTTCTAGAACAGCATTCTTTGGACTGATGAAACTAAGATCAACTTGTACCATGATGGGAAGAAATAAGTATGAGGAAGGCTTAGGATGGCTCATGATCTGAAGCATACCACATCATCCGTACAACACGGTGGAGGTAGTGTGATGGCATGGGCATGCATGGCTTCCATGGCACTGGGTCACTAGTGTTTACTGATGATGTGACAGAAGCAGCCAGATGAATTCTGAGTGGTATAGGTATAACTGTCTGCTCAGACTCAGCGTCGCTCACAGTACAGATGGACAATGACCAAAAACACACTGCAAAAGCTTTTAAGGCAAACATATTCTGCAATGGCCGAGTTAATCGCCTGATCTCCACCCGATTGAGAATGTATTTCACTTGCTGAAGACGAAACTAAAGGCAGAAAGTCCCATAAAAAACAACAACTTGAGACAGCTGCAGTAAAGGCCTGGCAAAGCATAACTAAGGAGGAAACCCAGCATTTGGTGATGTCCATGGGTTCCAGACTTCAGCCAGTCAGTGCCTGCAAAGGATTCTTGACAGAGTATTAAAAATGAACATTTATTTATGATTGTTATTTGTCCAATTACATTTTAGCCCCTGAAAACGGGACTGCATACAAATGTTTGCAATTCCAATTGTTTGAATTAAAGCTGAAAGTCTGCACTAAAATTGTATCTCCATTGTTTAATTTCAAGTCCATTGTGGGGGCGTACAGATCTAAATTTTTGAAAATTGTGTCAGTGTCCAAATATATATGGACCTAACTGTATGTAATGCATAGATAACTCAATACATGTAGGTGTCCAACATTCATTTTCCCCAGTTCCTTACGAATTTGTGCCAGAGTATCTTCATTTTATAAGGGTATTTCTTATGTGTAACGGACAAAGGAGTCATGTGAATTTGCGAGGAATTCTAGGCATGACTAAGGAACATTACTAGAATGGGGGCTGTCACCAGCATTGAGTGGTGGTAGTTGTTTTTATTAGCATTTTTTCTATATTGCACTACGAAGCTCTGCAGTGCCATGCAGAGCAATGATATAAGCAGGGTAGATCTAGTAACAAATTACTGATTATCGGTTAGAACCAGTTCATAACTATAAGTAAAATCACAATGACATGCATATACATGACTACCCATAACATTAAAATCTCCTGTGCTGCCAAAACAGCTCTGACCTGTTGAGGTATGGACTGCACAAGACCTCTGAAGGTGTCCTGTGGTATCTGGCACCAAGACGTTAGCAGAAGATCCTTTTAAGCTGGGTACACACTTGAACGTCCTGGCAATTTTGCGATGGTCCGATGTGGTGAATGATTACACAATGTAATAATATATCGTGTCCGAGTACATGCTACACCAGAGGTTCCCAAATTCTGCCATTACAGTCCAGGCTTTAAGGATATCTATGCTTGGGCCCATTTGGTTAAATCAACTTGACTGAAGTGCTAATTAAGTCACCTGTGCTCAAGCATGGATATTCTTAAATACTGGACTGTAATGGCGGAGTTCGGGAATCTCTGCACTACACGATTTACCATACGATGACACAATATATTGTTAAAGGATTAATGTTACCGCACCGCATTGTACTTTGCACTGTCCCATTTGATGTGCAGCACATTAGATGGGAAAATGCAACCACACGATGGTCGTTGCGACCCATCGCGGATCTCAAAATTGGCCAATATATAGTATAATGTGCACCCAGTTTAAGTCCTGTAAGTTGCGAGTTGGGGCCTGGATTTGTTTTTCCAGCACATCCCACAGATGCTTGATCGAATTGAGATCTGGGGAATTTGGAGGCCAAGTCAACACCTTGAACTCTATTTGTCATGTTCCTCAAAACATTCCTGAACAATGTTTTCAGGGTGCTTAATTATCCTGCTGAAAGGGCTACTGCCATCAGGGAATACCTGTGTCATGAAAGGGTGTACTTGGTCTGCAACAGTGTTTAGGTACATGTCAAAGTAAAATCCACATGAATTTCAGTACTCAAGGTTTCCCAGCAGAACATTGCCCAGAGCATCACACTGCCTCCACCGGCTGCCTTCTTCCCATAGAGAATCCTGGTGCCATCCTTCCCAGGTAAACAACGCACCTGACCGTCCACATGATGTAAAAGAATCTGATTCATCAGACCGGGCCACCTTCTTCCATTGCTCCATAGTCCGGTTCTGATGCACCCATGCCCATTGTAGGTTCTTTCAGCGATGGACAGGCGTCAGCATGGACACTCTGACCGGACTGTGGCCACAAAGCCCCATACTTAGCACTGTTAGTTTTGACACTTTTCCATCATAGCTAGCATTATCTTTTCAACAATTTGTGCTACAGTACAGTAGGATCAGACCAGACGGGCTAGGTAATAACCACCCCACACCCTGCCGTTTTGGAGATGCTCTGACCCAGTCGTCTACCCATCATAATTTGGCCCTTGTTAAAGTCACGCAGATCCTTATGCTTGCCAATTTTTCTAATTCCAACATCAACTTCAAGAACTGAGTGTTCACTTGCTGCATAATATGTCACGTACCATGCTCTCAGGCTCTATTACTTCTCTCTTTCTTGTCTCTCCCTGAAGTCCGCAGGCCCCACTGGTCCTAGGCCTCCCTGCAGTCTGTCTCCACGATACCTTTCCTGCCAGTACTGGCGCATATGCACCTCCATGTTGGACTCAGTCACCTGCTCCCTCTCAGCTAATCAGAGTGCTGATCCTGCTCAGCTTACTGCAGCATCCAACCAGAAGTCAGCAGCCCTTATAAACAGACTTCCTGGAGCACTAGCCAGTGGCCAGTACAATGTTGATTCTTCAGATGCAAACCTTGTTCACATTAGTTTGCAGCCTACTCAGTTGTTCCTGTTTTGTCAGCGCAGCCTGCATTCCAATTCCAGTCCGGTTCCAGTCCCATTCAGTAATGCGGTTCAAGTCCAGTCTAGTAATCCGGTTCCTGCATTCTAGTCCTACCCGGTCATCTCCACTAAACCTGTTCCTCATCATACTATCCTTGCACTCAAGCTAGCTTCCAGTGCAACTCGTATCTAGTAGATCTCCTGAACTTTCAGTTTCCACAGTCCTGTATTAGTTTCTTCTTACCACTTGCGAAGGAACCTAATAAAGCCACCAAGCTTCCTGCACATAGGTCCTGATTCAGACCCGCTCACAGCGGCTGGCCGCTTGCTGGGTCTGTGGGCGTTTTTTATTTCCTCCGGCCGCCCGCAAAGCTGTGGGTGACCACCCACAGCTTGTGCGATCGGCCAGGAGACCATCGCGACCCACGGCCTTGCGACATACCCTGTGGTAGGGTCTAGGCTTCCGCAAGGCAGAGTGGACTCCCTGCTCTAATAGAGCAGGAAGTCCACTACTGACATCAGTAGTGATGTCAGTTAGCCCTCCCAACAAACGTCAGGTGTTCCTTAGGGAACGCCTGCGTTTATCCAGCCACCCCCCTACACACCCACAAAATGGGGCGAGCTGTCACTCCCCATCAACAGCTGCCCCGTCTTGTTGCGAGCCCCGTAGTGACTGAACTTCAGTCGCTCAGCGGGGCTCTCGCACACCGGACGCGGCGCATGCGCAGTGGAGCAATATCGGGCCGCTTGCGAGCGGCTCTGAATGAGCTCCATAGTCTCCAGTTCAGCTCCAGACCTGCTTGCACGACCAATCACACGATATTGCATGCGGGCTGTGTAGTTTAATGAAGGATGTGTAGTGTGTGTTTTTAATAATCGTTCCGTCGTTCATTAAATCTTCTAGTGTGTACCGGCAATCTTACATGGTCTGGAGCAAAGGTAAATTGTGCCGACCATCGCCAAGATTATCGGATCGTCTAGAGTTTACCTGGCCTAAGGACCGCACAGCAAAAGTGGTTTATCTAGTACAATCTCTCCATGGTTCCAGTAATCTTAACACACACTTGTAGTATAGCCCCCTTTGGGATTTTGGGTAAATTAGCTATGAATTAATGTACATTTAGACTGTAGGAATATGACTGTATAGTTTGTTACACTGCTACATAGTATTTACAGATCACACTGTGAATGAGGTCACCAATAAGTAGGGTATCATCACCTTGCTATTGTAACACAGTAATGGCAGTCACGGCACCAGGAATAAGAGATGTCATTGTTTGTTTGCTTAGTGCAAGAATATCTGAGTTTATATATTTTATTTACTCAATAGCAATGTATTTCACAGGATGGGCATTTTTGGTACAAGATTTCCCCTCTCTGCAACGAGTAATGCCAGCGCTGCAGTCTCCTTTTCCCTCTATGAGGAAGAAGATGAAGAAAAAGATGGTGTTAGTGTGATCCTGTCAGATGGTGTCATGGAGGAATATTTGGCTTTTGACAGCCGGGATAAGTGAGTAATTATACTTAAAAATAGAGAAAGATGTTCGTGCAACTGATTGATGAACTACGAAGCGGTAGAAATCAGATTATTATCTTCCTTAGTAAATAACGTTCCATAGCAGTGTGTGACACTCGTGACATTGGTAGATACGGTGTCTACTATGAGAGCAATCTTCATGGTAACATGTGACTAGTAAGGAGATGCTGTACATTCTCCTGGCTGTCCACACATGGGAACACACCTAACACTTTGTTTTATTAAAGGTTTAGTAGGGCTAGATACTGATCCAGTGGCAGGTTGGTAAAGTTTATTCTTACGAGCTGGCACACCATAGTATAACCCTGAGTCATGGATCTCTAAGTAAGCTTGTCATACCAGGTTTACAGTTTTTCCAGGTCTCCTCACAGCTGAAATAATTAGCTCCACTTGTGGATCTTTTCAAATGTGTCAGTGAGTAATGAACACACCTGCGCACCTGCTGGGTGACCTGGAAAATGTGAACTGTTTGGGGTGCTGAGGACAGAGTTTGAGAACCACTGTTCTAGGAGATGGGCAATAAAATAAATTTGTGTTGTGAAACTACAAGTACCAGCATACCCTCCCACCGACCAGCTGGTAAAGCATGCTGGGACTTGTAGTTTCACAACAGCTGGAGAGCCCTATGCTGGCCATGCCTGTTGTAGGGACTGGATTACCTGTGTGGGAAAACCGTATAAAACCAGTGCAGTAGAGCCCATGTGAGTGTGTATCCTCTTTCCTCCTGGATTATCGCTAGTACCACAAACTGGTGTGTAACAGTACAGAAATATCTTCTGCACAATAAACCTCCTTTCTGATTGTATCACTACAGATAAGAGCTAGCACTGTAATTTGTCCCCAACGGTCTTGTGTTAAACTCTACATCCCGATTCATGCTTTGCCTTCTGCTCTGCAGCCCTGGTCAGAAGTAAGTGGTCAGGAAGAATAAGCCACAGTCACCAGCAAAGAGGTGTAGCAGCAGCTATGCCAAACACCCAGACATAAGCAGGTCCAGATGCTTGTAAAAAAAGCTAGTAGTGGCAGCTACTACTCTCATGCAACTAGTGCGCAGTGACACTTGCAGTCATTGTGTGTCTGGTGGTGGAGTACCACCTGTAGGAGTGGTCCGCAATCATAGGCGTTGGAATGATTTTATGTTGGGGGGGGGCAACATAACATCGTTCTGGTGCCCTCTCCTCCCTCTCTCTTATCTGAGCGACGGCCAGGGAAGGTCAGGTGTTGTGCTTTATAGCAATAGGCTGCACAGCCCCTGCACTGCACAGAGGAGGAGATGTAATGTGTGGTGTTTTAACTTAGACCGCACATCACACCTCCTCCGTGCGGTGCAGAGGCCGTGCAGCCTACTGCTATAAAGCATTGCCCCGGACTGTCCGCTGCTCCTTTAACATGTTTGGGGGGGTGAGCTGCCCCCATGCCTCTACCTGTCACCCCCTCCCCCACCACCACCACCATTCCAATGCCCATATCCATAAAGGCAGGTTACTGATAATGAGGGAGCATGAAAACGACAATTTATAATTGGTGGCTACAAGCAGGGTGGGGGATTGAGCTCATCCTGCCACAGTCACAAAGGATTGCTCTTATCATTTTATGGTTAAGATGACAGGCTTAGTGATACAATGGAAGTCTGAGAAGAACTAAACTATGATAACCCTTTGTGTGCTTTAGTCGTAGCTGTGTTGCTAATAAGGAGCAATTAAGGGATTTATATCACTAATCACCAATTATAACAATATAATCTACACTAGGTAATACCACCATTAATGTTTTACTTATGTGATATGTCCTTTATAAAAAAAAAAAAAATGTATTCCATAAAATGAGCCAGTAGTGGTGTTCGTGTGATTGAGTGTTGTATTCACGTAACCACTGACTCCTGAAAGCTTGCTCTATATTTGTTTTTCTTTTAACCAGCTGTAACATGTATATTCACATCACTGTATGATATGATATATCATATGATAGTATGATATATTAGTACACACTATGCTTAAAAGATGTAGGATTAATGTTGCTTTTTAGAACTAATTAAAGACTTCAGAATTAGAAGAAAGATAAGTACCCAGACACGTTTGAGGAAACGTTCAGGGAGAGGCGCTAGACTGCACACCGTAATAGTAATGAAAGGTGCCATCATGCTGAGGTTTTAAAGTAATATACACAGAAAACGGAGTTGCAGATGCACTATGCGATCATTACTTTTCACATTTAAATGTATTTTGTAATTAAATATAATTACATATATAACTAAAGAATTCAATTTACTTTTCCTGTTTTTTTTCTTAATCTACAGTATTTATTAAGTTTGTAGCCCAGCTCACTGAAGTAAATGTTCTCCTTCTGTACATATTGAAAACACAATTTAAATGTGATTTGACTCTTGCATAGTTACACTTGCCACAATTACACCTTTGTCTGCATAGGGATGATGAATTCTTTCAGTGGACCAGGGCTATGTCCTTGGACAGCCTGAAGATGGGCTATCCCCCAATTTCTCCACGGTGTTGCAATAAGGAGGCGGTGGTGGCTTGTGTATTTGATGATGTGTGGAGAGAAGTCATTGACTGTTTGGAGGAACTGATTTGCCGGCACTGGGAAGAATCAATCACAGGTGAGAGCAGTGAAACTACAACACTATAGAAAATATATCAGTTGTACAGTAGCTACAGATATAGACTGAGGTGGCGGGCATTGCATGAGTATCATTGATGGATGTAGAGCTATGCACAAGGAATAATACACCTGCTAAACCGGCTGCAGAAGGGGGTCTGAGAGGAAGACCAATCAGGTGCTGCGATGTCTGTAATTACAAAGTGATATTGGTTGGTCTGATCATTACAGCCATGAATTCATGGTTTTCAGCCGTGATACCAACTGCAGGGTCCCAAGGAAAATGTCTTCATGGAGTAAACCCCTGACTCCAGAAAGGGCGCGGCTGTGTCCTCATACACTGTTGCTGCAGTCACACCAAACAGCCCTTCTTAGCGAGCCAGGTCCCGTGCCGAGCGTCTTTCACCCGTAATTGCGTCTTAGTTGCAATTGGGTGACTACACAAGGCACAAGACTACACTGATTATTTTTTTATATATCTGAGTGTGACTAATAACTAGGAGAAACCTAAAATTAAATTAAATTTTCCTTCTAGTAGTGTACCACAGTAGTTTTACCTCCAGTGACTGCTTTCAGCTGGTACCATAACAGTCATTGGTTTAGTGCATGTATTGTGTGCGATTTACTATACTGGAAGTGATGGATACCACATTCTATTGAATAATAAAAATACATTTAAAAATGTATTTACTAATTCCTAATAGGGGATACAGTCAATATCCCAACACAGGGGATGCTGGCGCTTAGAATTCTGGGCCGGAGTCCCGACACCTGTCACAATTCTAGCACCGGAATATTGATTTAACATCTTTTCATATAGTAAATCAGATACCAGAAAATAATTATATATTTATAGTAAAATTGTTCAATACTATTAAATTTTGAAGGTGTCTACAGGATATAGATGAACTGTATCATGTGTATCAACTGAGTTCCTAATGTGTAATATACACAGTATGTATACACTTATATGAAGGGGAAGCAGTTGGGAAGCCGGCGGTTGCAATGACGACCGCTGGCTTCCCGACTGCTTAATCCTGGCAAGGTACACAGTGTGAGCTGAAGTGTGACATGGCAGCCAGCTCATTGGTGTGAGTAGGGCACATATCTGCGTCAGATACATTGGCTTGGGTTGATATGGTAAAAATGATGCAGGATATATAGAGAGCTCAGCTTAAGCATTGACAGAGTATTAGACCTTTTATCATTTATTTGTAGGGTCAGTATCAGCCTTCCACAATACTGAAATAGCCTGAGCCACCCAATTTTATACTTCCATTGAGTAAGCTTTTAAGATAAAACAAAGGACACATTTAATAACCTAGTAAATGCATGCAATTTATAATAGTATTGTCCATGCTTTCATACAACATACTGAGTGTATTTTGTCATAGTTCCTTGAAATGGTATTCTTAAGTGATTAGGTAAATGCTCGGTATTGAGGCCAAATGATCAGAAGTGTAACACGGAAGTCTGCTTAGTTACATTACATGTATACACTTTTACAGTGCGCTTTACTGACTATTGCAGCATAATAAATGAGTGAATATACTACAATATAAGAAAAGGTTTTATATATTAGGGATACACCGTCCATAAATGGATATCCAGATTGCCATGTATGCAAAGATATTACATTATAAAAGTATAGACTCACTTTTTTATTTCCTAGTGTTGGTAATAATTGTTGTCTCTCTATATGTATATATCATTATATATTTTTAATATTTATTTGCAGATGATGACAAAAAGGATATAGCAATTAAAACCTCTAGATTAGAGTCTCTCAATCCATATGCTCCACTCCAGCGTCTTCCATTGGGTCTACCTCCTGTTCTGCATTCCAGGATTCCTGTCCTCTCGCCTAATCTGGTAAGCCTAATGACCCTCTGGTTTCCTTCAAGTAACTACATTTTCCTGTTCACTCCTCTTAATATTAATCCTTCAAGACCAATTTCTTGGTTATTATTCATTATATAACTTATTATTTAGAAGTAGTTTTCAGTTCAGTTGCGATGGTAAGCTCTATGCCAAATCCTAAATAACAGACTTTTTGTACTTCCTTCCCTGCTTCACTATGACCATGTAGGTTTCATCCCAGGTAGTCACGGAGTGAACAACAAACGGAACCATTGACCTTAGTCTGCATACCACCGAGAAGCCTTATACAGGATCTTGTGGCCATATATCTCTCAGACTGTAATGCACTTTGGTGTTGTCAGGTGCATCTTTACAGATGTGGAAGTTCTCACATCCCTCAGTGAGGGTCATGGCCAATGGTTCTCCTTATGATTACTCAGGATGAGCCATTGCACACTCCATGGCTGCCCTCTTCCCCCTCTAGTTTTGGCATTGAGATAGAATCCTTTGCCGCTACCATATTGTCTCATCGAATATATTGTAAAATTGGGAACACTATAGTGTCCTGCCTAGGTACATAATGAATATCACAATATCAGAAGCCAAGCGCTTATGGTAGTTTTATTTCCTACTTAACAAAAGATATGAGAGTACTAAAAATTTAGGGTCTAATTCAGAGATAGACGCAAATCCCATCGCAACTGAGTCTTTGTACACAGCGACTATGCAAAAATATACAAAATGTCACAGCTAAGCTAACCAATTGTGTACAGAGATGCAGCATTGAATGCAGATCAGTCGATTATTGAACCTGAGTAACCCTATGGTTGTGCAGAAGGTTGTCAGAACTGAGACGCCGGAACCTTAGCAACTGCGTACGGGATCACTGATGCAGGCTGGGACATTCCCCAAAAATTGTTGCGATGTGTTTGAGTTACAACCCCCCACCCATTGCCACACAGAAACAGTCCCTACCTGTCAATCAGTTTGCGGATAAATCCTCACTGCGAGCAACAACCGTAATCCATCGAGACGCATGTGCCGAGTGACTCCGACGCTTGCAAAGTGATTAAAACATCGTCCATTTGCGAATACATCAGTATTGAGTCCATCTCTGAATCAGGCCCTTAGCTCACTAGTCCAGTGGTTCCCAAACGTTTTCAGTTCGAGGCACCCTTACGGTCTCCATTATTTTTTCAAGGCACCCCTATGCCAAAATAATTACCGCACAGTCCCTTTTTCTAAGTAGTTGTGTCAAAATAACGTAATAAGTATTTAAAGAAGAAAGAGAAATACTGTGCTATTCTTACCTATTGCCACTTCCGTCTCTCTCCCTTTGCTCCCTCCGTCTCTCTCTCTCCCTTTGCTCCCTCCGTCTCTCTCTGCTCCCTTCGTCTCTCTCTCTCTGCTCCCTCCGTCTCTCTCTCTCTGCTCCCTCCGTCTCTCTCTCTCTCTGCTCCCTCCGTCTCTCTCTCTCCCTTTGCTCCCTCCGTCTCTCTCTCTCCCTTTGCTCCCTCCGTCTCTCTCTCTCTCCCTTTGCTCCCTCCGTCTCTCTCTCTCTCCCTTTGCTCCCTCCGTCTCTCTCTCTCTCCCTTTGCTCCCTCCGTCTCTCTCTCTCTCCCTTTGCTCCCTCCGTCTCTCTCTCTCTCCCTTTGCTCCCTCCGTCTCTCTCTCTCCCTTTGCTCCCTCCGTCTCTCTCTCTCCCTTTGCTCCCTCCGTCTCTCTCTCTCCCTTTGCTCCCTCCGTCTCTCTCTCTCCCTTTGCTCCCTCCGTCTCTCTCTCTCTCTCTCTCTCTCTCTCCCTTTGCTCCCTCCGTCTCTCTCTCTCTCTCTCTCTCTCTCTCTCTCTCTCCCTTTGCTCCCTCCGTCTCTCTCTCTCTCTCTCTCTCTCTCTCCCTTTGCTCCCTCCGTCTCTCTCTCTCTCTCTCTCTCTCTCTCTCTCTCCCTTTGCTCCCTCTGTCTCTCTCTCTCTCTGCTCCCTCTGTCTCTCTCTCTCTCTCTCTCCCTTTGCTCCCTCTGTCTCTCTCTCTCTCTCCCTTTGCTCCCTCTGTCTCTCTCTCTCTCTCTCCCTTTGCTCCCTCTGTCTCTCTCTCTCTCCCTTTGCTCCCTCTCTCTCTCTCTCTCTCCCTTTGCTCCCTCCCTCTCTCCCTTTGCTCCCTCCGTCTCTCTCTCTTTCTCTCTCTCTCTCTCTCTCTCTCTCCCTTTGCTCCCTCCCTCTCTCCCTCTCTCCCTCCCTCTCTCCCTCCCTCCCTCTCTCCCTCCCTCCCTCTCTCCCTCCCTCCCTCCCTCTCTCCCTCCCTCTCTCCCTCCCTCTCTCCCTCCCTCTCTCCCTCCCTCTCTCCCTCCCTCTCTCCCTCCCTCTCTCCCTCCCTCTCTCCCTCCCTCTCTCTCTCCCTCTCTCTCTCTCTCTCTCTCTCTCTTTGCTCCCTCTGTCTCTCTCTCTCTCCCTTTGCTCCCTCTGTCTCTCTCTCTCTCCCTTTGCTCCCTCCGTCTCTCTCTCTCTCTCTCTCTCTCTCTTTGCTCCCTCCGTCTCTCTCCTCTTGCCACCTCCATATCAGTCCTTTGCCCATTTCCATGTACGCCCCTTACTTACATTTAGACTTAAATCGTCAGCACCGTTCTGCAGCATTGCTCGTCAAATCACACTTCGGGCAAAATGTAATAGGGTGAGAGTTTAGAAAGTGTGAGAGTTTAGCAGTAAGCTCTCACATTGGTTGAGTTTTATCTTCAAAATGGGAAAACTCCTGGATGAGATTTTAAATCATGAGAGTTTTTTGAGTCCGCCCTTACTGTCTGATCTCCCACAATGCACTGTGTTGTAGGACCCCATTTAGCAACAGACAGCCTCAGGATTTACTGCCTGTTGATTTACAGTGACAGCTCTTCCCCCCGCTCATCGCAACATCCCCCTGCCACGATATGTCTGTGAACAATCTCGTTCACAGACATATCGCATCTGCCCTTCATCACAACTGATGCCAATATATCTTGCAGGTACATCAGCACGACGCGCTGATCGCCCATACATTTACTGCAGGGACCTGGTGGTGACTGACATCTCAACTGGGTGGGCAAATTTAAATGTCCTCCCAGTTGTGATGTCAGCACAGACACATTGGCTGAACGGTTGGTAAGAGTGTATGCATTTACCAATCGTTAGGTTGGCGTGTGTCAGCCAAACGGCCGACCCATCAGCCTGGCGTGTTCCCAGCTTGGCCCAGTTTTTCCAAACTGTTTACCTTTTAATAAGGAAACCCATTAAATGCAGGCGCACAATCTATACTGTTAAACTTCTTGGACATTTAAGTAGATTATTTTCCAGTATGAGAAACTGTTGGGGGTCTGTCTTTATCTGAACCAGAACTTTTAATATATACTATACTTCCGTATAGATGGAGCATGTTTTATTTAAGAGGTGTGATTGAGAGCCAGTCACGTGTCATTCATGAAATTTACCTCTTCCATAGGCTAACAGTAGAATGGGTGTAATTAATATGGCCTCAGATGTGCTTTAGTTTTTTTTCTATCTCTTTGTTGTTATGGGGGTCTTTTTTTGTTGCAATCTGGTGCTGTTTCTTCCATAATTCTGCCTTCCGCTATAATTTCTTTAACTCTAATCTATTCTTTTTCTAATTACTGTCTTTACTTTCGGCTCTTTAATCTGCTAGTGCTTAAAATGCAACCACATCCTCAAGAATAAAAAGAGAGAAAAACTCATTCACGTACGTATAAAATAAAGTGTTTACATTAATTGGAGACTGTTCCCATATGATAGATTATGCATTGTGCCAGTTTACCTCCATTCTTACGGTGAGTAGCAATCATTTCAACATATCCTTTATAGTAGATTGTAAGTAAAGGAGAAGTTAGAAGTCACTCTGGGGTTCCTATATGAAAATACCTTGTCTCCAGACACAAACTATTACTTGGTTACACAATAACTGTACCTTCTGGTATTTCCTATACACTCAGTTTTCCTACACTGATATTCTATAATATTCACCCTTCAGATTGTATCCACCTGCCCAAATAGAATACTCCTTGGTATCTTGATAGAGTATAATTAAAAAAAAAAAAAAAAAGTAAAAATGAATGGTTTTGCAGGCAAATCGTTCTCAAGGGGGAATCCTTGCGAATCAGCGGAATCTGAATGACTTAATGATGATTCACGGAATACCCTTACAGCAGAGGAATTTGCATCTGATGGAGAAAGTTCTGTGAGTGTGAATTGTTATGTTTGGTTTCTTCCACAGCAGTATTTTTTTTAACCTTTTCTTTGCCGGGACTCATATATAATTCAGTCTAGCAAATCATGTCTCCATTTTTAATTAATAACTTCTTTTTAATTGCATTCCTGTTTATATGCATGCATAATATTGTTTCTCCATATGAAAGAAAGAAACATGTCATGGCTTGGGGACTTCAGTACCAAGTCATAGTTTAACTGTCCCAAATCTAATGTCACTTAGAGCTGCTCTACCTCCTAGTATTTACATTTTACCAACCTGCTCCTTCCCCTGCCCAGAGCCTTGGGGCTGCTCAGTGCAGTCATTCTTCCCTGGGCTCTGTGTTACACTGCAGAGATTGGCTGTGAGCAGGAAGACCGGTCACACGCTACAACCTCTGATTGGTTCTACCTGCCAACTGATCCTTCAACCTCTGATTGGTTCTACCTGCCAACTGATCCTTCATCCTTCATCCCCATTACTTTAAATGGATTTATTCAGGAATTATTGCTACCCATCAACATAAAGTACTCTGTATTGTCAAATAAAAAAACTTGGACTCTTTCTTTATCTGTCGTACAAGGTATGAAGAGGAAGGAAGTTCCTGAAGATGATTTATTCAGGGGGTTCAGTGCTAGCTAAACTAAGAATACCATTCAAAAGATACAAACCCACTCCAAGAAAGGAATTGAGAAATATAGTTTGACTTGTTTTAAGTAAATGTGTTCTCTAGGCTATAGGGTCTCAAGTTATTCTTACCTTTTAAACATAAGTATCCTCTTCATGACACTCATTTTCAGTATAGAGGATATAGACATTGCAAGGAGCATGGCCAGCTCTTTAGCATTAACATAGTTTGCGTTCAAAACCAAAGCCTATTTAAAGACATGGTTAGTAAATCAAGGAGAAGGTCCATTTTAAATGTGTTTTCTGTAGGAAGATTACCTTTTGTGTTTATGCCTATACAGCTGACTGACTCTCAAGGATATTTAGCCCTTCCACAGGATAAGAAATAGTTAAGTGTTGTGTGTGTGTTGTGTGTTGTGTGTGTGTGTGTTGTGTGTGTTGTGTGTGTGTGTGCTGTTGGAAAGACCAAAAGTGTTTGGGGGCTGTTGGAAAGACCAAAAGTGTTTGGGGGCTGTTGGAAAGACCAAAAGTGTTTGGGGGCTGTTGGAAAGACCAAAAGTGTGTTGAGAGATTTAGAAAGATAAAATAATAGAGACAGAATGTAGTAAGAAGAGAAGGCATACATGTGAAATAGGTCAGTTGAGTCTTTGTGGTTAAGTTCTAGTAATGGTGCATACACACGGTCAGATTTTCCTTCAGATCTGTACAATAACAATTTTAAAAATCGTTCATATCTGAAGGAAAATCTGACATATCTTACATGTTTGTCAGATGAATGATGAACGATGCGCGTTCCTGCTTGTGAGATAATGATATCTGACATCTGATGTGTTTGCAGTCAGATTTGGACGATTCCATTCATTTTAACGCAGTGAGAAATCGTTCGTAGTTCAAATCGTTGGTAAAACCGTTCAAATCGTTCAACTGACACATCTGACCGTGTGTATGCACCATAAGGCTTCAATGAGAAACATAACTACGTCACATGACTCCAGTGCTGAGAAAGCTAATGGTACATACACACGGTCAAATCTGTCAGATGAACGATTTTACCAACGATTTGAGCAATTTCAGACAGTAATAAAATGAATGATATCGTCAAAATCTGACTTCAAACACAGACGATGTCAGATATCGTTATCTGACATGCGGGAACGCGCATCGTTAATCGTTGCAGGCTCACATGTCAGATTTTCTTTCAGATATGAACGATTGACCGATTTTTAAAATCGTTATCGTTCATATCTGACAACAAATCTGACCGTGTGTATGCACCATAAGCTAACAACTGTGTTGCATCAACTGCAGCTTCATTGTAGCATCTTCTTGCCTAAAGCAAAATCTATAATCTAACATTTACAATTATATGCTAGTGACACTGTCCATATAGCTGCTCTCAGTAGAAGATGAAGGTTGTGAGTAGTGAGCGGGGGATTTTGGGAGGAATTTTTGCACCGAGGCACTTCCCGATGCTAGGTGCATGTAAACATTTGTATTGAGAACAAATGTAATGAGAGCAAAGGGTGTCTTAGTTGGTTAAGTCACTGTCTGCTATGTGTTTTCCTTGACATCACTGGATATAACATGTTATTTTCTGTTTACTGTCTTGAAGAGATTCTGGCGATAAGTCACCCATGAGACCTACTTCTGCTCTACTCTCTGGGAAACCATGGCCAGGACGATCACTGGAGCACAGTTCCTCTTCATTGTCTCATAATGTTCCTTCTGCAAGAAGACGTAACCCCCCGCGTACGCTGCACCCTATCAATAACAATCCTTCTCGGTCTGGGACACCAAAGATGGAAGAAGTCATCAGGGGAACACGACTGTACGTATGAACCTTGCCAGTTTTATTCTGATATTGTGCTTTGGTTACTGATGAGTTGTTTTTATTAGGAATTACCAGTATTTGGCTCCTCCGTTTGGAATTCAATTAAACTTCTTTATCCAGTATCAATAATAGGCTTCTTACTTTCATCTCATGATGGCTCTGTTACTATCGCTCTGTAAATGAGATCTACCAACCACTTTAGAAAACTTACCAAAATCGTACCTTTTAAAATACAAATTTCTCAGAGACATTTTATTATAGGTAGAAGGTTGTTTTGTTGTGCCAACAATACTAATGAACAACTAGCAGTTATAACTTGATTGGGTGAGTGCGTCCATTTGTTGTGTAGTTAATGTTACTAAAAGGGGATTTTTTTTCTGTTTTGGTGAGGACAGGCAGACTGCAAATGACCAGCTGTCCTGCTCTCCTGTTCCATTCAACCGCAATAATCTCCTCCCACCTATTGCTACCTCAGACATAGAATACCACAACCTGCCTGCATCACAGAGACAAACGGTAAATAATGGAGATGTCATTTAACTTTTCACTGTTTGGCTAAAGTCGCTGGAAATGGCTCAGTCAAAAGTTGTCTATCTTTATCTCACAGGGAAAAGCCATCTCTAATAATTCCATTTGCACTTTTATATAGATATAAATGTTTAAAATAGAAAACACCAGGTTTTAGTTCTTACATGCCCCATTATTGGGGATATAGAAGAGAAATGTTTAGACGTTAAGCTCTTAAAAAGACCATGGTGTAGACGGTACCTGCAATACTGATGTGTGTCTACAATATGGCTTCCTTTGCGTCCTTATTTACTCCAAAACATCCACGTCAAAGCTTGGTACGTGTTATTTATACGGTATGCACATGAAAGCTTGGTACGTGTTATTTATACGGTATGCACATGAAAGCTTGGTACGTGTTATTTATACGGTATGCACATGAAAGCTTGGTACTTGTTATTTAGACGGTATGCACATGAAAGCTTGGTACTTGTTAGTTATACGGTATGCACATGAAAGCTTGGTACTTGTTATTTATACGGTATGCACATGAAAGCTTGGTACTTGTTATTTATACGGTATGCACATGAAAGCTTGGTACGTGTTATTTATACGGTATGCACATGAAAGCTTGGTACGTGTTATTTATACGGTATGCACATGAAAGCTTGGTACGTGTTATTTATACGGGTTGCACATGAAAGCTTGGTACTTGTTATTTATACGGGTTGCACATGAAAGCTTGGTACTTGTTATTTATACGGGTTGCACTGTAAGTCACCAGCGCTGTGTAGTGTGTTGGTGAAATCTTGGTATTAGTCCAGGAAGGACAAGCATACATGCTGCTGTCATGTGTCCCTTGCGTGTTTGTAACACAGTGTCTCACCTGTTGATCATTTGTGGCATCCATGTAATTAACAAATAACCAAAGCTTTAGCGTTTTAGTTAGTTTATATACACAGCTACACATCTGATTTTGTATGGACCTAACTGTGATTCATTGTTTGGATTTCTGGTGTCTAAATACTGTTGCAGTTCACATTCCCACAAATATAATCTTTCAATATGTTCTGTGAAGTTTAGATTAATAAAATTCATTTTTGCATTACAATAGTTCAATAATTAGCTGTTTTATATGCAAAGGATTCCTGGGCCCTTTATTATAACCAAGGAGAAGAACTTCCATTGATATAAAGACAAATACAATGGGTAAAAAAAACAACTCATAGGAGGACTGAGAAGCGAATACTCTGCTTTGCATGCATTGGGACTGATCAGAGTTAAGCTGGGTACACACTAGATGATAAAGTGGCCGATTTGCTGATTTTAGATGAATTGGAAAGACAAATCATCCACATCGTCTAGTGTGTACGCACTATTGCACGCTCCCGCGTGTCATCCGCTACATCGTGTGATTGGCCGTACTGCATGGCCAATCACACGATATCGCATGGGGTACAGTGCATATTAATGAAGGACAGAAGGACAGAACGAGTGATCGTTCCGTTTTTCATTGAATCGTCTAGTGTGTACCGGCAATCTTGCATGGTCTGGGGCGAAGGGTAATTGCTCCAACCATCGGCAAGATTGCCAGGTCGTTTAATGTGTACCCGGCATTAGGAACATGAAAATGAGAAATTGGTATCTTGGCACAGCTGTGTAGCACTGTAAGTGGAATAGATTTAAAATGTGCAGAAAGATTTATAGTTGGGAATGGTGTCCTAGCTCAATTCTAAATGTCGGTGTAAAAACAAAGCTGCCCGGTATTTGTTCAATACATGCAAAAATAATCCATTGCTTTGCAGCCCGTGCATTGCAGCATGGTTTGTTCCAGGAGCAAATTGCTCATAATTTGCACCTTTTTTATTTGCTCCTAATTCTGAATCAGACCCTTGGTATGTAATTTTGAGGGTGAGCATTTCCATACAGAAACACATTCACTGTTAGGAAGACCATCCCTATTGGAGTACAGATGTTGGTTCTACTTTTAGGATCTAGTATTTAAAAGAATCAAAGAAATTGCTATGTGATAATGCCATACACACAGCATCCCTCCTCTTACAGTCAGTGTGAGGAGCACTGCTAAATAGTGTATAGATATAAATTATCCTGGCATGCCACACTAATGTCTACAATTGTAACTTGTGCCATACACACAGCATCCCTCCTCTTACAGTCAGTGTGAGGAGCACTGCTACATAGTGTATAGATATAAATTATCCAGGCATGCAACACTAATGTCTACAATTGTAACTTGTGCCATACACACAGCATCCCTCCTCTTACAGTCAGTGTGAGGAGCACTGCTACATAGTGTATAGATATAAATTATCCAGGCATGCCACACTAATGTCTACAATTGTAACTTGTGCCATACACACAGCATCCCTCCTCTTACAGTCAGTGTGAGGAGCACTGCTACATAGTGTATAGATATAAATTATCCAGGCACGCCACACTAATGTCTACAATTGTAACTTGTGCCATACACACAGCATCCCTCCTCTTACAGTCAGTGTGAGGAGCACTGCTACATAGTGTATAGATATAAATTATCCAGGCATGCAACACTAATGTCTACAATTGTAACTTGTGCCATACACACAGCATCCCTCCTCTTACAGTCAGTGTGAGGAGCACTGCTACATAGTGTATAGATATAAATTATCCAGGCACGCCACACTAATGTCTACAATTGTAACTTGTGCCATACACACAGCATCCCTCCTCTTACAGTCAGTGTGAGGAGCACTGCTACATAGTGTATAGATATAAATTATCCAGGCACGCCACAACAGCTAATGTCTACAATTGTAACTTGTGCCATACACACAGCATCCCTCCTCTTACAGTCAGTGTGAGGAGCACTGCTACATAGTGTATAGATATAAATTATCCAGGCATGCCACACTAATGTCTACAATTGTAACTTGTGCCATACACACAGCATCCCTCCTCTTACAGTCAGTGTGAGGAGCACTGCTACATAGTGTATAGATATAAATTATCCAGGCATGCCACACTAATGTCTACAATTGTAACTTGTGCCATGCACACAGCATCCCTCCTCTTACAGTCAGTGTGAGGAGCACTGCTACATAGTGTATAGATATAAATTATCCAGGCATGCCACAACAGCTAATGTCTACAATTGTAACTTGTGCCATGCACACAGCATCCCTCCTCTTACAGTCAGTGTGAGGAGCACTGCTACATAGTGTATAGATATAAATTATCCAGGCATGCCACACTAATGTCTACAATTGTAACTTGTGCCATACACACAGCATC
The DNA here is from genome assembly GCA_031769625.1 of Taudactylus pleione. Taxonomy (NCBI): domain Eukaryota; kingdom Metazoa; phylum Chordata; class Amphibia; order Anura; family Myobatrachidae; genus Taudactylus; species Taudactylus pleione. Next base: position 41,308,353 of record JAUIMM010000015.1, on the reverse strand, counting down.
CCTCCTCTTACAGTCAGTGTGAGGAGCACTGCTACATAGGGTATAGATATAAATTATCCAGGCATGCCACACTAATGTCTACAATTGTAACTTGTACCATACACACAGCATCCCTCCTCTTACAGTCAGTGTGAGGAGCACTGCTACATAGTGTATAGATATAAATTATCCAGGCATGCAACACTAATGTCTACAATTGTAACTTGTGCCATACACACAGCATCCCTCCTCTTACAGTCAGTGTGAGGAGCACTGCTACATAGTGTATAGATATAAATTATCCAGGCACGCCACACTAATGTCTACAATTGTAACTTGTGCCATACACACAGCATCCCTCCTCTTACAGTCAGTGTGAGGAGCACTGCTACATAGTGTATAGATATAAATTATCCAGGCACGCCACAACAGCTAATGTCTACAATTGTAACTTGTGCCATACACACAGCATCCCTCCTCTTACAGTCAGTGTGAGGAGCACTGCTACATAGTGTATAGATATAAATTATCCAGGCATGCCACAACAGCTAATGTCTACAATTGTAACTTGTGCCATGCACACAGCATCCCTCCTCTTAAAGTCAGTGTGAGGAGCACTGCTACATAGTGTATAGATATAAATTTTCCAGGCATGCCACAACAGCTAATGTCTACAATTGTAACTTGTGCCATTCACACAGTAAAGAACACTTCTGTAGCTCTGTATAGTGCCTATTTCAGGTGGCTCTAACACGGGTATAGTTATGAGTATACCTGCTTGAACATAATTGACTCTGTTAAATTGACAGATTTATTTTTGGCCTACCTAAATTCATGGCATTTCATGAAGTTTTGCAGATACTTCTTCATTTGCAAGTAATTAACCTTTGACTCACGTGTTCACACAGGGATATCCATAGGCAGATTTATTGAAGCTTTCACAGGCTGGGAGGAAGATTCCTCCCCATGCACAGCTGGTGGCCACAACATATTTGCGTTTGGAAGTCCCTCAATAGGAAGGTGTGTGCATGTGTGTCTTTTCTTTCCCACTATCATTTGGAATGTGCTCTTTACGTGTGCATGTACTTGATCTGATTTACATGTCCTGTCACTCTTGTGATTTCAAGCATTTAAACCACTATACAGTCCATAAATAGTAACACACTATATATTTTTCAGCCAGATAACCCCCATGGAAGATCCTTTGTAATTTCTGAACAGCTTCGATATAGAAGAGGGTCTGAAGGAATAGGTAATGTAAATCGTACAACATAGGACTAACACTCCTTGGAGTAAGGGAATCCCAGGATGCCTAAATGATTGCAGATCTCTCACCCAGATCTATTGCATTGGACATCAGTATAATGTCCCACATGTCTGGGCTGCCTTATTCACAAAGTACCAGCACAATACAGGGTCTAGACCAAAGTTTCCTAAACTCGTTCCTCCTGGAACCCTAGCGTTGCATGTTTTCCAGATCATCTAGCTGGAGCAAAGGTGTGTTAATTGGCTGACCCAATAAATCTAGGGCTACTAATTATTCTTGAGGATACCTTGAAAACACGCACTGTTAGGGTTCCATGAGGACCAAGTTTGAGAAACACTGGCTTAGACATAATGTTATTATCCGAACACTGTTCGGGAACACATGCCTTATGGTGCATACACATGGTCAGATATGTCAGATGAACGATTTTACCAACGATTTGAACGATTTTAGACTGTATTAAAATGAATGGAATAGTCCAAATCTGACTGCAAACACATCAGATGTCAGATATCATTATCTGACAAGTGGGAACGCGCATCGTTCATCGTTGCAGGCTCACATGTCAAATTTTCTTTTAAGTATGAACGATTTTTTAAATCGTCATCGTTCAGATCTGACAAAATCTGACCATGTGTCTAGGTTATGGGACTGTACCAACTTCTTATTTCTCCAATATGAGGGGGTATTAGGTGGATAATGATTTATTTAAAATTTGCTTAAATATCATGGCCTACACTTTAAATTTGGTCATGACAGCAGAAAATTATTATTTCCATAGAGATCTCAAAATAGTAAACGCAAGTAACATACAAATTGTACGATAGCATGTAATAATACAAATGTTGTTTTGAATCTTCTTCTGCATGCAGACTCCATTAGTATTGGCGTGACTGGCATCGGTTTAAGTATTGCCAGCTCATCAGCCAGTTCGGTTCAGTTGGGCCACTCTTTGATTGAAAGGAAAGAAGACCGGGAAGATCAGCACTCAGGTAAGCAATAACATCCCCATAGGTTTGTAAGCAAACCAAAAACATATATTTTTATTTTTTGTTTAAAATGTGTAGTTTTTATTTATGTTCAAATAATGACAACAACAAAGAAAGCAAGAAAGAATACATGACATATTAGAAAGCCTAAATGATATACATAAGCTGTAACGCACATCATGTACAGGACATACGTACGACAGGGTGTGATTACAACACAAGCACTTTATGCATGAAAATAATCAAATTGGGCTTCAGGTAAAATGAAGACAAGGACATTTATAACCCACATTTATAATGTCTAAAACAGAATAAGTAAGAAACATGAAGGGATGGAGTCCCGGGAATACAGCAGTGTATAAATCAATAAAACAACATCTACATAGGCATCTTTACAAATAACAATGCAAGTCCCCAGCCATAGGAATATCACGGTGAGGAGGGTAGAGAGGGTGACTGGCCCCGGACTGGAGGGATAGCATATCTAGAAGGTTGCTTATTAAAATATGTGATCTTGGGTCTACCATAATTGAGGCGAATGCAGGCACTAGATCGCAGACTTCGCCAGCTATAGAATTGATAAGTGTGTGATAGTGGAAACCTTTTCACTTGTTTTAAATACATTTTTTATTGAAACCGCATGCGATACAGCAGTAGCCAGTAAAATATTACATACTGTAAGTAATGTAAGACCATGATTCAAAGAAAAAAAAAAAAAAAAAGTGTGATAATACAACAAAGAATACATGGCATCATGGATCTCATAACGGTCAGAGCCGGCCCTAACCAATTTGGTGCCCTAGCCAAGATATTAGCTGGTGCCCCCAGCAGATAATCCCAGGCTTTCCCCTCACAGCATCCCTCTACTCTCACAGCACACTGCTGTAACTAAAGAAAAAAGGGACAGGTTTTATGGGAAAGTCCCTTATACCCCCACCCCAGAAGGCATTCTATAGGGTACATTCTCCACTCACAGCACAGTACCCTAGGCTCTCCCCGCACAGCACCCCTCTCCCAGCACAAATTACAGAACAGCACCCATCACCCCTAACCCAGCAACATCCCTCACCCAGTACAGCACAGATCACAGCACAGATCACCCCTCACCCAACACCCTCTCTCAACATAGTATCCTCCCAGCACAGCACCCTTCATCCAGCACAGATTGCAGCACCCAGAACCCCTCACCTAGCACAGCATCACTCTCCCAGCACAGCATCCCTCACAGCACAGATTACAGCACCCCTCTCCCAGTACAGCACAGATCACAGTACCCAACACCCCTCTCTCAACATAATATCCTTCTCCCTGCACAGCACCCTTCATCCAGCACAGATTGCAGCACCCCTAACCTAGCACAGCACCCCTCTCCCAGCACAGCATCCCTCACAGCACAGATTACAGCACAGCACCCATCACCCCTCTCCCAGCACAGCACAGATCACAGCATCGATTTCTCCTCTCCCAGCACCCCTGTCCCAGCACAGACCACAGCACAACACCCCTGTCCCAGCACAGCACCCCTCTCCAAGCACAAATTACAGAACCTGAACCAGAACAGCACCCCATATCCCAGCACAGCTCTCTTCACCCAGCACAGCACAGATCACAGCTCCCCTCACCCATCACTCACAATAACGGTTGGCCCCCCACACCCTACCCGCTGCATATAAGTTTCAGGGCACCCATGTGTAGGCTGTTGTAGCACATCTCAGTAGAATAGTAGCCAATGGTTACAGCTTGTTGTTGCTTCCTATCCCCCTACCATCCTGGTGACCATCATCCTTATCACTAGTCCACATGCTGGATCCCTTCTTACCAATGTGGATTATTTACTCCACCTATGCCCATAGCAGTGTCATATCCCCCCGGGCCCCTGCTCCCAATATGTCTCCCCCTCCCGTCCCAAAGCAGTGTCATTCGCACTCTGGGCCCACACTCCCCATGTGTCTCTGCCTCCTGCCCCCCAATAGCAGTGTCATCAGCCCAGAGCTACCACACCTCCATGTGTCTGTCTCCCCCTCCCACATAACTTTGTCATAAGTCCTCTGAGCCCCCACTCCCCATATGAATCTGCCTCCCCCTCCCCCCATAGCAGTATCATCAGTCCCCTGAGCACCCAACTCCCCATTTGTATCTGCTTCACCCTCACATCCAGCTCTTACCTTTATCCTGTGTGGCTGGGGCAGGGTCCTACAGCTCCGTGCACAGTGCCCGGCTTCCTCTGCAGCTGCTCAGCCTCTGGCAGAAAGTAGGGTAGGAATCATTTGATTTTTTTTTTTAACCCTGTGTGGCTGCTGGCAGCTGCAGTTACTGTGGGGTCTATTCATAAAGAAGGTGTAAAGAGAATTGTTACTTTTCACTATATATCGCATCTGTTTGGTGAAGTAATCCGAAAACGAGGGCTCCGACGATCCTGTGTTCTCTGCGGTCCTCTCTGTGTAACCGCCGAGTGGAAGGCCGGTCCTTTCTGTGCATGTGCCAGTTTACTTTGCAGGTCACAACGGGGGATTGGGGGAGGGGCAGCGCTGAGCCAGTCGGCCGTGGGGGAAGCGGACATTCAGCAGTGACCCGACCTATACATAGGTCGGGTCACTGCACTATATAGCAGGGGCGGGGGCAGAGCGAGCCGGCAGCGGTCTGTAAGCAGAGTGCGGTGATCCGACCACTATTATACACTCTCCGCTGGAAACTGCTTTCAAGAGTTTCTGGGAACCTCTGTGTTCCGGGCTCCCGGCTGGTAACATACAGAGCAGGAGAGTATTTCTCACTCCACTTTCTCCCTGAACACCGCTAATTGGCCAGTGTCAGGGAAGGGGGTGGGGAGAAGGCAAGGAGGCAGCTGTCTTCCCTGCTCTTCCCCTCTCAGGAGGCTGTCACTGCCATCCTGAGATGGAGGAATAAAAAATGTAGAAGTGAAATGAAAAGTGAGCTTTCTGTGCTTCTATGAATCGCTCTCCCCATACTAGTATATGGGGAAGTGATCCTGACACACAGCTTGGGCACAGCTGGAGAAATCTGAGATTTCTCCACGTTAACCCCTTCTGTCAATAGGACAAAGCCGTGAAAAGCCCTGTTATCATTGATAAATGGCTTTTCACTGCTTCATGAATAGACTCCTGTGTGTGTGATGCTGACATTTCATTTCAGTTTACACACACTGCTGTGTTTGTGCATGCTGCTGGGGGCTGTGGTTACTAGAGTGGAAGACACCTCTGGACAGCCAATCTGTAACAGCACATAGAACAGCCACATCCCTGGCTGACTGCCACTGGTGAGTCACTGGCTGCAGGGCTGGGCTGTCTGCATGCGTGCTTGCGGGGGGGAGTGGCTGAAAGCGAAAGACACTCTGGCCAGCCAATCAGCAGCTATTGGAAATTGAGCAGTGAATGTCAGTCACTCACTGCATGTGCAATATATGTATGTACGTGTGTGTGTATGTATATATGTGTGTGTGTGTATATATATATATATATATATATTATCCAGGCACAAAGGTACAACACTCCAATAAATTAGTGTATTTAAACCACCATTGATACATTCAGGCAGTAGTGTCAGTCAATGTTTTGGTATATCTAAAGAACATCCTCAGGACAATAATGTAGCAAAATAAAAAACCTGCAGCCACAAATAGATGCTACTTACCCCGCTCTAAATAGAGAAGATGCCAACCCAGTGAGTGACCGCTGGGACCACAAGGCGCAGACAGTGAGGCGCTCACACGGTCTCCCAGTATCACCAGCTGTGGTAAGCGCGCTGTTGCCTGGCAACCACTGACACGGCCGTGGTGCTAGTTGCCTGCGTCCTGGCAGCACAAATACCCCATTTAATGCCAATGATTCAGGGGGGACTGCTTGTAGTATGCTGCCTAAGTAGTACCAGGTCTTTACAGATCTTATAAAGGAGTTTTGCCGCTGTTTTTTTTGTTTTTGAACCGCTGTATATACTGTAAGCCTCCATCAAATAAACATACGTATGATTTCAGAAGTTTATTAGTGTATTATATGTTTAAGTAGGTAGTTTACTTGATAAAAAATAGAAACATTGGATAACATAGATGTTCCAGAAAAATTGTGTTAAAAACATTGGTACTTCCATTGTTTTCTTTCAATGTCCCATCCCTAGCAGAAAGTGAAAGTATACACACTTCCTGCCTGTCTGAGACTGAGCACCGCCTCGGTGTCCTGCTGCTGCAGCCTCCGCGCATCTTCTCCTGGCTGGCTCAGATCACTGAGATAGAGATCGGCTTCGGGCCAGCTGAAAGAAAAGAAAATCTACCACAGGCCCTAGGCTTGGGATGCCCCTAGCTATTTGCCTATAATGCCTAGGGCCGGCTCTGATAACAGTATTGTTTTTGTTGTTTTTTGTTTTTGTGAATAAAACCATTTACATTTTGGTGGAGTGGTGAATGGAATCTAAAAAGTTATAGCCAGTTTTAGATATAAAGAACTATTTTAAGTTATGAATAATAATAAATTTTATTTATATAGCGCTTTTCTCTAGCGGAAATCAACGTCGCTTTACAAGCATCAAAAGCATAACACAGAGGTATAGTATAGTATTAAGCGAGAATAAAACAATCCAAAAAACAATGAACATAGCGGGGACAATGAACTTAATGCAGGGTTGGTGCAGCCATTTTGGATAATAAATTCCACAGGTTACAAAGTTTCCACAAACTCTTGAGTTTCTCTCAAAGGTACTTTCTACAACCATCTTTACTAGCATTATACAGATTTCACGCCTCCATTTTTCTGTAGTATGGCAACATGATATTCCACTTCCAACTGTTTTTTTTAAGTTTTCCCTTCAAAGCCATTTGCCATGACAATATCTATGTTCCACAATGTTTTATACGGTGGTGGTGTAACATATTTTTGTATGCATTTGTGTTTAGGTATCCCACTACATCTAGCACTAAAATCCCATAGTCGAGGTGGATCCTTCACAAGAAGCAGACACGGACTTTAAAATGATTCTGTATGTTTTGTGTTGAAAGTCATTCACAGGATAATGTGTACAGGTTGTAAAACAAGATCTCAAATTTCTAAACCTGTGCCAGCCATTATGTGGCCTACAGCATTGTCTGTTACTGTTTTATGTGGTCTATTAGTGACTGATATGTTCAAACAGTGCAATTTTAGAAAACCTTTCTGATCACAAACCTCTACCTCTAGCTGCTTTATAGAACACACATACTCAGATATGCCTGTATGTTCATGAGGTAAAGTGAATGTATATTTTCTAAGTTAGAAAACATTAACAATACTGCCCACCTAGAATTAGCTTATTATATTTAATTAAACATCATATTCAGCTGTATATTTACCTTAACAGTAACGTTATGAAATTTCAATATTAAACCCAATTACTTCTTTACTCAAGTAAATGCATTGAGATAAATTATTTACTAGCAGAGGTAACTACCAAAAAGATATGATACATTTATTTTGCTTATTGTGTTTTCTGTATGTGGTAAATGTAAGATTCTACAGAGCTCGTTCGCATAGAATTAAATGTATTGTTAACATCTTTTCCTAACATCCATTTCAGTCCTTTAGTAAAATAGCTGTAGTCACAGACTGCACTGAAATCAAAGGCAAATGGGATTTCTGGTTAAATCCTAATAATGTTGCAAAATTAACAAAACATGCCAATAGTGACCCAACACAAAAGCTGTTCAGTATGATTTTGGGAGCCCTCTTCCTATTGTCCATTTAAAAACATTGTTTTGTAACCTCATCTCTGTAAATATGTATTTTTGTACCTTAAGATGAAATAAAATTCTTCAGCATTCTTTGTACATATTATTTGAAACTGTTTACAAAAAAAAATTATTCTATTTTTTTAGGGGATATATGAAACAATTGAGCCTCTATACACTAGATAGCAAGTGTAGGCCAAGGGGAGGTATTCCGAGGATTCTACAAATACAAACCCAATATCACTAATTGTTACTCACACTGAACAACAATCCCTATATGTTTGTTTTTTAACATCAATTTATTGAAAGTAGGGTTACAGAGAACAAGAGGGGTGGAGAAGGGAGAGTAACAATTACATTGTAGGATCACAGCCCCCACAATCTTCAATACACAAGTATGGGCCATGTGGTATTCTAAGGTTCTGAGGATCTGATTAATCAAAAAGTAGTGTAAGGGGGAGGGGGGTGTTGTGGCACAGGAGCCAATCTCACAATGAAATGTAAAAATGCACAGTACTAAAATAAGGTATCAATGATAGTAATTATACTCATCCACTCTGGGAATGTCACTGGTATTAAATAGAGGTGCAAACAAGGGACAAACAGAACCGTACTCTAAGACCACTCTCTATATATCAACTTACAGGTTTACAAGATTAAAATTGGAACTTTTATTGGATATGTAATAACACTATAAAAACACATTGAGGTCAGATCACACATTATTGCAACTAATTTGGCAGTTACTAAATTGTTAAATTCAATTGAATCAGACTTGACTTTATGTTCCTTCTGGAACATAGTGAGCAGCTACCACCTTGTACTCTGATGCCAGCCCTGCCATACTGCTGAGCTGCTGCCATGTTCGACTCCACACTGTGTAGCAACAATCCCCCCCAAGAGCGGTGACTGCGTGGGGGTGTATGGAGAGGTTTTTACCCCCCCCAATGCCTAAATCACAGAAGACATGCCAGAACCGCATGCTAAGATGGCCGCTGCAGCTGTATCAAATGCTGGGTCTCCAGAGCTGCGTCCTGTAGGGGCACCACATGTGGCACCCATGGCAACCTGGTCAGCTATACATTACCTTTTACATATGCAGATGTGGTGCCAGCTATACAAGAAACAGTAAGTTCTCTACTTACTTACAGGCACAAGAACAGGCTATGGTTTTGCAGTAACAGATATTAAAGAACAGATACAGCAATTGATACAGAGTGGCTCTGTCAATGCTGGCCACAGTGATCAGGTACCCGGCGACACCCCGCTCCCGGTGTGAATTCAAAAGCTGCAGCAGCTGCGGTTACCACTGCTGCTGTGTCCCGTACACTATGGCCAGCAGTAATCGGGAAGCTGGCATCATCCCCCGCCCGGTGCAGCTGTCACATCCATGAAAGCAGTAACTGCACCTCCTGGAAGCTGGCCTCAGCTGCTGCCGTGTCCAGCCGGCAGCACCTCTATCTCCTTCCAGCTTCTGTACAGCTGCGTCTGCACTAGTTACAAAAAACTAAGCACTAATCTTCTGCAATTCCTGGCGCTGTTGGTGACTGTAATATTAATACTCAAAACCTGCTGCAAGTAATTGCGGTCTGGTTAGGACCACAGAGGTAGATCCCTGGTTGGAAGCACAACATTTACATATAGTGATTACTGCACTAGGTGTTGAGTAGTTTTTGAATTGAATGTTTTTTTAAATAAAAACTCTAGACGTGCATAAAATACAGACATGCTATCTTGCTTATTATATAGATAAGTGTATATATACATACAAATACACATACCTGCCCCTCTATCAACTAATTTTTTTTCAAAAACATCCCCAAATTGGTCATTTTTTTTATTATCACATTATTTAAGCATTAGCTATTTAAACGTGATTTTACATTTTTGTTCAAAAAAATATATTGAATCAGGTTTAAATAGCTCTTATTTACATAATTTACTAATAAACAAAATCGACAATATTAGCCAGTTAAATTGTTAAAAGAAACTGGAAACTGTTTATATATTTGAACAAGTTGAAATAGATATTGTATTTATGCAGGAGACACATCACCTCCCAGAGATTCTTAAACTTAACATAATGGGATGTCTGTATTAGCATCTGCTCCTTATACATTGAAAGCCCAGGGTGTTCTTGTATTGGTTAGAAAACAATTGAAGCTTGATGTACTACATAAGGTATTGGATTCTGAAGGGCTGATATTTGATTGCAGATGTGCATATTAATCATAATAAATAATTCAAGCTCTTTTTTAAAAGTTATATCCATATGTCTTGTCCCCTAATCATAGGGGGCGACTTTATGTTTTAACATCCTAACATATGGACACTAATTCTAAAGTTAATGATGTTAAGCAGCGTCTTCCAAAGCTAGGTCTTACTTATTTTTCACAACAAATGTTATTGACAGATGTATGGAGAGCTCATCATCCTTTGGATAAGGAATATTCGTGTTTGTCAGCAGCACATGGCTCTCTATCAAGAATAGATTACATATTTGTGGCTGATTCCTTATTTCCCAATGTTTAAGATACTGGGATAGAACCTATGTGCTTGTCTGATCAATGACTGATCTGGATGAGAATCACAACGACAGATAGGGAATCTTACAGGAAATGGAGATTTCCAACAAATTTATTATCATCTGTGAAATTTAAGGGTAAAAATGAGTCATTTTGGGAGAAGTCCTGGATAGATAATGCACAGCACGCACAATCAGTTCCATTAACATTCTGGCAAGCTTCATTGGTGGTTATTCAATAACCACCAATAATAAGGCAGATTTTCTCAATTTCAAATTTATGCTCTCATCCTACAGTGCTTGCCCTTTCCCTCTCTAAACAGTCATATTTCAAGCACCTCATCTCTTCCCAGTCCTCAAATCCCCAGCATCTCTTCACCACCTTCAACTCTCTCCTCTGCCCACTCCCTCCTCGCCTTCACTCCTTTCTCTCTGCCCTTGACTTTGCTACCTACTTTACATCTAAAATTGACTTCATATGTCAGGACATCATATCCCACCAGTCCCCCAGCACTGCACCCCTCCCTTTCCATTTTACCTTCTCTGACATCCTTCTCCCCTGTATCTGGAGAGAAAGTCATGGCCCTCATCCGGTCCTCCCTCCTTGACCCTATCCCTGCACATCTTATCCGCTACCTCCTTGTGCCTGCTCAACATCTTGCCCACCTCCTCAATCTCTCCCTCTTACCTGGCACTGTCCCTTCTGCATTAAAACATACCTTGTCTCCCCCATTCTTAAAAATCAACCCTTGATCCTAACACTCTCGCCAACTACCAACCAATCTCCTCCCTTTTGCCTCCAAACTCCTTGAGCGTATTGTTTACAACCACCTTACCACCTTTCTTTCCTCCCACTCCATCCTTGACCCTTTTCAGTCTGGCTTCCGTTCTCTCCACTCCACTGAAACTGCTCTCATGAAAGTCAGCAACGATCTCCTTGCTGTCAAATCCAAGGGCCACTAGTCTCTGCTCATTCTCCTTGATCTCTCTGCTGCTTTCAACACCGTGGACTACCCTCTCCTGCTTCAAATCCTTCACTCCCTTGGTCTATGTAACACTGCCCTCTCCTGGCTGTCCTCCTACCTCTCTGACCGATCCTTCTCTGTCTCCTCTCATGACTCCTCTTCCCCCACCACATCCTCTTACAGTAGGTGTCCCCCAAGGTTTTATTCTTGGACTACAACTATTCTCCCTCTATACGTCGTCTCTAGGTTACATCATCAGCTCTTTTGACCTCCATTATCATCTCTATGCTGATGATACTCAGATCTACCTTTTCTCCCCTGACCTCTCCCCCTCTCTCCTCACTCGTATCTCCAACTGTATCTCTGCGATGTCCCAGCAATTTCTGACTGAGCTGATCATCTTCCCACCCTCCCCACATAAACTCACTTCCCACTATTTTTTATCAATTGATGGCACAACTATCTCCTCTAGCCCCAAAGTGTGCTGTCTTGGAGTTATCCTGGACTCCTCCCTCCCTTTCAAACCACATATCCAGAACCTCTCACAGTACTGTCGTTTCCATCTCAAAAATATTTCCAGGATCAGATCCTTTCTCACCGAGGATGCTACTAAGACCCTAATACACTCACTGGTCATCTCCAGATTGGACTACTGTAACCTCCTTCTTTCTGGCCTCCCCATCTCCCATCTCTCTCCTCTGCAGTCTGTCCTCAATGCTGCCGTTTGACTCATCTTTCTCTCCAAACGCTCTACATTTGCTTACAAAGCCCTCCTCCATTCCTCTCCCATTTAAATCTCTGACCTCATCTCCCTTCACTCTCCTGCCCGTCCTCTTGCACGCCGCCTCTCATGCCAATTGATTACTTCCTCCCGCTCCTGACTCCAAGATTTTGCACCTGCTGCTCCCCACCTTTGGAACTCTCTCCCTCTCCCCATCAGACTCTCCACCTTTCTACAATCCTTCAAACGTGCTCTTAAGACTCACTACTTCATCAAAGCCTTCCAGCTCTCATCCTAACTTGCTGCTACATGCTCCTTCCTCCCTGTCTTACCCCATCTGTGTCATGTCTGTTTGTCTGACCCTCCCCTTTAGAATGTAAGCTCTTGCGAGCAGGGCCCTCTACCCTCTTGTTCTTCTTTTTACTTTGTTTTCATCTACTTCTTACTCCCCACTACCTAACACTTGGTTGCTTATGCTCTGTTGCTTATTTGGGTGTTATGGTCACCAATGTAGCAATGTGTGTTATACATGTCCTTGTCCTGCATTGTATTGTACTGTAAGTCACTTTTTTGTTTATGTACTTTGCAAGGTGCTGTGGCACACTTGTGGCGCCATATAAATAAACAATAATAATAATTCAAGGTCGTATAATTAACTGTCTGTCAAAGATGAGAACTTTGTGCACTATATAAACAATCTCAAATTTATCTAACAATGACCTATCAAAGCTTTTAAAACTTCTTCATCAAGTATAAAAAAGCAGCATATCTAGAGGCTAACTTTCATTTTGATTAATTATTATTAAAATTGGGGGAGTGGTTCTTCTTCCGGGGTTCCTGTAGGTTCTATTAAAATGGAAATAAAGTTGATAGGTTACTTTCAAATTTACTTCATGGAACACGTACTGCTTCTATTATTAAACATCTTTATAAGCCACATACTTTATACAATTAATAGTAAAGAAGTAGTGGAAGTATTCCAAAACATTTATACGGATATCTATGCACAGCCTCCTATAGATACTCATGCTAAATCTCTTTGGGCAACTATATGCTTGCTGAGGCTACATCCTGATAAACTTGTACAGCTGGGCGCACCAGTCACATTGGAGGAAGTTCGTAAGGCTATTCAGAGACTGAAACCTGAAGGCTCCAAGCTCACATGGCCTCACGGGGGAATATTATAAACTTCTTTTGTCACAAATTTGTGATACCTTAACGGAAGATTTGAATAATATTTTTGCAAACCATACACTTCCAAACTATTTTAATTATGCAATTATTAAACTTCTTCCAAAAGCTGGTAAAGATCCAGAGTTACCAGGATCATATAGACCTATATCACTATGGATTACAAACTTCTTATTAAATTAGCAGATAGAATTAAGGCCCTCATTCAGAGCCGTACGCTCTGAATGAGGGCCGGGCTCCATTTTCATGGAGCGTCCTCCTGGACGCTCGTATAGCTGTGGGTCACCACCCACAGGCTATACGAGCGTGCATTGTGATGGTCGCGATGGTCGAGACCATCGCGACCATCGAATTTGCGAGCCGGAGCCTGCGGTTGAGGTTTTCAACCGCAAGCTCCGGAGTGATTTTGGCTCTATCAGAGCCAAAATCACTCCCACTGACATCACTAGTGATGTCAGTGGGCCGGCTTCTGACGGGAGGCGTTCCCGTGGGAACGCCCCCGTCAGGGAGGCATGCCCCCGGCACGCCCACCAAAGGGGGCGTGCTGTCAATCAACATTGACAACACGCCCCCTTTGATTGGATACAACGAGCGAAGGACTTTCCTTCGCTCGTCGCGTCTGGCGCATGCGCACGACGGAGCTCCCTCCGTCGTGCGCATGCTCAGTCCATAACATCGACCCACTTGCGAGCGGACAGCCGCTCGCGAGTGGGTCTGAATCAGGCCCTAAGTTATTACTCCTAGCTATTATTGATGCAGACCAGACAGGATTTATTTGTGTTGAGCATTCAGTAAGCAATATTTATAAAATCATAACAGCAGTACGATGGATCTCATCCGCTGGTATAGTAGAACCTCAGTGAGGACTTGTCTCAGAACCCTTTGGACCCCCACCTTTTTTTTTTCCAATACTATTTTAATTTTCGCCCCTAAAATGACATGTCTTATTTGGGGTGAATTTTTTGCCTTATTAGCCATTAAGGGGTGGGGGGCCTGGTACTTTTGGGCAGGTGTTTTTGTGATGGCATGAACCTCGGTACTTATTTTTCAGAAAAAAACATTGCTTTCTATAGTTTTTCCACACATATGCAAAAATGCATATAACAGCCCTTTGCACCCCAAAGATAAAACAAAATACCTTTATTAGGGCTACTAGTACTATTCTATATTGATTTCCAGGGTCACTGAGGCTTTTTATGGGGTACAGACTGATTTCCTGAAAAAAAAGGAGGTCCTTTTCGCTAGTTTCACTTTAGAGAACATTCGCCTATCCGCATTTTTGTCTGTTTTACAATTGAATAGGGCGAAAAGTGGGGACGTGCACGGAGAAAACATTGCGGCAAAACAGACGAATGAGGCGAATTCATTCCGCTTTTCGCCAGACGGCATTTTTCACGACTAATTGAATACGGACCATAGTCTGGAATCAGGACTCATCATATTGTGTGCCCTATATCACTACGTTGTTCAGTTTAAAAGTTTGTCTGCTTGAATAAGTTGTGCTTCATTGCCATCTAGTGTTTATCTGATTGCTGTGTACAAGTCATTTTTCCATCTTAGAAAATATTTTCTGTTCCACTGATATTTGGAAATACTTGATAAGTCTCAGAGAGCGAAATACAGCTATATAATATTGCAAAATCTGGATAAAGGTGTGCCTTATTTACTGTATTGCCTCATTTTAGTCATAGTTCTCTTATAGAACATGTCTCTGTTCAACCTGTCGCACAAACAATTTGATATATTGAGATCTACTACTATATACAACATGCTACTGTTTTTCCGTCTATGACTCCTTGCTACCACCTAGTGGGGACTTACTAAAAATACTGCAACTGAAAAAATTATGTGTAACTTAGACATTATTCTGTCTGGGAAATATTTTTACAGTGCGATATCTAAAAGATTTTGCAGACGTGTTTGAACAATGTAATATTTTGCAAAGATGTGTAGTCTAACAGTTTTATGTGCATGAAGGGCTAAAACCACACCTGATCAGTTATATTGATTATCCAACTATTTTACTACTTTTCTGCCACACAGTCTGTGTACATTTTTCACACCTACTGATACTTTGTTTTACAGTACACAATATATATTGAGATATCTGATATCCCTACTTGTTTATAGTCATTTAAGGTGTATTATTGGCATTTTTTCATCTGACTGTTTTACGGTTGGTACTAATTGTCTCAAATTGTGACACTCACTTATCCAGTGTCCCAAAATTCACTTTTTCTCTTTTTTTTTTTTTTTTTTTTTAACCCGTGGTCAGGTATCATCTGCAAAGATGTAACCTATAATTTTTCAGCCTACGGGGACTCTGTCTGGGGATCATTCATATGTATGATCAAAATAATATTTACATTCCCCGCCCAGGTACTACTTTGTGTATATTGGATCATATTAGTGAATCATATTTAAACTTTAGAACGTCTTAGGGTATGACAAAACCATGCCTCCTAAACATGCAAACCCTTCAAAGAAAACAGAACGGATGAGAGCCTCATCCCAGAAATCTGCTCCTTCCTCCCCAACATGCTTTGATCTGGGCACCTCTGATTTTCCGAGCGAATCAATGTCCCCCTTAACTGCTAAAGAATTCTCCGATTTCATAATGCCTCTTATGGACAAATGGTTCAATGACCTTCAGATGCTTCTAGATGCAGGTCTCGCCCGAATAAAGTCTCGTGCATCACACATTACAGAACTAGAATCCAGAGTAAGTGATGCAGAGGATCAAATTCATTCATGTCAAACTATGGTGGATGCTCATGACGGGTTAACACAACAACTTCAAGAGAAGATCGATAATTAGAGAATAGATCCCGACGAAACAACCTTTGGTTTGTGGGGATAGCTGAATCATTAATTGGTGCTACACTTGTTTCTTTTCTTACTGCAGAGTTGCCTACAGTGTTGGGGATTACAGATGACATTGAGGTGCCCCCTATTGAAAGGGCAGATAGAATTGAGGCTGAACGTGAAGGTCTTCACCAACATTTCCATCTGGTGATTGCACGCTACTTAGATTATAGAACTAAAGAGAAAATACTAGTAGCATATTGCAGATCACAGTAGCTGGTGGTTGGGGGAAACACAATTTTAGTCTTCTGTACTACATTTACTCTAGATATGATATTCCTTCAGGAGACCCATTGGATCTCTACAGAGGAATATTCATTGCAAAGCCACATGGTTAGGTTTATGTGTATCTGCCTCTGCTCTCAGGAAAGCAAGAGGGGTGCCTATACTTTTCCATAAAGATCTTCCAGTATCTTTTTTTAACACAAACAATTGGTCCTGAACGTAGATATATTATAATGGATATTGAGCTATATCAGTGGTCTCCAACCTGTAGCTCACGGTCTTAATTTTGGTAGCTCACCTAGCTGCAGTACTAGTCAACTACGAGGAAGTGACCTCTGATGTGTGCTCCCCTGTGGGATCGACGCCATGGGTGGAGCACAGGGAAGCATATCGTATGATTGCAGCAGCCTCTACAGCAATCACCTGACGTGCTTCCCCGTGGTTCCACGTCGTCTAAGCTACGGTCAAATCACACAGCAGCCTTGCCTATATCTTTTGCTCCTCTACTGTACGTACCTCCGTGGAGCCGGTAATTAACAGTGAAATGTGTCTCTGCTTAAATGTTATTTACAATCTACAACAATATCACTGTAATAACTAAATGCATTTTTATTTTCTATGAAACATTTTTTTTTTTCATTAAATTACCTTTAATTGTTCAGTTATTAGCCAGGGGTTGGGTATGAAATCCCGGTGGTCGGGATGCCGCTGGTCAGAATCCCGACACCCTGAAGGAAAGAAGGCAAGACTAACCCTAATCCTTACCCTAATCCTCCCTCCCTGATGCCTAAACCTAACCTTCCCTCCTAGTACCTAAACCTAACCTCCTCGCACCCTAAACCTAACTCTCCCCCCTTAGTCCCTAACCCTCCCCCTAACGCCCAACAATTACCTTCAGGTTGCTGGCAGTTGGGATTCTGGTGCCAGGATCTAGACGCTGGTATTTTGACCATCGGCATACCACACGCCGGGCTGCTGACTACAACCCATTAGCCAGATTTTTTTGGGGGGGGACAATCTTAGTAGCTCTTCAGGATTTCATTTTTCTAAAGTAGCTCACATATCAGTTAACGTTGGAGACCACTGAGCTATATCATGTCAAATATACTTTGGTAAACATCTATGCCCCCAATACAAACACTTACTTATTTGTTCAGGATTTAGGACATATCCTTCAAAGTAGGATCAATTACTCGTTAATTATAGGGGGAAATTTCAACATGGTAGAAGACCCTGTGATTGATAAATCGCCGCCGGTGGCACACTCTTTACTTTCCCATTGTCGTTCTTTTCAGACTAAATTTAAGTTTATTGGATACTTGGAGATTATTAAATCCAACGCATAGAACCTGTATACTTACCTTTCCATGGTACATGGATCTCTCTTACGTATAGACAAACTATTGATATCAGATGATTTGGTGACACATATCCGCCGTACAGATATTCATGATATTATAATATCTGATAATGCTCCTATCAGCTTAGTCCTGTCTTATACACACATGAGCCAGACAGATCGCATTTGGTGTTTTCCTCATTACCTGGCTCAGTCTGAGGACTTTCGCTATCATTGGACAAATTATACCGATGATAATCTGGAATACAGGTTGAGTCTCCCATATTCAAAATGCTTGGGACCAGGGGTATTTTGGATAACGGAATATTCCGTATTTTGAAATATTTGCACATCATAATGAAATCTCTTGGGAATGGGACCCCAATATAAACACAGAATGCATTTATGTGTTATATACACCTTATACACCCAGCCTGCAGGTAATTTTATACAATATTTTCAATAATTTTGTGGCTCAAGCAAAGTTTGTGTGCAGAAATGAAATTCATTTGTTTCATATACACCTTATACACACAGAATGAAGGTAATGTTATACAATATTTTTAATAATTTGTGTCTTAGACAAAGTTTGTGTACATTGAACCAACAAAAATCAAAGGTTTCATTATCTCAGTCATGCCAAAATTATTCTGTATTTCGGAATATTTGGATATGGGAGACTCAACCTGTACTGGGATCGCCTGGTTCTCTTTTGGGATGCATCTAAAGTGTTCATGAGAGGCCACATTATTAGTTATGTGTCCCGCAAAAGAAAGAGGCCAAAGTGAAATATACGGCACTTAGATCTGCACTATTAGGGGTAAAGATTCAAGTTTGGTCGAGTCTTTTTTAAACTCGATTTGCATCGCCGAATCTCGGGTGATTTTCCCATTTTTCATCTCGAAAATTTACTAAGAAGTGAGTATAGCTGAAAGTGAGTTTTCCGATGGTGAAACAGCCTGAGAAATATCGAGTAGGGTTCCCCCTGTAATTTAGGAACCAGAGCCAGTTCTGGTTTTAAATATAGGGAGGGAAAAATTGCGTAGGGGTCCCCCTATATTTAAAACCAGCACCAGACCCAAACCGACCGGGGTGTAATGCCACAGCCAGGAGACCCTATTACTGGGTCTCCATGGCCAAAGCATTCTCACCCCAAGCCGGTCAGGCCAAGCTGGGGATCTCAGGGGACGTGGGGACCCCCAAGAAGGGGTCCCCCCTCTCCCAAAACCCCAGGCTTGGTCTGAAGCCCGGGGCTCTTCCACGCAGCCTTGGGTTATGCGTACGGGGGGTAATAAAGTGTAAAATAGTATTAAACTATTGTACTTTGGAAGATGAAAAACATGCCCAAACTCACCCGAGATTGTCATCTCGACAAAACTCGAATCTTAGTAAATTTACCCCTTAGACTCATTTCAAATGTACACAGCAAATCCGACAGAGGACACGCTGACTGCCTATAAACAGGCAAGACAGCTGCTGGAAACCTTTCTAGCGACTCAAGCGAAGCATTATCTCGAGCATACCAAAAATAAATATTATCGTTTCTGGGAATAAGGCTGGTAAACTTCTGTCTGTTATGTCCAAACCACCCAGGAAGTGCCATGTAATTGTCAACTTAAAACATCCATCCACTGGGGCGAGTTTAACTAAATCTCGAGATATTGCTGCTCAATTTCAGACGTACTTTGAAACCTTATTTTGTTCCTCTCAAATTGACCCAATAGTTCAAAAAACTTTCTTTAATGAGGCCGCTTTACCATCACTTACTATTGAGCAGAGGAAGGCAATAGCAGGCACAGTCACACTAGAAGATATGGCGATATCACGTCTTCCCCATGGTAAGTCTCCAGGGCCTGATGGCCTCTCTGCTGATTATCATCGTATGCTGCAGCCTCATATAGCTCCATCCTTGTTGAAGTTATACAAAGCGATATATGAGACTAAATCTCCTTATCCCTCTTTTAATGAAGAGTATATGACCCTTATAACTAAGCCAGACAAATACCCCAGTCTACTTTCTTCATATAACCCTATTACTAAATGTAGACTTTAAATTGTCGAGTTATTCGTATTCTCTTTAGTAATATTAAGGAATGGGACAGTCTCCTATTATCATATCTAGGCAGGGCTAATCTGCTTAAGATGGTAGCAATTCCTCATCTATTATATCCACTTCCATCACTTCCGGTGATCTTGACTAAAACTGATGTACAACAAATGAATACCCTATTCCGTAGATTTGGAAGGGGGGTTGTGCTCATATAGCTATAAGGATATTGTGTAAACCCAAATCTATTGGGGGCATAAAGTTTCCAGATGTTGTCACTCATAATCATGCTGCTCTTCTAAGACATCTTCGTGACTGGCTCCATAGAAGCTGCACGTATACTAACACTTCCTTGGAACAGGTCTTTTTGGGTGATGTTGACTTAATTTGCTTCCTCCACCAACATGACCAGGAGATAATAAATTCTTTAAAAACAAATCCACTTTTATGGACAGTTAAAATATGCCAAATTTTTCTATGTAATAAGGCTTGCCTTAATCCATACCACACCCTACACCTTCCACTTATTCAGAATTCCAACTTTTTGGACGGCATGACTGCTCGAACATTCACAATATGGAGATTGGCTCGGATAAATGGTATTAAGTAACTAGTGTGCACTGACAACAAACGTCTTTTAACTTATACAAAACTATCTTCACAATATGCTGTAATAAGTCCATATCCCTTGGCGTTCCTACAGGTACATTTCTATGGTACTCATGTGTTGGGCATTTTTCAGAAGGGGATTGGGAAAATTCATTGGCTGAGCTTTTGATGCAACAAGCACCGAATTACAAGGCCATATCAGTGCACTATACTTTTTTTTTTTTTAGATCAAAATTTTATTGAAATAAATCATACAACAAACAAATATCAAATACAGTGTTGCTCACAAAATAACTGAAAAACATTCAAAATACATATCAAAAATAAATTACATAAACATTCAAAAATCTTAACACAATAATATAATATTAAATAAAAAAAATCTATAAATAAAATATAAAAAAAATAAAAAAATCAAATACTAGAACACACATTGTAGCCTATATCCAAAAAATTTGTATTGTAATGGGTAATAAAAAATAAAATATAAACAAGTAAAAAATAAATAAGTACTATTAACAAATAAAAAATATACAAGGGGGGGAGAGGTAGAAAAGTCAGCAGAGACCTGGAGTAATGAGAGACTGAGATTGGAACCAAGGAGACCAAATCACCTGGAATTTAGCAACCCCATTAATTTGTAAGCTGGTAATATACTCCATGGAAGCTATGAAATTAATCTTTGCTACAAGAGCAGGCAATGGAGGCGGGTTTTGGTCTTTCCAATGTTTGGCAATTAGGGATTTGGCTGCGTTGCATATGTGTACAAGTAATTTGTCTTGAGACTTTGAAATTCCAGGTACAGGAGCATTCAGTAAGGCCGCTACAGGATCTAAAGTTACCCTAAACCCAAGAGCATGGCAAATCAATGAACGAACCTGGCCCCAAAAAGGAAGTATAGATGGACAGGACCACCAGGTGTGTAGGGTGTGTTTTCCACATAGCCTCCAGCATAAATTGGAGGTAGCCGGAAAAATGGCATGGAGTTTGGTGGGTACTAGATACCATCGGGAATAAACTTTGTAGCAAGTCTCTCTAATTGATACACTGATGGAGGCCTTAGCTGTACGTAATTTAATCTCATCCCACTGATCATCCTCCAGAGCTAAGGACAAGTCAGATTCCCAAGCCAATTCGTGGGGTTCACGGTTTGGGGGATCAGGGGCCAAAATTGAATGATAGATTAATTAAATGTTACCTTTCCAGCCAATTGAGTATAAACATTGCAAAAAAAATGGTAGTTGCTCAGATCAGCTTAATTGCATAACACAGGTGCTTGTAAAGGGCAGGGTTTACACTGAACACAGAAAAAAAGAGATTTGCCCCCCAGCACACTGCAGCAAAAACAATACTTAAATCCTACAGGATAATAGAGATTTAGAGGTATTAGTTACACACATTTGCAAATATATGAATAAGCGCCAGGCCAATCATCAAGGCTCCTCTATACTGGCGTCCCCAACATTAAGGGGCTCACGTCCGAGAAGCACTGTGTTCAGTGTAAACCCCGCCCTTTACAAGCACCTGTGTTATGCAATTAAGCTGATCTGAGCAACTACCATTTTTTTTTGCAAGTTTGGAGAGGCATGAAGGCAGTCAGCATTAGGAGGAGGTGCTGATGCTTATAGTGCCATGTGGAGGTTTTTTGGGGTACCTCCAAGGTAAGTTAGCTCTCAGCTTATATATGTACTGTTATTATGCAGTACATCAATTGTAATTATATGACCCAGAGTGGGTGCTACTATTATGTAGCAATAATTATTCTGGGGTCAGCGTTTGGGAGTGGGGCCCCCGGGGGGGTTCTGACTGGGCCTTTCTCATGGCATCACCACTTAATTTACATAGAATAATTTTATCACTTCTCTATTTATTTGTACATTATTTATGTCATTTTAATTCTTTATCATTTCATTAACACTTGTTGATTTATATTTACACATCTTTTCTTTATACTTCACTATCACCTTTTTCCCTTTTTCGTGTGATGCCCTGGGGTTGGCCCTTTGCTGGAATTTTTTTGGGGTGCCTTGCTTCTCGGACGTGAGCCCCTTAATGTTAGGGACGCCAGTATAGAGGAGCCTTGACGATTGGCCTGGCGCTTATTCATATATTTGCAAATGTGTGTAACTAATACCTCTAAATCTCTATTATCATGTAGGATTTAAGTATTGTTTTTGCTGCAGTGTGCTGGGGGGCAAATCTCTTTTTTTCTGTGTTGAGTATAAACATTACCTTTCAAAAGGGGTAGGCGAGCGTAATGTAGAGGACTTGGTTTGAGAGCGGATAAAACTAAGAATTTGAACATACTGAAAGTGACACGAGGAGGGCAGGCCATAGTGGTCCTGGGGGTCTGAAAATGTGGAAGGAGCAAATGCACCTTTAATATGGGTGAAACATTCGATGCCACAATTACGCCACAGAGCAGCAAATTTACTGTCACATCCCGGGGTGAACAAAGGATGCTTCCAAATCGGGGTCAGGGGCGATGGGTAAGAAGCTAAATCACAGGAATTACAAAGCCTATCCCATAACCAGATAGTAAAATATACAGTTGGAACGGAAAAGGCCAAAGCTGGTCTGCACGATCCAGGGAGCCATATTAGAGAGTTAACAGATCCACCCTGAATTAAGGAGTTTTCAATATCTACCCATTTCTTAATCCCATTTGCAGAGTGCCATGATACAATGTGGTTAAGTTGACAGGCCGAGTAGTAGTTTTGCAAAATAGGGAGACCCAGGCCACCCGACACTGTACTCTTAGCTAGGATGGCCCTACGAATGCGGGGCTTATGACCAGCCCATATGAACTTGTTACATAGTTTCTGCAGGGAAGCGAGTGCCGAACACGGAACAGCAACCGGAAGGGTTTGAAATAAGTACAATAAACGGGGGAGGAAATTAATTTTAATTGTATTAATCCTGCCTATCCACGAAATATACAGATTAGTCCACCTGTCTAGGTCTTGTGTAAGTAACTTAATCATGTGGCCATAATTTGCTTTATAAAGGGAGGAGTAAGATTTAGTGATAGACACCCCTAAGTATTTAATGGCTAAAGGTCTCCAAAGGAATTGAAATTTGGAGGTCAGCATTGCCTGAATTCGAGGGGAAACATTTAAAGCAAGAGCTTCCGACTTTGAATGATTTACTTTGTAACCCGAGAGGGATCCGTACAACAGCAGTTCCGTCTGGAGATTGGGGAGAGATACTAAAGGATTAGACAATGTTAAAAGAACATCATACGCGAATAATGATAGTTTGTATTGATTTTGTCCTATAATGATCCCTCCAATATTCAAACTGTTCCTAATGTGAGCCGCCAGTGGTTCAATACATAAGGCAAAGATTAATGGTGAGAGTGGGCAACCCTGTCTTGTGCCATTAGACAGAGTAAACTGTGGGGAGCAAAGGCCATTGGTCATAACCGCTGACAAGGGGTTAGAATATAGAGCCTTAATTGCATACAAAAAATGACCCTGAAAACCGAAAGAGGACAGCGTTGAAAATAAAAAAGGCCAGGAGATGCAATCAAATGCCTTTTCCGTATTGAGGGCCAGGACAACCGAAGAAAGTTTAGTAGAGTTGATATGGTGAATTATGTCAATAGTCGTCCTCGTGTTGTGCGAAGCCTGTCGACACGGAACAAAGCCCACCTGATCAGGATCCACGAGAGAGGCCAAGATGCCATTAGGACTGTTAGCCAAGATTTTGGCAAATAGTTGAGGTCGGTGTTTAGTAAGGAAATAGGTCTATAATTAGCGCAGAGGGAAGGATCCTTACCTGGTTTTGGGATGACTATAATGCGGGAGGCCGTCGAGTCAGAGTGAAATGAAGCTCCGCACATAATTTTGTTAAATAATTGAATCATATAGGGCATAAGCTGGGGAGCAAATGATTTATAATATGCCATTGGGAATCCATCCGGGCCCGGGGCTTTAGATGATTTTTGAGATTTAATAGCAATTTCTAACTCTTCTAGCGAGATATCTTCATTAAGCATTTGGCAAGTCGCAAAATCAATTTTTGGCAGGTTACAAGGGTCTAAATACTCCTGACACTCCTTTAAATTAGCAAGTGGGTCAGAAGGGGGGGGGGCAAATTGTATAAAGCTTCATAGTATTTGAAAAAAGCATCATTAATATGTGTGAGATCGTAAGTCGTTTTACCGGAGAGATCTCTGATTGAGGAAATAGCTTGAGAAGCCAGTTTAGCAAGGAGTTTATTAGCCAATAAGGTGTGGGCTTTATTACCTTTATCAAAGAATTTCTGGTTGGCCCAACGTAAAGAACGTTCAATTTTCTCAGCCTGAATAGATTGTAGCTCGGCACGGGCCTGAGAGAGTCGAGATAGAACTTTTTTAGAAAGGGTGCGTTTGTGTTCCCTATCCAAATTCGCTATAGTTGTAGTCATAGAGTTAATACGGTATTCCTGCTCTCTTTTTCAACGAAAAGCGTATTGAATTATAGATCCTCTTACACCGGCTTTATGGGCCTCCCAGATCGTGGACATGCTACAGTCGCCAGGGGGGGGATCAGAGTGAAGTAGTCCTGAATATTGGTTTTAATACTTTCCTGGAACTGAGGAATTTTCAACAATGTTTCATTCAGTCTCCAGGAAGGTCTACCCCCTGTCACTTCCAAAAGGTTAAAGGACGCTATTAAAATAGAATGGTCTGACCATGTGTTCGGGACAATAGAGGTGCAGTGAGCTGTTTGTGATAGGGAGGCACAACACTATTCGAGAGTAAACGTCATGAGGGTGAGAATAAAAAGTATAGTCTCGGGTGGTGGGATTAAGGGAGCGCCAAACATCAAACAGACCAGCCTCTGCCATACATCTATAAAGTGCAAAAGAGTTCAATGCCGCACCATTATATGAGGGTAGGCCTGATCTATCCAATTGAGGGGCGATGACTGAATTAAAATCGCCACCTACTAGTGTCTTTCCTCGTCTCTAAAGATAGTTAGTGGAAAAAATTCCGAAAAAATTGGGATTGGCCGGTATTAGGGGCATACAGGTTATCCAGCGTGATCTCCTCATGTCCAATCTTACTACGAATCATAATGTATCTACCGTCAGTATCAAATTTTGTGTCTAGCAGCTGGAATGGGAGGGAGCCATGGATGAGAATTGCTACCCCATTTCGTTTAGAGACATGATTAGAGTACCAAACATTAGGAAAAATTTTGGAGGATAGTGAGGGATGGTAATCTTTTTTTAGGTGAGTTTCTTGCAAAAATATCACATCTCCACACAATTTCTTAAGTGTCAAGTGGAGATGTGAACGTTTCTGAGGGGTGTTCAGGCCCTTGGCATTAATAGAAAGGCAAGTGATGGGCATTGTAACAAATAATTTGGGGCTCCTACACAGTGAAGCAGCACTACAAACCCTGTCGCCTAAAAAGGAAAAAAAAAAAATATATATATACATATATATATATATAAAAATAAACTGAATTTAGAGTACTAATAAGTGGCGAGGATCACCCAATATACCGGGAGATCTGCCACTAAGGTAGAGCTCCACAAGAGGAGAAGCTCACTGGTGGGATCTAAAATAACTGACTATGGGCTCACTATGAGACCTCTACAGAGCTAAATTACAATAATCCCTACGTTTGGGGGGTGAGGTGGCCGGAGGAAAACCCACCTAAACACACCCGGAGCTGATACCAAAATAAAATCAAACAATATAAAATAATAAACAATGTAAAGACCAAAAGGGAAAATAACAATAAGTAATAAAGAGAGACAGAGATAAAAGAATATCAGAAAACAAAGAAAAATCAAAATCAGTAATCTTTAAGGTACATTGTTTAAAATAATATGCAAACAGTTAAATAAGAAAATACTGGAAATGACCATAAACATCAGTCATGGTAAAACAATAATAATTCGGTAAAAAATTTACCTATGGCATAAGGGCAACAACAATAATACCAATATAACAGGAACATATAAAGCATGGACTACTTATCAGACCTGGGTCAGGAATGCATCAGGTGTGAGAGGAGGTATCAGATACCGAAGTAATTGCATCCCTTCCACAGAACGGATTGTATGACAACGACCTTCAATATCCACTGATAGGCGGAAGGGGAATCCCCATCTGTACTTATAACCATTGTCCCGAAGTGCAGTAGTAACCGCACGAAGGTCACGTCTTTTTGCAATGGTGGAAGGTGCCAGGTCCTGAAAGATCTGTAACTGAGAGCCTTCAAACAGAGTCGAGGTAGTCGTTCTGGTTGCCATCGTAATTCAGTTTTTGATCTTAAAAAACAGAAATTTAAGAACCACATCACAGGGAGGATCAGAGTCCTTAGGTTTAGGACGCAGCGCTCGATGGGCCCTTTCTAGCTGGATGGATTCCACTGTCAACGATGGTACCAGCGAGATAAACAATCTCTTAAGATATGAGTCCAGATCAGATGCATTAATAGATTCGGGGCATTTCGAATGCGCAGATTATTCCGCCTCTCTTGATTCTCTAAATCTTCCGTTTTATCACGAAGGAAGTTCAGTTCATTATGCAAATAGTCCATATCCCGACCAACTATCTCTTGAAATTCCTGATGCTTATCCACACGAGTTTCCAAAGAAGAGGTACGAGTGTCCAGGGCCGCTAGATCAGATTTGAGTTCTCCAATGGCCGATTGAAGGGCAGAGGTAAATGAAGATTTAAGGTCTAGAATCATAGCTTGGAGAGACTGAATATCTTCTTTGGTGGAAGGAGCTGATCCGGGATCCATCACTGAAGGTGGTATACTAGAAATGGGCGAAGTGAAAGAGGGTTGTCTGTCACGTCGAGAGAAGTGTTGCGTAATATCTTGCGTGCCACCTTTGTTGGCTCTGGTATTCGCTCTGCTCATAATATCCTATAAAAAAAGGTACTAGTATAGAGGAAGACGACAAAAAATAAAGAAAAAAACCCAATTGGTCATGCTAGTAGCTCTGGGATAGGAATTGTGGCAGGTGGTGTGTCGCATTACAGTTAGTATAATTAAAACAGGAAGTCCAATATGTAACTTGAAAATCAGGAACGGGGGGAGTCAATGCCCCATCAGTAACAAAAAACACCTCAGTAGGAACTTTTGAATTTAACTGGAGGGTGAATCGTCACTCTGCACAGGATTGTAGAAATTCCACATCGACTGTTAGGGATGAATGCAATAGGAGAAACTGCAATCACAGGGCAGTAATGTGAAGCAGCCAACCTTCTCAGGCACCCCAAATCTCCCAGTTCCACGGGGATGGATGCAGACCACTGCGCAGTTTAGAGTAAAGTGATAGGCATGTGAGCTGGGGCACTGGCAGGGTGACAGGGCACAATTGCTGATTGCAGCCCAGGGGTCAGGTGTCACGAGCAGGCCACATGGAGGAGCAGGCAGCAGGTTATTAAGATTGGGCTCCGGAGCTCTGTCAGTAGTGTTATTGGAGCCCGCTACGAGACTGGTGTCCCAAGGCTCACCCGAGTACAGATGTCAGGAGCTGCCGGGGCACCACGTGAGGTGGCAGGGCGTGGGTGATCGCGGCAAAGCCCGGGAGCTCCGCCAGATGCGCCGCAAGAGCCGGAGCTCAGTACCAGGTGCTCCGGGCGCTGATACAGCCAGGAGTCTGGGGAGCCACACGGAGATGTATGCAGTCGCGGGAGCCTCCATCGGGTGAGTCGCGACTACCGGGGGCCGCTGGTAGCCGGGCCAGATCTCAGACCTTAAATCGAGGCTGGGGATCGGGTGCTGCGAGTAGGCCTCGTGAGGGAGAGGCCAGCTGGTAAGCACAGCAAGCTGCCGGAGCCTCGACGGGAGTCTGGGGGTTATTAGGAGCCCCAGGGGTGAGTACAATTGTCCAGTGTAGGGACAGGGCAGGTATGCAACCCCTAAACACCTGGAGCTCACAGTGAGTGCGACTATACCGAAGGACCTCCAAGCCACGCCCCCTGCACTATACTTTTTTAAGGAACATCTTGGATCATTCCAAGATTAATGGAGGTATGTCTAAGTTGCTCACTCATTTTTCTTCTCTAACTATACCTGTCTTGGAAAAGGCTCTTCTGTTTTCCAGGAATACCGTACCGGCTAGCATATATATGGAACGTTTCCTGAACCTCTGTTATAACACATATTTATCACCACTTAGACGATTCCAAATGGGAACTTTAGATAACAATCGCTGCCCTAGATGTCATCAAGATGTATACATATCACTGCCTCCGGGCTTGTCCCATTGTTCAATATTTTTGGCATCTTATCTGCAGGTATGCAGAGGCCAAACTTGTAAATTTTATTCCTTTTAATCCAGAATGGGCAATCTTGGGAATCTCTGATCCAAGCTTGCGTATGACTTTGAAAAGTAAAAAGCTTTTATTGGCTTTAAGTGCCGCAGGCAAGAAAACAATACTACAAGGTTGGTTGGACAGCACCCCACACCAAATGCCCGTTTCTGAATAAATTCCCCTTTCTGTTCAGGATGGATTGGGTGGAAACACTTTTACACAAAGAGAAATAGATGGAACACTTCTTTACATTATGGGAGTCTTACATTAACAGACTCCCACTCACAACTAGACAACAGATCCACCATAGTTTTAAAAATACTACCTGGTACCTCACTAGACTGGCAGTGCAAGACCCGCCTGTCTCCTTAAACAATTAATTGTGATTAGTCTAGCAACCCTCCAAAGCTCATAGACCCATGTTATATGCAACCAAATTATTCTATAGCTATATGTAGTTTTTTTTTTTTTTTTTTTTTTTTTTAATATATAAAAATGTATGTGGATGGGAAAGAAACCCTGATTATCAATTACAGCATCAAAAGGGGGGGTTGGCAGTTACAAATATTTTGGCATTTACATGGGCAGTATATTATTGTCTGCCTTTTGGGTAGATTTATTTATACTAATATATATATTGAACAGGCAATGTTTTATCCATACTCTCTTCGTGCACTACTTCATGCCAAAATGGCTTATTCCAACTTTAATGATGTCAAATGTAGTATTGTAAGATGCCTATCTGTCGTGGTGGGCCATTACTAAAGCGTTACATAAAAATCCACTTTCATCTAGATATATAACTATTAATGAAAATTCATCCTTTTAACCTGCATTAGAGAATTCTAAATTTTTGGACTGCAAGGCTAAGGGTATTGTAGCAATTAGAGATGTAATTGATCCTGATGTTGTTACTCAGGTGGTTTACTCTCCTTCCAGGATTTTGCTGCGAAATATGATACATATAAAATTGTTTATTACTTATATCTCCAATTTAAGACACTTTATTCAGTCAGTTTCCCCTCCTCAATTTGGTGAAGCGGATGCAGATGTTCTTACATCTTTACGTGTATCTGTATCTTCTTTCCCATATAAAACAACATTTTATATTGGGAAATTATTGAAGGAGGTAGTGAAAAAATATGGAATGTTACCTTATACCGTTTTTACTTTTTAATGCGCATCAACCTGGTATTTTTGTCTGTGTAAATCAGAGATGGGGAACTTCAGTCCCGGGGGCCGAATAAGGCCCGCGGAGTCATTTGTGTGGCCCTCTGAGCTTTTTTCTGCTAGCCTCATTTGGCTAGCAGGGTGCCTAGATTGGCACCCTGCAGTCAGAATATATGCAGCAGTGCCGCCTGGAGCGTCCTTTGGATGCTTCAGACGGTCACACCGTTGCCCTTACAGCTCCCCGGAGCATCCTCAGGATGCTTTGGGCATTGCTGTAATCACCAACGATTGTGGTCCCGCCCCTGTGTGACATCACATGGAGGGGGCATGGCCTGTACTGGGCCCGCGAATAATGTTATATATATTAATCATTCCCGTGGCACCCTGCAGTGTAAACGGTGCGATCTGGGTCACAATGACCCGGAATGTGCCGCCTGATTTCCCAGCTTCAGTGGCGCTTGGAGATGACATCATCTCCAAGTGTCCACTGCAAAGCCGGAAGAGCCGGGTAACTGCAGATCTGCGCCGACTCAGAAATATCCTGGGTCAGCACCGCAGTATGAAAGGGGTAAGTTCCGGGTCTGATCCGGATTGGAACCCTGTTCCAACTCCTGGGTCAGACCTGGAACTTTGTTTTTAAAAGTGGTATTAGATAAATGGTCCCTATATTGTCCTTCTATTAGACATTCTTCAGATTTACTGAATAATTTAGACTGTACCTTAAGAAATTTTGGAATAAAGTGATTTTTTTTATAAATAGAACATTTAATATTAAATGCACACTGGGTCCTGTTGCATTATCTGCATTATTGTGTGTTATTTTTCAAATATGGTGAATAAGGCTATATATATATATATATATATATATATATATATAATAGCTTCTACCTATGATGACCATAGCGAAAAAACTAATTTTATTTAAATGGATAGACCACTCCTGACCTCAGTTGGCGCAGGTTACGGCAGCATTACTGATATTGAACGAGGGGTAATTCGATTTTTATTGAAAATGGGGGCTATATATATTGAAACACTGATATTATCTACTCAGGAACAATTGTTACAATGTTTTGAATCTAATTGTTATCTTTACCAACAGCTTTACATTTATAGAACTGAGAGTGGGTATGATTTTTGAGAGTCCTCCCTATCCCTCCCCAGTTTTCCTTCTTTTACTTTTCTTTTCTCACCACTTTTCTTTTTTTAGAAGTTGGATGTAAGGAGTATTGTGATAGAAAGATATTTAGAGGTAAATTTACTAAGATGAGAGTTTTTAGAATTGGAGATGTTGCCCATAGCAACCTATCATTCTAGCTATTATCTTCTGGTGCTAGTTAAATGTTAAGTAGAATCTGATTGGTTGCTATGGACAACATCTCCACTTCTAAAACTCTCATCTTAGTTAATATACCCCTTATTGTTTAAATTCTCGAAATAGGTTTCTAGTGGGGATATTGTATTTTAGTATTATATTTTGTTATACTATTTGTGTAAGTGATGTAAGGTATTTGTAAAATATCTGGACATATGACTAAATGAGTTATTTTCTGTATTTTTCTTTTTTTGTTTGTGTAAAATGAAATTGAATCAAATAATTTATATAATATACAATATATACCTATAATGGGTAAATTAGTGTAATCAAGGTTGATATTGTCTTAAAGAGAGCAGGTTGTAGATAAAGTAGGACATTTATAAAAATGTTGTCATAGTGTATGAAGGTGAAATATGAGTGAAAAGATTAGAAAAGTGGGTACATATTAAAATTGGCACCACAAACCAAATTATATAAATTATTGAGTACTATTGTCACAGTTATAAAAGGTATATTTATGGAAATCTAAATGATTTAATATTCCGAAGTTGAAGGCTGGGCTATAACAATTGTTGCTCTAAGCAAGGTCCACTCAAAGATATAACCAACAAAGCCAGTGAAATACTGAGCTTGTGTACTTATGTATATCTGCTGTCCCCCATTTGCATGTAGCAGTGAACTGGGGATGAAAGTAACCACCAACAGCACAGCAGAAATAAGTGCAGCATCTGCTGTCAGTTTACTACACAGAATTACACCCTAATGCCATGGAAGTGCAGGGAAGTATTCTGTAGGATCCACTGATGAGAGGGCAGTGGAAATAGAATTACTCCCATGACGACCAGGTTTTGTGGTGTTAGAGATCTTTTGTGCGCACAAAGGTACACCCCAAGGAAGACAATGTGCTTTTCGCCAGGGCTTGTTCACAGAAGCCTCATAATTTAACCAAGGTTTACTTATGTTGGTCAATTGCACGATCAAGAGACTGACTTTGACATAAAATATATTGGCTCTTACAGTATAGGACCTTAATTCAGAGTTATGATGTGAATCAGGTCTCCAAATATACTTAAACTTGTTTTGTAATATATAAAAAAAAAAAAAAAAAAAGATTCAGCAATATTAAAGCTGGTTATATGCCTAAGGTTTCTTTCCAACCATCCAACTGGTTGTAAAAAAAAAAAAAAAAAAAAAAAAAAAAAAAAAAAAAAATCTGGTAATGTACTGGAGCAAATGACAATCAACTATTTGCTCCCAAACAGTGGAAAATATGAGATATGGTAAGAACTTACCCTTGTTATCTCTATTTCTACGAAGTCCATAGGGTTCCACAGGCTACCTTGGGGTATAGGTGTGACGTCAGTCGCAGGGCACCAAAGAGAAGCTTTCAGCCTCACAGGATGCACTAGGTCCCCCTCCTATACCCCGCCCCCGAGCCAAGGCACCTCAGTTAGTTACCAAGCCATAGGCCGGAGGAGGAGAAGGAAGAGAGAGAACAAAGATCTGGACACATACAAGAATCACATTCTCACCAGAGGGAGACAGAAAACCGGTGACCAGAGCAAAGCCCATCTGCAGCACAGGTGCGACAGGGCGGGAGTCCTGTGGAACCCTATGGACTTCGTAGAAATAGAGATAACAAGGGTAAGTTCTTACCATATCTCATATTTTCTACTTCAGGGTCCATAGGGTATCCACAGGATACCTTGGGGATGTCCCAAAGCAGTATCCTTTAAGGGTGGGGACGCTCCTGTGCAGAAAGGAGAATCCGCCGCCCGAAGGAAGCATCCTGAGAGGCGAAGGTGTCAAACCTGTAATACCTCACGAAGGTATGGACAGAGGACCACGTAGCAGCCTTGCAGATCTGGACTGCAGAGGCACCACGTCGAGCTGCCCACGAAGGACCCACAGACCTAGTGGAATGAGCCTTCAGAGAAGGAGGAACCGGTAGGCCTTCATGAAGATAAGCTTCAGAAATAGCCATACGGATCCAGGCTGCCAAAGTTTGCTTTGAAGCAGGCCAACCATTTTTACGGAAGCCATAGAGGACAAACAAAGCGTCCGACTTCCTAAACGAAGAAGTGCGGTCAACATAAGTCCTTAAGGCCCGCACAACATCCAAAGAGGCCTCACCCACGGAAAGACCCGGTGAGTTAAAGGCCGGAACAACGATTTCCTCGTTAACATGAAACTGGGAAACAACTTTGGGAAGAAACTCGGGCCGAGTGCGGAGTACTGCCCTGTTCCCATGAAAAACCAAGAAAGGGGGTCTACAAGAAAGAGCCCCTAACTCAGAAACACGTCTGGCCGAAGCAATAGCCAGAAGGAAAACAGTCTTAGCTGTTAGCCATTTAAGATCCACTGATCCCAGTGGTTCAAACGGCGGTCCTTGGAGAGCCCTCAGGACCACAGCCAAATCCCAAGGCGCCACAGGTGGAACAAAGGGCGGCTGAATGCGGACAACACCTTGCATAAAGGTGCGCACATCCGGGATTGTAGCAATCCTACGGTGAAACCAGACAGACAGGGCCGAAACCTGTACCTTCAAAGAAGCAAGGCGAAGCCCATGATCTAGTCCCGCTTGCAGGAAGGCGAGAATCCGAGACAGACGAAACTCCCGCGGTGCATAACCTCTCGGTCGACACTACTGGAAGAACGTATGCCACACGCGATGGTATATCCTCGCGGAAGACGGTTTCCGAGCTCGCAACATGGTACGCACCACAGAGCTGGAAAATCCCCGGGACCTCAGCATGGCCGTCTCAACAGCCACGCCGTCAAAGACAGCCGAGTCAGGTCCGGGTGACAAGGACCCTGAGACAGGAGGTCCGGTCGTAGCGGCAAGCGCAGAGGACTGTCCACGGACAGACCCTGAAGGTCTGAGAACCAGTGCCGTCTGGGCCACGCGGGAGCTATCAACAGGAGCGTCCCTCCTTCCTGTTTGAATTTCCGGATTACCCGTGGAAGAAGGGAGACCGGAGGGAACAGGTATGCGAACCGGAACGTCCACCGTACGGACAGAGCATCCACCAGAGACGCCCCTTCGTCTCTTGTGCGAGACCCGTACACCGGCAACTTGTTGTTGTGCCGGGACGCCATGAGGTCGATCTCTGGAAGACCCCATCTGTCCACCAGTAGTTGAAAAACGTCCGGGTGCAGGGACCATTCCCCCGGATGAACATCCTGGCGACTTAGAAAGTCCGCCTCCCAATTGAGCACTCCCGGGGTGAAGACCGCTGATATGGCCGGAAGATTGCGCTCCGCCCAAACCAGGATCCGAGACACCTCTACGAGAGCCGCCCGGCTTCGGGTTCCTCCTTGCCTGTTTATGTAGGCCACGGTGGTAGCGTTGTCCGACTGGACCTGTACCGGGTGACCCTGGAGAAACCGATGTGCCTGCTGGAGAGCATTGAAGACCGCACGGAGTTCCAAGATATTGATTGGAAGCTCCGCTTCTGTCGGCGTCCACCTGCCCTGGAACAGATGTGGACCCGAAACTGCTCCCCAGCCCCGAAGACTGGCGTCCGTTGTCAACAGGACCCAATTTAAAACCCAGAACGGACGTCCCTCGCTGAGGTGGGTCGTCTGTAACCACCAAGCAAGGGACAGGCGAACCTCCGGGGTGAACACAATCGTCTGGGACTTCAGAGATTGAGGCAGCCCGTTCCACTTTGACAGGATCAGGTGCTGCAGAGGTCTGGAGTGAAACTGGGCATATTCCACCATGTCGAACACCGACACCATGGAGCCCAGTAACCTCATCGCCGAGTGTAGAGACACCCGGCGGCTGTGCAGACAACTGCGCACCCTTGACTGTAAAGCAGAGATCTTTTCCTCCGTCACGAAGATCTTTTGCTGTCCCGAGTCCAATAAGGCTCCAAGATGCAGAATCCTCCGAGACGGGATTAGAGTGGACTTCTGCCAGTTGATTAGCCAGCCGTGCCGTTGCAGCAGGGCGATGGTCAGGTCCAAGTGGCGTAACAGGAGCTCTGGAGATCCCGCCACCAATAACAGGTCGTCCAAGTACGGCAACATTCGGACTCCCTGCAGCCGCAGAGAAGCCGCCATGACCGCCATCACCTTGGTGAAAACACGTGGTGCTGTCGCCAGGCCAAAAGGTAACGCCCGAAACTGGAAGTGGTCGCTGCGGATTGCAAACCTGAGGAACTGTTGATGGCGCAAAAGAATAGGGACATGCAGGTAAGCGTCCTGTATGTCCAATGACACCATGTAGTCCCCAGGTTCCAGTGCCAGAATGATGGACCGTAGGGTCTCCATCCGAAACTTCGGTACCCACAAAGACTTGTTGAGTGCTTTGAGGTTGAGAATCGGACAATACGACCCATTGGGTTTCTGTACCAAAAAAAGATTTGAATAGAATCCCTGGCCCCTCTGGGAGAATGGAACAGGCACTATAACTCCAGCCTGGAGCATAGTGTGCAATACCTTCCGCAGCTCCGTAGCCTTGTTCCGGTCTGATGGTAGACCTGTGGTGAAGAATCGAGCCGGGGGTCTGTGCCGGAAGGAGAGGGCGTACCCGTGGGAGACCACCTCCAGAACCCAAGTGTCTGTCGTAGTGACCGACCAACACTGGGCGAACTGCAGCAGGCGGCCTCCCACCCTGGGATCCCCCAAAGGGAGGCCCGGACCGTCAGGCCGCAGGCTTGTCATCTGGCTTGGGGGCCGGACGTCTGGTACTCCATGCCTGCTTCCGGGGCTTGACCGATTTCCTAGGGCCAGCCTGACGAGGAAACGACTGTGGTTTGGGCCTGCCCTGGGCCCTAGATGACCGAAAGGACGATGGTCCAGAACCAGAAGGAGCAGCAGCCGACGGGAGACAAGCCGATTTGGCTGCCGCCAGCGTGGCCACAATCTTATCCAGATCCGGACCGAAGAGAACTTCTCCGATAAACGGCAATGCTTCCAGACCCTTTTTGGAATCTGCGTCCGCCTTCCAGGATCGCAGCCACAAGGTGCGACGAGCAGCTACCGCTGCTGAAGAAATTCTAGACACCAGAGTACTAATGTCTAGAGCCGCCTCGTTGATGTAAGTGGCCGAATCACGGAGATTGCCAATCAACTCCGCCTGTTCGGCCGGACAGTCGGAATCAAAAGAAGCCTCTAATGAATCCGCCCAGCGCTCCATCGCTCTGGCAACCCAGCAAATGGCCATAGCCGGCCGTGCTGCCCCCCCCGCAAGGGAATAAGCGGACTTCAGGCAGATTTCCACCTTGCGGTCCGTAGCATCCTTAAGGGAGGACATGGATTTTATCGGCAATGTGGCACTACGGACAAGATGGGTCACGTGAGAATCCACCTGTGGAGGGGATTCCCACTTAGCAAAATAATTATCCGCGAACGGATAAGCCACCGCCAGGCGTCGCTGCGGCTGGTATCTTTTGCCAGGCTGTTTCCACGCCTCCTCTAAATGGTCCACCAACTGACCCGAAAGAGGAAAGACTGTGGCATCGCCCTTCACGTCTTTGAAAAAGGCATACTTAGACTTAGCCGCTGGGGGAACTTCGTCCTCAATCACCAAGGCTGTGCGGACCGCCCGAATAAGTCCAGGAATATATACTTTGGACTTAGCATCAGCGTCCTTAGTATGGAGAGGTTCCTGATCGTAAATATCCAGAATCTCCCCATCATCAGACGTCCCTTCGTCATCCTCATAAGGAGCGGACAGAGACGCCACCGGCCGTTTATGAGGCCGCATCACAGACTCCCCTTGCAACACATCCGACAAGTGCTGTACAGAACTCGTCAGGGAGTTAACCCACGCTGGCTCCTGAGAGACCGGGAGCGGGGAAATAGGGAGACTGTGGGGTACCACCAATTGTCGTGGGAAAGCCTGCATGGGTGACGACACCACAGACTGCTGGGACAAACCCATCGGAGTAAACGCGGGCTGCGGAGCTAACTGGCCCACTAAAGCTGTTAGCGCCTGAGCGAAACAAGCCCAGGGCGGCTCCTGTACCGGTGCTGTAACCGTAAGAGGCCGCGCCATGGACAAACACTGCCGGCAAAGGCCCTCCGCGCTACCCTCCCCCTCCGCTAACGGTACTTTACACGTGGTACACTGTAGCCGGAGGGGAAAATCACTTTCAGACATGATGGCACCACGTATGTGACCCCTCTCACCAATTATATATTAAATAGGCGAGAGACCACCCTGCAGCACCGCACCGCAAGGGCTTAGCAGAAAGAACAGGGACAGTAATAAAGCTGACAGACTTGAGAAGAAAAGTTACAGGCAGCAGCGCTAGCACAGTCACATACAATGCAAAGAAAATCAATTCCTGCACTAACAGCGCTGATCACTCAACTACACAGACAGAGGGCCTGATAGGACACAGCGCTGCATACACAGACCTGACCACAGCGGAGGAGAGGTATGCGGGGGGACCCAGACCACGATGCTTCCAATGCAGGCTTCCAGCAGCGTTCACCATGCTTCTGAAAAGATGGCCGCCGAGGAGCAGAGAGAAGGCTGGCCTGGGGGAGGAGCGCTGACACAGGGCCAGTCAGCACAGTGCAGAGAGGGCTGTGTGCAGCGGGGGAGGCGCCGGCTGTGAGACAGGGAAGGCGCGCTCCCCTGGCATGCATTTAACCCCTGGGACGCCGCAGCGCTACCGCTCTGCTGCGGTCCGCTGTCCCAGGGGGTAGTGGAAGCGCAGGTTGGTCGCCTGGCTCCACGCTGCAGCCAGTCCCCAGGGAGCCCCCTGCCTGGGGACTTAGGACCATGTGATCAGCGGGGACCCACCGCGGGACCCCGCTGCTTACCTCTGTCCCTCTTGAATTCGGCTATGGTCCGGAACATCTGGGGTCACCGCTAGCTGTGACCCCAGATGCCCACCAGCATCCCCGGATCAGTACCGGCGTTCTGGTACCGGCGGGGTGTAGGGAAGACAGCATGGACGTCAGGACTGACTGTCCATGCTGTTCATCCAGATGTGCAGCCACAGCTGCATAAAGAAAAAGCTTCAGGGGCTCATCTAGCCCCCACTCCAACGGGTGCACCCGACTCCGGCCGGGCACCAAACTAAACTGAGGTGCCTTGGCTCGGGGGCGGGGTATAGAAGGGGGACCTAGTGCATCCTGGGAGACTGAAAGCTTAACTCTTTGGTGCCCTGCGACTGACGTCACACCTATACCCCAAGGTATCCTGTGGATACCCTGTGGACCCTGAAGTAGAAAACGTCTTTCCGACAAACTGTTAAATCAGTTTAGCATCAAGATTATCTGTATTATTTATTAACAGTTTCTTATATAGTGCAGCAAATTCCATTGCACTTAACAATCTGAATTAACATTTTACTGGGTTGTAAAAGACATACATACATAAAAGACATACATAAAAGGTAAGAGGACCCTGCTCGCAAGCTAACAATCTATAGGGAAATATGTGTTGATACACAAGGATAGGTGCTACATATTGCAAATTGGTCCAGCCCAATTGCAGATGTTCTTGGTGGGCTGTATAATCCAATCAAACTGGAAAGTTGGCCTAGGGTTAGGGGGATGTTAAATTGAAGAAAGAGAAGATGTGATAAGTGTTTACTATAAGAAGGGAGTTAGATTGGGAAGCTATAAAAGGTTATGTGGGCGGTCCTGGAATCCGATAAGCTTGTCTGAAGAGGTGAGTTTTCAGAGAACGCTTGACTGTTTGGAAACTAGTGGAAAGTCTTATTGTGCATGGGAGGGCATTCCACATGGTGGGTTCAGCCCGAAAAAGTCCTGTAACCGTGCATGGGAACAAGTAATGCGTGGGGATGAAAGACGCAGATCTTGTGCAGAGCGGAGATGTCTGGTTGGAAGATATTTTGAGATAAGTGAAGAGTTGTATGTTGGTGTGGTTTGGTTAATAGCTTTATGTGTGAGATCTCTGATCCCCATGGCTTATGTTTTAAGCTCTCTGACAGTCTCATCTCATAATAAACCTGCACTGAGAGCAGTGAGCATCTGACTTTGGGGAGACCATCAGAGTCCCAATCTTCTGCAGTATGAGCACATGTGGGAGTAGAGAATGATGAGTCCTGGTCTTAAATGTTTTCCTAAGTGCAGGGTGCATATTGTTACCTTTGCTTTTAGAGGCATACCAACACAATAAGGAGGGTCAGATAATATAACAGACTAATACCCCTTTCAGACATAGCGAGACTCTGATGGTCTCCCCAAAGTCAGATGCTCACTGCTCTCTGCCAAATCCCAAGGAGCCACCGGGGGGACAAAGGGAGGCTGAATCCAAAGGACACCCTGTAAGAAGGTACGGACATCCGAAAGAGGAGCAATCCTTCATTAGAACCACACTGATAGGGCAGAGACATGCACCTTCAGTGAGGCTAGGCGGAGACAGAGATCCAGTCCCGCCTGAAGGAAGGCCAAAACTCTGGAAATCCGAAATACCTGCGGATCGTAACCTCTGGGACGACACCATTGAAAATATATATGCCACACTCTGCGGTAGATCCATGCAGAGGCTGGCTTACAAGCTCTGAGCATTTTTTTCTGTCTCAAGAGCCACGCCGTTAAAGACAGACAACCCAGGTCCGGGTAAAGGCAAGGACCTTGAGACAACAGGTCCGGACGTTGAGGCAGCAGGAACGGAGCATCGATGGACTCTGCAGATCTGAGTAAAAATGGCGTCTGGGCCAAGCTGGTGCCACCAGCAGGACAGTGCCTCAGTCTTGTTTGAACTTCCGAAGAACTCGAGGAAAACTTGAAAGTCCACTTTACTCACAGAGCGTCTACCAAGATCGCCTCGGCATCTCTTGTCCTGGACCCGTACACAGGCAGTTTGTGATTGTGTCAGAAGGCCATGAGGTCTACTTCTGGAAGGCCCCACTTGTCCACTAGGAGTTGAAACACCTCTGAAGAGACCATTCCCCGGGATGCACGTCTTGACGGCTGAGGAAGTCTGCTTCCCAATTGAGAACTCCCGGAATGAACACAGCCGATATGGATGGGAGATGACCTTCCGCCCATGTCAGAATGCATGACACCTCTGTCATAGCCGCTTGACTTCGAGTACCTCATTGACGGTTGATGTACGCCACGGTTGTGGCGTTGTCTGACTGAACTTGCACGGGTTTCCCGTGAAGTATATATCTGGCCAGTTTGAGGGCCCTGTAGACTGCCCGAAGTTCCAATACGTTGTTTGGCAGAGCTGATTCGCCAGTCGTCCAACGACCCTGAAAAGCGTGCGGACCGGGTACTGCGGCCCAACTCCGGGGACTGGCATCCATGGTCAGGATCACCCAGTCCGGAATCCAAAAGGGAAAGGCCCCTTGGTTAGATGAAACATCTGTAGCCACCAAGACAGGGACAGACGACCCACCGTTATTTAACCCCTCCCTAGACCACCAGGGTTGTCGGGCACTAGGCCCGTGGGATAAATTCAAGCAATAGGCCTGTGGGTATATAGGTGGGCACAAGGCCCAGGCTACATAGGGGGCATTAGGCCCCATTGAAGGTATCTGCCCCACAAAAAGATGTGAGTGACCTGGGCATTAGGCCCAGGTCACTAAAGGGCAAATAGGTGGGCCAATACGGAGGGCACTGCATAGGGGGTCAACTACTGGGGGCACTGAATAGGGGGGATTACTACTGGGGGCAATGCATAGGGGGGGATTACTACTGGGGACAATGCATAGGGGGGACTAAAGGACATTAATGTGCGGCTTGTGTAAAGGGCATTAATAGGCGGCATTAATGTGTAAAGGCTGGACACGGCTGTCTGGCATCACTTGTAAGGAGTATGACTGCATGGCATAATGTGTAAAGACCGGGCATTAATGTACGGCACAATGTTTAAAAGCCAGGCATGGCTGTGTGGCAAAATGTGTAAAGACTGGGCACTGCTGTGCGGCATAATGTGTAAAGGGCATTAATGTGCGGCATCATTTGTAAGGGGTTAGGGGAGGTCTGAGAGGTATTTGGGGAGCTCTAAAGCATAAATTATGATGGGACCCAGAAACGGTCAGGTAGGACCCCATTTTTTATTTTATTTTTAAAGTGGAGGGTCCCTGGGACCCACATATTTTGTCACTCACCGCGATCACTGCACCATCATCAGTGCTTTTATCTGATGGGGTAATCTGTTCCACCTGGAGAGGATCAGTTTCTGCAGAGACCTGGAAACTGAGCATATTACACCATAGACCCCAGAACCTGCATTGCTGAGTGGATTGACACCTGGCGACTGTGGAGACATCTGCTTACTCACATCTGTAAACTGGAGATCTTGTCTGCTGAACAGAAATAGTTAGCTGCAGATGGTGGAGTACCTCTGGAGACCCTGCCAACAACAGGAGGTCGTCCAGGTATGGTAGCAGTCGGATACCCTGCCACCGCAGATGGGCCGCCATGATGGCTATAACCTTGGTATACACCCGTGGTGCAGTAGCCAGGCCAAAAGGCAGAGCCCGAAACTGGAAATGCTATGTTGTACAGCAAACCGGAGATAACGCTGGTGAGAGGGAGCAATCGCTCCATGTAGGTACGTGTCCCGAATATCCAGCGAAACCATAAAATCCCCAGGTTCCATAGCCAGTATGATGGAGCGTAGGGTTGCCATTCTGAACCGGGGTACCCTGAGGAATTTGTTCAGGGATTTGAGATTGAGGTTAGGCTGATGGGATCCGTTTGGCTTCTGGACAAGAAAGAGTAATAACCTGTCCCCCTCTGAGATAACGGGACCGGTACTATGACCCCCTTCTTGGAGCAAGGACTGTATGGCTTTCTGGATCTGCAAGGGAGGGCGGGGAAGCCTTCTGAGAAATAAGAGGGCGTACCCGTGGGAGGCCACTTCTCTTACCCAAGTGTCCGTGGTAGTCTGATACCAGCACTGAGGAAACTGAAGAAGTCGGCCTCCCAACCTGGGATCCCCTAGGGTGAGGCCCGTCCCGTCAGGCTGAGGGCTTATCCTCGGACTTGGAAGCCAGACGTCTTGTAATCCGGGTCGGCTTCTTGGGCTTGTCCGTCGTCTTGGGGGCTGACTGCCTAGGAAAGGATTGTCCTTTAGGCTTTCCTTGGGGCCGAAAGGAAGAGGCCCATGGCTTTGTAGAAGTAGACGCTGAAGGCAGAAAAGCAGACTTAGCTGCTGCCAATGTGTCTACAATCTAGTCGGGACCGAACAACATATTACTATTTTTCTAAACCCTTCTTAGAATCAGTGTCTGCCCTCCAATAGCGCAGCCACAGGAAACGGTGAGCCGACACAGCAGCAGCCGAGACTCCGGAAGTCAGGCCAATATATGCGGCTGCATCTCTGTTACCAACCAGTGTCACCTGACTTCTGGAAACATCGTTAGGGAAGCAGTCCGAATCAGCCCACTGCTCCATATAGCCTTGGCCACCCATGAGATAGCCATGGACGTCCGGGCAGCAGCTCCAGAAAGAGAGTTTATTGATTTCAGGCAAACTTCCACATTCCTATCCGTAGGATCTTTAAGGGAAGAAATGGAGGGCATAGGCAATGTAGCACTCTTAATTAAGCACGTAACAGGAGAATCCACCCCTGCGGTGATTAACATTTAGTAAAATGTCCCTCTGGAAAAGGGTAACAGTAAGCCAGGAGTCTTTGTGGCTGGTATCGTTTCCCAGGCAATTGCCATGCCGTCGCCATATGATCAACTAGCTGATCTTATAAAGGAAATTCTTCAAACGCAACCTTTATCTGCTTGAACATAGCATATTTAGGCCGTGGAGCTGGCTGTTGTTCTTCCTCCATGACTAAGGCAGAACGGACAGCTCGTATCAGAGCAGGAATATTAATCTTAGTCTGAGTCTCTACCTCCTACAGAGGAGAGTCAGAGGCATCCAGAATTTCTCAGTCATCAGATGACATCTCAGACTCGGTGCGTAGTGTGGACTGAGATGACGGCATATGACGCTTAGCAGGCTTAAGGGGTTTTTCACCCCGTAATATGGCCTGGAGGGCAGTATAGGTGGGCTGCCAAGCTCTGCGCTGTGGTAGATGGAACATCTACCCATGGTGGAGTTACATGCATGGCTGTAACCTGTTAAGGCAATCCCTGTGAGGGAATAACAGACTGCTATGGTAACCCCATAGGAGGGAAAACAGCTGGTACAGCCAAACGGCCCATAATGGATGTCAGTACCTGAGAAAAGGTAGCCCAAGGGGGTTCCTGCATGGTGACCGAGACATTAGGAGGGCCTGGAGGATTATAGCACTTCAATCAAAGTCCATCTTGTACCATCTCCCCTTCACTTAAACCTGCACATGACCTTCACGTTAGCAGGATGGGCGCAGAAATGTGTATATCA
The DNA here is from genome assembly GCA_031769625.1 of Taudactylus pleione. NCBI lineage: Eukaryota > Metazoa > Chordata > Amphibia > Anura > Myobatrachidae > Taudactylus > Taudactylus pleione. The sequence continues at coordinate 41,264,877 of JAUIMM010000015.1, read as the reverse complement.
TTATCATTCTCAGACATAATGGTAGAGAAATAATCACACAATATAGCAGAGTATAATGCAACCACTTAGTATATCTGATACTAGGACAAAATACTGCTCCTGATGCTTGGGGAAGCTGCAGGAACACAGGCTCAAATATGGCACAGTGCAACCACCCAGTATGTGACCAACCACACAAATATATTATATAATAAATGTGAGGTATCAGAAACACCCTGACAACACCTTGTACTGTTAGGGCATTAGAAAAAAGAAAAGGTATGGTTATATGCTGACAGTATGAGTAGAGAGACACAGACAGCATTAGCACAAGTCACATACAATGCAGAAATAAACTGCACAATTGCACTACAATTCATCTACTCAGACTCAGTGTCTGGTAGGCTATAGTGCTACATACGCTGTGACCAGAGGGTGAGGTATGCAGGGGGACCATATTCCACAATGTCCTGAGAGAGATGCGACTTTCCACTTGCAAGAAAATGGCCTCCGGAGTCCTCAGAGGGGGCATGTCCAGAGGAGAAAAGCAGCTGAGGGAAGCCAGACCTCGCAGGAAATGCACGCTGAGCTAAGGAGCCGCTTAAACAGGGAAGGCTACCTCCCGCCTGGTTATTAACCCCCAGGACACCGGTTCCCACACAGTTTATGTCCCTGGTGGTCCAGTGGAGCACGATGGCTGGAGCCTGCATCCACCTCCAGGACCTCCGGTCTATCCCGAGACCGAAGGTATTAACTGCCACAATGTGTGGGTCACTGTGAGCGGTGACCCGACTTACCTTGTCCCCTGAATCCAGTTTGCAGTCTGTCTGCGTGGGCGCCGTTCTACCCCCAAGCCACCTGCCAAGAGCCCCAGATCAGTACTGGGGTCGCAGCCCAGAGGGGTGGTGAAGCGACAGGGCAGACGTCCTATGGACTGTTTGCTGCTGTGAGCTTTTAGAAAAAAAATTAGTAAGAAAAGTTTTAAGGGCTGCAGCCCCCTGCGTTTACAGTGACCCGACTGCAGCCCGGGCACCAATGAAACTGAGGTGCCTCGGGGGCGGGGTATAGGGAGAGTGGACCCGATGCATCCTGGGAGTTAAAATTTAACTACATAGTGCCCAGATTTCCTATCCATCACCTACTCCCCAAGGTCTCCCTGTGGAGCCTGAAGAAAAAAAAACAAAAAACAGGTTTTCGCGGAGGTGAAGAACCTGGGTCTGAGCCAGTAAATTCCAGAGTCGTATGTCTGAAAGTGGTATGAGTAAAAGTTCAAGGGTGGTTGGGGAGGTAGTAAGAATTTGCCACCCTCAGAACTTCAGTTTTACATACCTAACTGGACACACACACACCTCCATTGTGAGTAGTTATTCACAGGGAATCTGTATGGATTCCCGGCAGCGCCTGGCCGACCAAAGCAGAGTTCCCGGCCGCGGAAGCCCGACAGCGCTGGAAATCCTGATCGTCAATAAGTATTGACTAACCACCCCGCCCTTCAAGTGCCTAACCCTAATCCCCCGCTGCCTAAACCAAAGTTCCCCAGGGGGGTGCCTAACCCTCCCTGCCCCTAGCCTAACCCTCCCAGGGGGGTGTCTAACTCTGAGTCCCACCAGGGTGCCCTAAACCTAACCCTCCCCCCCCGCAGCTGTCAGTTTACTAGTAAGTATTTAAATGTGTGACCTAGTGCGATTCTATTAATGAGCTTTAGCAATTGAAAAGCAATGTACAAACCAGAAAGAACCAAGTGTAGTTGCACTTGACTAAAGATATTGGGAGGCCTCTGAAAACATTTCTGCAAGAAGCAGTATATAGAACAGTGATTCCCAACCACAGTCCTCAAGGCACACTAACAGTCCTGGTTTTAGTGATATCCATGACTGTGTACAGATGGTTAAATCAATGTAACTGAGGTACTAATTAAGTCACTTGTACTCAAGTATGGCTATCCCTAAAACCTGGACTGTTAGTGTGCCTTGAGGACCGTGGTTGGGAACCCCTGATATAGAAGGTTATATAGCCCAGAGGTTCCCAAGCTCCGCCATTACAGTCCAGGTTTTAAGGATATCCATGCTTGAGCACATGAGACTTAATTAGTACCTCAGGCAATTTTATTTAACCATCTGGACTCAAGCATGGATGTCCTTAAAACCAGGACTGTAATGACAGTTTGTAAAACGCTAGATATCCTATACCGGAGGTTTCCAAAACGGTCCCCAAGGCACCCTAACAGTCCAGGTGTTAAGGATATTGGTTGAGCACAGATGGTTAAAGCAAAAGACAGGTAATAATTATGTCACCTGTGCCCAAACATTGTTATCCTTAAAACCTGGACCATTAGGGTGCCTTAAGGAGAGAGTTTGGGAAGCTCTCGCTTATACAAACCCGTTCCTAGTCTATTAGAAAAGTTAGTTAGAAAGCCAAAGCAGTCATTAAGTTGGCTGATTTATGAGCCACATCACATTGAAAGTTTTCAAAAGTGCCAGGTTTTTTTCTTTTTTGGTATCTCAAAATTGAAGAAATAAACCGCTTTATAATAGTACTGCCATATCACTTAAGATCTTTATTTGTTAAAATAAATAACTTGCATTCAATAAAAGGACTTTAATATTGGTTTCTTCGCTGAAGGACAATGGTAAAGACACATAAGAAATTTACAAATAACCAAATACACTAAAGGTTGTACAAAAACTACTTTCTTCCAGTTACAGTTTTGGGAGTTTCCTAAATGTATGGCTTTGAAAAAAAATAAAAATAAATAAATGTATATGCCAAATTATCTTCATTAATGAAATGTCTTTAACCAACAACAGTTTCTTCTATAGTTATATTTTGCAATATACCAGATTAGTTTACAAGTTGCTGGTAATAAATATGTGTGTGTTGCTCTTACAGCAGGTCTCTGAAACCACTTTCTCTTAACTGGAAAGATGCTCTGGTGATGTAAGTTGGACCGGCCCATTATGCAGTAGAATTTAAAGTATAAATATGGCAAACTATTCCCGCTTTGACTGAATTCTGTTGTGGTGGTAGAATGGGGCATTAGCTATAACAAGTATATCGGGCGTAGCATTCGTATGGGAAAGAAATATAGGTTTAGCTCTTGGACTAAAAATAAGTGTTAATCCAAGCCCACTGTGTTATGCGGTTTTCTTTCTAGGAGCATACACACTAGACGATATGCTCCCAGAGCGATATCGTCTAGTGTGTCCCTGGCAGGGTGTGCTCAATGTCGTTCATGACACTGAGCACACCCACTGAATGATATTCACGATATCGTTCAGCACCCAGCTCTCTCCCCCATTCCTCAACATGCAGCAACCTGACGGCCTGCATGTTTGCCCGATGGACAATGACGAACGACCCGCGGGAACGCGCATCGTTATTGTTCAACGTTTTTGGTGTAAAAAAAAAAAAATGGACAATATAGTGAACAACTAAACGATATCGTTCAGTCGTCCACTTTATCACCCCAGTGTGTACGCACCTTCTCTATTATTTACATATATCATAATATTGAAACCATCATGTGACCCAAACACCAGACCACCCTACACATCTGTTTTCCAGTTATTCCAAATTAGAGTTTAGTTTACTGGACATACAAGTCATCCATAGCCTACATCCAGCAAAGAGGGTACAGGAGGGACACATATGCAGTCAGTACTGGCTTCTAAACACATTATCTTGGAATAATGTGACTATCCATATATAGTTAGCCACTGGAGATAACCCAGACATAATGGAAAAGTGCTATAAAACAGAAGACAAATTGACATTTACTGTACATTAGAACACATCCGGTTTCATGGTAACATTTTCACTTTTTTCCTCGCTTTGCTGTTGTGGACTTTTTCCCTCCTGTTTTGGGTTTATTGGTGCAGTACTTTGCTTCCAATTGTGCCATAAAACCATCGATGTCCTTTTCTCGATCTTTTTGTCTTTTCTGGAAGGGGATTTAAAATACATTAAAAATTAACAATATAGAAGAAAACAAATTCCACAGATCGTGGGTTTGAGCTGGGGTCATTCTTACTTGAATCAAAGCTTTTAAGTCATCTTCCCCATCACCTAGCCCCTTTTCCTTCATCAGTGCCTCAGCTTCTTTAGCTTCTTCATGAGCCTGAAACAGACAATAGTTTTAACCATATTTAGATCAAGCTCTGCTTTCAAGTTGCATAAAGGTCTGCATAAGGGTACAAATGTTACAAATAAAATACAATCTCAAGCCTTCATTAAATAAACACTATACACAGAACCTGTAATAAGCAGTTTCAGAACAATCACCACTTGGTTTTTGTTTACTTTTGCTATGGTTGCACACTGCGATTCTGAAGGCGGCCACAAATGGTTGTTCCCAATCAACTTGTGTCCAGAAAGGCGCAAATGTCATGCCCTAGTTACGCCCCATGTTATCAGCTGGATATGTATGTGTGTGGCTGTCTTTGCTCTAAAAACTAGATTTCCCATCCACAGTCTATTTACTGTTTATTTCCTTATTTTTCAGTGTAATCAGTGAGACATTGCCCTGATGTTCCTCTGCTTCAAAAAGCAAGACATTTTAAACATCTCTAAAGCAGTAGTAAATTACATTTTTTCTCAAGTAACACTTCTTACAACAGAGGCAACAAGATTGAGAGGTTGTCTTTTAGCATCCTAAACTCAGGAAGATGTAATAGCATACAACCACTGTAAGATTGTGTAATATATAAATACAATATACCTAACAAAGGTCTCCCTACATGGCTGTTTTTTGTTATACACGTATAAGTCTCCTGCTGTTAAAATACCATCTTCCCTGCTTTCAATGTTTGAAATTCAATAACTATGAACAAATAATCAGCAGCTGTTAGATACGAATAATTTTTTTTATTTAATTATCCTTAGCTCATGTTTTATACCTGCAGCATATCTATGAAAAAATGCCACTAAATTTCACTCTATCCCTGCCAAAAAACTGGAGGAATTTTTAAGGACGGACCAATCAGAATCTAAACGCCATTTATGCTTTATTCCAATAGCCGATACCTTCGTAGTCCTTACCCTTTTCTGGCGCCGTTCCCGTTTCTTCTTGGACTCTTTTACAAAAGCATCATAAACTTGAACCTTCTTGTTTTTAATGGCAGCCTGAATAATCTCTCTGACCCTTGGTTCATCCTCAAAAGTAGCAAGTGGTATATGCTCCATAATGTCATCCATGTCTCCTTCATAGTCTAAATATGCTTGAATGATGTCTGCCTTCTCCTCTTCTGTTTCTTTGTACTGTTCTTCATATGCTTTTATATCTTCCACAGTTATCTGGAAAAAAAAATAAATATAAATATATATATATTATATATATATATATATATATATATATACACACATACACACAGAAATCTTTTAGGAAAAGAGAAACTAGTAAGTTCTATGGCCGTTATCCTCTGGGGCTATCCAATTAGCCCCGCAACGCCAGCACTTATCGCGGATTGTTTTTCCAGGACATGTTTTCCAAGGTCCCAAAAGGAAATCTCCGATTAGTGCCATGTTTTCCCTGCCGCGATCACGAAAACACATAGGTCCATGAACTTATCATAGATTCTATGCGTTTCTGGGCAAAAATAGGAAAATTTTTCTAGCTAATTGGATAGCCCGAAAAAAAGGACATCTGGTAAAAATCGCAAAAAAATTCCTGCTAGTCGCATTCGAAAATTTTGAGGGGCTAATTGGATACCGGCCTGTGTGTGAGCTTCAGATTGACAGAAATCTTCCAGCACCATAATTGTTCTGTATATATGCTAGGATGGCCTGTTCACTACAATTTCAAGTTAGCCCCATTCATGGACTGAGCAGTGGTAGACCCAAGCACTTTCATAATGATGCTTTTGTTCATTGATTTATTTCTGTAGCATTTAATAAAAAGTATTTTCCCTCTACCCCATGTTTTCATCCCCCATCTGCATATAGCTTCTAGCTGTACAAAAAAAATTTAAAGTTTGAAAATAAAAATATGCTGTGCATCACCTCTATAGTTATTTATGAAATGGATTCAGTTTACCTGGGTGTGTGTCATTTTTATAACTGCACATTATATGTAACATACATATTAGAACTCATTTTCACCCATCACTAGGACTTGTACCTTTCGATGCATTTTCTTCCTCTTAAATTCTTTAGTCTGGACATTCCTGGGAGGCAGGAAAAGGGTTTGCCCTGCAGATTAAAACAAGGGGTCTGCCATACGGAGGTGTAAGGTAGGCAGGCTGGAATTGCACACCCATGTAATTTAAAGATCCACAAGCTAAATGACTACTCTTCAACTCCTTTTGACAGAAGCTCTCCACTTAAAGTTAGATAGTAAACACAATTACCTTCTTGAACAGTAAGCGCCAATACTCTTCCCAGTTACGGTCTTGACAGACAGTATCTGACTCCTCGTCAACAATTCCCTGCTCATCGTACAGAGCTCGCTGTTCCTTGTCATTGAGAATGGAATAAACTTTTCCAAGTGTCTGAGAGAGGGAAAAAAATAACAGCTGGTAAAGCATAGAGGGCATGGGGGTCATGCTAAGCCCCCTCAGACCTGGACTCGAGTTTATATTTTGGAGATATATTGGTTTCTCCAGGAATTAGGAATGGCCATCGGAGGAGTGTCCATCGATGGGTTAATTGGTGGCAAACTATCTATGGTGAAACAACGATGTTTGCAACCCTCAATGGCCACCGCTGCAGTGTCGAACAATGGGCCAATAAAGAACAGGGGCGGGGCTATGCTCCATCCAGAAAAAAAAAAAATCGGCTCCCACTAGTCCATCGATGGCAGAGAACCATTGGTTTTCTGCCATCGATGTTAAAAGTATTCGACAGCCATATCCTATCAGGAATACATTTTTGATGGATGTGTGTATGGTATGCGTTCAACATCCTGGTGGTCTGGATGCCGACCCTTGCATTACTGGTGCCAGAATTCCAACGCTGGTCAGAATTCCAGTGCCTGCATCTTGACCGCCTGAATGTCGAAGGTAAGTAGCAGGGTTGGGGGGAGCGTTAGGTGTTAGGCTAGTGGTTCCCAAACTTTTTCAAATCACGTCACCCTAGAGCAGGGGGTTCCCAACCACGGTCCTCAAGGCACACTAACAGTCCAGGTTTTAGGGATAGCCATACTAGAGCACAAGTGACTTAATTAGTGCCTCAGTTATTTTGATTTAACCATCTGTGCACAATCATGGATATCACTAAAACAGGACTGTTAGTGAACCACTGAGCTAGGCACTAGGGGGAGGGTTAGGTTTAGACACCAGGAAGGGATGGTGAGGATAAGGACAGGGGTAGGGTTAGCATACTGACAACAAAGTGTCAGCATGTTAACCCTGTCAGGATTCTGACCGCCTGGATCCCAGCTGATGGAGGGAGGGAGAACATTCACACTTTTGAAGTAAATATGGCTCTTAGTAGCATACGGAAAAACATTTTGTTTAGTATAAACGGGGTTTGAGATCATAGAGCACAACACAATCACCTAAATACATACGCGCACGCAGGGGGGTTTTCCGAGTACCTAGAAACCCCCCCCCTGGCCGCTGCTCCATTGCTGCCCGGCTGAATTATTTTTTTTTACTAAAGAGAAGGAGCAGCCGGGCCGGGCGTTAAGCTTACAACTAGCTGGGGCTTGGCTGCTGGCTGAACGTAGGGGGAGCTGCAGCGGCAGCACACAGCTCCTCCCAGGCAGTTATGATGGGGCACTGTGAGAGGCGGCTGAGAAACTGAGCTGCCGCCGGGTGCTGACTATTCCCGGTGCTCTCACCTGGAGCTGCAGGTGAAGGAGTGGGTGCCAGGGGGAGGGGTTCTATATTAAATGATGCAGTAGTTTGCCTGCTTTCATGTTTGTAAGTGAAAGGAGTGTGTTGTATGTCTGTCAGTGTGTGTTTGTGTAGTCTTTGAGTGTCTATCAGTTTGTGTGTGTATGTGTAGTCTGTGAGTGCCCTATCAGTGTGTCTGTCGTCTGTGTGTGTAATGCTGAACAGTCCATCATATATCTATACCTATATAGAAAGATAGATAGATAGATATATATATATCTCTATCTACACACACATATATATATATATATATATATATATAAAACAAAAGGTGAGAACAAGCGCCTATATAGTGTAGTAAGTAAAAAATGCAGCACACTCAGAAAATGGCATGCATACCATAATGACCCAGAACAGGCGGCATTTGTTTATAAGTCCTTTTTCGGGCTTCACCAGGTTGGTCCTCTTATATACCCACAAGCAGCTGGTTATATACTCCAAATATAGGGTTTAAGAAGAGAGAACAACCGGAAATAGATAATCAGCATAAAACAGCTTTGCCTCAGGGTGTCCGCTGGGTTGTTTCTAGATTCCAACAAGGTTGTTTTTTACTTAATACTACACTATATAGGCGCTTGTTCTCACCTTTTGTTTTCCATAAATTTCCGGGATCATACAACTACTGATTTTTCTGGAGAACATACAGCTGCCACCACAAAAACGGGATTATAGTGGATCATAATATTCATATTGATATAAAGTAATTGCATTTACACAGAAACATATGGGATTGAGCGCTGTTTCAGTACCTTACTGTAAAAAAAAAAAAAAAAAATTCTATATATATATATATATATATATATATATATATATATATACACACACACACCACCATTGGCAGCAGCACTCATCGGATTTCCAAGTAGAAATAGAGACACACACAGGGGCCCATTTATCAAAGTGAATTTGAGGTAAATGCCCCGAAAACACCTGTTTTCGGGGGTTTACCTCAAATACTAAGTATCCCCCGGATGTATAAAGGAGGGACCGCAGCAGCCGCCTCCCCCATAGGTTTCTATGGGGGATGCGATGCTGCAAAATGTATCAATATCGGGAATGCGAAGCTTTCCCGATATTGGCCCCAGCAGCTAACACTATCTAAAGATAGCCACTGTAGTCTATGGGGACTTACCGCATATCAGCCCTCCGCCGGCAATGGGCGCCACTCATGTGCAGTCCGTGGGACCGCGCATGCACAGAAGCCCCGACTGCCCTCCGGAGACATCGCAGGGACGGGCTCTTTTCGGAGCCCGTCTCCCTGCATGTCGCGGATAATACATCCGGCAGATAGGAGGCGGTACTGCATGCCCTGATCGCATTGCAAAATGCGATCATTAATAAATGGGCCCCACAGTGTCTTGTTGTGCATTGGAGGGAGTGCCAGCCCAATGGATCATTCATATATATTTTATTTATTTATTTATTTTAGAAACGAGTGCTGCTGCTTGTTTTCATCCGGTTTTATATCAAATCGGCACCGTTGGACACGTTTGCCACTGAACTAGGGTGCTAGGTGGTGTATATATGTATATATTGCGCATACACGTATGATGCGGTAATGGGGGCCAGAAGGAGACAAGCTGCACACCTTCTCCCCTAGCATAATGCGCCCGCTCCCAATGACACCAGACGCGGGCGGGGGATCAGCTATTGGCATGAAGGTAGTAGGCCGGGATAACGGCAGCTGGTGACGCACACGCAGCATGGACAGTGACCGGGGTACAGGCATACAACGCAGTGTAGTATACTCGGTGATGGTACCTGGAACTTGAGCGTGGCCTCCGCCTTCTCATGCTCCGGGACCCGGTCGGGATGCACCTGCAGGGAGGTCTTGTGGTAGCCGCGACGTATCTCCGGCTCCCCGGCCGTCCTGCGCACTCCCAGCACCGTGTAGAGGTCAGAGCTGCCGAAGTGGCGCTCGCAGCTGTCCAGCAGGCCGGGCATGTTGCGCCTGTGAGCGGGAGAGGGGACAGCAGCGGCCGCTCAGTCACTAATAATAACAATAATCACCGGCTGCGGATGACAGGATTTGGCGGGTTTTCAGCGGTAACGTCGCCATTGGCTGGTAATTATACGTCACATCCGCCTACTGCTCCCTCACACAGCTTCATGTGTAACATAGCACTGAGCTGAGCAAACAGAGTGGACATCGCTCAGTACCTGATAGCAGTGCTATTATTTATGCTGACTGTGATAATAATACGGCAAGCAGAGGTTCTAAGCCAGGGGTTCCCAACCACGGTCCTCAAGGCACACCAACAGTCCAGGTTTTAGGGATAGCCTTACAAGTGACTTAATTAGTACCTCAGTTATTTGGATTTAACCATCTGTGCACAATCATGGATATCACTAAAACCAGAACTGTTAAGGGGGGCATCCACTACACGATTTTAGCAGGCGATTGAATGATAACGTCGTTATCGTTCAATCGTTTAAAAATCGTTTATAAATTGTGCAGTGTTTGGTCGTTAACGATCAACGATGCGCATTACCGCTGGTCGTTTGATCGTCTCATCAGTCGACTGAACATGCAGGTCAATTTCACTTGATCTATTAAAGATAGTTTGCAAATCGTTTAAAGACTGAAAGATAAAATTTCAAGGGGAAATCGTTTAGAGATTGGACAGGGAGTAGATCGTCTAGTGGATGTGCCCCTTTATGGTGTGCCTTAAGGACCGAAGTTGGGAATCACTAAGCTGTCCCAGCAGCCATGTTTATGCCAGCTCAGGCTGCTAGGCCTAGTAGTACTTCCACAGCTGCTGGCGGGCAGTGCCTACCTCGTGGGTTAGAAATAGTACATTTATATTAAACACGTTGAGTTTTTAGGTAAGTGGACCTGATGATTTACTTTTGGAGCTGCTATAATTCTTTTATATTGCATGGTTGAATTATTAGATAAGTGTACTTGAGTTACTACTGGAGCCACTACAATTTTTATGCATATGTGTTTTGTCTTTGGGGGGTGCTCAGCAGGGGTATATCTAGGGATCCAAGCGCACCTGGCAAGGTAATGGACTGGCGCCCCCCAAAATTTCAGGAAGTGTCCCCAGTAGTAGTCCCCCCTATGCAGTATCCCCAGTAGTAGTCCCCTCTATGCAGTGCCACCAGTAGTAGTCCCCTCTATGCAATGCCCCCAGTAGTAGTCCTCTATGCAGTGCCCCCAGTAGTAGTCCACCCTATTCAGTGCCCCCCCCACAAAGTGCCCCCAGTAGCGGCCACCCCCTACACAGTGCCCCCTAGTAGCCACACTCCCCCCTCGGCAACTTACCTGATCCCCGCTCCTGCCGACGTCCACTCCTCCGGGCCTGCTCTCGCTCTGCACTATGGGATGGGAGAGACGTCATGACGTCTCTCCCATCATCTGCTGTGGGGGGAGCCGGAGTGAGCTCCAGCCGACTCCCTCTGTGGACACAGTAGCCAATGAGAGTCCATCTCTCAGCTGTGTGTTTGTAACAGTGTAGGGCAGACCGCTTTCCCTGCGGTCTGCCCTACAGTTGTGGGGCCCGGGGGACTAGCGGGGGTAGTTCAAGCACCTGGGGTAGTCCACCCATTAGCTGCTGGTCAGCCCTGCCACAAAAGGACCAGTTGATACCATGTCAGTGATTCTCCTGTTAACACATGGAAAGGCTGGAGATCACTCTGTCATTCTGATTGAGTTAGAATAACAGTCTGGAAGCTTTAAAAGGAGGATGGAGCTTGAAATAATTGTTCTTTCTCTGTTAACCATGGTTACCTGCAAGGAAATGTGCAGTCATCATTGCTTTGCACAAAAAGGGTTTCACAACCAAGGATATTGCTGCTAGTAAGATTGCACCTAAATCAACCATTTATCGGATCATCAAGAACTTCAAGGTGAGAGGTTCACCTCAGGGACAGACTGATATTCTGCAAAAGGTACAGGGATTGGACTGCTAAGTGGGTAAAGTTATTTTCTCTGATGAATCCACTTTCAGATTGTTTGGGACATCTGGAAAAACGCTTGTCCGGAGAAGGAAAGGTGAGCGCTACCATCAGTCCTGTGTCATGCCAACAGTAAAGCATCCTGAGACAATGTGTGGGGTTGTTTCTCAGCCAAGGGAGTGGGCTCACTCACAATTTTGCCTAAGAGCACAGCCATGAATAAAGAATGGTATCAAAACATCCTCCAAGAGCAACTTCTCCCAACTATCCAAGAACAGTTTGGTGACGTACAATGCCTTTTCCAGCATGATGGAGCACCTTGTCATAAGGAAAAAGTAATAACTAAGTGGTTCCGAGAACAAAACATCGAAATTTTGGGTCCATGGCCAGGAAACTCCCCAGCCCTTAACCCCATTGAGAACTTGTCAATCTTCAAGAGACGTGTGGACAAACAAAAACCCACAAATTCTGACAAACTCCAAGGGGTCAATCCTATTAGGTGCGAATTGCGAGGTGCTGTTTTCACTTCCAATTCGCATAACGAATTCATTTTGCAACTCGCACTGAATCAGTCAGACTGAATTCGCAACTTTCAAGTCGCACCTCCCTGAGGGTGAGAGATAGAAATGATAATCTTTATTTTAAGGTTAAAATACTGTGCTGAACCCCTTGGACACCCCCCTTAATGACAAATTAGGCATTTGGAAGTTTCCAATTAGCTTAATTAGTCCAATAATTACATGTCATTTTTTGGGGGTTAAAAAATTGTCCTCAAATTACCCCAAAATCAACTTTTTTTGATAGTTTAGGAACCCCAAATTTAATTACAATTATTTTTTAGTTGAAAAATAATTGTTAGAATTTTTTTACAATTTTTCAAGGTGCCCTCAAAGTACCCCAAAATCACCCTTTTTCCTATATTTTTTTGCATTTTTAATTTGTTTGAGTATAAATGAAAAAAGTTTTGGTTTTATTTTTTATAATTTTCTTGCATTTACAAAAAAAAATAAAAATCAGCCATTTGACACCATTTAAAAACCTGGGATGTAGTCAGAAAGCAGACGGTCTAAATCCCGACCGCCGGTTTCCCGACTTTTTAATCCCGACAAGGTACTAATGACAGGCGTTACCGATCGAAGGTAAGCAAGGCGTGGACAGCTGCGGGGGGGGGGGGGGGGATTAGGTTAGGGGCTTCCGGGGGGGACATAGGGTTAGGCTAGGGGAAGTTAGGGTTAGGCACCCCCCCGGAGACATAAAGTTAGGCTGCGGGGAAGGGGGGTTTAGCTACTTAGAGGGGGGTTAGGGTTAGGCACTTGGGGGGGAGGTTACAGGGTAGAATAGGGTTAGTTAATACTTACTTTTTGACGTTCGGGATCTTCAACCCTGCCGGGCTTCCACTGTAGGGATTTGGCCGGCGGTAATACCTACTACACCCAAAAACCTACATTACCTTCTTAGTTCCCACAAACAGCCTTCTATACGGTCCTGCTAACGAAATTATCCATTTTGGGGGTTCCAGGATGGTCTCCCCACATTTTCATGCATTTCTTGCAAATCTCATTTGGCAGTCAATTCGTGTCCCTCCGCTGCGAGTAGTGCGAATAGGGATTTTTAATTGGATTGGGGAATTCCCAGGAGCGCGCTTCGCTGCGAAGTGTGCGAGTTTCAAGAAACAAGCTCACTACTTGCAATTTGCACCTAATAGGATTGACCCCCAAGCATTGATTAGGCAAGAATGAGCAGCCATCAGTCAGTATGTGGCCCAGAAGATGATTGACAGTATGCCTGGGCGAATTGCAGAGGTCTTGAAAAAGAAGGGTCAACACTGCAAATATTGACACTCTGTATAAACTTAATGTAATTGTCAATAAAAGCCTTTGACACTTATGAAATGCTTGTAATTTTACTTCAGTATACCATAGTAACACCTGACAAATATGTATAAAAACACTGAAGCAGCAAACTTTGTGAAAACCAATATTTGTGTCATTCTCAAAACTTTTGGCCATGGCTGTACAGGAGTCAACATTGGGAGCTCCACAGCAATTTACAATTACGAACAAGCAGTAACAAAATTAGACTGGGCAATAACAGAGACAAGAGGACCCTTCTCGCAATCTTAACATCAATTGGAGTTTAAAAACATGAGGCTAAGCTGCTTAATTGGATCAGCCAGACTGTATTGGAAAAACACAAATCTTAGGGCCTGATTCACTACAGATGGCAATTCTGCTTATACGCACGTACCGCAGTTGCTCATATCAGCGGTGCTATTTAAATGTTTGCATACACATTGCGAATGTTGCCTGACATAACGCCCACTTCCCCTTACTGACATCCGTATACTAGAGCAACATAGTGAGACAATCGGACCCAGACGCACAGTTAAGGAAGCCCAGACCTCACTCAGTAATTGCCAACTTCTGCGCACACTATGAGACCTCAGGCGGCGTCTGGTATTGCAGTGGATAATTTATGCACGCCCATGCAACGGCGTTGAAATGCACTGGCACACCTACATTCGCACGGCCACCCCCCTGTCACCACCCACAAATGGCACTTCCTGTCAATCACTCTGTCATGCGTCTGCGTACACAGTTCTGACTGCAGCGTCTGGCACGCGCACTGTGATGAATGCGCAGTGCAAATTAATCAACTACGTGCGTATTAGCAACTGCGTTCCTTGCTGAATCAGGCCCTTCATTTGTTACATCAAGAAACTGTATTTTTAATGTCACTGCCCTGGACAATGTAGTTTGCTGATTTAGGGGACTATTTATCATTGCTAATTGTTCTGAAACTTACATGGATAACTGCTATTTCTGCATGATTACCAGAACTTGAGTATGGGGGCATGTATGAAAGCTGTAATGCAGCAGATATCACCGACATGTCTGCATTAAGGACCATACAAAATATCCGCATTGATCCTTTCTATCCAGGGGCGTTTTAAGAGAGGAGGGGGCCTGTGTGCAACCTCCATTTGGGCCCCCTCCTCTCTGTTGGCGCACTGAGCGCAGTAGATTCTGGCTTCATGCAGTCATCACGTAGACTATAACGGGATGCAGGCGCTCGGGATCCTGGTGGTCAGAATCCCGTCACCAGCATCCCCACACGGTAAGGACACATGTCGGTAAGTATCCTAACCCTCCCCTTACCTCCCCATTGCCTAAACATAAACTCCCACAATGTGCCGAAACCTAACCTACCCCCCGCATCCTAAACCTAACCTTCCTAACCCTCCTTCTACTGCCTAATCCCTATACTTACGTTCGGGATGCCGGCGCCAGGATTCTGACAGGTGACAGAATTCTATGCGCCAATATTCTAAGCGCTGGCATCTCGACTGTCGGTGTTATGTTGCATCCCCAGAATAACCTATATACATGATTACAGTTGTAGGCAAATACATTGTGCTGTGTTGCGCGATTACTCTAATCACATGATATTTTTCACTGATAACCGTGTGTTATAAACTTCCCACTAGGAACAGGAGGGAAGACCCCATCAGAGATCTGGTAGGGTTAGGTGAAGAAGTGAGTTTTGACGGTGGGTTTGAAGCAATGGATTTTGGGCAGAGTAAGAAAGAAAAAGGAAGAGCATTCCATATTTTAGGGGCAGCACAGGATGAGTCTTGGAGGTGGGAGTGAGAGGTGGTAATCTGGGGATGAGAGGTGGCAGTCACTGGCTAACTGGAGAGGGTGTGAAGGGAAATAAAGTTGGAGGTGTAGGAGAGAGAGAACAGTGTAAGAGCTTTGAAGTTGTGAAGTTTAAACTGGATGTTGTAGGAGACAGTGAGCCTGTGGAGGGATTAACAGGAGAGGTAAAAACAGATCAGCATGAAAGAAAGTTTAGCAGCAGTATTAATAAGGAGTGGTTGAAGAAAATATAGGCAGTTGAGGGGAGACCAGTGAGAAGGTTGCAATGTCAAGAAGAGAGATTATGAGGGAATGGACAATTGTTTTGGTAGCATTGAGGGAAAGGAAAGGACAGGACAACTTCTCGAGATGTTCCAGAAATTGAACCAACAAGAGTGGGTAAGTGACTGAATTTGGGGAGTGAATATAATCAAGGCTGAAGCTCAGGCAGTGGACTTAATGAACTGAGGAAATGGTGCTGATACTGCCTGTGAGGGAGAGGTGGAGACACAAGAAGGATGGAACACGGCCTGATTCAGAGCCGGAAGCTCTGACAAGAGCGCTCGCTCTGAATCAAGGCCGTCCTACCTATTATTGGAGCGGCCTCCCACAGCTTATGCGAGCGGCCAAAAAGATGGTCAAGACCATCGCGACCATCGGGCTTGCGACGAGACCCTGCAGTAGGGTCTCGCCGCCGCAAGCCCAGGAGTGCTTTTGACACTATCAGAGCCAAAAGCACTCCCACTGACATCACTAGTGATGTCAGTGGGGCCGGCCCCAGACGGTAGGCGTTCCCATGGGAACGCCTCCGTCTGGGCAGCAACGCCTCCGGCACGCCCACCAAAGGGGGCGTGCTGTCACTCACCATCGACAGCACGCCCCCTTTGGTCTCGCGCATGCGCACGACTGAGCTCCCTCCGTCGTGCGCATGCGCACTAGGGCACCATCGACCCGCTTGCGCTCGCGAGCTGGTCTGAATCAGGCCCACAGGCCCTGATTCAGAGACGGTCACTCTGACAGAGCGCTCGCTCTGAACCAGAGACAGTCTTTTTTTTTATTTAGAACGGCCTCCTGACCGCTCGCATAGCTGTGGGTGACCACCCACAGCTATAGCGAGCGGCCAGGAAAATGGTCGCGATGGTCAAGACCATCGCGACCATTGGGCTTGCGACGAGACCCTTGTGGTAGGGTCTCGTTGCCGCAAGCCCCAGAGAGCTTTCGGCTCAAACAGAAAATAGCCTAGAATATCAATGTTGCCCTGCTAGCACTATATTAGTAAATGTTAATACGTAAATTATACAGCCAAAAGGCATACAATTGTTGCTCTACATGGAGAATACAGCAGACCTCAAGGACGAAACAATAAAAGAAAAATAAGATCGCTGTGAATAATAATTTGGTATTTTCCTTCTCGGTTGGGTACGGGATGCCGGTGCTTGGGGTCCCAGTGGTCAAAGGGCCTGATTCAGAGCCGGACGCTCTGACAGCGCTCGCTCTGAATGAGGGCTGGCCTTCTGTTTTTTTAGAGCGGCCTCCCGGCCGCTCGCATAGCTGTGGGTGACCACCCCCAGCTATAGCGAGCGGCCAGGAAGATGGTGGCGATGGTCAAGACCATCGCGACTATCGGGCTTGCGACGAGACCCTTGTGGTAGGGTCTCGTTGCCGCAAGCCCTAGAGTGCGTTAGGCTCTAACAGAGCCCCTTTGGTGCTTGCATGTCACTATCCGGGTCTCGCGCATGCGCACAACAGAGCCGGCTCCGTCGTGCGCATGCGCTCTGGGCCACCATCGACCCTGTTGTGAGCGCTCAGCGCTTGCGACCGGGTCTGAATCAGGCCCACAATGAGCTCAGTCTTTGGACATATTAAGCTTGAGAACGTATTGAGACATCCAAGAGGAGATAGTGGATAGACAGGATGAGATGAGCAAGATGAGGGAAGGGGAGAGGTCAAGAGAGGACAGGCATATCTGGGTGTCACCAGCATAAAGACAGAAAGAGCTGGGAGTATCACCAGTGGAAGATATGTAGAGTGAATAGAGTATGGAGCCTAGGACTGAGCTTTTTTTTCTTTTTTTTAAATATCTTTTTATTGAACAGCAATAAAACAATTATACATTGCACAATCCAAGAATTAAGTAAAATAAAATTATCTGATAAGCGACTAGTCTGTTTCTTGGAACAAACAATATACAAACTACTATTAATCTTTTCAAACTTTTTTAGAAAGTAGTACAAATATAGATTGAAATTATGTCAAAGTACAAAGAAACAAAGTACTTGAATATAATATAATATAGAAAATTACAAAATTACAAATACTGTATAAAAAATCGATATAGTACACCGTATAGAAATGCAAGTAAATATACAATTGGTGTCACTCAAACTATACAACTTATAGAGCCAGTATAAGCAGCGATTGAATTTTGAGTTACCAAATTATCACATCAGCTTCGGTATATCAGTCAATCGTTACATCAATATAATCTACATCAATGTAGGAATATATTAGAAAAAGGGGGAGAGTTAGAATAAAGTAATAAAAGAAACAGAAGAAAGGTGAAATATGAAATAGAGGGGAAATCACTAACAAAAGGTGAGAGATACCTTGTCTAGGGGGATTCACAGAGAGAGACACATAAATAGCAACAATAGGGATCATTTTAAGTGATACTTCTCAGTATAAACCATTCCGTGTGATCAAAGACTTTCCATGTTATTCTGAGTCTGGACCGGTAAACATTGTATGTATGGTTCCCACTTTTTGGAAAAAATCCGCACCCCTCTTTCGATGTTAAAGATAGCCATACGTCTCTCCGCATCAATAACCTCCAGCAGCGCAGTTTTCCATTCCGTTAGTGTAGGTGCTGATTTCAAGATCCAATAATTAAGGATAAGTTGTTTAGCTACTGTAACCATGACTCTCAGAGCAGGTTTCCATGAGTCCAAGGAGGACTCAGTCTCCCATATTGAAAATTCTGCGAAAATAAGAGCTGCCGCATTTTTGGATAATTTAAGATGTATCGTATTGTTTAGATAGTACAAAATTTTATTCCAAAATCTATGGATCTTTCTGCAGTACCAGAGGTTATGCGAGAGAGAGGCATTAGAGCAGTCACATTTCACACAATTTCCCTCCTCCAGTGGCACAAAATGTCTCAGTTGGGCCGGAGACATATATGTACGATTTAAAATTCTAAGATGAATTTCTTGAAGTCTCGCTGACTTAAGGCAGGGTAAAACACAATCCAGATTCACAATAAATGGCTCCAAGTCACACAATTCGGGTATCTCTGTGTGCCAAGCCTCCGCAACTGCTGCCCAAGCATGTATAGGAATTTCAATCAGGTATTTATATAAATGAGCTATTCTGAATTTGGTTGAGCGACATAAAAGTAGAATGCGACCCATTGTGTCTGTGTTAACTGAGATCCATAAAGGATTATCTAAGGATTGAATGAAATGACGTACTTGTAGGAACATAAAAAATTGTGTACGAGGGATGTCATATTTATCCTGTAATTGTACAAAGGAGAACAAATTGCCACCCGGATCAAATACATCTTTGATGGACATGATTCCTTTTTGATTCCACATTTTAAAAAGAGGAATGTCAAGTGAAGGGGGAAAACATGGGTTACCCCATAAGGGGATGTACGGGGACGAAAAAGGATTTTTCCCCAGATGTGTATTAACCTTCAGCCACGTAGTGTAAGTGTCCCAGAATAAAATATTAGAGCGAAATATCTTAGGAATGTGTATTTTGGGGGGGTGTAACAAGGCTGCTGGGGCATATGGGTGAAATAACGCTTCCTCCAAGTCAGGATTAGTATAGTGGTCGGTATGTAATAGCCAGTCAGTTATATATCGGAATATTGCAGCCTTTGCAAAGGCAGAGATGCTTGGGACGCTCAGCCCTCCATTTTTTTTCAGTAAATAAGCTCGGGAACGCGGCATTCTGGGTTTCTTGTACTGCCAAATAAATTTAAAGAAGATCTGCGTAAACTTCAGTACATCCGCCTTTGTTAAAGTAATGGGTAAAGTTTGTAAAAGATAGGCTAGTTTCGGGAACACCACACTCTTTATTACAGTTACTCGTCCGAGTAGAGAGAGTTTAAGATCTTTCCAATTCTGGAGTTGGGAGTTTAATCTATTTAGCAATGGAGAGAAATTAAAAGCATATAGAGAGGATAATTGGGCTGGTATAAATATACCTAAATATTTTAATTTATGTGTTGCAATTGTGAAAAGAGAGGCTATGTGGGGATATGTGGCTAAAAATGTAGCTGCATCAATAGGGAGCAATTCAGATTTACTCACATTGATGCGATAACCTGCAAATGATCCAAATGTGTTAATTAGATCCAGAAGTGTAGGGATGGATCGTAGGGGATCAGATATAAAAAGCATCATATCGTCTGCAAATAAAGACAATTTACATGTTTGGTTTCTGATAGTAATACCCTTTACCTCCGTTTCCTGTCTTATTGCTATCGCCAATGGCTCTAGCGCAATTGCAAACAAAAGTGGAGAGAGCGGGCAACCCTGTCTCGTCCCTGTGTACAAAATACAGGTGACAAATATCTATTAGTGAGAATCTGAGTAAGGGGAGAAGTATATAAGGATCGTATGATCTCAACAAAAAGGGTGGGCATGCCGAACCGATGCAGAGACTCAAACAGGTGATCCCAGGTTACCAGATCAAACGCTTTTTCTGTGTCTAAAGACAGCAAGAACTTGGGATCACCCGTCTCGCCCATATGCAGAGACTGCAGCACCGTAAGGACCTTCCTAATGTTTGTGACAGAGTTTCTGCCACAAATAAACCCGGTTTGGTCCGAGTGTATGATGGACGGGAGAATCGACTTCAACCGCTCTGCTAAAATTTTTGTCAATAATTTATAGTCTACGTTAAGTAGAGAAATTGGTCTGTATGACGAAGGCATAAGGGGGTCTCTACCCGACTTCGGCAGAACTTTTATAATGGCCGAATTAAAATAGTGAGGGATTATTTTACTATCCATTATGGAATTAAATACATTGGTTAAAGTCTCTGTGATTTGGGGACGTAATATTTTGAAAAACTCCCCACTCAGACCATCTGGGCCTGGGGCTTTAAACGTCTTGAGAGATCTAACAGCTTGGTCTACCTCTTCATGTGTAATTTTGCCAATCAATATATCAGCCTGTACAGATGAAATCTGTGGCAGAGTATGTGAATCCCAAAAAGCCTCTTTTTTAGTGATATCTATTGGGTCTTGGGAGTAGAGGTTTTGGTAGTAACGGAAAAAGATATTCGCAATATCTTTGCCATTGAATTGTATGACAGAGCTTTCATCTTTGAGCGCTGCAATATTATTATGTGGCTTGGTTCCTCTCAGCATGTTTGATAGGAGTCGGCTAGGTTTATTGCCGTATCTAAAGAAATGTAATTTACCTGAATATACATATTTATCATCCATTTGAGTGAGGACTTGGTCAAAGTGTAACTTGCACTCACCATATGCGGCTCTAGTCACCGGTGAGGGTGAAGCTCTTAGAGCTTGAAATGCAGATGTTAAGGCCGTCTGTGCAGATCTATAAGTGGCGTCCTGTTCAGCCTTATATTTTGTCATAAAGGAGATAATTTCCCCCCTTATCACCGCCTTAGCAGTTTGCCAATATAAACCTGGGTTATCTTTATGTATTTGGTTGTTCATTTCGTAACTGGCCCAAGCGGACTCTAGCATCGACTTAAATTTAAGAAATGAGGCTAATTTTGCCGGAAATCGCCACTGGGAGTGGGAACCCAAAAGGAATTTCCCCTGTACATCCACCCACACCGGTGCATGATCCGAAATAGCTATAGTTTCAATCGATGTATCAATAATCATTGGGGATATTGAGTTAGATAAGTAAAAATAATCAAGCCTAGAAAAGGCGTTATGAGTGGCTGAATAGTACGTGTATTCCAGATCAGTGGGGTATCTCATTCTCCACACATCTAATAAATTCAATTCTTTGGCCATATAATTTAAACCTATTTTTGGTTGTTTGGGGGAGAAATGAGATAGAGTTTTCCTATCCAAGGTTGGGGAAGCGACCAGATTAAAATCACTCCCTAAAATAATCTTAGAATCTGCAAAAGAATATAATTTGTTAATCAATCCTAGGAAAAAAGATTTATCATATATATTGGGACCATAAACATTACATAAACAATATCTAGTGCCGTCTAGCGTAACATCCATAAGAATGTATCGGCCCCCTTGATCTACATCAGAAGAATGAATATCAAACTGAATACCCTTGCGTATTAGGATTACAACTCCACGTGATTTCGAACCATATGATGATGACGCCAATACCTGGTGGTGTAGTGTGTTTAGCTTGGCGTGTTCTGTGGGAGTTAAATGAGTCTCCTGCAAATAAGTGATATCGGATTTAAGCTTATTAAGATATGTCAGTATGCGCTTTCTTTTCACTGGTGAGTGAATCCCCCTGACGTTCCAGGTGCAAAACCTAAGGTGGGAAGGCATCGCAGGATGCGGAAATTAGATAATGCAAATAGTAAAAAAGTGTAGTATAAATGTTAATGTACTCCCCATAATACCGGTTGGAACTAAGCAGGTTCATGATAATATGAATGTCGGCCCTAGTGTGAATCATAAATAAGCTATAAAGGTCATGAGCTTCGTGATTCATACAATGTAAAAAAACAAATAGACAGATAGACATAGACGTAAAAAGAAAATAAAAATAAACACATATGTGCAAAGATTGCAAGTCAAATGCAAACATATAACCAAAACTATGGTCACTGATCTCAGCCTATTGAAAAAAAAAAAAAACAGTAATATTAATAATAACTGTAAAGCAACATCACAAATATATATATAAGTATAATCCTAAATCGGACTATAAACATATTTTGAAGAGTAAGGTAAAACGTGATAAAAGCATCAAAATAGGTATGGGACACCTTCCCTGAATCAGTCAGTATGATCCATCGTGGAGGGATCTGAGGACTCTTTTTTTCTTCGTTAAGGAAAGCTTGGGCGTCAGCAGCCTCTGTGAAATCTTTAGGGCCTTGGGATGAGAAAATGCGAAGTCTAGCTGGGAAAAGGAGAGCGAAGCGAGTCCCTGATTGGATGAGCTGAGAACAGACAGGGGACATATTTCTGCGTGCTCTGGCAACCTCCGCGGAGTAGTCTTGGAACAAGAGGATACGTTGGCCATCCCACTGAAGAGGGCCCTTCTGTCGAGCAGTTGACCATATAAGATCCTTGTGACGAAAATTTAAGCACTTGAAGATAACAGCTCTAGGGCGTGTGGTGTTAAAATCTCGAAAGGGACCTAATCTATGTGCTCGTTCTATCTCAAAATTTTTCAGTTCAGCCGAGATGCCGAGTAGCTCAGGGAGATCGGTTTGAAGAAATTTAGTGAGATCAGTGCCTTTAATCGTTTCCTTAAGACCCAGAAGTCGCAGGTTGTTGCGTCTGGACCTATTTTCCAGATCGTCTACCTTGGATAGTAATTGTTGTTGAGTGGTCGACATGATAGCAACTTGTTGTTTTATTTCCGAAAGATCATGAAAGTTGACTCCGATCCTATTTTCATTCTCATGCACTTGTTGTGAGATAGAAGACATTTGTGTCTTAATATTCGCCAGTGCTCCCATGAATTTATCCGCTTGATTTTGCAGTAGTGGTTCCACTGTTTCTTTAATGGCTCTAACTATCTCTGCATATGAGAGAGGAGCAGGAACCGGGCCTATTGTGTTATGGGTAGTAGCGGATTCAGAACTATGTGTATGTGGCATGTTTTCCACAGAGTCTGTAGGTTGATCTGTACGTTTGTTACTACCCCTGGCTCGATTTGCCTTGGGGGTGGGTTGCGGAGCCATGAATTTATCCATGTAGAGATTGGACCTAATTTTCACCAGGTTATGATAATACTAAGGAGTATGTTGCTTAGAAATGGCTGTGATCACAGACAGGAAATCCTTTACATTTCAAATGATTGTGAAGTAACTTCAGGACTGAGCTTTGATGTTCTTCTATAGGGGGGTGCAGGAGAAGGAGGAGGGATGGTGCAGTTGTGACAGAGAAAGATCAGAAATATAGGAAGATAACCAAGAGACGACCCAGTAACTAATGGTGCATACACACGGTCAGATTTGATGAGCGATTGAACGATATTTACAATGATTTGAACGATTTCATGAACGATTTCTGACAGTATTAAAATTAATGAAATCGTCAAAATCTGACTGCAAACACAGTCGATGTCAGAGATCGTTATCTGACACACGGGAACGCACATCGTTCATCGATGCATGCCCTACATGTCAAAGATATGAATGATTTTTACAATCGTTATTGTTGATATCTGAAACAAAATCTGACCGTGTGTATGCAGCATAAGACCGAATAAGTAAAGAGAGTGGAAAAGAAGTGTATTGTCAACTGTGTCAAAGGTTTTGTAGAGGTCAAGAAGGATGAGGACAGAGAAGTGACCCATGACTTTAGCAGAGAGGAAATCATTGGTGACTAGAATCAGGGTGGTTGAATAGAGTGGAGGAGACAAAAGTGGAAGTGGAGGGGGACTAGGAAGGAGCTGGCTAAGAGAAAAGTGGAGGGGCAAGTGTAAACCTCTCAAGAGTTTAGTGGCAAAGGGAAGGAAAGAGATTAGAAGGATGTTTCGTAGAGAGGTGAGATCGAGAGAGGGTTTTTGAGGATGGGGACATGAGGGTATGTTTAACGGAGGAGAGGAAAATGCCAGAGGAGAGGGAATGGTTGTAAACTTGGGCGAGCTGTAGGCAGTCGGAAGTGGGAGGAATTTGGATTAAGAGAGCAGGTAGAGGGGGGACAAGCAGGGGGAAGAGACTGCATTTCCTACTTAGGAAGGAGCACAAGGAAGGGAGGTTGGAAGGAAAGAAAGGGGAGTGGGGTCCTGGCAGGAGATTTCCTGCCTGATGGATTCTATTTTGGATGTGAGGAGGTAGATAGAGGAGGTGTAGTGAGACAGATAAGGGAGTTGAAGGTGGAAAAAAGCCACCAGAGATTGAAAGATTAGGAGGAAATTATGGCTTTCAAGAGGAACTGTTTAGCTAGGGTGAGGGCAGAACTATAAGAAGAAGTGAAGAAAGTCAGCAAAATATCGCTAAGTCCTTCACAGACACCCAGCAGTGGAAGAATCTGGTCAGTTTGCAGTACAAGAGTTGGGGTTCAGTCTCCCAGAGGCAGAGGTGGATGAGTGAAGGTTGGATGCAATATATTGGTTGTACAGGGTAACAGCCTGGTTTGGTCAGGCCAGGTAAGTGATAAAAGAGAGGGGGAACTCAAGGATGAGAATATTTCTAGTGTTTGTGTACAATAAAAGTACTTTTGAACTTTGGTATTGTTGAATGACTTTAGAATGCCTATGGGCACCTAAGGCAGCTCCAGGTGGCCAGTCAACAGTGAGTGGGGCAAGTGTGACACAACTACATACAGCAGCAGTATTAGTTGTATGTAATTATTTCCCAGCAATTAAGGTGATTGTGAGTAACCCCAAATAAAGATTAGCTGTTCCTGCTGCTGTTCCGCAAGATGGTGTCGTATTTGAAATACTGCCGGGGCTGTTTCTCCCTGGTTGCAGGAGCAAATCCGCACTACTTCCACCTGGGCCCCCCTCTCTCTCCGGGCCCGGGACAACAGTCCTGGTGGTCCCCCAGATAGCACCCTGGTTAGAGGTGGACACAGCCATAGATATGCCTGTCAGGCGGCTTATCCGGATCAGACGTCATATCGTCTAGTGTGTACCCGACTTTAGAGCATTTTTGTATGTAAAGCTGGGTACACACTTTGACAATGGATCGTGTAAACACCAATCCATGTGTCTGGGCTGACATCACTACTGTGTGGGTATTTAAATTTGCACGCCCAGTTGAGATGTCAGTGTCGGCGGTCCTCTGCAGCAAGTGTACAGACAGCCGGCGGGTCGCTCATACACACAGCCAGAAATCGGCATTGGCTGAGCTGCAGGGCCGACCTGATATGTCTGTGAACGATGTCGTTCAGAGAATATCTCAGGTGTACACACCCACCGATGCACTCGCAATATATCTTTTGTTGGTAAAACGAGCAACATATCGCCATGTATATCGAGCATTATACTATTGTAGAACTACAAGTAGTAGTGGCTGTTAGAGCATGCTGATATTTGGAGAACAAGAAGTGCCAGCACTCTACATAAAAAAACTGAAATTATGTTTTTATTTAAATAATTACTCCCCCATATCCTTCTTTAACCAATGTATTATTCACCTAACTACATAGATGGGATCCTCTTTTATCTTCAGGGGTGGGATGAATCAAGCATCGTACTTTGGATGCCACTGATCGCATGCATTGTGGCGTTTAGTAACGCCGTATGCATGCACATTTAAGCAAAGGACAGCTTTTCCGATAAGAGCTGTCCTTTGCAGTGTAGGGAGCCCTGAGGGATACTAATGGATTCCTTGCGCGGAAGTCTCCAATAAGAAGCCTATAGGCAACGCCATCTATAGATGACATTGCCTATCGGGAACAAGCCTCGGAAAACTTGGCATATACGTCTTTTAATACAATGGGATGAAATAAAATGACATTGAATATATGGTGACTTATTTCGTGTGGAGTCGCTGAGAGGCCTGTCATTAATAAATGCATAGGAGCTTAAGTGTGATTGGTCAAAGTGTAAGCCTCTCTGATGGATTAGTAAGGTTAGACCCCACATGGGATATCACCGCAATAAGCTATATTGTTATACTTTTTTTTATGAATGTAGTTCATTGCAGTTAGACTCCTGCGACTATCCAATTTCTTGGTCTGGCCAAGGCTGTATACAATGTTGCTTGGAACATTTTTTTTTTTTTTTTTTAACAGTACAGTAAAACACCATTCACCATCAATTTGAATAGTATTTACAGTATATTGTTGCATCATTACATGACTAAAGTGTATATTTGTGCTTTTATGTGCTGGCTTTGAATCACGCGTATCATAAAATATGTGCAATTCAAAATATATATAATTTTTTTTTTGCTGAACCAATATTATGCCTGTATTTTGGATGCAAATGTGTCAAACTTTAAATAAAACATTTTGTGTGTGTGGGGGGTATATATTAGAAAACTAATTTGCATTGTTCTACTGCACAATAATGCATTTTGTATGTGGTCATGCCTAAATCTGTTGTTTTATTTATTTTTCAATTTCTGTCACAGCCAACACATACAAATAAGCTTTCCATGCTGAGGCAATTGCATTAACATACTACCGTATATGAACAAAATGATCCCTGCAGTGGAGGCTGAGACTGTACATTACTTGTCACAGTGATACTAGCCTGCCTCTATTTTCCCACTTGCTTTCCAAATGCAATATATTGTGCTTAATTAGTTGGCAAAAAAAAATCCTTAACAACACTTAAGGCATTTATCACATAGATGGGAAAAGCAGAAGCAGATTATTAGGTCACAGAGCAAGGCTAACAGGTTGCATACGCTGCTGTCATTGGCTGACAGTAGCAAGGAGGTGTGACGTCATCACCCAGCGCCAGGGGAGAGCGCCGCCTACCAGTTTCTATTTGCAGTGATTCCGCAATGGAATCAAACCGGGACGAGGCGGAGCGCTGTATAGGCATTGCCGTGAGCGCCATCAAAAGCCAGAACCCGGACAAGGCCCTACGCTTCCTGGAGAAGGCTCAGAAGTTGTTCCCCACGGATCGAGCTCGAGGTAAGGGCTATGGACGGTAACCGGAGGATCGGCAGGTGGGGGCGGGGAGCTGGCTCTGGGGAAGCTGTTGCGTCACATCTGGCGGCTGCGCATGCGTCTAGAGGATAAGATTCGAAAAGGCTTCTGGGAGATGTCGTTTTCCTGGATAACGGAAAGCTGTGTAAATATTAGGTGTAGCAGGGGTGCGGCAGGTTAGCGGTCTGTGTGTTACCAGAATACAAAACCAGACACCCTTCATGCAGTATTCCAACCCCTCCCCTGTAGTTATATGACATACATATTGATCCGAGATGGGAGCGGACTGCATCTCCCACAGTGCACCGCGGCCAAGCAGTACAGTCAGCCTAAAGCAGCAGTGGCCCGCAAATGACCAGCCTATGATTGTGTGTAACAGGCCCAGGCAGTGTGCTATGTGATATTGTTACCTATAACTAGTCCTTGTTTAGGATGGCTTCATCCACCACAAGGACCTGCAACGTTGTGGCAACCATTGTTGGCTAACATGGATAAATAACCTATTGTAGTATAAAATGCAGACCCTCCAACATGACCCCTTCCATCAGGTACAAAATGCTCTGCTCCTGGTCTTCCCTCTTAATTTATGATTGCACCCACCTGTGTTTAAACACTTTTTCTCATCAATGAACTAGTTAAACAAAGGTGACTACAATCATAAATTAGGTTGGAAGTCCAAAACTAGAGCATTTTGTACCTGCTGGAAGGGGTCACGTTGGAGGGTTTGAAAACGGTGCTTTAATTCACGTTGGGTCACTGGCAGCAAGTATGCTGATTGCTTTGAGAGGCCTTACGTAATTTACACTAATTGTAAGTCACCATAACAAGTAGAATCTTGTGAAATGTTTCTGTCTGCCAGCTGGGACCCTAGCTGTTTGCTGTAATTCGTGGCTCAGTGGAAAAGGGTCCCTTAAAAATAACCCAGGTCAAGTGACCCGTAGATCCAACCCAGGATCGGAACCAGAATGGACGCTGATAATGGTGCAGTGTAAACCGTGGCGTGACCTGGGTTATCCAAACTGGGTCATGCCTAAAATGAGCTGATTGGTGGTTGTGGAGCAGTCACCTCCCACTTTTTATGACCTCACAAGTTTAGCAGGGCAGATCCGGTTTCAGCGTGAATGAGGCTGACCTGGGAAAAACCAAGATCGGAGGTGCAGTGTAAACGGGATCTGACCTGGGTTTTTGGTGGAAAATGGGTATAAGCTAGTTTTTTTGTCTCATTCAGGTGGAGCCTTGAACTCTTAGCACTTTTCGAGCAAGAACTGTGATGGAAGTCATAGCGCTTAAATTGCTCAATGTTGACATATGGAAGGCAATGGATAACGCTCTCCTGTCATACTGAGATGTTGATGTGATGGGATGAGTGTACCCTATTCAGTGGTTCAGGGTAGAACAATATGAGTGCTAGTTTAGTATCTGAAAAAGCGCTGTTTACAGTGCACATGTGACTGTAACCAGGGTCTGATGTATGGAGTCGCACAATCTATATTACTGTCAAGTGTGCTATCATTTTGTTTGATAAGTGACATGCTATGTATATATAGTATAGCAGTGACTATATCATAGCCTCTTAGCTCTGTTTACTTGTGATCTGTGTGATTGTTTAGTTCAGTATATGGGGTATTTATCAAAGCTAGGAGAGAGATAAAATTGTGAAAAATAAATGACCAGCCAATCAGCTCATAACTATCATTTTATAAACACAGCCTGCAAGATGTAAATTGGAAGTTGATTGGTTAGTATTTCATCTCTCACAATTTTATCTCTCTCCCAGCTTTGATAAATACCCCCCTATATACACACACACTAATAAACCCAGTGGTGGGTCAATATATTTAACAGTATTCTATAAAGTCTGACACCAAGTGGATAATCTGGTTGTGCAATGGTGAGACATTAAAAGTACAAGAGGGTTTTTTTTTTTCTATTGTGTAAATATTGAAAAGAAAATGCGGAACTATTAGCAATTTGTTTAATAGGAGCAAATAACTTGTCACAGTGTCCCCACGACGTTTAGATAGCTTTACCCTGACAATCAACAAACAGGGCTTCATATACCTTTCAGCAGCTTTGTAGATCTAAGTGCTATAACTCATACAGAGTGCATCATAACCTTAGTAAGTGCAGCTATTAGCTAGATATTATAAGAAGGAAAATAACATGTCCAGCAGTTAAAACTAAAGGGTCCCATACACTAGCAACGGATCGCTGGCATTCTGCAACTCTGGATCGGTGAAATCCAACAAGTTGGATTTTACTGATTTGTCGATCACCCACAAAATATGATCGTGATTTGCAAATCGGTGAAATTTAACATTGAGAATTTCACCGATCCTCCGTTGGATCGCGGAACATCAATGGATCGGACAATACGTCGCCTGGTGTATGGGGGCCTTAACTCTATTCCAATATAATTATTCAACTCTCTATTATAATAGTAAAAGTATTGTGCTAAACTGTAAGGGTTACGTTGAAGTATATTCCATGTTTGCGATTTTATACTTTTCACTTTCATGTAGCCTTTCTCCTGCCTCGTTAGGCATATCCTAGCTTTTCGGTTTTGTTAGCATAAGGTGTCAAATGTACATCCCGGTGATTGATTTTATCAGTGATCATATCTAAGCAACATATTAAGAAAACTGTAAGTATATATAATCCTACGATAACACATCAAAAATCGCAATACTGTTTAATATTTGAAAATGTAATCTACCAAACCATGCCATTACATTCCAAGAATCATTTTGATGTAACGATCCATATTCTTTTATAATTAGTTTTGCGTCACAAAATATTTCAGGGATAAGCACTTAAGGGCCGAATTCAATTAGACGCGAAAATCCGTAATCGTCGAAAAAGTTTCACCTATTGCCGCTTTTCGCCTGTTACTGGCTTACCTCCATATTCAATTCCAGGACGTTTTTCGCCTACGCGGAAACTCAATGCACTGTAACAGGCGGAAAAGTTTCTCCAATGAATGGCAGGCGGAAAAAAGTGCAAAATCTCTAGTTTGGGGTGCAAATGTGGGGAATTGATTTAGAACCCTTTGGACACCCCCCAAAGGACAAATCAGCCAAAAAATTACCTCAGAACACCCAAAAAAAGACATGTCATTTTTGGGGCGAAAATGAAAAAAGTGGGGGGACAAGGATAAACACTAACGAAATAGGTTTCTTGGGGGACTGTATGGATGGGGCAGGTGTTTTTAGGGTTGCAGTTGGATTTTTCACTTTTTTTTTTAAAGTGCACTTTAGAGACTCAAAAATATGCTAGGACCCATTTTCAAGTACCCCAAATTTGACTGCACTATTTATTTTCACCCAAAAATACTGTATTCTATCATTCTACACCACTTTTACAAATATGCTCCAAGAAAGCTTTTAACACAAATTAAGGATACAAAGTACTTTATTAGGGCTAATAGTACACATCTGTAATGATTTGCAGTGTCAGTGCATCTTATTTTGGGGTACAGACTGATTCCCCCAATGTATTCAGTACTTTCCGCCTGTTATGCATTCGCTTATTTGCGTTTTCGCATGTTCTGCAATTGATTAGGGCGAAATGCGGGGACGCACAAATTCGCGTCCCAAACAGGCAAAGGTGTCTCCGGTTTTCACGACTGAAGCAGGGTGTTTTAGTCGCAAGAATCGGCATTCTCCAACTAAATTGCCAGCCTCGAGGCTGTTGGCGCGCCGTGCTAGGCCGGCAAACAGCCTCGCTGCCGACAATTTAGCTGGATTTATCCTCGCACACTCAAGAGAGTGCGAGGAGAAATCATTAGTCGGACTAAACAGCGCGGTTAATTGAATAGCTCCAGGAGCTCCCTCCCGACGCTATTCAATTCATGCTGCATTGAATCTCCCCATTAGTTTGGTTAAAGTATTTCGCATACTGAATCAGTGGCTATTTTGAACATAAGTGATTTCTAATGAGATTACTAAATAAGATGCGTGCTTGTCCTCATCACATCTCCTGACTCGTGGCGTTAGGATAGGGACATTACACTGTTCCCAAACAAAATGTACCTTTTGCATAAAACACACAGCCTACCGATTTACTAGCATATTTCAAAAGGGTAGACATCTCTGCAAAAGATAAAGTACCAGGGTTCAAATTGGCACACGCATTCTTGGTGTTGGAGCCTTGACTGGGTGAAGAGCTGCATTGTTATTGCAATGACTGCAGGGACTGCATTGTTATTGGTATTTGACTGCTCTGTGCATGGTCAGTAACTCTCGGTCCAGTCAGCCCTATGTACAGGGGAGATTTTCATGGAATGCACTTTGATGTGACATTGCTGGTCAGGTCCAATTCCTAGCGTCTCATGGCCATGTAAATGGATCAGACAATCAATTTGAGTTCCTTACAATATTCCAGGATACAGTTCATTCAGTTGAGAGATAAAGATACTGGTAGAGATTATGGTAATATCATAGGTTGTATCAAGGCCTCGCTCTGTGATTCCTTGTGTGCTCAGTAGAGCAATGGTAATGCTACCTGGTTTCTTTACATATCTGGCAACTTTTATATTTTTTTTTAAATACAATTTACTATTTCTTCTAAGCTTAAAGTAATATAGGCCATGCAATTTATGTGTGATTTAGAGGTTTACAAACTTTGACTCGTTATATGCGAGTTTCCTCACACATTGTCAATTATAGTCCTGTGATTGGCATCACGTCTGGAATAAGATTTAACATCCCTCATTTTTGATTGCAATGAACTGATTGCAGGACTAATAATTAAATTGTTCCTGCCACATCAAAACATTGGGGTCGATTAATTTACCCCTGAAGAGTGTGATTTGACCTTGCAACAGCGTTTCCACGCCATTGCCAGAAACGCGACTCGTGCCCCTCACGGCCCGGAATCATACCAGACTCCCACATTTGTACTTGCAGCCCTATGGGGGCTGCAAATAAAAATCCTCAAGTCCAGTGTTACTGTAAGTTCGGCATAAAACCGCACTTATCCGCAGGTAATTGAATTGACCCCAATGTGTGTGTCAGCTCTTACTTAATTGAAGTCCCCTCTGTGTGTTAATTGTCCAGTGAAATGTGCATTTATTAGTGTAATATCAGCTTTTGCACTCAGCTAAGCTTCAACCCATCCTGCATATATAGAAACTATTAGCAAAACACATTCCCATACAGACATCTTTTTACCAACCCTCAGAAATCCTTTTAAATTGGGTCTAGAAAGATGGTAAGAGGCCATTCACCAAGGCTGCAACTAACGATTGTGGGTCCTGTATTCCTGAAAGTCTAAAGATCTGCCTCAGTCTCTCACAGTATTCTGCTACTGACTGTCATGTTTACATGCATATACTGTATGTTAGATCCAGTAGTCATAGCAGAAAATGTTAGTTTTACGAAGACCTAAAATCTTCCTGTGTCTGCCTTGGGCCAATTAGTCTCAGCAGTGCATGCTGCTGTCAGCAGGTTGGTACTTTGAAGGAATGATCTGACTTCTGGGGCACGAAATATTATGACTACGTATGAAGATAATAAAACATTTATTCTTGTACCAAGCTGGGGAAGTAATGGATGAAATTAGCAACATTGTGTGTAGCATAAAAAAATTGTTGTGCAGTTATGACCAGGGAAGCTGTCTTCTGTGTTTGTGGAGTAACAATGTTATACTGGATGAAGTGACTTTTTTTGCCACAGAGTGAAGAGCGTGGTGGAAACAGGTCTAGAAGATCCTCTATAGATGGATCAGTATTTCTCTTTGGTGTCTGTTCTGCTAAAACTGGGCATATGGATATAAAACAAGATGTTGTTTGTTCCACCCTTTATAAATGCTGTCTAAGCTTCTTACTTAAACTTACTAGGGCTCATTTCAATTGCGGGTGATACCCACGTTGCGCCGTTGGCACTCCAAGAAGCCCTGTAATCAGATATTTGTTTGCAGCCCCCTAGAGCTGTATATTAAAATGTGACGTTGGGGTTACCATAAGGGTGGCGTATGTGCAGAACTGCTCCAAATTAACCCCTTAGTGGAATTTTGAAGTCCATCATAATTTCACCACTCACTCTATAGAGCTTGTTGTTTAATGCTCTGCAATGACAATCTGGCTTCTCTAAAGGCACCCCAAGATGAACCCTTCTCATAATCTATACATATATATCCTTCTGATGTACTAGATGGTGTGTCTTACTTGTTACCCTTCCCATATTCTAACCTCTGCTCACACATGGTTACTCGCACAAGGAAAGGCTTATTTTGGGGGTCCTTCAGGGAAAGTGAACAATATACCAAGAAAAAAATGCTCTACCGCACAGAACTATACTTATTATTTGGAGTTCGTCCTCCTAGTGTATGCAATTAAAAATATTTAATTGAATTATTTTCTATTATTATATTAATGGTGGAGGGG
Organism: Taudactylus pleione; assembly: GCA_031769625.1. Classification (NCBI taxonomy): domain Eukaryota; kingdom Metazoa; phylum Chordata; class Amphibia; order Anura; family Myobatrachidae; genus Taudactylus; species Taudactylus pleione. The sequence goes on along the minus strand of JAUIMM010000015.1, from coordinate 41,231,388 downwards.
TGCACCCAGGAATAAAAATAGATATGCAAAAAAAGAGAAAGAAAGAAAGTATTCCTATATCGGGGCACTCACAGAACAAATTGAATTTCTACTTCAGGGTCCATAGGGTATCCACAGGATACCTTGGGTATAGGTGTGACGTCAGTCGCAGGGCACCAAAGAGTTAAGCTTTCAGCCTCCCAGGATGCACTAGGTCCCCCTCCTATACCCCGCCCCCGGGCCAAGGCACCTCAGTTTAGTTTGGTGCCCGGCCGGAGTCGGGTGCACCTGTTGGAGTGGGGGCTAGAAGAGCCCCTGAAGCTTATTCTTCATGCAGCTGTGGCTGCACATCTGGATGAACAGCATGGACAGTCAGTCCTGACGTCCATGCTGTCTTCCCTACACCCCGCCGGTACCAGAACGCCGGTACTGATCCGGGGATGCTGGTGGGCGTCTGGGGTCACAGCTAGCGGTGACCCCAGATGCTCCGGACCATGGCCGGATTCAAGGGGGACAGAGGTAAGCAGCGGGGTCCCGCGGTGGGTCCCCGCTGATCACATGGTCCTAAGTCCCCAGGCAGGGGGCTCCCTGGGGACTGGCTGCAGCGTGGAGCCAGGCGACCAACCTGCGCTTCCACTACCCCCTGGGACAGCGGACCGCAGCAGAGCGGTAGCGCTGCGGCGTCCCAGGGGTTAAATGCATGCCAGGGGAGCGCGCCTTCCCTGTCTCACAGCCGGCGCCTCCCCCGCTGCACACAGCCCTCTCTGCACTGTGCTGACTGGTCCTGTGTCAGCGCTCCTCCCCCAGGCCAGCTTCTCTCTGCTCCTCGGCGGCCATCTTCTCTGCAACGCATGGTGAACGCTGCTGGAAGTCTGGAAGGAAGCATCGTGGTCTGGGTCCCCCCGCATACCTCTCCTCCGCTGTGGCTCAGGTCTGTGTATGCAGCGCTGTGTCCTACCAGGCCCTGTGTCTGTGTAGTTGAGTGATCAGCGCTGTTAGTGCAGGAATTGTTATTTCTCTGCATTGTATGTGACTGTGCTAGCGCTGCCTGTAACTTTTCTTCTCTAAACTGTCAGCTTTATTACTGTCCCTGTTCTTTCTGCTAAAGCCCTTGCGGTGCGGTGCTGCAGGGTGGTCTCTCGCCTATTTAATACTTAATTGGTGAGAGAGGTCACATACGTGGTGCCATCATGTCTGAAAGTGATTTTCCCCTCCGGCTACAGTGTACCACGTGCAAAGTACCGTTAGCGGAGGGGGAGGGTAGCGCGGAGGGCCTTTGCCGGCAGTGTTTGTCCATGGCGCGGCCTATTACGGTTACAGCACCGGTACAGGAGCCGCCCTGGGCTTGTTTCGCTCAGGCGTTAACAGCTTTAGTGGGCCAGTTAGCTCCGCAGCCCGCGTTTACTCCGATGGGTTTGTCCCAGCAGTCTGTGGTGTCGTCACCCATGCAGGGGTTCCCACGACAATTGGTGGTACCCCACAGTCTCCCTATTTCCCCGCTCCCGGGTTCTCAAGAGCCAGCGTGGGTTAACTCCCTGACGAGTTCTGTACAGCACTTGTCGGATGTGTTGCAAGGGGAGTCTGTGATGCGGCCTCATAAAAGGCCGGTGGCGTCTCTGTCCGCTCCTTATGAGGATGACGAAGGGACGTCTGATGATGGGGAGATTCTGGATCCTTACGATCAGGAACCTCTCCATACTAAGGACGCTGATGCTAAGTCCAAAGTATATATTCCTGGACTTATTCGGGCGGTCCGCACAGCCTTGGTGATTGAGGACGAAGTTCCCCCAGCGGCTAAATCTAAGTATGCCTTTTTCAAAGATGTGAAGGGCGATGCCACAGTCTTTCCTCTTTCGGGTCAGTTGGTGGACCATTTAGAGGAGGCGTGGAAACAACCTGGCAAAAGATACCAGCCGCAGAGACGCCTGGCGGTGGCTTATCCGTTCGTGGATAATTATTTTGCTAAGTGTGAATCCCCTCCACAGGTGGATTCTCACGTGACCCGTCTTGTCCGTAGTGCCACATTGCCGATGCCATCCATGTCCTCCCTTAAGGATGCTACGGACCGCAAGGTAGAAATCTGCCTGAAGTCCGCTTATTCCCTTGCAGGGGGGGCAGCACGGCCGGCTATGGCCATTTGCTGGGTTGCCAGAGCGATGGAGCGCTGGGCGGATTCATTAGAGGCTTCTTTTGAATCCGACTGTCCGCCCGAACAGGCGGAGTTGATTGGCAATCTCCGTGATTCGGCCACCTACATCAACGAGGCGGCTCTAGACATTAGTACTCTGGTGTCTAGAATTTCTTCAGCAGCGGTAGCTGCTCGTCGCACCTTGTGGCTGCGATCCTGGAAGGCGGACGCAGATCCAAGAAAGGTCTGGAAGCGTTGCCGTTTACCGGAGAAGTTCTCTTCGGTCCGGATCTGGATAAGATTGTGGCCACGCTGGCGGCAGCCAAATCTGCTTGTCTCCCGTCGGCCGCTGCTCCTTCTGGTTCTGGACCATCGTCCTTTCGGTCATCTAGGGCCCAGGGCAGGCCCAAACCACAGTCGTTTCCTCGACAGGCTGGCCCTAAGAAATCGGTCAAGCCCCGGAAACAGGCATGGAGTACCAGACGTCCGGCCCCCAAGCCAGATGACAAGCCTGCGGCCTGACGGTCCGGGTCTCCCCTTGGGGGATCCCAGGGTGGGAGGCCGCCTGCTGCAGTTCTCCCGGTGTTGGTCGTTCACTACGACAGACACTTGGGTTCTGGAGGTGGTCTCTCACGGGTACGCCCTCTCCTTCCGGCACAGACCCCCGGCTCGATTCTTCACCACGGGTCTACCATCAGACCGGAACAAGGCTACGGAGCTGCGGAAGGTATTGCACACTATGCTCCAGGCTGGAGTTATAGTGCCTGTTCCATTCTCCCAGAGGGGCCAGGGTTTCTATTCAAATCTATTTTTGGTACAGAAACCCAATGGGTCATATCGTCCGATTCTCAACCTCAAAGCACTCAACAAGTCTTTGCGGGTCCCGAAGTTTCGGATGGAGACCCTACGGTCCATCATTCTGGCGCTGGAACCTGGGGACTACATGGTGTCATTGGACATACAGGACGCTATGGCGGTCATGGCGGCTTCACTGCGGCTGCAAGGAGTCCGCATGTTGCCGTACTTGGACGACCTGTTATTGGTGGCAGGATCTCCAGAGCTCCTGTTACACCACTTGGACCTGACCATTGCACTGCTGCAACGGCACGGCTGGCTAATCAACTGGCAGAAGTCCACTCTAATCCCGTCTCGGAGGATTCTGCATCTTGGAGCCTTATTGGACTCGGGACAGCAAAGGATCTTCGTGACGGAGGACAAGATCTCTGCTTTACAGTCAAGGGTGCGCAGTTGTCTGCACAGCCGCCGGGTGTCCTTACACTCTGCGATGAGGTTACTGGGCTCCATGGTGTCGGTGTTCGACATGGTGGAATACGCCCAGTTTCACTCCAGACCTCTGCAGCACCTGATCCTGTCCAAGTGGAACGGGCTGCCTCAGTCTCTGAAGTTCCAGACGATTGTGCTCACCCCGGAGGTTCGCCTGTCCCTTGCGTGGTGGTTAAAGACGACCCACCTCAACAAGGGACGTCCGTTCTGGGTTCCAAATTGGGTCCTGTTGACAACGGACGCCAGTCTTCGGGGCTGGGGAGCAGTTTCGGGTCCACACTTGTTCCAGGGCAGGTGGACGCCGACAGAAGCGGAGCTTCCAATAAATATCTTGGAACTCCGTGCGGTCTTCAATGCTCTCCTGCAGGCACAGCGGTTTCTCCAGGGTCACCCGGTGCAGGTCCAGTCGGACAATGCTACCACCGTGGCCTACATAAACAGGCAAGGAGGAACTCGCAGTCGGGCGGCTCTCGTAGAGGTCTCTCGGATCCTGGTTTGGGCGGAGCGCAATCTTCCGGCCATATCAGCGGTCTTCATCCCGGGAGTGCTAAATTGGGAGGCAGACTTTCTAAGTCGCCAGGACGTTCATCCAGGGGAATGGTCCCTGCACCCGGACGTTTTTCAACTACTGGTGGACAGGTGGGGTCTTCCAGAAATCGACCTCATGGCGTCCTGGCACAACAACAAGTTGCCGGTGTACGGGTCTCGCACAAGAGACGAAGGGGCGTCTCTGGTGGATGCTCTGTCCGTCCGGTGGACGTTCAGGTTCGCATACCTGTTCCCTCCGGTCTCCCTTCTTCCACGGGTAATCCGGAAATTCAAACAGGAAGGAGGGACGCTCCTGTTGATAGCTCCCGCGTGGCCCAGACGGCACTGGTTCTCAGACCTTCAGGGTCTGTCCGTGGACAGTCCTCTGCTGTTGCCGCTACGACCGGACCTTCTGTCTCAGGGTCCTTGTCTTCACCCGGACCTGACTCGGCTGTCTTTGGCGGCGTGGCTGTTGAGACGGCCATGCTGAGGTCCTGGGGGTTTTCCAGCTCTGTGGTGCGTACCATGTTACGAGCTCGGAAACCGTCTTCCGCGAGGATATACCATCGCGTGTGGCATACGTTCTTCCAGTGGTGTCGACCGAGAGGTTATGCACCGCGGGAGTTTCGTCTGTCTCGGATTCTCGCCTTCCTGCAAGTGGGACTAGATCATGGGCTTCGCCTTGCTTCTTTGAAGGTACAGGTTTCGGCCCTATCTGTCTGGTTTCACCGTAGGATTGCTACAATCCCGGATGTGCGCACCTTTATGCAAGGTGTTCTCCGTATTCAGCCGCCCTTTGTTCCACCTGTGGCGCCTTGGGATTTGGCTGTGGTCCTGAGGGCTCTCCAAGGACCGCCGTTTGAACCACTGGGCTCAGTGGATATTAAATGGCTAACAGCTAAGACTGTTTTCCTTCTGGCCGTTGCTTCAGCCAGACGAGTTTCTGAGTTAGGGGCTCTTTCTTGTAGACCCCCTTTCTTGGTTTTTCATGGGAACAGGGCAGTGCTCCGCACTCGGCCCGAGTTTCTTCCCAAAGTTGTTTCCCAGTTTCATGTTAACGAGGAAATAGTTGTTCCGGCCTTTAAATCACCGGGTCTTTCCGTGGGTGAGGCCTCTTTGGATGTTGTGCGGGCCTTAAGGACTTATGTTGACCGCACTTCTTTGTTTAGGAAGTCGGACGCTTTGTTGTCCTCTATGGCTTCTGTAAAAAGGGTTGGCCTGCTTCAAAGCAAACTTTGGCAGCCTGGATCCGTATGGCTATTTCTGAAGCTTATCTTCATGAAGGCCTACCGGTCCCTCCTTCTCTGAAGGCTCATTCCACTAGGTCTGTGGGTCCTTCGTGGGCAGCTCGACGTGGTGCCTCGGCAGTTCAGATCTGCAAGGCTGCTACGTGGTCTTCTGTCCATACCTTCGTGAGGTATTACAGGTTTGACACCTTCGCCTCTCAGGATGCTTCCTTCGGGCGGCGGATTCTCCTTTCTGCACAGGAGCGTCCCCACCCTTAAAGGATACTGCTTTGGGACATCCCCAAGGTATCCTGTGGATACCCTATGGACCCTGAAGTAGAAAATATGAGATATGGTAAGAACTTACCCTTGTTATCTCTATTTCTACGAAGTCCATAGGGTTCCACAGGACTCCCGCCCTGTCGCACCTGTGCTGCAGATGGGCTTTGCTCTGGTCACCGGTTTTCCGTCTCCCTCTGGTGAGAATGTGATTCTTGTATGTGTCCAGATCTTTGTTCTCTCTCTTCCTTCTCCTCCTCCGGCCTATGGCTTGGTAACTAACTGAGGTGCCTTGGCCCGGGGGCGGGGTATAGGAGGGGGACCTAGTGCATCCTGGGAGGCTGAAAGCTTAACTCTTTGGTGCCCTGCGACTGACGTCACACCTATACCCAAGGTATCCTGTGGAACCCTATGGACTTCGTAGAAATAGAGATAACAAGGGTAAGTTCTTACCATATCTCATATTTTTATATCCTTACAAATACTAACAACAATTCATTAGCAGTGATAATTCTAAAATATAACCTTTAATACATCCTTAAAATAAATGAGCGAAATATTTGTATTTTAATATATAGTAAACCTACTATTAAAATTATTGTCACACTATTCAGATGTAATTTCTTTCGTTAGTTCATAACATCGTCATGTTATAAATAACTCTCGGGTGTCTGTATACTAGGGACATATATTTTATAACTTGTTGCATGCACAATATGCAAATGATAAATATATCAAGAGTATTATAAAAAGTATCACACACGCTGTTGATCTTTATTACTTATATTTAATCCTAATAGTATTTGTGCAGATATTATTAGTCCATCAACTGCAATACATCTAATATTTATTCATGCACATCTGCCTATGGGTTGTGTATATATAATATATTAATATCAATTCACAATAAATTACTGATGTTACCCAATATGTTTACTATTGTATTGCTCAAATAGTAAAACCATAATGATGGCGTACTATATACTATGATCTATATCAAATAGACCGTTGGCATATAGCAGGTGTGCAGACAATCATAAATAAACAGTTATATATCAAACGGTAATGGATTATATATAATAAACCCCTCAATTAATATAGCGCTAACTGGGTACAGAAATCCGCTATCAATAAACTGGGTTCACAAATCACCAATTATTGGTATGTTTGTCACAAAAATTAGATACAAATTAAGGGGTTAAATTCAATATAAAAGGGCACTACTATTAGTTCAATGAATACTAGTCATATCCCTCATCTTGTACATTCCCAACAATGAACTGACATTATATGTCTTTCATATTTATTTTGTGACATATACCAGATAATATTCTGATTCTATAATCCATAAATCAACTGTCAGAGACCGGGGATAATTAACATCAGTGTCAGCATTGGTACTTTACATTGATAGTGGTGCAGGTATAGCTGCTGCGCTAGTCATAAAAGTAATTAAGTTACATAGAGGGGTATTCAATATGAAACGTAAACTTCGCTGTCGAAGTTTACGTTTCACATCGGAGATATTACCTGCGTTAAAGTATTGGGCGCGCTCCCGCTTATCCCCGTATTCAATTTAAAATCGTCGAAAACGGGGCCCCGCGATTCTTGGATCGGCGAACAAAAACTGGAATTTTCTGGAAATAATTGTAGGAGCCCCCTAAAGATGTCCAGACCTCAGGGATCACTGTGGATACCCCCGTTTTTGCCTGCAGAAGAAAGTCTTTTCCCGACATTGAAGAAGTGATGCAGAAGAGCACTTAGGTTTTTTTTTATCGTTTTTTTAAGTGGTCCCATCAAATTTGGGGTACATGAAAATGGATACTAGCATATTTTTAAGTCCCTAAAGGTAATTTTTAAAAACTCTGAAAAAATGCACCTGCCGCTACTTTGAGCAATGAATAAAACACCTGCCCCACCAGAAATAATTTCGTTAGTTTGGTAATTTTTTTTTCCGAATTTTTTTTTTTTTTAACCCAAAATTTTTTTTTTTCTTAATGGTGTCCCGATTTTTTTGGGGACATTTTTTTTTTTTAACATTTCCTTTTAAGGGGACATTCCCAAAACCACAGGCTATTTTTTATAAGCCTACACCCCCAAACCCCTATTCTGCATTTTTTTCACTTGCTATAGTGATTTGAAAAATTATCCCTGTTTTTTTAAAAATGACCCTTGACCCCATTTAAGGAAAAAAACGGGAATTTTCGGGAAATATGCCTGGGACCCCCCTAAAGATGTCCAGACATGGGGGATCACTATGGGTAACCCCGTTTTTGCCTGCAAAAGAAAGTCGTGTTTTTAAATAGCTTTGCCAGGTGTTTTTTCCTGCCGCGGCTATTAGAAACCCCGACTTTCTTCAGTTGTTAAAAATGGGGGTACCCATAGTGATCCCCCATATCTAGACATCATTAGGGGGGTCCCTAGAATATTTCCCGAAAATTCTCGTTTTTGTTAACCTGTAAAAAAAAATCTGTAAAAATTTAGAAAAAAAATGACATAAGGTCCCCCCCCCCCAATAGCCAAACCAGCCCCAGGCTAGCCAGCCAGTGGTGGTTTCTAAAAACACGGGGAACAAAATGTGTAGGGTTCCACCGTATTTTAGAAGCCAACACCAGGCTGCAGGGACTAGTGCTGGTTTTAAATATTGGGGGCAAAAACTACGTGGGGTACCCCCTATTTCTACTTCAGGGTCCATAGGGTATCCACAGGATACCTTGGGGTATAGGTGTGACGTCAGTCGCAGGGCACCAAAGAGTTAAGCTTTCAGCCTCCCAGGATGCACTAGGTCCCCCTCCTATACCCCGCCCCCGGGCCAAGGCACCTCAGTTTTAGTTTGGTGCCCGGCCGGAGTCGGGTGCACCTGTTGGAGTGGGGGCTAGAAGAGCCCCTGAAGCTTATTCTTCATGCAGCTGTGGCTGCACAACTGGATGAACAGCATGGACAGTCAGTCCTGACGTCCATGCTGTCTTCCCTACACCCCGCCGGTACCAGAACGCCGGTACTGATCCGGGGATGCTGGTGGGCGTCTGGGGTCACAGCTAGCGGTGACCCCAGATGCTCCGGACCATGGCCGGATTCAAGGGGGACAGAGGTAAGCAGCGGGGTCCCGCGGTGGGTCCCCGCTGATCACATGGTCCTAAGTCCCCAGGCAGGGGGCTCCCTGGGGACTGGCTGCAGCGTGGAGCCAGGCGACCAACCTGCGCTTCCACTACCCCCTGGGACAGCGGACCGCAGCAGAGCGGTAGCGCTGCGGCGTCCCAGGGGTTAAATGCATGCCAGGGGAGCGCGCCTTCCCTGTCTCACAGCCGGCGCCTCCCCCGCTGCACACAGCCCTCTCTGCATGCTGCCGACTGGTCCTGTGGCAGCGCTCCTCCCCCAGGCCAGCCTCCTCTCTGCTCCTCGGCGGCCATCTTCTCCAGAACGCATGGTGAACGCTGCTGGAAGCGCTGGACGGAAGCATCGTGGTCTGGGTCCCCCCGCATACCTCTCCTCCGCTGTGGTCAGGTCTGTGGATGCAGCGCTGTGTCCTACCAGGCCCTGTGTCTGTGTAGTTGAGTGATCAGCGCTGTTAGTGCAGGAATTGTTATTTTTCTGCATTGTATGTGACTGTGCTAGCGCTGCTGCCTGTAATCTTTTCTTCTCTAAACTGTCAGCTTTATTACTGTCCCTGTTCTTTCTGCTAAAGCCCTTGCGGTGCGGTGCTGCAGGGTGGTCTCTCGCCTATTTAATACTTAATTGGTGAGAGAGGTCACATACGTGGTGCCATCATGTCTGAAAGTGATTTTCCCCTCCGGCTACAGTGTACCACGTGCAAAGTACCGTTAGTGGAGGGGGAGGGTAGCGCGGAGGGCCTTTGCCGGCAGTGTTTGTCCATGGCGCGGCCTATTACGGTTACAGCACCGGTACAGGAGCCGCCCTGGGCTTGTTTCGCTCAGGCGTTAACAGCTTTAGTGGGCCAGTTAGCTCCGCAGCCCGCGTTTACTCCGATGGGTTTGTCCCAGCAGTCTGTGGTGTCGTCACCCATGCAGGGGTTCCCACGACAATTGGTGGTACCCCACAGTCTCCCTATTTCCCCGCTCCCGGGTTCTCAGGAGCCAGCGTGGGTTAACTCCCTGACGAGTTCTGTACAGCACTTGTCGGATGTGTTGCAAGGGGAGTCTGTGATGCGGTCTCATAAAAGGCCGGTGGCGTCTCTGTCCGCTCCTTATGAGGATGACGAAGGGACGTCTGATGATGGGGAGATTCTAGATCCTTACGATCAGGAACCTCTCCATACTAAGGACGCTGATGCTAAGTCCAAAGTATATATTCCTGGACTTATTCGGGCGGTCCGCACAGCCTTGGTGATTGAGGACGAAGTTCCCCCAGCGGCTAAATCTAAGTATGCCTTTTTCAAAGATGTGAAGGGCGATGCCACAGTCTTTCCTCTTTCGGGTCAGTTGGTGGACCATTTAGAGGAGGCGTGGAAACAACCTGGCAAAAGATACCAGCCGCAGAGACGTCTGGCGGTGGCTTATCCGTTCGCGGATAATTATTTTGCTAAGTGGGAATCCCCTCCACAGGTGGATTCTCACGTGACCCGTTTTGTCCGTAGTGCCACATTGCCGATGCCATCCATGTCCTCCCTTAAGGATGCTACGGACCGCAAGGTAGAAATCTGCCTGAAGTCCGCTTATTCCCTTGCAGGGGGGGCAGCACGGCCGGCTATGGCCATTTGCTGGGTTGCCAGAGCGATGGAGCGCTGGGCGGATTCATTAGAGGCTTCTTTTGAATCTGACTGTCCGGCCGATCAGGCGGAGTTGATTGGCAATCTCCGTGATTCGGCCACCTACATCAACGAGGCGGCTCTAGACATTAGTACTCTGGTGTCTAGAATTTCTTCAGCAGCGGTAGCTGCTCGTCGCACCTTGTGGCTGCGATCCTGGAAGGCGGACGCAGATTCCAAGAAAGGTCTGGAAGCGTTGCCGTTTACCGGAGAAGTTCTCTCCGGTCCGGATCTGGATAAGATTGTGGCCACGCTGGCGGCAGCCAAATCTGCCTGTCTCCCGTCGGCCGCTGCTCCTTCTGGTTCGGGACCATCGTCCTTTCGGTCATCTAGGGCCCAGGGCAGGCCCAAACCACAGTCGTTTCCTCGACAGGCTGGCCCTAAGAAATCGGTCAAGCCCCGGAAGCAGGCATGGAGTACCAGACGTCCGGCCCCCAAGCCAGATGACAAGCCTGCGGCCTGACGGTCCGGGCCTCCCTTTGGGGGATCCCAGGGTGGGAGGCCGCCTGCTACAGTTCGCCCAGTGTTGGTCGACCACTACGACAGACACTTGGGTTCTGGAGGTGGTTTCCCACGGATACGCCCTCTCCTTCCGGCACAGACCCCCGGCTCGCTTCTTCACCACGGGTCTCCCATCAGACCGGAACAAGGCTACGGAGCTGCGGAAGGTATTGCACACTATGCTCCAGGCTGGAGTTATAGTGGCGGTTCCATTCTCCCAGAGGGGCCAGGGTTTCTATTCAAATCTATTTTTGGTACAGAAACCCAATGGGTCATATCGTCCGATTCTCAACCTCAAAGCACTCAACAAGTCTTTGCGGGTCCCGAAGTTTCGGATGGAGACCCTACGGTCCATCATTCTGGCACTGGAACCTGGGGACTACTTGGTGTCATTGGACATACAGGACGCTTACCTGCATGTCCCTATTCTTTGGCGCCATCAACAGTTCCTCAGGTTTGCAATCAGCAGCGACCACTTCCAGTTTCGGGCGTTACCTTTTGGCCTGGCAACAGCACCACGTGTTTTCACCAAGGTGATGGCGGTCATGGCGGCTTCTCTGCGGCTGCAGGGAGTCCGCATGTTGCCGTATTTGGACGACCTGTTATTGGTGGCAGGATCTCCAGAGCTCCTGTTACGCCACTTGGACCTGACCATTGCACTGCTGCAACGGCACGGCTGGCTAATCAACTGGCAGAAGTCCACTCTAATCCCGTCTCCGAGGATTCTGCATCTTGGAGCCTTATTGGACTCGGGACAGCAAAGGATCTTCGTGACGGAGGACAAGATCTCTGCTTTACAGTCAAGGGTGCGCAGTTGTCTGCACAGCCGCCGGGTGTCCTTACACTCGGCGATGAGGTTACTGGGCTCCATGGTGTCGGTGTTCGACATGGTGGAATACGCCCAGTTTCACTCCAGACCTCTGCAGCACCTGATCCTGTCCAAGTGGAACGGGCTGACTCAGTCTCTGAAGTCCCAGACGATTGTGCTCACCCAGGAGGTTCGCCTGTCCCTTACGTGGTGGTTACAGACGACCCACCTCAACAAGGGACGTCCGTTCTGGGTTCCAAATTGGGTCCTGTTGACAACGGACGCCAGTCTTCGGGGCTGGGGAGCAGTTTCGGGTCCACACTTGTTCCAGGGCAGGTGGACGCCGACAGAAGCGGAGCTTCCAATAAATATCTTGGAACTCCGTGCGGTCTTCAATGCTCTCCAGCAGGCACAGCGGTTTCTCCAGGGTCGCCCGGTGCAGGTCCAGTCGGACAATGCTACCACCGTGGCCTACATAAACAGGCAAGGAGGAACTCGCAGTCGGGCGGCTCTCGTAGAGGTCTCTCGGATCCTGGTTTGGGCGGAGCGCAATCTTCCGGCCATATCAGCGGTCTTCATCCCGGGAGTGCTCAATTGGGAGGCGGACTTTCTAAGTCGCCAGGACGTTCATCCGGGGGAATGGTCCCTGCACCCGGACGTTTTTCAACTACTGGTGGACAGGTGGGGTCTTCCAGAAATCGACCTCATGGCGTCCCGGCACAACAACAAGTTGCCGGTGTACGGGTCTCGCACAAGAGACGAAGGGGCGTCTCTGGTGGATGCTCTGTCCGTCCGGTGGACGTTCCGGTTCGCATACCTGTTCCCTCCGGTCTCCCTTCTTCCACGGGTAATCCGGAAATTCAAACAGGAAGGAGGGACGCTCCTGTTGATAGCTCTCGCGTGGCCCAGACGGCACTGGTTCTCAGACCTTCAGGGTCTGTCCGTGGACATTCCTCTGCGGTTGCCGCTACGACCGGACCTTCTGTCTCAGGGTCCTTGCCTTCACCCGGACCTGACTCGGCTGTCTTTGACGGCGTGGCTGTTGAGACGGCCATGCTGAGGTCCCGGGGGTTTTCCAGCTCTGTGGTGCGTACCATGTTACGAGCTCGGAAACCATCTTCCGCGAGGATATACCATCGCGTGTGGCATACGTTCTTCCAGTGGTGTCGACCGAGAGGTTATGCACCGCGGGAGTTTCGTCTGTCTCGGATTCTCGCCTTCCTGCAAGCGGGACTAGATCATGGGCTTCGCCTTGCTTCTTTGAAGGTACAGGTTTCGGCCCTATCTGTCTGGTTTCACCGTAGGATTGCTACAATCCCGGATGTGCGCACCTTTATGCAGGGTGTTCTCCGCATTCAGCCGCCCTTTGTTCCACCTGTGGCGCCTTGGGATTTGGCTGTGGTCCTGAGGGCTCTCCAAGGACCGCCGTTTGAACCACTGGGCTCAGTGGATCTTAAATGGCTAACAGCTAAGACTGTTTTCCTTCTGGCCATTGCTTCGGCCAGACGTGTTTCTGAGTTAGGGGCTCTTTCTTGTAGACCCCCTTTCTTGGTTTTTTATGGGAACAGGGCAGTGCTCCGCACTCGGCCCGAGTTTCTTCCCAAAGTTGTTTCCCAGTTTCATGTTAACGAGGAAATAGTTGTTCCGGCCTTTAAATCACCGGGTCTTTCCGTGGGTGAGGCCTCTTTGGATGTTGTGCGGGCCTTAAGGACTTATGTTGACCGCACTTCTTTGTTTAGGAAGTCGGACGCTTTGTTGTCCTCTATGGCTTCTGTAAAAAGGGTTGGCCTGCTTCAAAGCAAACTTTGGCAGCCTGGATCCGTATGGCTATTTCTGAAGCTTATCTTCATGAAGGCCTACCGGTCCCTCCTTCTCTGAAGGCTCATTCCACTAGGTCTGTGGGTCCTTCGTGGGCAGCTCGACGTGGTGCCTCGGCAGTTCAGATCTGCAAGGCTGCTACGTGGTCTTCTGTCCATACCTTCGTGAGGTATTACAGGTTTGACACCTTCGCCTCTCAGGATGCTTCCTTCGGGCGGCGGATTCTCCTTTCTGCACAGGAGCGTCCCCACCCTTAAAGGATACTGCTTTGGGACATCCCCAAGGTATCCTGTGGATACCCTATGGACCCTGAAGTAGAAAATATGAGATATGGTAAGAACTTACCCTTGTTATCTCTATTTCTACGAAGTCCATAGGGTTCCACAGGACTCCCGCCCTGTCGCACCTGTGCTGCAGATGGGCTTTGCTCTGGTCACCGGTTTTCCGTCTCCCTCTGGTGAGAATGTGATTCTTGTATGTGTCCAGATCTTTGTTCTCTCTCTTCCTTCTCCTCCTCCGGCCTATGGCTTGGTAACTAACTGAGGTGCCTTGGCCCGGGGGCGGGGTATAGGAGGGGGACCTAGTGCATCCTGGGAGGCTGAAAGCTTAACTCTTTGGTGCCCTGCGACTGACGTCACACCTATACCCCAAGGTATCCTGTGGAACCCTATGGACTTCGTAGAAATAGAGATAACAAGGGTAAGTTCTTACCATATCTCATATTATTTAAGACCAGCACCAGACCCAACCGACCGGGGTGCAATGCCACAGCCCGGAGACCCAATCACTGGGGCTCCAGGTCCAAAGCATTACACCCCAAGTCGGTCAGCACAAGCCGGTGATCTCGGGGGAGTTGGGGACCCCCCAAAAAAGGGTCCCCCCTCTCCCGAGCACCACAGGCTTACGCTGAAGCCTGGAGCTCATCCCCATACCCCTGGAGCGGTGGCTATGGGGGTAATAGGGGGGCCAAATAATGTAAGACTATTGTAATTTACAGTGGAACTACAAGTGCCAGCATGCCTGCCATTTTGCACTTGTGGAACTACAAGTGCCAGCAGACATGCGGCACCTGTAATTTCACTGTAAAATAAATAGTTAAAAAAGACAAAACACACACACCGTGCCCAGTATAAGTTTATTACATACACCTACCCATTCACACATACTTGCCTATACCAGATGTTCGGTCCCCTTGTCAAGTAGAAATCCATGGTAGCTGGCCCTGCAAGAAAGATTTCATACTCTCCTACATCCAGCGCTGGTCTCTGCAGTAATCCTTGGGTGTTTTAAAAAAAAAAAAAAAAGGTCTTACCCGATCCACGCTACAAGCTATCTGTATGTGTGTTGTCACACAACGTGTTACCCGATCCACGCTACAAGCTATCTGTATGTGTGTTGTCACACAACGTGTTACCCGATCCACGCTACAAGCTATCTGTATGTGTGTTGTCACACATACAGATAGCTTGTAGTGTGGATCGGGTAACACGTTTTTTTGTTTTAAAACACCCATGGATTACTGCGGAGACCAGCGCTGGATGGAGGTGAGTATGAAATCTTTCTTGCAGGGCCAGCTACCATGGATTTCTACTTGACAAGGGGACCGAACATCTGGTATAGGCAAGTATGTGTGAATGGGTAGGTGTATGTAATAAACTTATACTGGGCACGGTGTGTGTGTTTTGTCTTTTTTAACTATTTATTTTACAGTGAAATTACAGGTGCCGCATGTCTGCTGGCACTTGTAGTTCCACAAGTGCAAAATGGCAGGCATGCTGGCACTTGTAGTTCCACTGTAAATTACAATAGTCTTACATTATTTGGCCCCCCTATTACCCCCATACCCACCGCTCCAGGGGTATGGGGATGAGCCCCAGGCTTCAGCGTAAGCCTGTGGTGCTCGGGAGAGGGGGGGGACCCTTTTTTGGGGGGTCCCCAACTCCTCCGAGATCACCGGCTTGCGCTGACCGACTTGGGGTGTAATGCTTTGGACCTGGAGCCCCGGTGATTGGGTCTCCAGGCTGTGGCATTGCAACCTGGTCGGTTGGGTCTGGTGCTGGTCTTAAATATAGGGGGTACCCCACGTCGTTTTTGCCCCCAATATTTAAAACCAGCACTAGTCCCTGCAGCCTGGTGCTGGTTTCTAAAATACGGTGGAACCCTACACATTTTGTTCCCCGTATTTTTAGAAACCACCACTGGCTGGCTAGCCTGGGGCTGGTTTGGCTTTTGGGGGGGGACCTTATGTCATTTTTTTTCAAAATTTTTACAAATTTTTTTTTTTTTTTAAAGGTTAAAAAAAACGGGAATTTTTGGCAAATATTCTAGGGACCCCCCTAATGATGTCTAGACATGGGGAATCACTATGGGTACCCCCATTTTTAACTCCTGAAGGAAGTCGGGGTTTCTAATAGCCGTGGCAAGTGCATAAATCCGACTTTGAAGAAAGTGGTGCAGAAGAGCATTTAAAATTTTAGTTTTGTGAAAAATAACTATGCCCAGCAAATTTGGGGTACTTGAAAATGGGGGTCAGCATGTTTTAAAGTTGCTAAAGAGAGTTGAAAAAATCGTGAAAAACCTACTTGCGCAAGGAGCTGCAATGAAAAAAACACCTGGGGCATACTTGGGGACCCCCCCAGAGTCAAGTTTGATATTTTTTAACTTTGTTCCCCAACATTTTTTTTTTTTTGGCCCCAAATTCAAAGTGCTTTTTTTGGTGTTTCCCGATTTTTTTTTTTTTTTTTTTTTTGACGCAGATCGTTTCAAGGGGTCATTCTGAAGGGTGCAGGCTATTTTTTTTAAGCCTGCACCCCTAAACTTCAATTCTGCACTTTTTTTCGCCACCTATTCAGTGGTGAAAAGTTATCCCCGTTTTTTATCAAAGACTTTTCAAAACTGTGATAAGTCTCTGAAATTGAATACGGTGTAAAAGTAAAACCTGCGATAATGACGTCATACCTCCGATATTAACGCAAAAACGGACTTATCGCTCCCATATTGAATACCCCTGTAAGTGTATTGAATACACTGTGACCATTTGTCCACATTAGTATGTACAGCATGTGCTGGAGCCCAAGCGCCTGTTCTTAACGTCCCAACGGCTAACAGACACCCTTCATTGACATATCGATTTGTTTTTTAGTGTGACATACATTAAAAACAAACACACAGTGCACATTAAACAGCGTGCACCGCGTGTCTCCTGACGCGCGTTTCGCTGGTATGCTTAATCATAGGGAAAGTGAACAACCCAGGGAACCAGGACATCACACAGTTCTTAAATTCACATTCTGTTTCTTTTAAACTGAAAGGTTTTGACTCATTCAAGTCATATATCTGTAACTTCACCCTTTTTAATAGCTTTTGAAAAATGTTAAGTTTTTTGTAAGGTTTGTCTTTTTTCCCATTTTGTAAATGGAAAATATCACAGTCAGTGCCTTGAATAATTAACCTGGACATTTGTTTGGTCAGGGATTGCAAACGTCTTTCCTGAGTCAGCCAAATAAATGCCTACTAAGTTTTGGAATGGCCAGCTATATCGCAGTGCACATTCCATCATGTGACCTACAAATATTTCATTTAAGAAGCAGATTCTAATTTGGAACTCAAGGAATTTTTTTTTTTAATTCTGCTTCCTGCACAACATTTTTTTTTTAACCTATTTTTATTGCTTAAACCAAAGGTTGATGTAGTAATTGCTGTTTGCATACTGTAAAATTTGCACAGGTCTGTTTTTTTATTCTGCCAAAAAAAAGTAACTGATTTTATGAACAACTAATTAATAACCAGGATTTTTTATTTTATTTTGGAATTCATGCATTGTATTGCAATAATGTTGCCCAACCATTTTATTTAAGGCAATTTGTTTTAAGTTTTGTTTAAGTTTTAGTTATTGTGGGGGAAAAATGCTGCAAAGTAAGGATGCTTTCAAAAATAGATGTCTTAAGGTGCATACACGCGTAACGATTTTTTGAACACTTTAACTTTAACAACGTAATTATCGTTCAATCGTTGAAAAAATGGTTCAGTTTCTGAGTTATAACAATGAACGATTATCGTTCATGCGCGTTCCCGTTTTTAGTTCATTCTGACTGACCAACTGAACGATTTACATTAAGGGAAGTTACAAAAACCTTTTGTAGTTCAAAAAATCGTTCATTACACTTTAAAAAATCAGACAGAAAATCGTTCATAAAATCGTTGGTAACAAAATCGTTGTGCGTGTATGCAGCTTTAATAGTTAATTGATAAAAATATACAAAATGCAAAGTGAATGAACATGGTGAAGGTTTCTTGCAAGTTTATTACATATCAGCACATGGAGTTGGGGATTTGGTCAGGATTAATGGTGTCCTCAATGCTGAGAAATAAAGGCAGGTACTTATCTATCATGCAGTACCATCAGGGAGGCGTCTGGTTGGCTCCAAATTTATTCTGCAGCAGGACAATGACCCCAAACATACAGGCAATGTCATTAAGAAGGGTTGGGTATGAAATACCGACGGCTGACTAGCCTAACCCTCTCCCTACCCTAACCCTCCCTTAGTGGTGCCTAACCCTAACCTCCCTGGGGGGTGCCTAACCCTAACCCCCTTCTTCATTTACCCCAAACCTAACCCTCCTGGGGGGGGTGCCTAACCCCCCTCCCCGCAGCCTAACCCTCCCCAGGGGGTGCCTAAGCCTAACCCCCCCCCCCCTTCCCCTTGCAAACTGCGCATACATACCCAGATCCATCTGGGATTCCGATGGTCAAGATGCCGACGCGGTATCCTGATCCCCTTCGGGATAGCTGCATCTGTATTTTGCTGGGCGGCGGGATTCAGTTGTCGGCATACCCACTACATCCCCATTAAGAACTATCTTCAGCGTAAAGAAGAACAAGGAGTCCTGGAAGTGATGATATGTCCCCCACAGAGCCCTGATCTCAGCATTGAGTCTGCCTGGGATTAGATGAAGAGACAGAAGGATTTGAGCAAGCCTACATCCGGTTCTCAAAGATGTTTGGAACGAACTCCCTGCAGAGTTCTTTTTTCAAAAACTGTGTACAAGTGTACCTAGAAGAATTGTTGTTGTTTTGTAGTGTTCACTCTAGCATGGCCAAGGAAAAGGGGGCCTGTCTTTATGATGCTTCCAATTTTCGTCATTTTTGGGGGCGTTTCCGGCACTTACGGACCCCAAGCTCTGCGGTCACTGTGAATGGATGCCGGATGCATGCGCCCAGCCTCCATTCACCGGCGGTGACCGCTGCACAGCAGTTTTTCCCACCCACGGGACACTGTGACCCGCGGGAGTGGACAGATCCCGCATGCTGTTTCAGCGGGGCACCGCGCTGGAGGGCAGGGTGCTTTCTGCCCTTCAGAAATAGGGCAGGGCGCGGCGCCCCACTGAAACAGCCTAGCGGGAATGCTAGTTTTGAAGGCAAAGGGTGGTCACACCAAATATCGATTTTGATTTAGATTTCTCTTCTGTTCATTCACTTAGTTTATTTTTATCAATTAACAAAATGCAATTAACACTTCTATTTATGAAAGCATTCTCACTTTGCAGCATTTTTTCCACACCTGCCTAAAACTTTTGCACATACTGTGTGTGTGTGTGTGTGTATGTATGTGTGTATGTGTGTGTGTGTGTGTGTGTATATATATATATATATATATATATATATATATATATATATATATATATATATATTAGCTGATGTACCCGGTTTCATCCAGGTATTCCTTAGATATTTACTGTTTCCATTTCCACTCCAGTAACACATTAATCCTTCACCTCTATAGTAATGCTTCACTGCTATAGTAAGACATTACCTTCCCTCACCTGTGTACGAACACATTCTACTCCCTCACCTCTGTAGTAACACCTTTACCTCCCTCGTCCGTGTTGTAACACCTACGCCATTCCCTCACTTGTGTAGAAATTTAGCGCAAGTTCGGATTTATTGTATTGGCTATACAAAACACGTGAGAGCCGGATAGCCAATATGCTGCTGTTTTAGAGAACCGAACATATCCAAGTAGAAACTAACTGCTCATCTCTAGTAGAAATACAATCCCTCCCTCACACCTGTAGTAAGACATTACCCTCACTCACCCCTGTAGTAACAAATTCCCCTCCCTCGTGCGTGTTGTAAAACTCTTCCCTGACTATTCAAGTAGGGGTGTCACACCAACTGCCAGTGATGTGTGGCAGCACTTGGGGTGACAGTTGGTGGTTGAATATGATCTGTGCTGCAGCCACGATGAGACAGTCAGGCAGGACATTGTCCAGAGGAAACATTTCAGCCCTTTTCACCCCCTTAGCAGTTGAATTTCAAAAAAATCCCTTCATAGTGGGCATCTACGTCATGGAAGGAATATACTCCCCGATTTTCATGTTTCTAGGTCCAGGGATTTGGGCAGTCAGACAAAGAGAAAAACGGTGGTGTTGCTCCTATTAGTAATTTAGGTTACAAAATAAAAGCAAACCTCTATTAGCTGTGGGCTATGATACTTGTTTTTTTAAATGCCACTCATGTAATCAGCATTTTGGAGCCAAGAATGAGGCCTCACTTCCATTAAGCTGCCACACTACAATCTCAGCCTTAGCATCACAAGTTCCACCATGATGCTTGTGTAATGTGGATGGCGGGTGTTGAGTGCACAGAAAATGATTAATATGTATTCTTGTAAAATCAATTCTATAATACTGTAAAGAAAAGAGATAATTGGAAGCGCCTAATAGTGTTGTCTATTGTTTCAGGAAATAGTGCAGCAATCAAGTATAGTACACGAGTATAGAGGTGCTGCATACCAATGTATTAGAATTGGGCATATCCGTAATTAATGAAGTCCACAGTGTTATCTTTTTGGAGGATATTGTCTCCAAAGTGTTCATAGTATTGTACAGATGCTATAAGCATGTAGCAATTACATGTATATAAATAGAATAATAATAATAATCTTATCTGAATAACCTAAGAGCTGCTTGTTTCCTCTTTGTAAAGCCAAAATGTTGAAGATATTCCTGGTAACAATAGGAAATGGCTTGTAGAAACCTTTTTTCCAAGGAATATCCAGATTCATTGTAGTGTTTAAATGGATATTACCATGTGCTTCAGCCATTCTAGGACTTCCTCATGGGCGTGCAGTCGCTTCTGACTGAATGCTTATTTATGTGTGCACCATATTGGATAAAGTAGAACATGTAGTGAACATGCATCTGTGGGCCTGTATTGTGCATGCTCCAACTAGTATCATTTATAGATGAAGTTTCAAATAGGTCTATGTCGGTTTTTTTTCTAGCTTCAATCCTCCAGTACCCCCAACCGCTCATAATTTCAGGATTTATGTAATTATGCTCTGGTGATTTAGTTTCTTCCTGAAAACATGACCTGTTGGGGATTCTTATGACTGGCTGGTCATTCTATGTTAAGTGGACCAGGGGCCCACACTTGACCATCTCCGATTTTGTTGAAATTTTGTTTGAAGGTTGATAATATATGTATTAGATTTGTGAAAGCAAGTTTAGATGACCTCCTCACAGGAATGAAGTAACTGTAAAGTCTGTTATGATTATGATTGTGCTGGTGTAGACTTGGATAGTTAGCTATACTAATGTCATTCTAAAATAATGTTTTCCTTCTGGCGATATGGGCAGCTGAATTCCAGAAATTTTTTTACACAATGGATTTTCTGCCCTACCATGGCCTCACACTGTCAAAGTAAGCCTTGGGGCAGCGATTTTTTTTTTTTTTTTTTTAATCTGCTTCAAAAGTTGTATAAGCATAGCGTTCCCGCTAGGCTGTTTTAGCGGGGCGTGGCACCCTGCCCTCCTTTTGGAGGGCAAAAAGCACCCTGCCCTCCAGGAGGAGGGCAAAAAGCGCCCTGCCCTCACAGCCTGTGGGTGCCGTTCTCACCCGCGGGACGCAGTGTCCCGCGGGTGGAGAAACATGCGGTGTCGCGGTGACGTCCCGGTCACCGCCGGCGAATAGACGCCGGGCGCATGCACCCGGCGTCTATTCTCCCTTTCTGCAGCGCTTGGGAGCTGCCCGGCATGTCCGTTAGCGCCGGGCACGCCCCCAAGTATGACGAAAAGGGGACGCGTCTTATAGACACGACCCCTTTTCATGACTACGCCCCCTTTTCGGTTGCCCTGCCTGCCGCCGGAGCTAGAGTGAGCACTATAAGCATGTGCACTTTCACACCTTTTTGCTCTCATAGATCTGCCACAGCAATTACTTGAACGTTGCTGATTGTGATCCGTAGGTTCACTACCAGGGCCAC
This sequence comes from Taudactylus pleione, assembly GCA_031769625.1. Lineage (NCBI taxonomy): Eukaryota > Metazoa > Chordata > Amphibia > Anura > Myobatrachidae > Taudactylus > Taudactylus pleione. The sequence continues at coordinate 41,209,805 of JAUIMM010000015.1, read as the reverse complement.
AACTCCACTACTATTGCATACTGTGACCTGAAACTTTACCAAAGTTAGTTCTACATATATACCAAACTTCATGTGCAAAATGTCATCAAAATCTGAGATGGTCAAGTGGGGACGATTTTCAAAATTGGTCCATTTGACACGGAATTACTCTGATCTATGTGGATCCTTTATAACTATAATAGGAAAATAGCCTAAAATATCAATGTTGCCCTGCTAGCACTATATTAGTAAATGTTAACACGTAAATAATACAGCCAAAAGGCATACAATTGTTGCTCTACATGGAGAATACTGCAGACCTCAAGGACGAAACAATAAAAGAAAAATAAGATCGCTGTGAATAATAATTTGGTATTTTCCTTCTTGGTTGGGTACGGGATGCCGGCGCTTGGAGTCTCAGTGGTCAAAGGGCCTGATTCAGAGCCGGATGCTCTGACAGAGCGCTCGCTCTGAATGAGGGCCGGCCTTCTGTTTTTTTAGAGTGGCCTCCTGGCCGCTCGCATAGCTGTGGGTGACCACCCACAGCTATAGCGAGCGGCCAGGAAGATGGTCGCGATGGTCAAGACCATCGCGACCATCGGGCTTGCGACGAGACCCTTGTGGTAGGGTCTCGTTGCTGCAAGCCCTAGAGTGCTTTCGGCTCTAACAGAGCCGAAAGCACTCCCACCGACATCACTTGTGATGTCAGTGGGGCCGGCTCCAGATGGGAACGCCTCCGTCTGGGCAGCCACGCCCCCGGCCCGCCCACCAAAGGCGGCGTGCTGTCACTCAACATCGACAGCATGCCCGCACGACGGAGCACATATTTTGCACATATTTTACGTTATAAAGTATGGCCACCCTGATATGTCACATATGTGCAACTCAGCCATGCCTAGTATTTATTATTATTTACTCTCTAGTGCATGTGCAATACTAGTACTATTAAACATCTACATAGATGAAAATTGATGCGGCCATAATCGTGACCGCTGGAATCCCGAAGGTAAGTAGCGGAGTTAAGGGGATGGTTAGTATTAGGGGTTAGGCACTAGTGGGAGGGTTAGGTTCAAGTACCAGGGAGGGAATGGTTAGGGTTAGCATACCTACCAACAGGTGTCAGTAACCTAACCCTGTTGTGATGCCGGCATTGGGATTTTGGGCCTGATTCAGGCCCGCTTGCTAGGATGCGATCGCTCGTAGCTGGCCGATATTTGCGATCTGCACATGCGTATGTATCGCAATGCACGTACGCGAACCACTGCGAAAGATTGAGAAGCACTCACTCGTCAAGCATAGACAGCCCAGTTGAATGAATGACAGGAGAAGCCGTTTGTGGGTGGTAACAGGGGCAGACCACTAGAAACGGGGGAGTGGAGGTACGAACGTAGGCATGCCTGAGCGTTTCAACGCTGTTTCAGCGGCATGCATAATTAGCAGGCAGCGTTCTAGTACACGTCATCTAGTTGTATTTCACACTGAAGTGATCGTAGTGCTCAATGTACCAATGTTTTCATGCACTTCCAGGAGATGATGTGTGCAAGTGGGCGTCTTATGAATGGCTGGTGGGCGTTTGCATACCCAAAGTGATCGCACACCAAGACATAGTGGGCGTGCTAATGCCTTGCCGTATGATTGCCTGCCTTGCTGGCCGTGCGTTAAATTTGCATATGCTGGGAGTGAACAAAAGCTTCCTGCGAGCAGGTCTGAATGAGCTCCAAAGTTACAAGCAGGGTTTAATGTGTCACCCCGAATATCTTTAAAGTTATTTGTTCTTTCATAAGGTGTTTTTAAAATATATATATATATAACATACATACATACTATTTTTGGTAAACCATATATTGCATGTTGACATTGTGATAATAATATGGCGTCTTATATGCTATGCTGTTTTTTATAGAAACTGGGAGGCTGCTTCTGCTGTTTAAAAATAATTAATCATCAAGATAAGTGTTTTTTTATGGTCCTTTTTTTTTTTTTTAAATGAAATTTACTTTAATTTCTAAAGTTGAAAAATGATCACTATTATTTTCCTTAAGAAGAATAAATGAGACATAGCCCAAAGTTGGATGAATTTTCAGGTTATGATTTATTATTCTGGGCACATGTGTAATTTTTGCACAGTTTGTGGCAAGGGCAAAAAAATATTCAATTGGAATCTATAATAATTTTTTTTTTAACTTGTTAATTCTGATTAGTTGCCCAATCATCCCGTATGTGGGCTCTTGTGATCCAGTTCATGATGACCAGCTCTATACGGTTTGGACCACACAAGTTAGTCTCCTACATCCATTATAGAAGTATACATCACATCAGTCCATGCGGTACATGTTCCTCTGTCAGGCAGACTGGTTACAGAGGATCTCCTTTGGGATTTTCTGATCTATAGAGCGTTCCTTCTGGGATATTTCATGTATTTCTTCATTGTGAAGCAATATGTTAACTATTTGTAGATGCTGGCAGTCTATTTTCCACTTAAAGCTCTAAATGATACAGTAAGATTCACTGACTGTCTATTTTTTCTGACAGATGCATATTTTATTATGGCAGTGACATGAATAGATTTGCAGTGCATTCGCAAATAAATCGTAGTAGGTTTGCTGCAGGTGGTATTAACTTGAGCTGGGTTGGTTAATGCTTATTGCCTCTAATTGCACCATCAAGGTCTCCTTTCCTGAGTTGACACAATAGTAATAAGGCACCTTATGCTGGCCATACACTAGTTAAATTTCCGGCCGATTTTCGATGCGTCTAATGATTCGTGTGGAAATTGTGGTGTTTTTAAGGTAGGATACGATGTGATGCGTGCTCCCGCCGCTCTTAAAACATATCGTATAATTAGATGTGCAGCCCATATTATCCGTCGTAATCGTATGCTGATCGTGCCGTGTATTTCAGCATGCGATGCATCGTGCGTCCAACCACCCGAGCGGCGTCATTTGAGTGACATTTTCCAGTCTACGTCACCCCAAACAGCAGCTTCGTGAGAGGAGCAGCAGCGGCATTGTGAAGGTAGAGGAGCAGCAGACACGATTGTGTGGTGTTTCAAAAGCAGGTATGTATGTGTCGAAGCTGGATTATTGACTGAGACAAGATCAGTTTAAAATTGGATCACAGCGACGCCATCTTGCGACTGGCCGCAAGACGCCATCTTGGAAATGAGATCGCAAGACGCCATTTTGCGAATGGCCGCCTAAGCGCCATTTTAGATAAACTCACACTTTAGTACATGTGGCGATATTGCGATTGCATCTGTGACCATCGCCATAAGTTATGGCGATTCATCAAAAGCCCATTTCATGACTTTACGTAGTTTGGGTGCTCTGGATAAAGTGTGTGTATTATTATAATTCCCCTAAAGGATAGATTTCAGAAATGGCTGTACAGTATGTCAAAATTGGATTACATTAGCTAAACAGAGCAAATGGCCACGTGACAACTAGCCTGTGTAGACAAGCTTCCTGGACATAACGTCTGCTCTCACTCCAGGTGGCCCTGCTCGAATACAGCAAGAGGGTCGTTTGTAGCACCTTACATTAGCAGGCTTCCTACAATAAAAAACCTTCAAAGCCAAGAGTGTTTGGGTCTTGTAGCTGTGCTAATTTGCATCCACACAGGCCCTGGGAGAACAAAGACCAGTATTTTGGAGCCTGAAAAGGGTAGGGGCTGCTGGGGCATGAGCAAGTCAAGGAACTATAATGCTCAGCATTCCACACTGCTAGGTGTTCTCATACACACATTTATACGCACAATTGCGCTGTTAACTAGTCTCATATTAGCGAATGCATAAGATCCTGTATGAAAACGCTGAATATTAGCTTCATGCACATGCATCTGTCCCAAGTTAACTAGCGTCTTTACATCAAACCCCACATACTCACACATTACATATTCACATACAAGGTTCCATAAGGTATAAGATTCAAGTATGCACATTTACTATAATTGCTATGAAATAAAGATTATTTCTACTTCAGGGTCCATAGGGGGTCCACAGGGTTGACCTTGGGGTATAGCTGGATCTGGATCCACGGGCACCACGCAGTTAAAGCTTTGCTGCTCCCAGGATGCACTTGGGTCCGTCCTCCTCTATACCCCGCCCCCGAGCTACAGGCACCTCAGTTTTTAGTTGGTGCCCGGCCGGAGTCGGGTCGCCCTGGCGCGGTGGGGCTGCATAAGCAGCCCCATAGCTTTATTTTTAAAGAAGATGGAAGATTTTACTATTTTATTTTTTACTCTTCAGAGCGGCATCAGACTGTCCGTCTGGACGTCCACGCTGCCGCTCCTACAGCCCCGCTGGCGCTGCAACGCCGGTACTGATCCGGGGATCGCAGCAGGACCCCGGAGTCAGTGCTAGCGTGGCTCCGGGACCTCCCACAGACTGCTGCCGGACACAAGGGGCCAGGTAAGCCGCGTGCAGCACTTCGCGCTGCGCCCGGAGGAAGTTATGCAGTCTTTATGCCGCCGGTCTCTGGGGACAGACCGGCGGCGCTAGTAGCGGCGGCGGGCTCCCCCCTCTGTGGAATACCCCGCGTGTCCGCTGGACCACCAGGGTGTAAGGCCGGCAGGGACACGGCGTCCCTGGGGTTCCATTACTAGCAGGAGAGGCAGCCTTCCCTGCTTGAGCGGCTCCTCCCCTCAGCCCAGCGTGCCTTCTCTCAAGCGTGCTGGCGTCACTGGGCTGTGCTCTCTCGGCCACTCCTCAGAGCTCTCCGGCGGCCATCTTCCCAGGCAGCAACGCAGAGCTCCCAGGCAGGCTTCCAGTGGACCGGTTCCCCTGCGTACCGCTCCCCTGATCAGGACAGTGTTCGCAGCGCTATAGCCCTCCCAGACACTGAATCTGGGAGGTTGATTGTAGCTGAAGGTGCAGTGAGTATAACTTCCTGCATGGTATGTGACTATTGCTAGTGCTGCTGTCTGTGCTTTTTCTACTTACTGTCAGTTTTTTACCTATCCCTTTCCTTCTCCTACGGCCCGAAGGTGCGTGGGGGAGGGGTGTTCTTTCTGTGTACCTCACTTATATAGATCAACGTATTTGTGAAGTCCGTCACATACTACGGTGTGCTACTCAGTACCAGATTGTGGGCTGTTTGTGTTGCATACTTGGGAGTGCGTGGGTGTTATACGCCTTACCTCGTTTCGGTGATACACGTTTATTGCAAAAAGTTTGTGTGATGTCTGATGAGGAGAATGAGCGCTCCGAGGCTCCTGTGTTGTTTTCCTGCCGTCGCTGTTCGGCAGGGGTTGACGGGCGGATTTGTCTCGGGACGGTCTATGCGGGCGGTGCCAGCTGGTGCCTGGTCCCTCTAAATCCCCGGTGGCGCAGGATCCTCTGTGGGCGATGTTTACGCAAGTGCTGGCATCGATAGCGGACCGGCTTGCGGTCCCGACTGCGGCCCCTTCTAGGGCGTTGCCCCAGCCTACCATCCCCCATTCCCCAGGTGTGACGCATCTGGTGCAGTCTCCTCCCGGGTCTCAGACTGTGGGTCCTTATGCGGGTTTGCCTGTATTTGTGCAATCTCCCACGGTGCGGCAGCAGTCGATGGTGCCGTTTCAGGGGTATCCTCAAACTGTGCCCCCTCCCTGGGTGGATGTCCCCTCCAGCTCTGTTCAGAGCCTGGCGACTTCGTCATCGGCCTTTCAATCTATGTTGCACAGTGATTTGCCCCCACGGGCGTCCAAGCGACCCGTTCCGGCTTCACTGGCGGCTCAGATTACGGACACGGACGTGTCTTCGAATGACAGGGAGATCCATGAAGACTCTGACTCGGATGCCGGGGCCCAGGAGGTGGAGGCTAAGTCCTCCATTAATGTGCCGGCATTGGTTAGGGCGGTGCGGGCCATCCTTCATATTGAGGAGGATGCGCCGGCTCCCAGGTCCGTCCATGGCCATCTCTTGGGTGGCTAAGGCCATCGAGAGCTGGGCCAACGCTTTGGAGGATACCTTTCCGGAAGATGCTCCGGAGATCCAGAGAGCGTTGATAGGACAAATGAGGGATGCGGCTTCCTACATTGGGGAAGCTTCGTTAGATGCGAGCCTGCTGACCTCTCGGGTGTCGGCTGCAGCTGTGTCGGCGCGTCGGTCCTTGTGGCTGAGGTCTTGGAGAGCGGACGCGGACTCCAAAAAGGGCCTGGAGGCCTTACCTTTTAATGGGGAGTTGCTTTTTGGTCCAGACTTGGACAAAATTGTGGATACGCTGGCTAAGTCTAAGTCAGCCTTCCTCCCAAGGTACGGAGCTCTGCCTTTCGGTCCTTTCGGGTTCAGAGCAAGGCAAAAGGTCAGTCCTTCCTGAGGCGGTCTAAGCCCAAGAAGCAGGCCTGGAGTGCCAGGCGCCCTTCTTCCAAGCAGGAGGATAAACCCTCTGCCTGATGGGGGCGGGCCTCCCTCTGGGGGACCCCAGAGTGGGAGGCCGACTTCTTCTGTTTGCCCAGTGCTGGCACGATACCACAACGGATGCCTGGGTTCGAGAAGTGGTCTCCCAGGGGTACGCCCTGTCTTTTCGGCACAGACCGCCCCGCCAGTTTTTCTGCACGAGTCCTTCTCAGGAAACGACCAAGACCTTACAGATTCAGGTAGCTATAGAATCCTTGCTGAAAACAGGGGTCATTGTTCCCGTTCCTCAATTACAACGAGGGACGGGGTACTATTCTTCTCTGTTTCTGGTGCAGAAACCCAATGGTTCTCATCGCCCTATCCTCAACTTGAAGTCTCTGAACAAATTCCTCAGAGTTCCAAAGTTCAGGATGGAAACGTTACGTTCCATCATTCTGGCGATGGAACCGGGGGATTACATGGTGTCCCTGGATATCCAGGACGCCTACCTCCATGTTCCGATAGCACCTTCGCACCAGAGGTTTCTGAGGTTCGCTATCCTTCAACACCACTATCCGTTCTGGGCGTTACTTTTTGGTCTCTCCACGGCACCGAGGGTGTTCACGAAGATTATGGCGGTCATGGCCGCACATCTTCGGAACCAGAATGTACGGCTGCTGCCGTATCTGGACGACCTCCTGTTGCTGGCGAGCTCCCCGGAGGTACTGCTTCAACATCTCCACCTGACGATCGCTTGCCTGCAAGCGCACGGGTGGCTGATAAATTGGAAAAAGTCCTCCCTGATTCCATCTCAGCGGATGGTTCATTTGGGAGCCGTGCTGGATTCTCGTCAGCAAAGAATCTTCCTGACCCCGGAGAAAGTCTCCTCCCTGCAGCTGCGGATACACAGTTGCCTGAGCAGTTGCCGCCTGTCGGTCCATTCAGCTATGAGAGTTCTGGGCTCCATGGTGTCGACATTCGACATGGTGGAATTTGCCCAGTTCCATTCCCGGCCCCTGCAGGGGCTGATTCTATCGGAATGGAACGGGTTACCTCACCGGATCCGCTCTCAGTTGCTGGTGTTGTCCCCGGAGGTTCGGCAGTCTTTGGCTTGGTGGCTTCAGACAGCTCATCTGGTCGAGGGGCGCCCCTTTTGGATCCCGGACTGGGTCCTGCTCACGACGGATGCCAGTCTTCGGGGTTGGGGGGCAGTGACCGGCTCGTTGTCACTTCAGGGTTGTTGGTCTGCGGAAGAAGCTCTTCTTCCCATCAACATTCTGGAACTGTGGGCAGTATACAGGGCCCTGCAGTCGTCCGGTCCCGTTCTTTACGGAAGGGCGGTTCAGGTGCAGTCCGACAACGCCACCACGGTGGCATATATCAACCACCAAGGAGGAACTCTCAGTCGGGCAGCGATGTTGGAGGTGTCTCGCATCCTTGCTTGGGCGGAGTGTCACATTCCAGCGATCTCGGCAGTCTTCATTCCCGGAGTCCTCAATTGGGAGGCGGACTTCCTCAGCCGTCACGACGTGCATCCCGGGGAATGGTCGCTTCACCCAGAAGTGTTTCAGCTACTCGTGGACAGGTGGGGGCTGCCGGAGCTGGATTTGATGGCCTTCCATCACAATCACAAGTTGCCCGTTTACAGGTCGAGGACAAGAGACGCAGGCGCCAGTCTGGTAGACGCGCTGTCGGTGAAATGGACGTTTCACCTGGCGTATCTGTTTCCTCCAATATCCCTACTTCCTCGGGTTCTGCGGAAATTCAAGCAGGACGGCGGCACGCTCGTGCTGGTAGCTCCGGCGTGGCCCAGACGTCCTTGGTACTCCGATCTGAGGTGCCTCTCCATCGACGCTCCGTACCTTCTCCCTCAGCATCGGGACCTGTTGTCTCAGGGGCCCTGCCTTTACCCGGATCTGGGTAGGCTGTCTTTGACGGCGTGGCTCTTGAGACAGCCGTCTTGAGGTCTAGGGGTTTCTCCAGTTCGGTCATTGGTACCATGCTTAGGGCACGCAAGCCTGCTTCCGCACGGATTTACCACAGGGTGTGGCGCACTTATTTTCAGTGGTGTTTATCCAGAAACTATGACCCTCAGGTGTTCCGGGTTTCCAGAATCTTGGAGTTCCTTCAATTGGGTTTGGACTTCAGCTTACGCCTGGCCTCTCTGAAGGTTCATGTGTCTGCTTTGTCCGTGTGGTTTCAGCGACGGATTGCTACACTACCGGATGTTCACACCTTTTTCCAGGGTGTTCTCATGATCCAGCCTCCCTTCGTGCCTCCTGTGGCTCCTTGGGACTTGGCGGTGGTGCTACGGGTCTTGCAGGGTCCTGCTTTTGAGCCTCTTGAGTCGGTGGACCTCAAGTGGCTGACGTTCAAGACCGTTTTTCTCCTGGCGATTGCTTCTTCCAGGAGGGTGTCCGAGTTGGGGGCGCTTTCCTGTCGCCCCCTTGTCTGATTTTTCACCAGGACAGAGCGGTGCTCTGCACTCGTCCTGAATTTTTGCCCAAAGTGGTCTCAAAGTTCCACATTAATCAGGAGCTTGTCGTGCCAGCTTTTCAGTCACCTGATCTTTCAGCTGGTGAGGCTTCCTTAGATGTAGTCCGGGCACTTAGAATCTACGTGGACCAGTCTGCTTCGGTTAGGAAGTCGGATTCATTGTTTGTCCTCTTCGGTTTTCACAAGAGGGGTTGGCCTGCCAACAAGCAAACGTTAGCCTGTTGGCTTCGTTCAGTTATTTGTGAGGCTTATGCACAGGAAGGTTTACCTGTGCCAGCCTCTGTTAAGGCTCATTCCACTCGTTCTGTGGGTCCCTCTTGGGCTGCTAGACGTGGCGCCTCCGCTGTTCAGCTGTGTAAGGCGGCCACTTGGTCTTCAATTCAAACGTTTTTGAGGTTCTATGCGTTTGACTCCTTCGCCTCTCAGGATGCATCCTTTGGGCGCCGGGTGCTCCTTTCAGCACAGGAGCGTCCCCACCCATAGTTGAACTGCTTTGGGACATCCCCAAGGTCAACCCTATGGACCCTGAAATAGAAAACAGGAGATATGGGATGAACTTACCTTTGTTATCTCTGTTTCTACGAAGTCCATAGGATCCACAGGGCGCCCGCCCTGACGCACCTGGCTTCATATGGGCTGTGTGGCTGGTCACCGGTTTTCCGTCTCCCATTTCTGTGAGTATGGTTTCTTGTGTGTTCCAGTCTTCCTTCTCTCTGTTTAGTCTCCTCCTCCGGCCTTGGCTGCTTACCAACTGAGGTGCCTGTGCCTCGGGGGCGGGGTATAGAGTAGGACGGACCCAAGTGCATCCTGTGAGCAGCGAAGCTTTAACTACGTGGTGCCCGTGGATCCAGATCCCGCTATACCCCAAGGTCAACCCTGTGGACCCTATGGACTTCGTAGAAACAGAGATAACAAAGGTAAGTTCTTACCATATCTCCTGTTTTCGTAACTAAGGTTTTATACGTGATAAGTAAGCCATGTTTGGTATTGTACTGATGCGGACTCATTTTACAGTATTCCGGTAATATCGATGGAGAGATCGCAACATGCATTCTCAACTTATGGACCGCAGAGACTTCAAGCAGCAAAATGTACATTATATGAACAACTGTTAGGATTTACATGGGGCGGGAAACCAGAGACCACCAGTTGTTAGAGCCTGGATCGTGTCCATTTGAACCAACCTGTTAAATGCCTTGTAACATATGCCCTCTCCTTTAGGACCAATGGTATTAGCAACAAACTTCTCTATTGTGTTTATTTCTGGGGGGTATAAATATGTGTGCTCTGACCCTGGGTTCCTAGTCTTCGTGCTGAATGCTGATTGACGAGGGGTTTCTTACTGATGCCTAACATCTGGACCAGAGAGCGCTGCGTATGTATAATTGTACTTGGGTCTGTATAATCTCTTTGGGCTAAGATTATATGAGGATCATAGCGTGTAACTGCTGTACTTTTGCTTGAATAATACTTTGTGCTTTGGAACCACAGGTTCTAGGTCTGGAGTCTTTATTTACTGTATGACTGCGTATGCAAATTAGCGTCATCCTTAGAGGTTTTATAGGCAGGATATTAGAAGGTACAGGCAGGGGTATATAGAGGTTCAAAGGCAGAATCCTTAGTATGTTTGCTACTCTGCAATGCCCACTGGCTACCAATGTTTGCCCAGCAAGCCCACTGCCCACCAAGGTTTTGTATATGCATAGTGGGGGTTGTTTTGGGCCCTGAAGCCTGATGCTGTGCAAATGTGCTTTTTCACCCAGCGTTCCCCAAATAATGTTGTTGTGTACTATATGGCATTAAGCTATTAAGTATAGTACATTTTTATCCAGAGAACTCCTGGTTTCCATGACTGGTGATACCGCCACTGAGGGGAACTGAGCAACCTCTTCCGGATGGTCTAGGTCTTCCACTGCAGCTGTGCCCAATAACCTTTTGCTGGGTGGCTTTCTTGCGCAGGAAGTTGTGACCACCCAGTCAATCTTCTCCACCTTTAAATTTATTTATTTAAAAAAAACGTCCGTTCTTCCCCACATCTAGGAACTTAGTATGGCGTTTACCACCGCCATCAGAACAACGCTGAAGTACCCTTTATAGTTGGCCGGTGTGGTAATTCTAATATGCTTGCCGTCGATGGCTCCCCCGCAGTTATGTAAATGCCAACGGCTCTCAAACTCATTCCCATTGGCTAACCACTCTTCCGTGCTTGTAGGGAACTTCTGACATCCCCAGCACACTGGACCTATTCCACAGGTGGAGATGAAAGTGTGGTGACTCTAACTGCCCCCCCTCCCCCGTATCCAAAAAACAAAGGCAAAAAACAAAAAATACACAGGAGGAAGAAGACCCGCTACTTCGACAGGCCAGACAAGCCCTATTAAAACCCCAAGATGAATATGACCTCTTTGCTGCCTATGTGAGCCCTGCGCTCAGAGGAATGGTCCAAGGCCAAAGAATCCAGTGTGAAAGACTGACGTCCAAACTCCTCTTCAAAGCTCGGAACTTTCTACTGGCACCGGACGCTACCATTCTAACCCGGACAGCAGTTTCTGCCACCCCCCCTGCACTCACCACGCCGCCACCCACCTACTATTTATCACAAACATACCTTCCACCAATTACCATCCTGCTCCCCCACACACCTTCTCCTTCCAAACTCCTCCCCCAACCACCTGCCAAACCAACCTTTTCCCCCATCCACCTCTTCCTACCAAACTACTACACAATCTACCAACCTCCCACCCCCCCATCCTCCTACCATCCTGCTCCCCCACCCACCTCCTCCTTCCAAAATATTCCACCATCCACTTCCTACCAACCATGTTCTCCACACTCCCCACCCAGTATTCATTACGTGCAGGTGATGATGCTTTCGCACAATTGTGATGTGGGAGTTCCCCCTGCCCCCATAATGATACTGTTGGCATTTTATACATTTGTTTTCTACCAAAAAAGTGCCATGTTGGCATAGCTTTGCACAGTAATAGGGAAGTTTCATACTCCCTGATAAGTGTCAGGGTTCAGCCTAGGATCGGCCGTTTCTTACCTCCGTGCTGGCTTCCCCTGACTTCTGGTGCGGCGGCGGGTGATGCGCTGAGTATTCTGCCTTAGGCGCTTGCGGACTTCCATGGTCGGCCTTATGTCTTGGGGATCGTGGTTCCCATCATGGGCGCCGCCATGACAGTCCACATGTGACAGTATCTCCAACCAATGGTAGCATGGTGTCGGTCATGGTCTCGGTCAGCTGACGCTGTTCTCCTGTCAACTGCTACCCCTGGGTATATAACTGACTCCAGGAAGTTACCTGAACAATGTTTGTCATTCCTAGTGTAAGCTATCTGTGTCCTCATTCCAAGTTCCTCTGAGATTTCATCCATGTCTTCTCTAGTGTGTTTGATCATCTCTGCCAGAGTGCTAACCGTGTGCTATCTTCAGTGCGTCATACCACCTCAGCCTGTGTGCAACTTTGTAATACCATCTCTGCCAGTGTGCCCACTCCGTGCTACCTTCAGTGCAACAGTGCATTACAACATCTCAGCCCATGTGCAAACTCTGTTCTACCTTTAGCGCAACAGTGCATCTTAACACCTCAGCCTGTGTGCAACTTAGTGTCACCTTCCTGAGCAGCAGTGCGTCATCCCACCTCAGCCTGTGTGCAACTTAATGTCACCTTCCTGAGCAGCAGTGCGTCATCCCACCTCAGCCTGTGTGCAACTTAGCGTCACCTTCCTGAGCAGCAGTGCGTCATCCCACCTCAGCCTGTGTGCAACTTGGTGTTACCTTCCGATGCAATAGTGCATCTATACGCCTCTACTGTGGGTACCTCAAGTACCATCTCCCGGGAGGCATAATCCTCGGACTACCGTCTGTGCGTATTTCTATTCCCACGGGGTTTGATTACCAGATCAAAGGACCGTGACCTGCTTGCTGGGTGCAGCTAAAACCCATATCCCGATTGGTAGGGGTCACTGGTGAACACCTCCCAGCAGGATAGATTCCACACCATTGATAAGGTCTCGTTAACGTCCAAACTCTGTGGATGAGGAGATCATACATTCAAGCCCCTTGCCTTCGATTTCTCCCCCAACCTCGGACCTCTGCTTTCAACCCCTCAGTGGCAAGCGTGACAGTTTGTTCAGGCCCAATGGAAGCCCCAGGATGCAGGGGCATTACAAAACCTCACATTCTCGTATGGATAATCAGGAGGCAGCACAACACCAAGTAGCGCAGTACTTACAGGAGCTTTCTGGACAGCTATTATCTATCCACACTACTCTGGCATCTATACTTCCCACTCCTGCAGCATCAGCTTCTCTAGCCCCTCCGGTCTTGCCTCAGGGGGCTACATCTCGTCTCCAGTTGGCGACTCCAGAATGATTTGATGGTAATCCTCGACAGTGTCGAGGGTTCATTAACCAATGTGAGATACAATTCGATGCTTACCCCAGAATTTCTCTACCTCCCGGTCTAAGGTGGCATACATGATTTCCCCTGCTAACCGGAGGTGCATTGGACTGGGTTTCCCCGCTATGAGCTGATCCCTTGGTATCCACCTATGAAGAATATATTTTATCGTTCAAAAGAATTTTTGATGAGCCTGGTCGCTCCGCCTCAGCCTCTTCGGATTTACTTTGAGTCCAACAAGGGACTTGCATGGTTGGACATTATGTGGTGCAGTTTAAGACACTCGCTTCTGAACAAAAATGGAACGAGGAAGCCCTTAAAGCTGCCCATCCTTCATGGGCTCTCCGAGAGAATGAAAGATGAACTGGCCTCCCGGGATATTGCTGCATCCTTTGCTGATGTTGTTTCTTTGTGTATTAAAATTGATCTATGTCATAGGGAGCATTGGGCTAGTAGAGTGCGAGGTGAACGCCCCCATGACCGACCATCTCTGGGTGGCCCTTCCTCGTCTCCATCTGCCAGCAGACTAACCTATGCAGGTTAACAAGTCCAGGTTGACCACGGCTGAACGTAATCGGCGCTTTCAGAATAAACTATGTCTGTATTGTGCCGTGCCTGAGCATGTACTCAAAAATATTCCTCTCCTTGCTGGAAAGTTGAGACCCTAACTGAAGTTGGGAGCGTTCAGTTGGGGGTTGTGCTGAAATCTTTCCAATTAATGGATAGTCTCTTACATGTATCCCTTTCCCACAAGTCTAGGACAAAGAAAGTCAAGGCTTTGGTGGATTCCGGAGCTGCCAGAAATTTTATTTCTGAAGCCCCAGTTCAAATCTTGGACCTTCCAGTTACCCCATTACCCAACAAATTCTTACTCTCTGGAGTAGATGGCAACACCATTCTGGGGGAATCTATTTATTTCTTTCATGTCCCACCCAGTGTCACTCAGAATAGGATGCCTGCATCAAGAAATGCTTGAGGGTTTTTTTTTTGTTCTTCCAAAAACCTCATATGATTTAGTCCTGGGACTGCCATGGTTGCGAAGAAATGCTCCCACTTTTGATTCGAACCAGTATGCAGATTTTGTCCTGGGGACCAAACTGTTTTCATGGATGTATATCTCAAGTAATTCCTGACATAGCCAGTCCGGCTGTTAAAACCCCTATACCTGGAGATCTGGAAGTTTCCTCTTATTCTCGTCTACCAAAGGCTTACCGTGATTTTTCGGATGTGTTCTGCGAGCAAGCTGCAGATAAACTACCCCCGCATCGTGCCTGGGACTGGGGTATAGAACTGCTTCCTGGAAAGATGCCCCCTCAAGGCCACATTTACCCTGCTCTCAGTTCCAGAGACAGACGCCATGGCTGAATACTTTAAGGAGAATTTGGCCCAAGGGTTTATCTGGCCATCCACGTCACCTGCCGGTGCGGGTTTCTTCTCTTTGGGCAAGAAGGACGGGGGACTCAGACCCTGCATTGACTATCGGGGACTCAATCAAATTACTATAAAGAATCGGTACCCTTTGCTTCTCATCTCCGACCTTTTCGATAAGGTCTGTGGTGCTCATGTCTTCAGAGTTAGTTCTCCACGGAGCTTACAATTTAATTTGCATCAAAGAGGGGGATGAATGGAAAACTGCATTTAATACAAGAGATGGTCATTTTGAGTACCTTGTGATGCTTTTCGGGTTGAGTAATGCTCCAACGGTAAATGAGATTTTCCGGGATATTCTCTCTAGATTTGTAGTTTTCTATGTAGACATTCTAATTTTTTCTGAAAACCTACAAACTCATCGACTCCATGTGCGGGAGGTGTTCTTGTCTCCGGGACCACAGTCTTTTCAGGAAGCTCTCTATATGTCTTTTTGATAAAACATCTGTGCCATTTTTGGGTCACATTATCTCTTGGAAAACCTCTTCAGATGGATTCTGGCAAACTAAAAGCCATTTCCGAATGGCCTCAGCCTTGTTCACTAAAAGCCACCCAGCGTTTCCTAAGACTTTCAAATTGTTACAGGAGGTTCATTCCAAATCCACTTTTGTTTCACCAATCACGGCTCTCACTAAGAAAGGAGCTAACCCTTCTCATTGGTCTATTCCGGCTGTGCAAGCCTTCCAAGAGTTAGTCTGAATTCTCTACGGCACCAATCCTCAGTCAACCACAGCTTGATAAACCGTTTACTGTGGAAGTTGATGTTGGAGTAGGAGCGGTATTATCTCAGACCGCCGAAGATGGGAAAACTCATCCATGTTTTTCTCACATAAAATTTTCTCCTGCAGAAAAAAACCAAGCCATTGGAGATCAAGAGTTACTGACTATTCGCTTGGCACTAGAGGAATGGCAACATCTCCCGGAGAGAGACAAATTTCCGGTCACTATAATTACGGACCATAAAAATTTTAATTGTAAGATGCGTTCCTTCATTGCAACGGTATGGATTGGTATCCCTGGGAAGGGAACTTGAGACCGACCAAGGTCTGGGAAGGCAGTGTTACACGGTCTATTAGAATATCCCTATCCTCCGCATTGGGAAGCATTTACCAAAAAAGGACAGAGCGTAGTCCTGCAGTTCTTAATTGGAAACCGATTTAGGGATTCCATGGATCTTGATATTCTTCTCAGTGATCAGTCCTCCATGTCTACCATTTTGTCTCAAAATACCTCCATCTCAGTCTGCAAGTGGTCATGAGCCATGATAAGGTCATTGTGTAATGTGACTAGTACTTCCATCTTTCGGCCCAAATCCTCAATATTGCTACTAATAGCGGACAAGTTGGACTTATCCTCCCAAATGGCTGCCATGAGTTCCTGAGTAAGGTCCGTCTTGAAGGCCGACATCACTTGCCATAGAGTTTTAACCATAAGTGGAGCATTAGAGTTAGGACCCACACCAGCGTCCAATAGTTTAGAAGTCCCACCTAGCGTAGGACTAGAGACCACATCAGTGACGTGCGGTGAGGAAAATGGCTGGGGATGCACTGGGTAGTATCAGAGCCAGATGTACAGATACATATATGAACCTGAGGGTTCATGAGTTCATTATACAAATGTGCAGCAGTATATAGTGCTGGAAATTTGGTGTGTTTTGATCAGGGATGTGCGGAAAAGGTAGGCAGGGGAGGCAGTGCCTCACGTGCTATGCACTTTTTACTCCAGAGTTTTGACTATAAAAATTATTAGAATAATATAAAGATATTTATAATATTTTCTTAACATTTTTCTTATTTTTATAGTCAAAACAATGGAGTATACCCAAGTATGACAGGAAAGGCTCTGCCTTACCTCAGCGCACATTACTGAACCACGATAGGTTGTCAATCAGTTACAGAGGCTCAAGAGCTAGCACTCCATGTGGCCTTTGGTCCACTGAAGGTGACCTGTGGAGGAACTTGAATCTTGGACCTCTTGGATCTTGGAGGCATAATGAGAGGGGAATAGGAAGGAGCGAGACTTAATAAAGGCCACAAATCTGGTTAGGTAAACCAGGGTTTCTTGGGGTGGTGTTAATGAAAGAGAGGCATGAGGAGAAAGCTATAATGGGTAGGTATTAACACCCCATGTGAGCTGGAACCTGTATCTTGAAAACACGGGTGGTAGTAAATGGGTACATACTTGTCACATCACTCCCATCAAACAACATGGCAGGCAAAATAGTGGAAGGCGCCTTGGGTAATTCTCAAATGATGCTGCGGTAACCAGCAAAAACTGACATTCTGGCTCAAAGGCTGACCATCAACCACACAGACTCCAGGACCGGCCACAGAGCCTCTGTGTAGTTGCAGACCAGGAAGAAAGTTAGTATAGGCCAGGCATATACCGAGTTGTCAGTATAGGCAGTGCTGGCTGGCAGGCAGTAGGAATAATTAGGATAGCATGGAAACTCCAGAGAGAACAGGACTACCGGGACCCACCAGGCCTAGAAGTAACGAGATGGGGATAGGACAACCAGGTAGCAGTGGGACAGGCATTGCTGCATTGCAGCTTTCAAGATGGCGGCGGATCTTCCAGTAGGGAGGGCAATCCCAGAGCCGCACTTGGGTTTCAGATCGATCGGAAGCCAAGGGCTAGAGTTGGGGCAGTAGTCGCCGTGTGTGCCGCAAGATAAGTGGTTTCCAGGTGGCAGCAGCTGGAGTTCACTGCTAGTGGTCCTCAAATTGAGCCTGCAGCTTCACCGCCAGGAGTAGGCCGCGATGGAGGAGAGCAGCTGTCCTGCGATCAGCGCAGAGGGAGCCCCTGGTGTAGATGGACGGTTGATACACAGTTAAGTTTGGTACACACTGGAACGATGTCTGGCGGTTTTACAGTTTCGTAATGACAAATCGTCTACTTCGCCCAGTGTGTGTGCGCTCAATATGTGCACTCCCTTGGTCGCATGCTACGTTGTCAGGTTTGATGTTCTGCACATCAAACCTGACATCGCTAGCCACCAATGGTCAGTGTGGACGGGCAATCCCCGTTCAAGGGCATTCGTTCCGATGTCGGAACGAATACCCGTTGTCTCATTGTGAACCCAGCTTTAGGGGAGCCAGCAGGTATGTATAGCCCCCAAAAGCAACCTTTTAGCCTAGAGCAGTGGAGAGCTTGGGTAAAGCACGTTTGAACAGGATCTCTGTCAGGCCATGCCCCCAGTCCTGCAATTATGAATACATGGGTCCCAAATCACGGAATCATTCTGAGCCAGAAAGACCTAACAGCTGCTTGGTAGATAATCAGGTTTCATGTAATACTAAACACCGATTATGTTACTAGAACATGTAATGCACATTTTTGAGTCTTCCTAGAGGTGTTTTCATATTGGATCATGTTCTACTTTTTATAGGTTTATTTCCCATTTCATGGAAACACACTTTGGACAAGGAGGAGTGTCCAGCAGCTTAAAACCCTATATTCAAATTATTGACCTTATTACAGTTCCTAGCTTGGTATGACTAATAGCAGGACACTAAATAGTTTTATCCGCCCATGCCAATACATTATCATTTGTTTTCAGAAGCCAGTATGTGACATCTATGAGCCCGGAAGATCCATTGACCGGAACAGAAATTACTCTCAAAAGTTTGGTGCCAGTGATTTGTAGTTTGCATCCCAAATCTGAAAAAGAAAATGTAGTGGCCCCATGTGCCACAGGCTGGGCATCCTTAAGCTAGGTTTTATATCTCTCTGTGTGTGTGTAATCATCAATGTGTGACCAGTTAAGCTGAACTGTGCAACATTAGAGAACATAGCCGCTGTAGTAATTGGATCCCTGTGGACATGTATGTTTGTACTTTGTGTACATCACAGCATATTCTCTCTGCTAGACCAGTCTGTTTACTGACAACCCCATTACAACTTTTATATTATTTGCCTTTCATGTTGCAGTCATATTGTGTCTAACACTTGCTGTGCTATTGTAGTAATTTATTTTTATTTCTAAATTCGATGGATCAGTTTAAATATACGGTAGAATTAACTTCATTCAACCTTTAAAGAGACACAATCCTAAAAATAGTTTTTTTTTTCTTTTAAAAAGAGTAATTTTTAACATTACAAAATAAATGATAAATGTAATGTTTTGGAATCAATGAGAGCGCATCATTACCTTTATAAAGCACTGACCTATAACGCAGAGCTGCACTGTGAGGGGATCATGATGCAAACAAATGACATATAATGACACAAAACTGAAGGTAAAGGTGGCCTGGCCATATTGTTTGTTGAAGGGGTCTTCAGTAGTTAAGCTCCCCGACCCGCCAACAGACCAGATTTTAACTATGTGTGCTTTAGTTGATAGTGACAGAAACACAATGAGTGAGGTACATAGGAGCATGTGGTGGTAACTCCTTGTCACAGCTTGCCGGACTCCGACACCCGCTTACCGGGTCCGATGGCGCTGGTCTGCGGAGACATCACTGTAGGTGCCAAATTCAAGCTCTGCCTATTTAAGGAAGTTCCTGGCAGCAGTTCTGTGCCAGAGTATAAGCTCATTTACCATACTCCAGCGTTCCTGTGTTCCATTACCTGTTTCTGACCTTGGCATCGTTTGTGACCCTGAATTCGCCTGATCCTTGGTACTGCATCTGAACTGATATCCGGTTTTGACTTCGGCTAATCCCTGTGACCTGTTTTCGCCTGCTCCCTGGTACCGTCTAGTCCGTTTGGTTCTGACCCGGCCTGTCGACTAAGCAATACGTCTTCTCCACTCCATCCAGAGTTTGCCAGCACCTGTATAAGGGAACCTATCCTGAGGGCTGCGACCTGTGTCTCAGACGCAGCCAAGTCCATACCTTCTTGCGAGGGTCCCTGGTGAATACCACCGGCACATTAGACTCCGCACCTCAGGCATAGGTCTAGCCAACTCCCTAAACACGGTTCGCATCCATAATCCATCCGAGACTTGTGACACTCCTGTGTTCACTAAAAATAGTTATCACTGCGTGTAAAAAATGATCAAAGATTTCTCCAGCTTCTCCATAAAATGCCGCTGCCAGATGCGGTGCCAAAGTGTGATGGCCAATTTACTAAGTGAGGAAAAGCTAAGAATGGTGCTGTGGTTACATGCATACATGTCCAGCCACTATCTCCGGACGTCCTAGAGTATGCGCCATACAGTCGCAGTTAGATCTTGCACAATGCAGCCGTCAAGTATCCATTATTTATCGCATCAGCACTAGGCTGATGTTATACAGACTGGACAGAGATCCCCGGAGGAGTAGGTTATTGTAACCCCTCTACGGTGACTCCTTTTTTAATGAATAGCTGCGTGAAGACATCTTGCGTCGCGGCAATGCAGGATGTCTCTTGGCACAAATATAAGTGATATGATAATACATCTCCCCCCTAAGTGACATTCTTAAAGCCTTTACTGTGAGAGGACTGGCATTGGGATACAATCACATTAATGGATCTTCCCTGTTGTCCGTACTAATTGGATCGGTGTAACCTACTGTTTGATTCTATGCAGACTCAGATATTGTGATTTTTATATACTGTAGGAGAACTGTTCTTGGTCTGTTTCATGTGAATGCTGTGTGACAGTCTGACAGATTTGTCTTGGGATACAACCGGCTGTTACTAACCACTCTTACTGGTGTTTCTCAGCCACTAGACATTTACTGACCATGTCATCTGTGTCCCACCTCAGTGTGCTCAGTTTTAGTCCTTAACGCAACCAAACTCCTTCACTGGCATCTGGAACCGCTTGCTTCTAGGCGGTGTGTGTAGCTGCAGCTCCTCTTTGCTGGTGGTTGTCAGGGCCGGATTTCCCACTCATCAACAAAGGCACCCGCCTAGGGCCCAGCGGCTCCCAGGGGGCCCGTTACCAGGGTTGTGTGGAGGATATTAACTGGGGATCAGGCGCTCCACAGGAAGTGTCAAATAGTGCACAGCGCACTTCGCTGCTGAGCTGGCTAGCTGAAAACTCCGGCAGGCGGAAGCAGCCTGATGGGTGCCAGCTCCAGGACCAGGAGAAGGCCCGGTGACAGGGGGCTACACACGTCCCGGGCCCCGATGTTTAGAGGGGCCCCGAGGTTCAGGGGCACAAAATGGGGCCCTGGCAAACTAAATGGTCCAGCTGCCCGAACAGCGCATTGCACAAATAGGCCAAAAAATGTATTATGCAGCCCCAACACCTCCCCCTTGCTAGTGCTGTCACTTGGTCTGGTCCGGTACTCTGGGCAATGGGTATATGAATGACATCGCGACGCGCAACGTCATCACGCATGATGCTGTCCCAGGAGCCGGTCCCCAGGAAAGCTAGAAGAGCAAGACTGCAGCCACGGAGAAGGGAGTAATCGTCGGTGCCGACCCCCATCAAAAATTAATGGCAGCATAAAGCTGCAGGCCTGCATCTCTCCTACAAACACCTTCCCTGGATGTCAGTCTCCCCCAGGAGCCAGAGTGACTGGCAAATCAGCAGCCTGAGCCTTCACCAATAGACAGTTGTGAGGTGAATTAGCCTATTGTTTTTTACTTTCATTTTGTTGAAACTTCTTTTGCTATCCAAATAAATACTATGTAAAAATGGGGATATATATATATACTCACACGTGTGTGTGTGTGTGTGTGTGTGTGTGTGTGTGTGTGTGTATATCTATATATATCCAGTACTCCACTGGTAGAATGAGAACATATACCTTGCCCTGGTGCCCTCCCCAGGTGAAAGACTCCAACCACTGTTTAACAAGATACTGATGGCGGCACTCACAGGACTTTAAAAGGTTCAAGAAATCACCAATAGTGAAAGGGCAGTTAATATGACCGATTGGTAATTTATAGAACTCTTGTGAGTGCCGCCGTCAGTATTATATATATATATATATATATATATATAAAATATTTTATGCCTCCCTCAGGGATGGGTGGAAGGGGGCCCCAGAGAAATCGGTGTACTGGGTCCCATGATTTCTGTTGCCGGCCCTGACCAGGAGACATCGCTGGTCTACTGTGTTGTGCATGTGATTAAAGGGGGCCACGTGACATCATAGATCACGCTGCCACACACCCCTGTCCTGTCCCACCCACGCACACAGTGCAAATGCAGCCACGGACTAGTAATCACTGTGGCTGCTGCTGCATATCGGAGCTACGGCGGGCTAAAGTGAAGTGAGGGCCCGGATCACCGATCCTATGGGTCATCATGGAGGTCCTCCTGAAACTTTCCTTGCAGCTTTGTGAAGTGAGGTCACTCAGTTTTCTGGGAGGGATGGGGTGCAATGAATTAATGCATGTTTTATATTTTTTCATGTGAGGACAATGAAAATGTGTGTTTTAATTATATTTTTTTTCTTTGACAGACAGTGTATGTATGTGTGTGTTGTTTTTCCTATGGCGGACAATGTTTAATTTTTTTTTTCCTTTGGCAGACGTAGTGAGTATATTTTTTGCCTGTGGAGGACGTAGTGTGTATATTTTTTTTCCTTTTGGTAGACGTAGTGTGTATATTTTTTTTCTTTGGCGGCCATAGTGTGTATATTTTTTTCCTGTGGCGGACTTAGTGTGTTTATTTCTTTTGCTGTGGCAGACAATGTTTGTGTCCTTTTTTCTTTTTTTTTTTTTCCTGTGGTGAATATAGTGTGTATTTTATTTTCTATAGCGAACATTATGTACATTTTTTTTTTGTAGCGGAGATTGTGTATGTATTTTTTTTTTTCCTTTTACTTTGGTGTTTCTCTACTTGTCTTCTATGGAATAACTTGTTAAATTTAAAAAATGGATTGTTTGGGGGATGGGGCCCCAAACTGGTATCTAGCCTAGGGCCC
Source organism: Taudactylus pleione (assembly GCA_031769625.1). Classification (NCBI taxonomy): domain Eukaryota; kingdom Metazoa; phylum Chordata; class Amphibia; order Anura; family Myobatrachidae; genus Taudactylus; species Taudactylus pleione. The sequence goes on along the minus strand of JAUIMM010000015.1, from coordinate 41,187,374 downwards.
CATGAGGTCTAAATCCAGCTCTGGTGGTTGTGGCTGGTTACTCTTGCCTGCTTAATTTGGATCAGGACTGCAGGGTAGCAGGCAGAGTCTTGACACAAGATTCTGGATTCAGCTCAGGGCAACCATGACGCAGAAAAGAATGGTAGCTCTCTTCTTTAAATTTCAGTATTTCGGCATATAATAGGAGTCTTGCAGGAATAGAGCAGATTCTTTAGTAAGAACAAAGCTTATTGCTCAAAAATAACTTAAAAGAACTGTTACACACAATCAGATAGGCCTACACTGTACCTGAGGCTTTGCGGCTTTTTTATACAGTTTATACACACAGATTTACAGGGGGTAATCCAGCCCCCTGTCCCTTTTAACCAGTCTAGGTTTATTCACTTATTTCACACGTGAATCAGTCTGGTCCTAGTTTATACGTATAACGTTACACTTGGTGGTAGTGGCATGTTTTTTCTCTCCTTATCTGCTGCTAGGCAGGGTGGGTAAGCTCCGTTCCCTCTCCATCCTTGTACCGCTAAGTCTGAACTGGGAGATATATATATATATATATAACTCCCACCCAAAGTATATTCCATTCAATCTGCTCCAGGGTCTAGCACCCCAATCAAGATGAAGTCTTCTCCAGATTGGTTGTAGCCTTACCCTGGTGTAGCGTTCTCCCTGCTGCCAGAGCTCTGCCAGCACTGCAGGGTTCCCGGCACTGCTGCACTCTGATTCTCACATGCGGAACTGGGTCACAACCGCTCCAAACACTGGTCCCCCTCTTTTACATTCGTTCTAGTTGTTGCTGTGTTACTCACAATTGTCCTTTGGGAATTGGGTATGTAAATATATATCTCTTCTTTTTTTAATACTTTTATACAAGGCGCGCTCCATTTCACGCCTGGCGGCTTAATTTAACTGTGCAAAATGAAACTAATAACATGTACTGCGCAGCCACTGTAAGGATTGCTTGTCCGTAACTGAATGATGATGTTCCTAGCCACAATGCTAGATTCCAGGCTTGGCTACATATGGATGCCATTATAAAATGACACCTTCTAAATGTCAGTGTTTATATTAGTTATACAGTCAAACTTTTTGTCCTCGATAATTCATCTTTAGCAGTTTTAAATAAAAACCTTTTTTTTTTTTTTTGTTTTGTTTTTTTTGTTTAAGGCACACTTTGTCTATGTGGAAATGTCTTACAAATTGCAATTACAGAGCTGACCCAGAAAGAACTGCTAGTGTGCAGAAAATATCCGATTTATGTTTGTTTCTCAAGGCAATGCTGACAGTAATGAGCTCCTTCTTTAGACCTGTGAACTCCAATTCCATACTGTGCAGAAACCCATAACTGCTGGGCTCAGTCTGCCGTTCTGTAGGTGTCTTTTTAATGACTGTCAGGAAGGATAGAATAGAGGAGAACCCGACCCATATATTTATGTAGTAATTGATGAGTCCCTTCCTTTTTCTGCTCAGTATTATATGCCACATCGATGAGGAGAACATTAGGTGCAATATGACTATTATGAAGGCCAGGAAAATAATAAATTAATAGTTTTTTTAAACAAGAAATTTGCAATACGGTGTATGGAACTTTATTATTGCTGGTGTCCAATCAGTGGTATAAACACCCAAAGCAGAGGATGCTCCCGTAAGTATGTATGGGGGCTAGGAAGTGGACAGGATGCGGGAGATATGCCTACTCTTCCGGGGGTGTAGGGGTTACCCGAAAAATCGTGAGCCTCCGGCGACTTCCGGGAGAGTAGGTATGTATGCCGTGACATGAACGTTACTCAGATGACCGATTTTCACTCAGTTATCTGATGCTGCATCCTCTGACACAGCAGCAGATCACAGAGGCCGGTAGGAGGCGTCTATTTACACAAGACACCTCCTGCGGCATTAACCTACAAAGTTGCAGCGGCTTTGCAATAGTTTGCAACCCTGAATCCGGCCCACAGTCCCCTCAGCTATACATTTTACAAAGAAGGGTTTAGGGCAAAGTTGGGCTAGTTACACATGTAGGTTCTTATTTTAAAGCGAATGCATTTGATTAATTGGCACCAAGAACCATTTTACTTCAAGTTGTAGCTTATGATTTGGACCTTCTGTGGTATACTACTACGTAGCCTAATATTACTCTGTCTTCTCCGTTTTTAATTAATGTGTATAATTAAGGTGCCTATCCACTAGATGATTGAAATGAGCGATTGAACAATATCGATAATCCTTTGAGAATCGTTTGAAAATTATTTTAAAAAATTGGTCTTTTAGACATCTATCTTCGTGCAAACATGCTGATCAACCTGCCGATAACGTCAGGTTCAGCATGTTTGCAGATGATTGATTGTGCCTGCACTGAACGACTGCTCATTCAGTGCAGGCACATCACAGACTGACAAACGACTGCACGATTGCAATGTCGTAATCGTGCAGTCTTTTGCCTGTCTTCTAGTGGACAGGCACCTTAAGACCATTAAGGGACCCTGTGTAATTGAGTCTTTATTATTATTATTAGTTACTTATTCAAACCAAAATCAAACAAGGCTGGTAATAACAGACATAGAGGTGAGAGGGCCCTTCTCACCAGCTTTCATTCTATGAAGTTAGCTCTCAGTTCAGCTTTCTTTATGCAGTACAGATGTGCCTCCTTGAAGCTGGATGCTAAATGCAGATGGCAACTTTCTATACTACCATTGCAAAGATGTAATACGATAGACTCATATGTGCTGTTCTGACTTGCTTGTCTCTCTTGTAGAGCTCATTGAATCCCTCACAAAAAACAGCCAGTCTAACGGCACAGAGCCTACAAAACCTTGTCACCGGAAGAATGCAGCCGAAACGCCATCTGCAAACGGGGAGGCTGGTGGGGAAACTAACAAGAGCTACACACCAGACCAGGTGGAAGCTGTAAAGAGGTGCGTGACATGATGGACACCTTTTCTGTCAACTAGGACCGTTTTGTTTCTCATGGAGATGCAAAGTGATCTATTGATCATCAGATGTGTGCAAATACTGTGGACTGTTTGTAGGCTGCTTATTTCTTTAACTTGGTTTCTGTTTTTTTAGCATGCGTCTTATTTTGTGTTTACTATTCATTTTTTAATGAGGCTGATTTACGTAGCTTCACTATTCATTAACTGTGCAAGTGTGACTATCATTAATTCACGTGTACACACAGCAGATTACACAGTACAGTGCAGTACATTGTGTAGGCGGAGGATACTGCGGTAGTTGCTGCATATCGCTGAGAAAAGAACATTTTGTGGTTAGATACATAAAAACAAGTTTTGTGAAAAGGTTGTCAGTAAGCAGTGTTACAGATGAAATCAGGCCTATTTCTACCACATTACTGTACCCGGATGCTACCTAAGCATTATTAAATGCAAAAGTATAAACTAAGACTAGAATTTTGTGTAATGTTCTTCTGTAAACGCATTAAAGTATATTGATATTGCACAATAGAGGCATCAATTGATGTCTTTCAAAGCCCCCAGGGGGAAGTTAACAGAACAACTAAAGGTGCAGTATTGTGCATAGCAACCAATCAGATTGTAGCTATCATTTATATAGTACATTATATCAAATAAGACTGGTTGCTATGGGCAACACCAGCACTTGTCCACTTATTAAATCTAATTAAATGAAAGCAAATTAATGTTTTCCAAGCCAGGCCCCGGGGGACGTGGCTGCATGTACTAAGCAAGGGGCCACCTTAGGAGAATATTTCCTAGGTGGTAATGCAGCTATCAAACTGAATAGAGATATGTAATTTCCTTCACTAAAGTCTTTATTTTTATGTGGGAAATCAGAAAACTGAAATGCGTGCTTCACATATATGCAGTGAGCATTGAGGAATGATTGGAGACAAGGCGGCACAATTCACCTATTGTCTAAAGCAAATCACAACTGTTTGCTGACCCCATTCTGTCTCACACTGCAGTACATCATATGCATATACTATTCCAGTCGTCACTGATGATGTTATACTACGGCTTTGTGGCAGCCTGGTTGTAAGCTCATTGGGTCAGGTACTTTGTACAGTAGTAAAATCAACACTAATACTTTTTGAATTGTCTACTTTTGTCTTTGAATAGGATAAAACAATGTAAAGACTACTATGAAATTTTGGGTGTAACCAGAGAAGCCGCAGAAGAAGATTTGAAGAAATCTTACAGAAAGTTAGCATTAAAATTTCATCCAGATAAAAACCATGCTCCTGGTGCCACGGAAGCCTTTAAAGGTATATGGATGTTTGATTTCCCTTGTAAGATGAGCAGCGTGAATAGAATATAAATCCTATGAGAGTTGTAGCAGACGGAATACATTCAGAAGAGGGAGAGGCTACCGGTGGGGGGTATGCTAGGGATCTGAATTGGACCAAACCTCTGTAATACCTTTTATTTGTGAACTATACTACTGGTAGTGACTGGAAAATCTGCCTTTTTGCAGACAACACAATGATGGGTAACAATAGATTCCCCAAGAGAATGAGCCAAAATCATGAATGATCCAATTAGATTAGAGAAGCGTTGCAACAACAGTCTCTGCGTTGAGACATCCTGCAGTGCCACTGAGCACAGCGATGCAGGATGTCTTAGCACAACAATGTAATAAAAAGTCCACAGAGAGGTTTTGTAGAAACATAGGTCCTCATTCAGACTCGCTCGCAAGCGGGTCGATGTTTGGCTGAGCGGCCGCACTGCGCGTGCGCAAGCCCCGGAGCGAGAGAGAAATTCTCGCCCAGTTTTGTAGGCCTGGCGGGGGGGGGGGGGGTCGCTTCACAAACAGAGGCGTTCCCAAGCGAACGCCTGTCGTTTGTGGGCGGCCCCACTGACATCACCAGTGATGTCAGTGAGAGAGCTTCCGGCTCTATTAGAGCCGAAAGCTCTCTGGGGCTTGCGGCAGATGAGACCCTACCACAAGGGTCTCGTCGTAAGCCCCGATGGTCTTGACCATCGCGACTATCATCCTGGTCGCTCGTTAAAGCTGTGGGTGGTAACCCACAGCCTAGTGAGTGTCCAGGAGGCTGGCTCAGAAAATGGAAGCGGCCGCCCTCATTCAGTGCGAGCGCTCGTATTTTGCGAGCGCCTCTGAATGAGGTCCATAGTGTGCTGATGTGATACATAAAGGCTCCCCCCCCCCCCCTATGTTACAGAGAATACTAGTAGCAGGAAAAGGCAGAGATGTCACTATATAGGTCATCGGTGAGACTACACCTAGAGGCCAATTCAGTTATACACATTACCTCACGGAAGTACTTTGCACTGCTCGCAGCCTATGGCAGCTTGCGTGTAATTGAATCCGACCCCTAGAGTACAGTTTCCAGTACTGGAGACATTCTCTATAGAGAGAGACGAATAAATCTGAGATTACCAGAACAGTGTTGTCCTAAATCACAGAATGTATCCAGTGTCTCCATAAGCATAGCTTGGGGCATAGAGGTAAGACAGGGTATGATAGAAGCTTTCAAATATTTTTTTATACTTTACTACTACTTACAACGTTTAGCTTTTAAAAGATCTATCAATCACAAAAATAATAAATCAACCTATAATGTCAAGTAGTCATGGCCTGTTGCACACAACAGTAATAATGGTTTATATAATACATAGCACCAGCATACTCAGCAATACTTCACAATTCAGAACAAACACTGTAATAAAACACGACTGGGTATTCCCAGAGATAATATTGGTTAGTGAGTCCTGGCTTACATCTTATGGGGAATTGGTTCAGCACGATGGCTACGATTTGCCTCCAAAACAGCGAGGTGAAGACACTTTATCCCTTGCACCCCATATTAGCAATGTATGGCTACAGTAGGTACATGGTGAAGTGCTCAGCTATACACTGTGGCTGCACTTCACCCTGAATTCTCCCCTATATTTAATGTGGAATTAAGTTTGGTCACTAATGTGATAAATACCTTCAACCCTTAGGGCCTCATTTATCAATAATTGTGTACTCAATGCGATCTGGGCTCCCATGATCACATTATCACATTGCAGTATGCGATATTAGCACCCATGATCACATTGCAGTATGCGATATTGGCACCCATGATCACATTGCAGCATGCGATATTAGCACCCATGATCACATTGCAGTATGCGATATTAGCACCCATGATCACATTGCAGTATGCGATATTAGCAGCCATGATCACATTGCAGTATGCGATATTAGCAGCCATGATCACATTGCAGCATGCGATATTAGCACCCATGATCACATTGCAGTATGTGATATTAGCACCACCCATGATCACTTTGCAGTATGCGATATTAGCACCACCCATGATCACATTGCAGTATGCGATATTAGCACCACCCATGATCACATTGCAGTATGCGATATTAGCACCACCCATGATCACATTGCAGTATGCGATATTAGCACCACCCATGATCACATTGCAGTATGCGATATTAGCACCACCCATGATCACATTGCAGTATGCGATATTAGCACCACCCATGATCACATTGCAGTATGCGATATTAGCACCACCCATGATCACATTGCAGTATGCGATATTAGCACCCATGATCACATTGCAGTATGCGATATTAGCACCACCCATGATCACATTGCAGTATGCGATATTAGCACCACCCATGATCACATTGCAGTATGCGATATTAGCACCACCCATGATCACATTGCAGTATGCGATATTAGCACCACCCATGATCACATTGCAGTATGCGATATTAGCACCACCCATGATCACATTGCAGTATGCGATATTAGCACCCATGATCACATTGCAGTATGCGATATTAGCACCCATGATCACATTGCAGTATGCGATATTAGCACCACCCATGATCACATTGCAGTATGCGATATTAGCACCACCCATGATCACATTGCAGTATGCGATATTAGCACCACCCATGATCACATTGCAGTATGCGATATTAGCACCACCCATGATCACATTGCAGTATGCGATATTAGCACCACCCATGATCACATTGCAGTATGCGATATTAGCACCACCATTGATCACATTGCAGTATGCGATATTAGCACCACCATTGATCACATTGCAGTATGCGATATTAGCACCACCCATGATCACATTGCAGTATGCGATATTAGCACCACCCATGATCACATTGCAGTATGCGATATTAGCACCACCCATGATCACATTGCAGTATGCGATATTAGCACCACCCATGATCACATTGCAGTATGCGATATTAGCACCACCATTGATCACATTGCAGTATGCGATATTAGCACCACCCATGATCGCATTGCAGTATGCGATATTAGCAGCACCCATGGTCACATTGCAATATGCGATATTAGCACCACCCATGGTCACATTGCAGTATGCGATATTAGTAGCACCCATGGTCACATTGCAGTATGCGATATTAGTAGCACCACCCATGATCACATTGCAGTATGCGATATTAGTAGCACCACCCATGATCACATTGCGGTATGCGATATTAGCAGCACCCATGATCACATTGCAGTATGCGATATTAGCACCACCCATGATCACATTGCAGTATGCGATATTAGCACCACCCATGATCACATTGCAGTATGCGTTATTAGCACCACCCATGATCGCATTGCAGTATGCGATATTAGCACCACCCATGATCGCATTGCAGTATGCGATATTAGCACCACCCATGATCGCATTGCAGTATGCGATATTAGCACCACCCATGATCGCATTGCAGTATGCGATATTAGCACCACCCATGATCGCATTGCAGTATGCGATATTAGCACCACCCATGATCGCATTGCAGTATGCGATATTAGCACCACCCATGATCGCATTGCAGTATGCGATATTAGCACCACCCATGATCGCATTGCAGTATGCGATATTAGCACCACCCATGATCGCATTGCAGTATGCGATATTAGCACCACCCATGATCGCATTGCAGTATGCGATATTAGCACCACCCATGATCGCATTGCAGTATGCGATATTAGCACCACCCATGGTCACATTGCAGTATGCGATATTAGCAGCACCCATGGTCACATTGCAGTATGCGATATTAGCAGCACCCATGGTCACATTGCAGTATGCGATATTAGCACCACCCATGGTCACATTGCAGTATGCGATATTAGTAGCACCACCCATGATCACATTGCAGTATGCGATATTAGCAGCACCCATCATCACATTGCGGTATGCGATATTAGCACCCATGATCACATTGCAGTATGCGATATTAGTAGCACCCATGATCACATTGCAGTATGCGATATTAGATGACATTACATTGCACATACAGGGACTCTGAAAGGAGCCCACCCCTTCGATTTGCTCGGAGTGAAGTGACCGCATCAGCGGGTCTCTTCACTCCTCTCTCAGGACTCAGGCATGGCCTACTGACCACCCATGTGCAGCGGCCATTGCCGGGGAGAGGTCAGAAGGGGGCTGCAGCTGCTGTTGGAAATGGAGGGACCGCAGCAGATAGCAGAGAGATCAGCTGCAATTCCTCCATTGTACATTTAGGGGATACTTAATATTTGTGGATATCCCCCGAAAACTGGTGCTTTCAGGGAAAATGTTGCAAATATTTAATGATAAATGAGCCCGATTAAAGAGTGAACAGTCAGGCTCTTGTGATGAGTTTTAAAGACAGGAAGCCGGAAATAATACTTGCAGAAAAGGCACATTTTACGGTTTGAGTTAAGATATTGAGTCTGTAGTGCTTGTGTGGTGTAACCGTGCTGCCTGGGCACTGAGAATAGAACAGCCATCTGTATTGTTTTTCTGTGAGACCGCACTGTATGCTCTATTATTTTCCCAAGTAGAAATGTACTTGCTAAACCCTGTACTGAACATCTGACCTAGTTCTTCTGGATAGTACGATTTTTACTGATATTACTTCTAACCTCCCTCAAACACAAGCACTGAGCAGTAACTGCAGGTCTCCGCGATGCTTCCAGAAGTCCATCTGGTTTGGGCAGCCAGTCTTCCTGTAGCATTATCCTATGATCAGTCGCTTTTTCTGCACAGGATGAGCGCTCGGCTCCTGGCAAGTATGATCATAGGATAAAGTCCAGGCTAAAGCAGATTACTGGACACTCAGCTGGTAGTACTGCAGATTTAAGCACAATGATATTATGTAATAGAATCAGATGGGGAGGGGAGACATCAAATATGAAACGATTTCTAAAAATGTTTTATTGTAAACCTTGGCTACAAGTTTGTAATTTCATTACACACTCACACTATGCATCATTAGAAAACAGGGCTATAAAAGTGTGAAAATCAATGGAGGTGGTTGTTGGGGTGTTTGTGGTAGTGGATTAAATGATACACCCTATTGGGGTAAGAAGAGATGTAAAGTGATTGGACAGAGCCTTGTAATGTGATGTGGCTGTGTCTCCCCGGTGATTGAGGCTGTGTGCATGCACCGTGTACAGGCAGCTCTAGCTATCAGGTTTGGATGCGCTGCACTTGCTTGTTGCACTGTATGCAGCACAGGGATCAGCAATATGTGTCTCATTGCCAGACTAGTATATTGCAGGAGCTGTACATTAGCAGTTTGATTTCAGGGTTTGCCACTCCTTACAGTATGGTGAGTATAGTCCTACAGTATGTTTATAGTTTTATGACAAATTACCATACTTTTGAACTGGTTATATATTTATTCTATCTATATACTTTTAATGATGACACTCATTAAATATGGAAAGAGATATGATAAAGGTTTTGAGCACAAGCTCCCGCTGTTTACATGCTGACAGTGTAAACCACAGGTCTGACCAAAGTACCTGGGAATCATGCATGTGCTGTTGTACGTAGCTGCCCATATGTAATGAGCTCTGTATTAGGGATAGTAAATTAACAATTATTCCTAAAGACAGTGTGTAGTCCCCTAATGCTGGGTACACACTGGCAGATATATTGGCCATCGTGCTGTGTGTAGGGGGATCAGCCGTCCGCCCGTACACTTGGGGAGGGGGGTCGAGGTGCAACCACCGGCCAGTGGTACCCGTGGACAGGTAACAGATGATGGTTGGTCAGAGTGTACGAACAACCACCACTTGCAAATATGTTAGGTTTGTACCCAGCTTAAATGTTATGTTTCATTATTTGAAAGCTTTATTTACAGTAATATCCGTTATAATTCTGTTAAAGGCACACTCGCCCACCTCTCTTTTTTTTTTTCTTTTTGCTACATATGATGGTATCCTGTTATTTTTCCTAAAAAACATGACCATCTGGTTTTTCTTAGAATTGGTTTGGAACAACTGTGTGCTGGTCATTTATTTCTGTCTAAGGTTGTAATGCAGAGGTGCACGCTATATATTACTGACCTGTATACTTGCATGTAGCGCCAGCACATTGCATTAGGATGTACTGTTACTGCAGTGTGTAGCTGGAGATGTTGACACATGTCTACACTAGTTGCCATTGGACAGCTATAGTGTAGTTGAACGGCACAAATAAAGTATTTGCAGTTAGGTCCATGGCTGCCAGCATTTATGATGGTGAAAACTGCTGACCCAAATGCCACAAGTTTATCATTTTTCATGTAACATTGGTTCTAGTGTTCGCATCCCTTAGCAGGTTCCCTATACCCCTGCTATAATCCGTATAAGCTGTATTTAATACTTGGTGAATGCATCTTAATGGACACAATACATTTGAATCATTGAACCTTCTTAAGGATGGAACAACGGTACAGATCAGCGTTCACAGTCCGTTGCTTGATTGATGTGCATGTCCTAGTGTCTTGCTTCCATGATCCACAACAGCGCTTGTATGAATGGTTCATTGAACCCTATTTAAGTATTTTCCTCCTTCAGGGGTAATGCTTATTGCTGCTAACCCAGACTAGCACATGTACGAGGTACAGCAAGCTCCAGTACTGATTTGCATGGAGTACTCCTACTAGGTATAAGGCTGAAGGAGAGGAGATGTCCAACACTCAGTTAGAATGATAGCAGTACCATAATAGAGGATTGTTGTCAGTCATGTTTTTGTGAGTCCTGTATTGACTCTCCGGTAGACTACAGGCAAATATGATCTGGGTACTGCTGGACCTTGCAATCAGCAGGGCCGTCATGAAAGGACTCCCACCAATAGTAAAGGATCAGAAGCTACTTCTAAACTTTTATTTAGTCAGGATACATCTACTATTAACAGTATTTTAATTTATAAAGTTTATTACAGCTGCTTTGTATCATCTGTATCTTTAAACAGATTGCAACGGTTCCCTCCTTTATCTGTGAGTCTAGCCTGGTGTCATTACACCCTCACTGGATGCCTGTTCACTGGTTTATCCAAAGTAATCTGGACAAAATTAACCAAACCCGTTCCAGAAAAATCCTGTTACTATGATTGAAAGCGTGTGGGTTTTCATAGAGGTGGACAAACCAACTTCATACAGATGATCGTTTGGTTGAGAGATGAAATCTGAGATGCGTCAGATGGCAGCCTTATACAAGGACTTGCTGCCTGATACAGTATAAATATTATCTGATCAGATTTTAGGCCCGTACACATGCAGCGGTTCTAGGTTATATTAGTCTCTTTAGCAAAGTCCTGGGAATTGCATTCTGAATCATATTTTCCTGGGTTCCTCATTTTCCATAGTATGGCGTTCGTGTGTGAATGAGCATGTGAGCCAGTAGGAAGCCACATGCACAGAACTTGCATCTTCCTATTGGTCCTCCTGCTCACACCCATTTTTAGTGGTGAGAACCTTTGAAGTGTGCACTATTGGGAAGGAGTAGCTCAGTTAAACTTTAACATGTAACCGGGAGTGCAGCTTTAATGGCACATGTGAGTTTGCTGAGCTGACACATACAGTAAGTTGGTTGTAAGTTCAAGGTAGGGAGTGTCTGGCACCCTCCACTCGGAACTATCTGCTGTTTTATTGCTCTGTAGTACAACCTAGATGCTGATAAGAACATATACTGATAATTCTGCAGATACGTCTCATATAATTACTGCAGTCTCAAAAGATCAATAAAAGCTTGTTGCACCTTTTTTATATTGATTTCGTATGATATATATATATATGTGTGTGTGTGTGTATGTATGAGTGTGTGTGTATGTATGTATGTATGTATATATATATATATATATATATATATATATATAATTATTCTATGAGTTACCAAGTGAAGCCTATGGTGAATTTCCGGTCTCTGTTGTTAAATCTCATGAGAATAATCACTCGAGACAAACAATATGACTTTATGCTGTCTTACATGATTTGATCACCACAGTGGTGAGGGTGAATACTGAAGACCAGCTGCATAGGCAAAATCAGCACCGATTGCACTAGTCCATGTAGACAATACCAACTTGGGAATACCTGCAGTTTTGTTTGATACACAAATGATTTATAAGTGTAACATGGTTTCTTTGATTCTGATAGGTAGATTTGTAGAAACTATTGATCCTTTATTCATGTATATTCCATTTGTTTTACTTCTACCCCTGTCCAGCAATCGGGAACGCATATGCAGTGTTAAGCAACCCAGAGAAAAGGAAGCAGTACGATCAGTTTGGAGATCAGAAAGTCAACACATCCCGACATGGACACTCAGACTTCCACAGAGGGTTCGAGGCCGACATCTCCCCCGAAGATCTCTTCAATATGTTTTTTGGGGGAGGATTTCCTTCTAGTAAGCACTTTTGCAGCTCGCTTGTTGTTCACTGCTCACTTTTGCTGCTCGCTTGTTGTTCACTGCTCACATTTGCTGCTCGCTTGTTGTTCACTGCTCGCTTGTTCCTGACTAATTTATAACAATTACACAAACCTATTGCCAGTAATGTTACAGTTAGACTTTGTCCATATATTAGTAGTTTGGAATCCCAATTACTGATTCTCGACTTCTCACTCCCAGGTAATGTTCATGTATACAGCAATGGCCGAATGCACTATACTTATTCTCAGAGACAAAACCGACGGGAACATCAAGGAGACGTAAGTAATATATTTTTTATATTTAGATCATTTCAAAACTGATCAGTCCTTCTCTTGGAATGTTAAATAATTGTGTAGTGAATCAATTAGAAGCTCTTAATCTGGCACACGGATCAGTGAGAGAGAAAACACTGCAGTGTCCAATGCCACCAGAGGGAGCTCTTAGACTGGCTCTCGGAAATGTGAGCGAGAACACACTGCAATGTCCAATGCCCCTAGAGGGAGCTCGTAGACTGGCACGCAGATCTGTAAGAGGGAACATACTGCATTGTCCAATGGCCCTAGAGAGAGCGCTAAGACTGGCACACAGATCTGTGAGAGAGAGAACACACTGCAGTGTTCGATGCCCCTAGAGGGAACTCTTAAGGCCACCATAAGCAATGGGGTTCACAAATTGCCGATTCCAATCAAAAAGTGATCAAGATTTCTAAATCAGCTCATCCAACATTGAATTTCACTGATCAGTCGGGGCTGTAGATTAGTAGTGTATGGAAACAATCAGCCGATTTTATCGATTGCTACTAGTAAATTATGAGCCTTCCTCGACTGGCAGATCTGTGATTTCTGAAAATGATCTGCAAATCACTGAAAAATATCTGTAGTGTTATGGGGGGTACATATTGGTGATTTGAGGAATCTTTAAATCAGGTAAAAAATAAAAAAAAATCGCAGAATCTATTTTTTTTTTTTAGATTGCTGAATTGATTGAATGATGTATCACCCCTTTAGACTGGCACATAGATCTGTGAGCGAAAACACACTGCAGTGTTCCATGCCCATAGAAGGAGCTCACTAAAGATCAATTTTACTTGATTTAAGATTGATGTTGATTGATTTCGATCAGTGTGTTTCTGGGGCTAAATCACACATTTTTTTTTACGTATTAATAATTGTGTAAATGTGTGATTTAGCCCCAGAAACACAACATCGATGATTGTAATCAATTTTGATTTATTTACAATCGACTTTTAGCAAATATACACCTTAAGCTGGGTACACACTGACAGATACATTGGCCCATCATATCGCATTGGCTGTGCTGCACAGTCGATGGACAGATATGTCTGCAGACATATCTGTCCATCGGCAGGTGTGTACAGGTGGTCTGCAGACTGCCCGTACACACAGAGCGGCAGCCGCGAGGAGGGGGGCGTCCTCTGGTCGCAGGGACCCACAGATGATAGCCGTTCAGTGTGTATGAATGACCATCATCTGCAGATAGATATCTGTCAGGTGTGTGCCCACCTTTTAGACAGATCTGTGAGAGAGCACACCTGTGAGAGAGTGTCCAACTCTGTTTTAATACAAAGTCATTTTCTAAACCTTTTATTTAACAAGTTTGTATTTGTCATTCTACAATTTTAAAAATATTTGAAGTTTATTTTTTTTTTAATGTAAAATGCTTTCATATTTTAGAAGCAGGTTAAATATACTGTATACCATCAGCTTGTGTGCCAGATTGAGAGGTTGCCTTCTGTCTTCATTGTGTGGCTGAATCATTTTTGTCTATCCCATTAAACGCATTTAGGAGCCAATTCAATTAGCCACAAGGCTCAGTAGTTGCTTATCACATTCTAGCTATTACGGGAATAAAACCATTGGTTCTAGTAAGGTGCAAGCAGAGATCAGCACTGCACATAACGTAATGCTGCTACTGACACTTTGTGGCTAACTGAATAAGTACCATAGTATTCTCATGTTCTGTAGCTTACTGTGTATATTGTTTACAATATAAATGCATTAAAAGTGCACATACTTTATAACCAGGACATAGCTAGTTAGTAGACACCTAAACAACAAAAGATGTAATTTTGTGTGTGTGTGTTTTTTTTTTTCCCCCACTGGTACAGGGAAGTCTTGGAATGTTCGTTCAGTTGATGCCCATTCTGATCCTGATCATCGTGTCTGCCCTAAGTCAAATGATGGTGTCCAATCCGCCTTACAGCCTCACCCACAGACTGTAAGTAGATGCACCTTAATTCAGAGCTCACCAGTAGTTGTAGTAAGCTCGCCCAGATTTGCTATAATGAAATTGATGGTGTTCTCAGAGAGGTCATTTCATGTAAACAACGTTCTTTTCATTCAAACAAAAATAGTATCTCCCATTGTGATGAGAAATATAAACTTACCGTATATGTAACATTTTATTACAGATTTGGGGCAAAATTTACTAAGCAGCGGTTTTTGGTGTCATGTAGCCCCTAAGCTCTCAGCACTTCCCCATTCATTTCTATTGAGTAACAGGCAGTAACCTGTCATTCTGCAGCACGGCCCTGTACACAGTGCAAGAGTACAGTTTGTCAGATTTTATTTTGTTTTCAAAGACCCGTGGACCTGCCTGTTTTGGAAGTATTAAGGTGGAGAATGAGGGCTTTGTGGGGGAGGTTTTTTTTATTTCTTTTTGATATCGTATTTATTTAGTATTTTGAAATAGGGGAAAGGGAGGGCACAGAATGGAGGAAATACGAGGCGCGAGATTTTACAACAATAGACAAAATACTATACATCCATTGTGATATATATGCAAGCCATGGAATGGTCTTAAGGTAGAGGGTATTTGGTAATCCCAGGGGAGCACAAAAGGGAAGGTAGGTGTAGGATAGAAAAAGGTGGGGAGGGGCAAAGGAAAAGGGAGTGAGGGGAGGGAAGAGCATAGGGGAATGTTAGTAAGGGAGCGAGGGGAGGGAAGAGCATAGGGGGATGTTGGTAAGGGAGAGAGGGGAGGGAAGAGCATGGGGGGATGTTAGTAAGGGAGAGAGGGGAGGGAAGAGCATAGGGGGATTAGTAAGGGAGAGGGGGGAGGGAAGAGCATGGGGGGATGCTAGTAAGGGAGACAGGGGAGGGAAGAGCATGGGGGGATGCTAGTAAGGGAGAGAGGGGAGGGAAGAGCATGGGGGGATGTTAGTAAGGGAGAGAGGGGAGGGAAGAGCATGGGGGGATGTTAGTAAGGGAGAGAGGAGAGGGAAGAGCATGGGGGGATGTTAGTAAGGGAGAGAGGGGAGGAAAGAGCATAGGGGGATGTTAGTAAGGGAGAGAGGGGAGGGAA
Organism: Taudactylus pleione; assembly: GCA_031769625.1. NCBI lineage: Eukaryota > Metazoa > Chordata > Amphibia > Anura > Myobatrachidae > Taudactylus > Taudactylus pleione. The sequence continues at coordinate 41,171,384 of JAUIMM010000015.1, read as the reverse complement.
GAGCATAGGGGGATGTTAGTAAGGGAGAGAGGGGAGGGAAGAACATAGGGGGATGTTAGTAAGGGAGTGAGGGGAGGGGAGAGCATAGGGGGATGTTAGTAAGGGAGAGAGGGGAGGGAAGAGCATAGGGGGATGTTAGTAAGGGAGAGAGGGGAGGGGAGAGCATAGGGGGATGTTAGTAAGGGAGAGAGGAAAAAGAAGTGGAAAGAGCTGGGATTAACTATGAAGAGCAATCGAGCGAGACGGGGCCTGATGATGGTAAGAAACCCAGGGAGACCAAATAATGAGTTTATGGGGGCGTTTGTGCAAAAGTACCGTGATGTATTCTAAGTGATACGTTTTCTAGATGGAATTGAACAAAGCGGGAGTAGTGGGAGGGCCCTGTTTTTTTCCCAATTACCAGCTATAGAGAAGTTGGAAGCATTGAGAATGTGGCTAGCCAGCGCCTGGGTGTACTTTGGCGCATTAGGAATCTGCTTTGGGAGAAGGGAGTAAGAGACACAAAGAAAGACATATACCCGTAACGGTATGTATCAAGGGTATACTACAAGTGCCAGCAGGCCCTTAATGTCCGAGCATGCTGGCACTTGTAGTTCTACAAGTGCTATCATGCCAAGACAGGCTTGCTGGGACTTGTAGTCTCCCCGTAAAAAGCAATATTATTAACTCTTTATTAACCATTACCCCAGCACCCACACCTATCTGGGTAAGAGCCTCGGGAGGGACCTCTTTTTGGGGGGTGCCCAACTTTCTGAAGGATTCCAGATTTTGGAGCTGGTTATTGCAGGGATACCCCAAGCTGTATCATCCTGCTATAGCGCTATACCCACGGCTGGTTCATCCTGGTGCTAGTTACAAAAAAATAAAGGAAACTGTACACCGGTTTTCCCCCATATTTTCTAATACCAGATCAGGCTTAGACGTCCAGGGCCCCGCACATTTTCTTTTACTATTTCTGTCCTTTTAAACAAAACTAAGCCTGCACAGATCATAGTGATCTGTGCAGTGCTGCACATAATAGAACTGCCTGCGGTAAGAGAGTTTGTTTGAGCCGGTTTTCAAAATGTCTGCTTGTTAAATCAGGGTTTTCTATTCTATTCTTTCTATGGTCTAAAATATTGATGGTGCTGTGATTAATTCTATTCTAAAGTGTGCTTTCTCTGAGGTTTTGCAAATCGGTGGCTAGCGAAATTGACAGGTTATAGAACCCACCGCTTAGTAAATTTTGCCCTTGGACTGCAAATAAGAGTTACAATAAAGTTCACACATTTTGTGTCATATAAGCATCAACGTTGGTAGAATGTATTAAAGGGCACATTTGCTGTGTTGCACCAACTGCTTTAAAGTGCTTTGTAAAAAGACCGAGATCCAGCAGCCTATGGGGAATATACTGCGATCAGTCGCAGGTGCTTCACCTGGGAATGTCGCACACACAGGAAGCATTATGAAGGAATAGCACAACCTCAGAATGGCTTGGAGCCACAATTCATGTAAAGTGATTGTCATCTAAACCCTTTAACACCATATCAATTATTATCCTATTTTTTTCGTTTCACTAACTCTATATAATCCTAGTGCTTTACAAATTCCTTATTTAGTTGTTTGTAAATAATGTTTTATTTTAGCACATGCAGAACAAAGTCAGTACTGTGCATGATAGTCCAATGATGACCATAATCCCACACCTCATTCCCATGTACATTATATTCAATCTTGTATGGAAATTGTCTCCATAACTGCCCCATGCCCATTACAGGCTCATGTTCCCCCGGAGTACTGGGTACTGAAGAAAATGGGGTTCTTTTGTGCAAACATTACCTTACACATCCCTGTACCCACCAACACATACTATGCTCACCAACATGTATACTGCTGTTCCCACCATTACAATTGCATGCCCCCTTCTTCATCACTCTCCTTGGTGGTGCTGAGTGCCCACCATATTAGCTGGCAGAAGAACACGTTTAGTCTAAAAAGCTAATTGAAAGGAAGCCCTTCATTCAGTGACAGTGCTGTACTTGTGTGAATTACTGGCTTCTCGGGCAATGAGACCACTGTCATTTATAATGCTGTGAATCCAAAGCACGGTGTTTGCTCAACCTGAATAATAACTACATTTCTTATCGCTATGTCGGAGAAGAGTGAACCACTGTGGATTGTATAACCACTGTGCTATGCTGCAGGCTGCTGGACAACACTGTGGTTATACACTGTTACACCTGAGCCTTCCTTCCATAGCCAACAGTTTTTCTCTATATGCCAATACTTGGGCGTCCAGATTAGCAAGATCACCCTTCATAGGAGCAGTTGTCTCCTACTGTGGAGATACAGATTCCTACCTCCCCCAAACGCACCGTTATTTGTGGAGGTTGAGATGAATCAGTATTAGGATTGCACCTCCCCTAATTTATCAGTAACTCTCTCCTACAATAATTAGGGTTGCCGGTTTATTCACCATTACAGGATTTGCTTATGTGGAGAGCAGTATAGTCACCTACTCCTCCCTGGCTACACCCTAGATAATACTGATTTAAAGATTGGTTAATGAGTTAGGTCTCAAAATATTTAAATTAGGAGGGGGGGGGGAGCAGGCTACCCATGTGACCTGAAGATTGCTCCTAACATCAACTGTGTGCTTCAGCTTGATTTGCCAAATAGCGTTAGACAATTATAGGTACCTCTCCTAGTAAGCTTGCTGCATTTGTAGCCTGAGTTATTAGCAAGTTACCACTGTGAGCTAAACATTTCTGTGAACAGGGCATTGTTATAATGGGCAGAATAAACTCAGTCCAAGCACTGTGAAAGCCTCTTTGTTAATATAGATCTTACATCTTTTAATAGAGCTGTTGTTTTAATCTTTTTTTTTTTTTTTTTTAACAAATATTCAGTAAAACTCATAGGTGGGGCAATTCTGTTGGCCATGATGTGCATTTTGGTACGCCATCAACACTGCAAATTTGTGCCCTTGCACAGAATGGAATCGGGCCTCTTACTATAACTGTTCCTTTACATGGGACCTTGTCTAATGTGATGCATTCATCCAACATCATAAGCCGTAATTGTACGGTTTGATCAACCAAGGCTAAACCTAGATATAATTCTTGATTTATAAATAACTCAGGGGTAGGAATTGTGTGGCACTGTGGTTGCTGTGCAACTACACATCCCAGCATGCCCTGACACCGTTTTATTGTAAGGGCATGCTGACACTGAGATGTTTAGTTCCACAGCAGCTGGAGTCTCTCACGTTTCCTACCCTTGCTCCAACTTGTCCCGCAGCAATGTACAGCATAAGCAAATCTATCGGGCCTGGCCAACCCGTGGATCTCCAGCTGTAGTTGTGAAACTACAACATGCTTTACCATCTGATCGGTGGAGGGAAAGCTGGGACTTCTAGTCGGTTAGGCCTGTAATATATAGAGTATTGTAAAAATGATACAATTTTAAAATGTATAGAAATAATACATTTAGAGTTAAATGCAGCAGCTCTCAGTGTCTAACTTACCAAGGAAAGAGTTTGAGTTTATAACTTTTCAACAAAGCATCTCTCAAAAAGAGTGGAAACTGGTAAGGTGACAATGATTTAATGTGATATAGTGCACCCGTTCTAGTGCCGATTACTTCTATAAAAAGTAAATGATGATAAAAATCAATTTGCAATCTGTCTTTCAGATGATTTCACCTTACACATCATTTCATTGATTGGAAAACAATGGTCAGATTCCTGAGATTTTGCATTTTTATTTTCAAGTTCTAACCAATTTCTTTCCCCATATTTAAAGTAGCACAGGAGCAAACATATAGGCTGACAATCACGCTAACTAGTATGATGAAGAACCTTGTTGGTTCCTGATTAGTAGTGTATGGCGCACATGATAATTTGGCTCTTAATGCCATTGACAGTTGTACAACGAGCACACAATACTTCCATGGATGAGCACTTTCCTTCATACTAATAATATCCCATTGCTATAAATACGCTGCATTTACAGTATCAAATGTGATTCCTGTTACCTCCCTATGCAGACAGGTTCATCCCCCACATTGTGCATATTTATAAGTACATAAAGCTACTATGGAAAATGCTTCTGTGTAGGCTTCTGGTGACTGACTATTATTATTATTGTGGTTCTTCTGTGCACAGGTCTGTGGGGCACATACACAAGAGAGTTACTGAGCACCTCAAGGTCCCTTACTTCGTGTCAGAAAGCTTTACTGAGGAGTATACTGGCGTCAATCTGAGAAATGTGGAGAGAAGTGTAGAAGAAGACTTTATAGCCAACCTTAGGAATAACTGCTGGAAGGAGAAGCAGCAGAGTAAGTACATGGTGTAGTCCCTGTGTGTCTAAGTGTACGCATTCCCTACTTTCACCACAGCCAGCCATTTTGGGACCTTGTGCCTGAGGCACCAAACATCTAATTCCAAGTGAATTGGCTGTGTGACCATTTTTACAGTTCTCAAAATGGCTGCTTGTCCTGTTTGCCAGCCGTAGATGCACATTGTGGCTTATCATGGAGTTGCATTGCAGTCTCCAGGCTACATAAACACATTGTTTTGTTTATTGTTTCCTAATTATTTGTTGCTTTTATAAGTTGAAGCATGACTCTGTATTTCCATTGAACTCACCAGGAGTATTGAAAGTCCATTCTATACTGTAGTCCAGGATATCCAATTTAGGAGCCACTTCTGCTATGTCCTTTACATGGTGAGCAAAGCGCAGGTTTGGTCCAATGAAGACAGACTGAGTGCAGGGGTCTGATCTATATTTGTATCTCTGCATAGTTATATGTGTACATACATACATAGCCAAAAGTATCTGGAAGCCCAATTCTAATTAGTGTGTTTAGCCATTTCTGCCGCACCCATTGCTAAGCAGCGATGCAGTCTCTAAACATTAACAGTAAAATGGGGAGTACCGAAGACTTTCTGTGTGGCACTGACCGAACAAATTATGCAGCCAAAAAAAATATTTTTATTATTACCAGTTATTTATATAGTGTACATATTCCGCAGTGCTTAATATAGACTATTTAGCCATTCACATCAGTCCCTGCCCCAGTGAAGCTTACAATCAGTATTCCCTACCACATGCTCACACACATACACATTGGGGTTAATTTTTATAAGGAGCCAATTAACCTACTGTACCAGCATATTTTTGGGGTGTGGGAGGTAACTGGAGTACCAGGAGGAAACCCACACAAGCACGGGCAGAAATATACAAACTCCACACAGTTAGGGCCATGGCGGGAATCAAACCCGAGACCTCAGTGCCCTGAGGCAGTAATGCTAACCATCACCAATTGTACTGCCCCTAATTACAATGGGTGTCCACATACCATGTAATCTGTTACCTAATCAGAGCTATCTAAGGTATATAAGTTTATTGTGCCAGTGTAACTGCTGTGATTAGTTTTTGGTGCAAGCCTTTTAAGATAACTCTATATAGTTATCACTGTAAATGTAATGTCAAACTAGTAATAGTGAATAATTTTGGGATATAATAATCAAAAATCAATGTTTGTTAAAGGAGATCTTCACTTGATAAAATGTACTTCCCATTTTAATAAAATTCTTAGCTGTTTACTGGTGGTAACTATGGAACAAACTATGGTGCAGAATTTTGCTTACCCATCAAACTGAATGGAAGAGTAGGTCTAATGTTTTACAAGGCACATCCAGTACAGCAGCCATCTGAGATGCGCATTCAGTACATACCTGCTGTATAGATGATTCCTGTGACGTGCTGGGCTGTAGCAGACTGGATGTGTGGTAACTCAAGCCGAGGAGACATGGAAGTACATACTTGTGACTAGAGATTCCTGCTAGTGTTTGTCTTGCACTCTGACTCCTGCCCGTGACTACTTTCTCTCTCTTTCCTTCCAGAGGAAGGATTACTATACCGAGCACGTTACTTTGGAGACCAGGAACTATACCAGAGAGCACAAAGGATGGGCACTCCCAGTTGTAACAGACTATCAGAAGTTCAAGCCTCAATGCATGGCTAGTCCTTGCTTAACCCACTGGAGTAAACACAGGTATACATACTGCATATTCCCTCCTAGATCTCACTCACACATACATCTGAGACTTTACGTACCTTTTTGTTTTTTCCTATCCTATTAATCAGATACTAATGTAACCGGTTTGTTGATGTAATCAATGTAAGTTTATGGGTTTTGTATGAAATCCCGGCACTTGGGATGCCAGCTGTCAAAAGACCAACAGCGGCATCCCAATGCTGAGAATCCCGTCAGGGGAGAGGTAAGTACCCTAACCTTCGCCTCCTTAACCCCCTAACCCTCCTGTTGTGCACTCTAGCCCTCCCAGACAGTGCCTAAACCTACCCACCCCTGTCTGTAACCTAACCTCCTCACTTCCGTAGCCTAACCCTAACCACCTCCCTCCCGTAGCCTAACCCTAACCACCTCCCTCCCGTAGCCTAAGCCTAACCTCCTCCCTCCCGTAGCCTAAGCCTAACCTCCTCCTTCCCGTAGCCTAAGCCTAAACCCCACCCCGCGGCTCCCGCTGTACTTGCCATCAGCATTTCGGCTGTTGGGATCCTGGCGTGGGCATCTCCCCTCTTGTCGGGATTCTGGTGCCGGTGTCTTGTCCCTGGTGCGGGATTCCGGCGCCAGGATTTTGTCACCCGGCATGCCGATGGTCTGCATTTTAACTACATCCCAGTTTATGAACCACCACATGGGAGAATTGGAAAGCAAACTGCTACAGGAACAATTTCTGTTAATATGCTAAAATTACATTTCTGTACCTAAACATGTGTTATAAACTTACGTAACATTAAAGGGCTAATTCCAGCCAAAACTAAATACTTCTGGGTGGAATTAAGTGAATTTCAATACCAAATCTTATTCCGAATTGTTTAGTGTAAGGAGATCCTCTCTCCTGTTCCAGTGTCCTCATTGTATGAATGGGAAGCTCATGGGGGAGGGGCCTTGACAACCTGCTTGTTACTATGAACAGGCCTGACCGAGGAGGTGAGAGGATCTCCTGTTTGGGACTGTTAGGCACATAGAGAACCTATTTTTTCATCTGCGTTACACATTGAATTAGGGGTCTATGGTCCTGATTCAGACCCACTCGCTGCTGCAGGGTCTGTGGGCGTTTTTTTCTTTTTTTTCTTTCTTTGTTTCCAGGCTGCTCGCAAAGCTGTGGGTGTCCACCCACAGCTTGTGCGAGCGGGCTGCAGACCGTCGCGATTACCGCGACCATTGGACTTGCGACGAGACCCTGGGGTAGGGTCTCTGCTGCTGTAAGCACGAGTGGATTTCCTGCTCTAATAGAGCAGGAAGTCCACTACTGACATCACTAGTGACATCAGTAACCCCACCTACAAACGCCAGGCGTTCCTAAGGGAACGCCTGCGTTTGTCCGGCCACCACCCCTACCCGCCCACAAAACGGGGCGAGGTGTCATTCAACATCGACAGCCGCCCTGTCTTGTTGCGAGCCCCGCAGCGACTGATCTTCAGTCGCTCAGTGGGGCTCGCGCACGCTGGACGCGGCGCGTGCGCAGTGGAGAACCATCGAGCCGCTTGCGAGGGGCTCTGAATCGGGCCCTATGTGTTGAGCCTTAGAGAGAGTTAAAGTGGATGCTTTAAAGTACCAACCAATCAGCTCCTAAATTTAATTTCTTTCAAATACAGACTGTCAAGTGACAGGAGCTGATTGGTTGGTACATTATCTCAGTCTACTTTCTCTCTCTCTCCAAGGCTTAGTACATAGACCCTTAATTAGTCTTAAATACTATTTACATTCATGTGAACCCTTTATAATATTCCTTTAACCTTTTGGTTAACAAAGATGCTTTTTCTGGACAGTACAAATCAACATTAAACCTGAAATTAAAGTTACTTTTTTTGAGAGACAGACCAGCGCGCACAGCGCTTTGAAACTTGTATGTTCTGAGAAACTATTAAAAATGTGAACTGACTAGTTTGTGACTGGCAGGACTGTGGCGTTGGACTGTAGTAATAAAAAAGAGTGGTCATAGGTTTGGTGTACCAACTCCACCGCTTTGTTGAGTGTACAAGCCACCATTTATTATTAGGACTCACAGCGTCCCATGTTTTCCCTCTGCAGCAGCGTCCAGCTATGAATTGCCCCCTCCGGTTTCCATTTTATGTCCTATTGCTTTTTAGTGAGAGATGTGATCCTAAAACTAATTTATTAGTAAAACAGAAACTTCAGGGTAATTTTATTTTGAGTATGGAGAAGAATTCTGTAAGTGTAAAGCTGACCCTTTTTGTGTTAGTGCTGATAGAGCTCATACTGGGCATCAACACAACATTTCAAGGCTATTACCATGCTTCAAAAGTAATGTTTGAAAATATAATCACTAGTAACCTGATTTTAAGATGCCGAGTACTAAATAGAAAAATATATTCAAAGATCCTATTTGCTTTGACAAATGTGTGTTTTACTATTAAATTCACTTTATAAATAAACCCAAACTGACATTTTAAAACACCACAAAACCAAGAGGACACCTCAAGAATACATAGGGCCTGATTCAGCAAGGATCGCTATTCTCCTAATACACACGCAATGCAATTGCTAATATCAGCGGTGATATGCAAATGTTTGCGATCGCATTGAGTTCACAGCCTAACATAAGGACGCCCACTTCCCCTTACACACATCCGTATACTTGGGCAATATATCGTATTAATCGGTAACATTGAGTAACATCGGACCCATACACACAGTTAAGGCAGGTCAGACCTCACTCAGGAATTGCTAACTTCAGCGCACGCTTTGAGCCCTCAGGCTGCGTGTGGCATTGCAGTGGCTATATCTCAACAGTGTTGAGATGCTCTGGCACGCCTGCGTTCGCCCGATTTGAATCTATGTTGATTTTTTAATTGATTCAAAACGTATGAACATCAGTGTGTTTCTGGGGCTAAATCACACCTTTACTAATACTTAATAAACCAAATCAAAAATTGTCTGTAAATGTGTGTCAGGTTTTCATTATGGATTAAAAAGTGATTGATAGTTTGACTAGACTAGTTTTACACTTTTGGAAAACTTATGTTATGAACAATAAAGTCACATTGAAATTATAATTTTCCATTGTTTGCAGATTCTCAAAGTAGCTGGAAATCATTGGCAAATACACCTTGTACCAAGAGGACATATGGACTTGTTTCCTGCTAGGGGCCTGGAGCGCAGTGTTCTCCAGTGTGCTACAGACTCTTCAAAAGCAATGTGATTACATAATCAGAAATGTCAATGCACAATACTCCTGACATTAATCGCCACTGGTCAATGTTGCGGCAGGATTGAACCTCTGCTCGGCTGCATCCCACAATCTCCCCCGTGTCCCCCATGGACTTTTACCTCTCATGTAGGATAATAAGTTCTGCAGCCGTTGGGGATGAAATTGGCCTTCTCTGCACTGGAGCCCCTGAGACTTTGGCCTGATTATTATACTTAAATGTACTGGAATCAGAAGACTTTTAGAACAAGAAATTAAAGAAGAAAATCTATTTAGAATTAATTTATAGCTGTATATATGTTGTACTTTTAAACATAAATAATTATGCAGATATTGGATTAAATCTCTTTAACCAGTGTCTGCTCTTCTATTTAAACTGTTGTGTGAATCTCTGTGTTGGCCAAGCGCTGAGTCTTTCATATTTAATATAACTAACTGCATCTGACTGAACATATTTAATAAATTTAGAGACACTTTGAACGTGTGCTTTTTCTACAGTGCGAGGTCAAACTAACTTGTAACTAAGATATAATGTAGGAATGCAAAACGACCCTTCCAAAACATTTAGCGACCATTTTGTCTGAACTTAAGGTTTTAAGCAGGATTCATATTGTACCGGGATGCATACTAGTATTTTGTGTGACTGGTGGGTAGACAATGCTGAGAGACGGGTGAGTGGGTTCTATGTTTGTCTCTGTTTTTGGTACATATTTAGTTGGGTAGATATGTGTTTGGTACCAGGATATGTGGCCAGTATTGGTAATAAAAAAAACTCTTTTTGCTACAAAAACACACCAAACAAACATACATATAGCACATAAAATAATTATCTTGTATAAATTATAAATGTGCTCGGCTACAGAGTAAGGGGAAGCCGCAGGCTGAGTGACTGACAGACTGAAGCCGTTTGGGGGCGGCAAGGGCATATTAAGAAAGGAGAGGACCAGTGTTCATTCCCCGTTTGGCAGGTGGGGAGTTTGACTGGGGCGGTACACCTGTCAAACCAGAACGCAGGTGTCCTAAGGCGAGCTCAAGGAGGACAGAAACCTCCCGTGGAGCAGAAGGGCATTCTCTCCCCGGCGGTTGACCGCCGACTGCAGCATCAGTAGACTCTGGGCACTAGAGTGTGTCCAAAGTCTAATGCGCAGGTCACCGGGGAAATGGCGCGACTGCCATTTTCCCCGCGATTCCTCCCTGCGCATGCGCAAAATGCCAGAAAAATGGCAGCGTTGGCCATTTTCTGGCATCTTGTGCAGGGCTGAGACGACTTCAGAGAGGTAAGTACTAGATCATATGGGTGCTGGGTATGCAGTGCCCCCCCACTGCGCAGCACATCCTGAACCCATTGGGGGGGGACGCTATCCATTTTTTAAAACTTGGGCAGGTTGGCCCTGTCTTTTGGAAGTGACAAGGCCAGTGGCTGCGTCCTCTGATGGCCGATTGGTGATCCGATGCTGGGTCTATGGACGCAGCACTGGGATCAGCGATGCTGTCAGGGGGTATCTTGCCTTCAGACACCTCCTGCGGAATTGGCATATTTTGCTAATAACAGGTAAAACCACAGATGAAAGCTTATGTCTAATACAGCGTGGCGCATATAGAGTTGGACGCATATGCTCTTTGCGCCTTCCAATTTTGCTGCCCAGAATAAAAGTTATTAGTGGCAAAAACTAAAATGACAGATACTTTTATTATATTACCCCCCCGTGGAATCATAGATATTATGTGTCTCACTCTATTATAAGTTATTTATAACCATTGTATTTATTTTGTATTCTAATTTAGACTGCGTTATTGTGAAAACCTCCCTACAAGGCTAGTAATAATATGTTATCCTCTGAAATGTCAGCCTTCTTAAAAGAAAAGAAAATAATCTATCAGGTCTAATGATACTGAAATTGCTTTTTCGTATATATTAAAGTTTTCTAATGTCTTGTTCCTTAAAGCTCCTGAAAGAATAATACTTATTATGTCTACAATAGACAAGCTATGTCAATACTTGTACAACCGTGAAATATTTGGTTAGTGATCATATCCGAGAGAGACAGAGAGAACCATATATTGCACTGCAGTGTAAGACCTGCTTCTCCCAGGCAAAGCAGGACTATGACCAAGAAATTTCACAGTTGTCTTTGGGATCTTGAGATAACAGATAAAGGTGCGTATTCACTACACGAGAGTGGAACGACTGTACGATTACATCATCGTCCTGTGCAGTGGATAATCTGCCCACACTGAGCGATATGTCATTCAGTGCAGGCACCCTCCCTCATCCCCGAATATGCACAACCTGATGATCTCGTCAACTTGGCCTTCATGTTCAGGCAATGACAAATGCTGACAACGTCCAGCGGGAACGCGTATCGCTGGTCGTTGCTGGCATAATTACTGCACGATTAATGAGTGATGATGTTGTAATCGTTCAATCGCTAATTTTACTCGTGTAGTGCATAGGCCCCATAAGAGTGTTGGCAGCACCTTGGGTAAGAACGTGGTGTATTGTAGCAATATTTTGAAGATGGAGGAGAGAGGATTGCAAGAGACTGTATGCGAGGCATAAAGCAGAGGGTGGTGTAATGTGTGACACAAATGCAGTGTGGTTGAAATGGGGGTGAGAGAACGAGGGCAAATTAATGGTAGCTGGGGACAGAAAGTCGTGCTCTGTTTTTGGCATGTTGAGCTTTAAGTAGCCATGACACCGCAGAGAAGGAAGGCCTATGGAGTGAAGGGGAACAGTGTGATTGATGGTGTCAAAAAAAGAGAGATCCAGGGGCCGGTATGGAGAAGTGGCCCAGTACTTTGGTGGCATTACAGTAGAAGGCTATGTGGATCACTATTGTGGCCCAAACTGGCTCTTATTGTGCATCTCTCAACCTCTTGTCTAAATGACAGATATACTGCGATATTGCCTACTACAAGGAACATATTAATCTCCCAATAAGATAACATACATCTAATAATCTCTATAAATGTACCAGAAGCTGCATCATGTTTGATAAGTCCTATGATGCACAAATGCCATTTTTCAATACTGAATAACAATATTATATATAAAGGGAATGATTGTAGTTTTCTCTGTGGGGAGTTGGCACTCTATACAAATTTGTGACCCAATGTTTCAGTTTAAATAAAGTTCCAGAAGAAAGTTTATTAAACCTGAAATATTGAATCACTAAGTTGTTTTAATCCATTTTTGTGTACAAGTCCCTGAATGTACCATTGCTAAATAAATATTTATTAGAATAAACTTAATTTTGACAAATGCATTTAACAGGTGTGATAGCACAGATCTACATGAAAAAGGCCGACAATGCCTAGATAGACACAAGATGTTAGACAGACAATAGGTTGACTGGTCAAAAGGTTGTCATGAAAATGGTTGACACATGCTTCTTTTTTCTAACACTAATCTTCACCCTATCCCTCCCTCCTGGTGCCCAACCCTAATGGTGCATACACACGGTCATTTGAACGATTTTTACCAGTCATTTGAACGATTTTACCAACGACTGAACGATTTTAGACAGTATCAAAATGAATGAAATCGTCAAAATCTGACTGCAAACACAGACCATGTCAGATATCGTTATATGACATGCGGGAACACGCATCGTTCATCGTTGCAGGCCCACATGTCAGATTTTCTTTCAGATCTGAACGATTTTTAAAATCGTTATCGTTCATATTTGACAACAAATCCATTACAGTCCCTTCTAGTGCCTAACCCTCCCTCATGGTGCCTAACACTAACTGTAGGGGTACGTGCTTAACCCTAAAAAATAGTGTCTACCATTTTCATGTCTACCTTTTGACCCCCATCAACCTTCCTCCATGTCGACCTTTTGTCACTCTCGACCTATTGTCTGTCTAACATCTGGTGTCCATCTAGAAATTGTCGACTTTTTTCATGTAGATCAGGCCCGGCCAAAATGACGATTGCAATCAACCGGTAGCTCGTGACCAACTTAATCACAGCAACTGGGAATGCTGGCCTCTGAAGCGGTGGTTAAAGAAGTCTCTGATTGCTTCAGAGGCCAGCGTACCCAGGGATGCAGTACATGATGTAAGGAGCGTGCACGCCTGCTGGATCCAGCAGGCAGCATCAGCGGGCCTCAGCAGCCCTGATGGCGTGGAGCAGTGCCAGTGTGAAGACAGGTACGTTTTTACACAAGGATGTGGGCGGGCTGTTCTGCACTGGGAAGGGGAGCTAGTACTGGGGGCACGATTACTGGGGGCATTGCATAAGGGGCACAACTGCAGGGGGCATTGTATAAGGGGCACTATTGTGTGTCTTAACATGAATAAGGGACACTGCTACTGTATGTAGTGTAATGTGAATAAGATTGTGCTGCTTTGTGGTGTAATTTGAATTGTGGATACTACAGTATGTGTGATTTCAGCAGGACAGACCCCGCGTGCCTTAGAGGGTGGTAGAGGGGACATGCAAGTGCAGCCAAAGTAGAGTACGGCCATGTCTGTTTGGAGGCGGATCACTTGCTGGTGCGACTGATGCAGATCTGCTGTTTCTGATTGACTGAATACATATGTATCCCTCCCATTTATGCAAATAATATAGTAATGTGCTGCAATCTAGCTCATTATTACAGTGATGATCGCATATGTCTGCAGCAATAGTGCATATTTCACTTTCAGAAGGCATCACATGTAGCTAAAATTAATAATACCAAGTTTTTAGTCTCCTTTTACAGAGTGAATGTTACTTATTCAGTTATTAATGTCCCAATATGAACTATATTGTGTATGAATTGTGTAATGTATTTCTAGCATTTATCACCAGTATGAAGCCACACCTGGCGTATACCAGGTGCGCGATCTCTTGGCGTAAAGGAGGTGCATATGCTACCCTTGCATTTACAGTCAGGTTTGCAAGCTAAGGAAAAGGTGAATTATAACGTGGCTTATTTTGTTTTGTCAATTAAGACCATATCTACTCTCCCTGGAGGTGCAGGAGACTCAATTTTTTGCGTAGCCCCTGCACCCCAGAAGAGTGGGTGGATTTCCCACATTCTACCCACTTCCTCGTGAAGTGGGCAGGATGGGGATTTAATACCAGGAATCGGGGGTCCGTAGCGAGTGGGTGGGTCTACAATTATGCAAATTCCATTTTTAGCCCCTGCTCCGTATGAAACCACAATTTGCAGTACTTTAATAACTTAAAGAGCCCGGCCCTGCCCCCAAAGTGGTCGTCTGCATCTCCCCTCCTGGCTTTTCCCGGAGAGGAGTATGAAAAAGTAGGCAAGCGGGATTTAGATGCAGAGTCTGATCAACTCAGCATGAGCCCCAGGGTGGGAATGTTCCCAGTCCGCTCCCCTTGATATGAATAGACTTTTTGAATGCAGGGAAATGGAGAAAGAGTCCAGGTAACTGCAATGACACTAATGACCATTGCATGTGAAAACACAAAAGGGAGTGGGACCACGCAATACACTGGGCTCTATTTTTGCTTATTTTTACTGAAATGCTTTGAACTGCATGATATTAATTCAAGCTTGAGACCTAAATATATAGCAAGTGGAAAATCGTTTGAGACAAAGTATGTAACTGTACATACAGCTGGAACAGTTCCATGTGTAGGAGGTAACCACACTTGTGGTTGAACGAGAGGTGGTAAGGAGACAGTCACACCACCTGAGCATCTAGTGTTTGCTCTACAGCTCTTGAAATGACTTCAGTCACCTGACATGAAATAACCATAAATAGAATATGCTTAGACTATACATGATGATGATGATGTGGCTCTTCTTCCCAACACCTTACTGACAGTTGGCAGACGATCATCAATTAACTGATGGAAAAGAAATACACCCACATTAAACCCCAAACATACAGGTACAAGTCTAATAAAGAGCATTGTTTATTATCATTATGCTGTACTCCAAAAACGAAGTACCTGTGATACAATGTGAATAGCGGTTAGTCTATTATGCATTCAGAGGACCTATAGAAGTATAACAATGTTAAACAAATATGAGTATGA
Organism: Taudactylus pleione; assembly: GCA_031769625.1. Taxonomy (NCBI): domain Eukaryota; kingdom Metazoa; phylum Chordata; class Amphibia; order Anura; family Myobatrachidae; genus Taudactylus; species Taudactylus pleione. The sequence continues at coordinate 41,156,145 of JAUIMM010000015.1, read as the reverse complement.
TCTATTCTCCCCATAAAACACAATGCCAAGCAGGGCTTACGTGCCTACCTTTTTTTGATTTCCTCACAGAGATCACTGAAGAGAGATTCATAGTGTGCCCTCATACCCGCTGCAAAATGCTGCAGTTTGAGGTATCTTGCAGAGGGAGCATCCCCATGATGGTGTAACCCCATCATCATAACCATCCCGCCTGTTTCACTAGGAATGTGGACAGGATGATTCATGAAATTCATGTTTCCCAGACGCCTCATGTGAGTAGGAAAATATTAGTATGCAAGAAATAGTGCAATTTGTATTTATGTATAATAAAGTTTTTGTTTTGATTTTCCAGCAAATAAAAAAACAAAACCAGATTTCATCCAGTGACACATACATAACCCTTTTACACCTAATTCCTGGGCCCATCCTGGGACACTGAACATGGGTTTTAAGCCGTGTCACATCGGCATGAATCCTGTTTACACCGCAGGCTGCACCTGGCATATTGCCGGGGCTCACCTCTGCCAGCGCTTGGAGATGACATCATCTCCAAGCGTTGAGAATGAGGCTCTCCCTATGCAGTGAATGGAACCCGGGTTACCCGATCACATTGCCCTGTAACCCGGGTCCTTCTTAGACCTACCTGGGTAGCTAGCTGGGTTGGATATCCGGGTCACTGGGTTAACCCTTTTACACTGAGCTGCGACCCGGATTAACCCGACAATAACACAGGTTTTTGCGGTGATATAAAAGGGTATATGTAAGTTACTATTCATAGAGATTATGCCGTGCTGCTACTACTGATGTTCCATTCATTGCTATGTGTCGGTGTAGGAACAATGATGCACTGCACATAGAGGGGCTGATTCTGAGTTGGGTGAATCTCTTTATACGGACGCAGATGGCGAGTTTTTGCATACAGTGCATTTGCAGATGTGAATCTACTTATTTTTGTGTTTGTCCATCTTATTTTGAGTTGAACAGAACTTGACCAAATTGGTCTTTTCGGGAAATAGGGAGCTACAGAGCGGGTACTGGGCACTGGCAGAGCGATCGCACGTAACCACCCTGATTAATGGGAGTGTCAGGGACATTTATCTAAAGCTCCGTGCACTTCTGAGCCATGCGTACAGGGAAGGGAAGGCTGCTTCTGACGTATGTCTTGCATCTAGCATTGGGCTGATGCACGTGCACATACTAATAATGATACTTGCAGCATAAAATCAATGGACAGCACAGGTTTCCGCTTGCACACACACAAACCCCCACATTATCTAATGGGTTATGTACATTAGCATACGTTAGTACATCTGGCTTCTGCAGCTACAGCCACTTTGCCTGTGACTCCGAATCAGCCCAGAGCATGGTGCCGGCTCTAATACTAATTACAGCACTTTATCTCTGGCGCCAGAATACTGTACATGCTTCTAATGCAGATTTATTTTACTACTAAAAGCATGTAAACGGCTATGGGAATAAACAATAATAATGGCAAATTAAACACACTGTTTACAATGACACCCGCTAACATTTGCGTGTCCATGGTGGTATTTCCAATGCTGCTAACTCCATTTACTAGAGCTGACCACTGGTGGGGTACTGGATCACAATGCCGACGGTCAGTATACAGATTGCGGCATCCTGACGGTCAAAATCCCAACAGATTTTGGTAAGTATTCTAACCCTAACCGTCCCCTCCCGCAGCCTAACCCTATCTGTCCCCTCCCGCAGCCTAACCCTAACCGTCCCCTCCCGCAGCCTAACCCTATCTGTCCCCTCCCGCAGCCTAACCCTATCTGTCCCCTCCCGCAGCCTAACCCTATCTGTCCCCTCCCGCAGCCTAACCCTAACCTTCTCCCGCAGCCTAACCCTAACTGTCCTCTCCCACAGCCTAACCCCATCTGTCCCCCCCGCAGCCTAACCCTAACCATCCTCTCCCGCAGCCTTTCATCCCAAGTCTCCCTCCCCCCGCCCAGGTGAGGTGAGTCCAGTGCCCCGGACCTCCACATCGTGAGATTTTGCGAGACCGCAATAGTTGGGTGACTGGTATACCCAGGAAGCACTTTGTGACCCAAGCCATCGTGACACACAGCCTGCGCATGCTGGGATATGGATTGTGGCGTGGAGAACCAGATCGAGTCATTTGCAACTCTGGAGCCCAGGATCAATGCGCGCCGCTGACACCGCCAGAGCTCTGGAGGCAGCGAATAGAACCTAAACCGAGGTAAGTAAACTGTATTACATAAACTGTAGGTGAAGAAAATCATAGCTTAGCTAAATTTTATGTTCTTTATTTGCAGTTTTAGCTATTAGGCTGTAAACAGACAATTTGTATTTTTTTCATACTGTCTTTTATACAGTTATGCACATTATGCAAGTATGTGTTCTAGGTGTTTGCAGAAAATAAATATGACCTATGAAGAAAATATGATAAGATATTAATTTGTACAGTATATGATATATGGGAGCAGGGCCACCACCGGGGGGGACGGCCGGGCCTCCTGTCCCGGGCCCGGAGAGAGAGGGGGCCCGGGTGGCAGCGGCGAGGAAGAGCTTCGGTGCTGCGGCTTTTGAACTACTATGGAGCCGGCCGCGAGTGATTGGCTTGAGGAACGGCAGCCAATTCGGGAGCAGCCGCGAGTAAGTGGCTGCTGTTCCACGAGCTGTGATTGGCTCGCGGCAGGCTCCATAGTTCAAATTAGCAACGCAGATAGTTTTTCTCCGCCTGCCGCCCGGTACGTTACTCGCCGCTGCCACCCTGGCCCCTTTCTCAGGTACTTGTGTATTTGTGTTGACCCTGTCTTGTGCCCCCAATCGAGTCCAACCAGCCAACCTCCCCAGTCCAGCCAGCCTTCCTTCCCTGCCCACCACCCCATTGCAGCCAGCCTATGTCTAGCCAGCCTTCTCTGCCCTGCCTCTCCCCTAGTCCAGCTGCCTTCCCTGCCCTTTGCCACCCCCCAGACCAAACCAGTCTTCCCTGCTCTTTGCCACCCCAATCCAGTCTTCCTAGCCAAGTGCACCTGCTTTTTATAGCCTTCCCTGCCCTGTGCCCCCCATTATTATCCAGTCTTCTCTACCCTGTGCCCCCCCTTCACTATGTCTAGCTGTCCCTGATTTATACACCAATTGATGCACCACCGCCGAAGTAGCTCCACCCACATTATCCACAACTCCACTCAAGTCTGCCCTATACCACGGGGGGCCCTGCCTATTTTGTCAGTACCGGGCCCCAAAATTTCTGATGGCAGCCATGTATGGGAGTAATACGGTAAGTCAGTATGTAACACTGCCTACTGAGCCTAGATTACTAAACACATAGTTAATGGTATGCTAACATCTCGAGGGAATTGTTACAGTAATGGATTTTACTGAAGAACATTTCTCTATCATTAAACTGTTTGCAAAAAGTATGGCAACAAAAATGAATGAAAACGGAGGTCCACTGACTAAATCTTCACTAAAACAAAGCAAGAAAAAAAAAGAGACTAAAATGTGACTTTAAATAAACCAACTACAATTTGCAGTAAGCAACTAAAGCTGGGTGTACATCAGTAGGGCCAGGGTCATATCTATAATCGGTGCAGGGTGTGTGGGGCACACGGGCCCCTGGGTCCAGGGGGGCCCACAACGCACACGCTGCACCAAATTTTTAATACTTACCTCTCCGGAGTCCCATGGCTGCGCTATCGATGCTGTAAAAATGTTTTAAGCATGTGCAGTAGGGAAATCGCAGGGAATATGGCTGCCACGCCATTTTCCCGATGAGCTGTGCATGCTCAGTAGACTCTGGGTACAGACTAGTGCCCAGAGTCTACTGCTGTGGCGCTGCGCTCAGTGCGCTGGCAGCCACTGGAGAGAGAGGAGGGAGTCCCGGATGGAGACTGCACATGGGCCCCCTCCTCTCTTAATACGCCTCTGAGTAGGGCCAACGGGGATGTCGCTAACGACCCGTGGGAGCGTACACATCATCACTAGATGATGTACCCGATATATTGCTCCGATCCGCGGGAACATCTAGTGTGTACCCAGCTTTAGACTAAAACTAAATTTAAAATCCTGTCAAAATTAACACTGTTTGATAGACATAACTGAGTACTCCAGAATGCATTATTTATAATATACCACATAATATAGTATCTTCTGGTAATACAATACAAGATTATATTACTACAGCGCAGTACACCAATCATAATCTAGTGGAAGATTATCTCTTATATAATTTATCATGCGTGCACATTTTGTTTCTTTAACTCCCCCAGATCAGTGCAATACATGACTAAGCTTGCCTGTCCATGCATGCCTCTCTCAAAAGTGGTTACAAACAAAAAAAACAAAAGGCGTACATTATTGCTAGAGCATGAATGCAGTGTTTTTTAAGTTATTTCTATGAGTAGATGTGCACAGAAATGTTTCCAAAATTGAGAGCGGGGGAGGCTTGCTGGAACCTGTAGTTCTCCAGCAAAAGACAATATTAGTACATCTATTTTTTTTACATACACTTTACAGGATCAACCCAGCACCCACCGGCCAGGGATAGCCCTGGGCTCAGCCTAGGCCTGGGGTTCCCTGGAGAGGGAGAACCCCTTTATTGGGGGAGTCCCCAGCTCCCCAGGGATCCCCGACTTTGGCTGACAAGCGGTTAGGTGTCATTCTTTGGCCGGGGACCCAGTGAAAGGGTTCCCCTGACTGTGGCATTACACCCCTGCTAGAAAGAGCCTGGTGCTGGTTATGGAATATACAAGGGACCCTACTCATTTTGTCCCCTGTATTTCCAAAACCAGCAGGACCAGTCAACTGAGCCCTGTGCTGGTTGAGCAAAATACAGGCTACCCCTACATCTTTTGTCCCCTGTATTTTCACAACCAGGACTGGCTCTGAAAAAGTTTGGTGCTGGTTGTGCATTTAGGGGGGACCCCACTTCATTTTTTTATTTTATCTTAACACTTTACAAGCTATTTTCACACAGATACCTACACAGATCATTGAGAACCGTGCATGCATCTATGTAATTCATATTGCCAGCATGAAGCATGTGGAGGAGAGTGTCCAGGGAATGCCTGTCAAATGACGCCCACATCGTCCAGGTCGGAACGACATATCGTTTGGTAGTGCGTACACACTGCATGATCAGATGGGAATCGTTAACGAGATTTACAGATCTTCCTGCATGTACAAAAGATCTGAAGATGCGACCGACGACCCTCGGGAACGCACATCAGCATTGTGATAGAGCATACACACTGGACGATATGAACGATTTGTCTTCCGATACGTCGGAATCTGCCAAATCGTTGAAGATATCGTCTAGTGTGTACCCAGCTTTGGGGTTTTTTTCCTGGTGGAACTAAATGCTGTGCAAAACAGCCCTTTTTTTATATATTTTTTAAGAATGGAAGCTACTATAAATCTTGTATATTTGGTGAGTACAAATACTGTTCTTCATAGAAAAAAAACCACTGTTTGCACTTATCCACATGTAGGGCTCATACACAAGGGCAGTTTGACAGGCGTACATGTTACATTGACTTGCATGACTATGAGGCATGCATTGCCTGTACAGTATTACCTAAGTTTTATCCAAACGATGGATGGACCAGGGTGTATCCTGTGGTTGTATAAACTGCAGTGAGTCTAGGGCAGTACATTCCTCATAAAGATTAATAGAACAACACTTTCAGGTTTAAGAAACCTTTAGCATCGTGTAATGCCTGTGGGCAATAGAACAAGGCTGGATGTAACACTACTGCATATGTATCCTCGCCTAGGGATACAGTATGTATCCCTTTCACTGATTACAATTTGGGATGTGTGATTACACAGATGTGACTTGTTCATTAAAAATAATACAAATGTTTTCTTCCCCAGTGAACTGTTATAAGTATAATATATAAGAGGGTTCTATATTTTATTTTTAAATAAAAATGTACATCATGAGTTGGAGAGTAGAGATTTTAAGCCAGGTTACCCTTTGTAGTAAGCCATCATATATCTATTTATTTGATAGTCCCAGTATATCCCATAGTATTTTATAAAAGTATGTTCAAACATAGTAATAAAACAAGACTGGGTATTAACAGCCAGAAAAAGAGGTATGAGGCGCCTCCTCACAAGCTTATAATGTATAGGACAATATGTGTCATGAAGTTAAGTGCTGCATAGAGCATAATGGTTCAACCAGATTGCAAGGGTAATAATTGCTTATTGGGCATTCAGGCACACAGCAATGGTGGTCTGAGGCTTATTTGATTATAGAAAGAGAACACATGTAAGTTTTGTGTAAACTACTTAGAGCAGTGGTATTCAGAAATAATAGACTAGTGAGATTAAGAGGACAGTTTGGGAATATAATACCCCTTTTACACCAAAGCTAAAACCCGGGTTATTGCAGGGTTAACCCGGGCAGCTCCCTGGTGTAAAAGGGGAGAGGGTTGGATCACCGGGTCGAGTGACCCGGCAATCCAACCCAGGTAAATAGCAGGGTTTAACACGGGCGTAGCCCGTGAGAACAGCACACTCTGGGTCACGATGAAATGGAGTGCGCTGCTAGCCGGCCGATTGGTCCAGCTTCAGTGGTGCTTGGAGATGACGTTATCTCCAAGCGTCCACTTTCACGCTGGGAAAGCCGGGTCTATGCAGACCCGACTCCGGTGTGAGCGGCGCCAATTCGGGAATATCCCGAGTAGGTGCCGGCTAAATTCCGGGTTGGATCAGGATAGGAACTCTGTTCCAACTCCGGGTCAGACCCGGAATTTTGGTGGAAAAGGGGTATAAGATTGCATGAAGAGGTGAGTTTTCAGGGAACACTTGAATGTTTGAAAGCAGTACAAAAGTCTTAATGTGCGAAGCAGGGCATTCCACAGATTGGGTGAAGAACATAAAAGCTCTGTAATTGTGAATTGTTGCAGCTGCTGAGATAAAAAGGTGGCAAAAATAAAAATAATCTTAGTATTTATGTGTGCCCATGTGATAGGGAATATAGGGCCTGATGCAGAGCCGCTCGCTCGCTCCGAGCGATGTTCGCACATCTGCGCATGCATATGGGTTATAATGCGCATGCGCCAACCAGTCATTGCGGTCGGAAATCGTGCGCTCGCAAAACAGCTAGGGCCTGCTAATTTGAGTGACAGAATGAGGCGTTTGTGGGTGGTAACAGGGGAAGGTGCTTGAAAACGGGGATTGGAGATCTGAACGCAGGCGTGCCAAATGGTCAAAACGGGCATTTAATGGGAGTGCATAATTAACAAAGCAGCGTCATCGACCACGTCACTTGGTTGTCTTTTAGCCTGAACTGCTCGCAGTGATTGCGGGAAGTAAAACCTACCACAAGCACTGCGAGCAGTTCAGACGCCTTTCGATGTACTCGATTAATCTAATAAATAGCGGAGATGACGTATGATGCGAACGGCCAGGGGGCGTCTTTACAAAATAGCGAGCGCATGTTTCGTTTGCTCGCTCAGACATAGAGGCGTCAACAGACCGCAAAGAGTGAGCGCTCAATTTAAATAGCCGGCCCCTTTTTCTGAACGACCGTTCGCAAATAGCGTCCGGCTCTGAATCAGGCCCATAGATTGTAAGCTCCACTGGGACAAGGACTCATGTGAATGACTAACATTTTCTCTTTAAATCTCAGCAAAATTCTGTTTCTGGGCTCTATAAATAACTGTTCGTAAATAAAATGAGATGCCCAGCATGGAAATAACTGTCTGAGTAGCCTTAACCTTTTCAGACAAACATCGAGCAGTCAGCTTGGTAAGTGGTCACAGCCCGCTCTCCAGTCATTGTTCTCCAAGCCAGAATTACTTCTCCTCCAACACACCTGACAAATGCTTATTTATTAAAAGGTGGAGGCAAAATATGTGGTACATTTAAATCACCATTATCTACAGTAACTAATTATTTTAAAGGTTTTATCAAGTATCATTAACCTCCTCATGACTGAACGTGGTATGTACTTCTACTACCAGACCCATGTTTGCTAGGTGTAACTTTTTAATTTTCTAGTCTAACCAGGAAATTAATTTCCCCAGGAACAATGGGGCTTTCTCCTAACAGTAGATTAGAACAGATCCATTTCCTAAGCATAACAAGAACAGACCAGAAGGTCTTATCACCTCCGATACTTCTTCCCAAAATTCAGCACATAGAAATCCCTACTGAGCTGGGTCTTGTAGTAATAAAATATATAATATTAGCATAGCTTACAATGGTAGCACATTTGGCAAGGCAAGCCAGGGCTGCCAGATTGTGTATCTGAGTTGGGTGCAGAAGGGCATCTATTGTCCAGTTTGTGCCCAAATATTTAATTGCAGCATGGTTCTGCTGTATGATGACATGCTGTAGTATGGCACAGGGTGACATCAGGTTCATAGTCACCATATTGCATTAAGAGTTTAAAAGACTAAAAAAAAGTCTGGTATATTGTTACAGGGTAAAATAAACGGCATTTGCAAGCACGGTGTACATTTTACTTGGTCTTCTCTATGTGTGCAGTGATTGTGGACATATTGTGAACAAAAGCTAGATGACACCTGCAGGAAGGTATCCTAACACTAACCCTAATTCTACCCCTAAACCTAACACCCCCCCCCTCCCGCAGCCAGGGGCGCCGAGAGGGGGGGGGACGGGTACTATTTTCCCGGGCCCGGATTTCAGGAGGGGCCCGGCGGGGGCCCAGGTCCGGTGCCGCCCCCCCCTCCCTTCTCTCTCCCACATAGCAGCTCAGCACACAGCGTGTGCTGAGCTGCAGTGGGAGACTGCTCGTGGCTGCTGAGCAGCAGCCACAGCAGTCTCCTATGCCTGTGACGGGAGCGATCACACTGATCGCCCCCCCCCCCCGCCTGGCTTTGCGCTGGGCTGAGGGGCTCACAGCACCCCCCTCCCCGGCGTGTGAAGCGGCACTGGAAAATTGTTTCTTTTTATTTATTTTTCAAGGGGGCATGGCCACGCCTCCCACGGTTAGGCCACGCCCCCTCTGTACCTGGGCCCAGCAGAGCTCTCTACAGCCCTGCCCGCAGCCTAAACCTAACCCTCCTTTCCCGCAGCTTAGCCCTCCCTTTCCGCAGCTTTATAGCCCTACTCGCCCCCTAGTGCCTAACCCTAACCCCCATACTTACCATCAGGATGTCAGCGGTCGGGATGCTGGCACAGAGATTCTGTCTGGTGTCGGGATTCTGGTGCCGGCATTCTGACCGCAGGGATCATAACTACATCCCCTTCTTTTTATAGTTATCACTGAGATGTTACCAGACAAACTGCTTGCTGTGCCGAATAGTCATATCTTTTTACAAAATGCATTTCTGGATTGTTTAAATCAGAATACTGTAATACAAAACATTGTTTTCCTAATACCTTCTCAGGACAATATCTTTTTAAATGTACAAAATTAACAGATAATTCACTTATGCATTAGAGACAATTCTACAATTACAATACGCATCATGTTCACTGCAGAATTGTGTTTTCTTTATGGCATTGTCCAGTGTCACCACCTAATGCTGACTGTATACATGGAATTAATGCTGAAATAGGGCTACAGATTTCAGCTGTTCCATTAAACAAGACAGAGCGGTGAAGCGTGTGTGTCTGTGCTGTTTTCAGTAGGGTCATTCGCTGATGGTAGGAACACAAAGACTGCAGACAAAGAGCTTGGCAGAGGCTATGCAGGAAGCAGTAATTGCAGACCTAGTTTTTTTTTCATCACTACGGCTGGCAAAACAGGCTTGTTTGGTGCTGGGGGGATTAAGAGTACTGGACACTGTCGTTCATACCCAAAAAATCTGATCAAAAGAGTTTTCTAGCAGATATATATATATATATATATATATATATATATACAGTCAGGTGCATAAATATTGGGACATTGACAGAATTTTCATATTTTGGCCTCTATTCACCACCACAATGGCTTTGAAATGAAACAAACAAGATGTGCTTTAACTGCAGACTTTCAGATTTAATTTGAGGGTAATTACATCCAAATCAGGTGAACGGTGTAGGAATTATAACGGTTTCTATATGTGCCTCCCACTTTTTAAGGGGCCAAAAGTAATGGGACAAACTAAACAATCCTAAATCTAACTTTCACTTTTTAATACTTTGTTGCAAATCCTTTGCAGGCAATTACAGCCTGAAGTCTGGAACGCATAGACATCACCAGACGCTGGGTTTCATCCCTGGTGATGCTCTGCAAGGCCTCTACTGCAAATGTCTTCAGCTCCTGCTTGATCTTGGGGCATTTTCCCTTCAGTTTTGTCTTCATCAAGTGAAATGTATGCTCAATCGGATTCAGGTCAGGGGATTGACTTGGCCATTGCATAACATTCCACTTTTTAGCCTTAAAAAACTCTTTGGTTGCTTTTGCAGTATGCTTCGGGTCATTGTCCATCTGCACTGTGAAGCGCCGTCCAATGAGTTCTGAAGCATTTGACTGAATATGAGCATATAATATTGCCCGAAACACTTCAGAATTAATTCTGCTGCTTTTCTCAGCAGTCACATCATCAATAAATACAAGGGAACCAGTTCCATTGGCAGCCATACATGCCCACGCCATGACACTACCACCACCATGCTTCACAGATGAGGTGGTATGTTTTGGATCATGAGCAGTTCCTTTCCTTCTCCATACTCTTCTCTTTCCATCACTCTGGTACAAGTTAATCTTTGTCTCATCTGTCCATAGGATGTTGTTCCAGAACTGTAATGGCTTTTTTAGATGTTGTTTGGCAAACTCTAATCTGGTCTTCCTGTTTTTGAGGCTCACCAATGGTTTACATCTTGTGGTGAACCCTCTTTATTCACTCTTGTGAAGTCTTCTCTTGATTGTTGACTTTGACACATATACACCTACCTCCTGGAGAGTGTTCTTGATTTGGCCAACTGTTGTGAAGGGGTTTTTCTTCACCAAGGAAATAATTCTTCTATCACCCACCACAGTTGTTTTCCTTGGTCTTCCGGGTCTTTTGGTGTTGCTGAGCTCTCCAGTGCATTCTTTCTTTTTAAGAATGTTCCAAACAGTTGATTTGGCCACACCTAATGTTTTTGCTATCTCTCTGATGGGTTTGTTTTGATTTTTCAGCCTAATGATGGCTTGCTTCACTGATAGTGACAGCTCTTTGGATCTCATATTGAGAGTCGACAGCAACTGATTCCAAATGCAAATGTCACACCTAGAATCAACTCCAGACCTTTTACCTGCTTAATTGATAATGAAATAACGAGGGAATAGCCCACACCTGTCCATGAAATAGCTTTTGAGTTGATAGTCCCATTACCTTTGGCCCCTTAAAAAGTGGGAGGTACATATAGAAACTGTTGTAATTCCTACACCGTTCACCTGATTTGGATGTAATGACCCTCAAATTAAATCTGAAAGTCTGCAGTTAAAGCACATCTTGTTTGTTTCATTTCAAAGCCATTGTGGTGGTGAATAGAGGCCAAAATATTAAAATTCTGTCAATGTCCCAATATTTATGCACCTGACTGTATATATGTATATATAATGATATATATATATATATATATAGATATATATATATTATATTATTATTATTTTAGGGTGTGAAGTGGGGTCTTGCATGTTTCAGTTCATCTTTTTTTATTGTGATCATAACTGGCCAGCTTTGCATTATATGATAAATAGCTGCTCATTGTAGATCTGGTTACCTTTTTAACTACACTTTGGACTGGACAATACATAGGGGTTACACACACTGCTATAACATATGCACTTATATTTAGTGTTGTTAGATTGAAAACCTTAGAGACCCGCTGACTGCATATTTTATATATTCCTTAGATTCCTGTTACGTTGCTATGCTAAATAAATAATACTGCAGAAAATGTCTTGACCCACTTTTTGCATTACTGTCTGCCACAAGAGGCAGCTGTTCAGTCATATGAACTACTTCTATTACTCTCATTGTTTCCCAAAAAATACCTCCTGTCTGTTTCACGCTCCCCAAGATAGCACTGGATGATATTTATACTTACAGTAATGCCTGAATATGTTATTTTTTTTATTTGCTAGTGCCTTGGCTTAGGAAACAGAAATTTGTTCAGCACCCCATGCTTGCTTCCAGACAAACTTCCTGAAGAATGCATACAAGGAGAGCTGTTACGTATGGAGGGAGAGCAGACTGCAGTTTGAAGGCTTGTCTTGGAAGATTGGCAGGCCTGCTGTGCATACTGGAGGAAACATTATAATGCATCACTCCAACCAATCAAAGCATGCTTTCTTTATTTTACTATAGAACCAATCTGAGCTGTGCTTGGTTAAAACATTCGGAAACAATTTCAACACAGGTTCTTTCTTTTAGTAATATCAACTAGATCAATGGTTCTCAAACTCAGGGGGTCATTTCAGACCCGCTCGCGAGCAGCAGCACGCTCACAAGCGGGTCGATGTTCCCCACTGCACATGCTCACAACGGAGGGAGCTCCATCGTGCGCATGCGCGAGACCCGGGGAGCGACGGGCTTTCCATCGCTCCGGGTCTCGCACCAAAGGGGGCGTGCTGTCGATGTTGATTGACAGCACGCCCCCTTTGGTGGGCGTGCCTGCCAGACGGAGGCGTTCCCATGGGAACGCCTACCGTCTGAAGCCGGCCCCACTGACATCACTAGTGATGTCAGTGGGAGTGATTTTGCCTCTGATAGAGCTAAAATCACTCCAGGGCTTGTGGCAGGGAGACCCTACCGTAGGGTCTCCGTCTTGACCATCGCGACGGTCTTGACCATCGCGACCATCTTTTTGGCCGCTCGCATATGCTGTGGGTGGTCACCCACAGCTATACGAGCGGCCAGGAGGCCGCTCCATTTTCATGGAGGAGGGCCCTGATTCAGAGCGAGCGCTCTGGTCAGAGCGTCCGGCTCTGAATCAGGCCCTCAGTCCTCAGGACCCCAAACAGTTCACGTTTTTGAGGTCACCTAGCAGGGGCACAAGTGTAGTCATTACTCACTGACACATTTTAAAAGATCCACAGGTGGAGCTAATTATTTCACATTTTATTCTGTGAAGAGACCTGGAAAACTTGCACTGTGTGCATACTTGCCTACTTTTGAAAAAGCATTTCAGGGAGACTGTGAAAGCAGCACCTATGAGCGCAGCGGTAAAGTGGGCATGTCCTGCTACATCTGAGAGACGTGTCATAACATTGATTTACATCCACATGTAAATGAGCCCCAAAGCAGTTAGTAAGATCTACTTGTTGATGAAAACACACTGATACTTCTCAGAAAATGCATGTAACCATAGCGATTATTGTGTCTTATAACCAATGCAGGGAAATTATACTAATGATCCCATTTGAATGTATATATCTGTTTTTTCTTTAATATAACAGTGTCATAATGGGGGTAAGATGAAATGAGGGAGATTGCTAGACTCTTCAGGGAGATAGGGAGATTGCTGCTATTTCAGGGAGTCTCCCTGACAATGAGGGAGAGTTGGCAAGTATGACTGTGTGGGGTCCTGAGGACTGAGTTTGAGAACCTGTGAACTAGATGACGGACAATCCCTTGGGACATAAGGTTGTTAGGAAGCATAACGCTCCTGCACTCCTCACTGTGCAAAAATTCTGGGCACTAGGACCCAGAGTCTGCAGGGAGATCCGTCCTCCAACCTAATGTGCTTCTGCACATGTGACTGCAGCCATTTTAGTACTGTGTACAATGACATGGTGGGAGACAGAAGTCTCCTGCTTAGCTTGTGAGAAACCTCACAGGCAGGTGAGCTGTATGGGACTCCATTCTGTTCAAGGTTCGCTCCATTACCAGTGTACATGTAATTTTGTGTACGGCTGTACCTGTTATCTATCAATAAACCAACACCACTGGTTAAGTACAGTAACTGAGCTGTTCATAGTTTTAGTCATCTGCTGTGTGCGCGCCTACATAACTCTGCAGTATCAGCACCTGCACACACATCATTTCCAACAGAGGTCACTACTAATGGCTGCTTAATGCTTAATTATACTGAGTGATCTTCTTCACATTATGCTGCAGTGTTTGTTCCAAGGCAGGAGTGCTGTTTTCCATGATAACATTGCACAATGGTTCAACGAGCATCAAACTGATATTGTGTCATTACCAAAGAGCAAAGATGCAAGCAGAGAGGTTATTGTGGGCTAACACCCCTTCATGAATGCTTGCAAGTGTAGGTGTAGTAGCTGGTGATGTCATGTCCCTCTCAAGCACGAGATCTCAACCCAATAAAACGTTTATTTACGGGATAATGTGGGACAATAGTTAGACAGTGTTTACCACCATCATCAACCAGGTGTCAGCTGATTCACCCTGCACAATAGCACATGCTGGCAGCCATCTATATTAAGCGCATTTTGTAGACATTTTTCACTGGCTACTCATTGTCAGGGGTACTGGGGAGCGTGGCCAAATACGGTAGATGTGACCTTGACCCCCCCTCCAAAAAAAAATACTATGCAATGTGCCGCGCACTGCAAAGGGGGATATTTGTCCCCCTGAGTAGCTGACCCAGGCCCCTCCAACAAAGTAGGGCCTGTTTCCCCATAAAAAAAAACTTCTTTACCGCAATTTATCAACAAAAAGAAATTGGGGTAGCTGAACAGTGTCCCACTGAAGGCTGTTGGTTGCTCCAACATCATTGTGCTTCAAAATCATTATGTTGAGCCTTTAATATCAAACATGGATATATTGTGGTAGAATAAAAAGTGTTAAACTTGATATTTTAGGTACATGTTCTCCATTTTTACCAGCATTGAAGCTGAGGGGTCTATGTACTAAAGCTTGATGAGAAAGAAAATTGTGAGATATAAATCACCAACCATTCAGCTTCTAACTCACATTTTATAAGCTGTGTTTGAAAAATGACAGTTAGGAGCTGATTGGTTAATACTTGTTCTCTCACAATTTTATCTCTCATCAAGCTTTGAGACATAGGCCCCTAAAAGTGTAGGAATATATGTAAAGTATGTGTAACATCACTTTGCAGTAACAACAATTTACTTCCATCTGCTGATTCCTATACTTTTTCTCCATTATATGGGACTGTGATAAATTCTAATCCATACATTACATGATTACAAAGTAACCCACTCTTCCAGAAAAGCAGCACACAAGGCTAATATTTAGACCAGTTGCTCCATATTTCCAGTCTCTGAGGACCACCAACAGTGCAGGTGTTCAGGATCTTTGTAATTGAACACAGGTTGATAAACCAGTGAATGGGGGTATTCAGTAGGTTTGTGTGTAATCTGGAAACAAGATCTATGGAGACAAAGGTTCATGTTTATGGACTGTGATGTCTCCAATAAAGGTAACTAATGTTTACAGACAGGGGTATAATACTCATGTACTTTTCCAGTGTCAGAAGATATCACACTTATACAGTGAGAAATAGCATGCACTAACAGGTAACTATTAGAAAGATTCTTTGTGGAGGAAGGGTGATGCCCACTGACCCTTATTAATTATTCATATATTGCTCTATAAAGAAATCAGCACTGAAACATTACGGGGCAGCAAGAATGGCGTAGAGACATAATGACGTCACGTGGAGGGGGCAGGGCCACCAGCACCGGAGAGTACAGTGCTGCCCTGCAGCGTGCATGCCCGAAGTGTCCAAAGGATGCTCTGGGTAGCACTGCAGCAACACTACTGGCTGTAGATTGCCATTCCACGCACCCTGCAAGCCAAATGCAGGTGCTGTGGGGAAGCAAAGGTGTCGCCCCCACTCCCGGGCCCTGGGCGATGGCACACTTACACACCCCTAGTTACGGTTCTGAGAATTACTGCCTCACAGCCCTGATGTCTTGGGTTGGATTCCCATCTAAGGCCCTATCTGTCTGTGGTTGGTATGTTTTTCCTGTTTTAACATGGGTTTCCTCAGGTGTGCTCCGGTTTCCTCCCACAATCTAAAAACATACTGTACATGTGCTAGGGAATATAGATGGTAAGTTCCCCTGGGGCAGGGACTGATGCAGAATTGGCTACTTTGATTAACACCTTTCTGGGAGAGCCGGCCTATCAGGTCTCGCCAGCTCTAGAGTAGAGCTAACCAACATCAAAGATAGAAAACAACTTTTTTTTAAAAGATTAAAGGGCCCCATTTACAAACGAAGGGAAATACCAGCGGCAATTTTCGTTTAGTATCACTGTGATACAAACGAAAATTCCATTGGTATTTAGTAATACTTACCCCACCGGCGAGGTCCTGCGAAGTCCAGTGGAATCCTCGTCCTTGACGAGGTCCTCTGCTGGGCTGCTGGCACCCTAACGCTGCCTGTGACGGGGCTCCAGTGTCATGCGCGACGTTCCGTCTGCACATGTGCCTGGCACGGCGACCCGGCAGTACCTGGAAGGCTTCGCTGAAGCCAGAAAGGCACCGCCAGGTCTTCATTGCTGGCAATGAGGACCGCATCGCTCTCGCCATCTAAATACAGAAAAGCGGCATAACTCCTTTAGCGAGCGCTAAAGGGGTTTCTTTTCCTTTGTAAATGGGGCCCTAAACCCTTTGCGTTTACTGTAACCTAAAAATGGGTGTACTATGTTGAAATTAATCAACTTGACATAAGAATGTCGATGTTGACCATATTGACATATTTAATCAATGATAAAATGTCAACATGTTAGAATGTTGACATAACACCTGTCAACATTATGAACGTCGACACTGTCATTGTCGACCTTTTGATTACACCCCCTTTAAAACTACATAATAATGATAAAAGTGAAATTGGTATAAAATCCACGCTACTCATGCCTTAAGAATTCAGCATCTGCCGTATGTAAATGCATGATTAGCAGCTCTGCAAGAATGGATGTATGCATGCAAAATGCTGGGATCATTGGTACATCTCATGATCTTGGACATACGCACACAGGGCCTCATTCAGAGTAGTATTGTTTGCATACTTCTCCGATTGGGAGAGCTGCGCATGGGAAGGATCTGTACTGCTCATGTGCATGTTTCCCTAAGCTGCAGACTTTGTCCGTTTAGGGGTCGTGGAGTGGGTGGTGCCGGCCTCCGTCCCAGAAATTGGGGTGTATCACCCCCGTTTTCTGGGATTGCTGAGGCCAGGGTCTGCGTCTTCCGATGCAGAGTTACTGGCCTCGGCACCGGAGCTGCGTGGGAAAATCTAAGTAACCTCAGGGTTACTCAGATTGCCGATGGCATCGCAGAAGAGCCCATGCACCCTCTTGGGACACTGCACTGGGATCTGCGATGCAGTCAGGAGGCGTCTATTCACACCAACACCTCCTGCTGCATTTACACGAGGTGTACGCTTCCCTGCGGCTGCTGTGCAATATCGTACAACTCTGAATTAGGCCCACAGACAGATAAGACAATCGATGGGTATTTATATGGCAGGATGAATAAAATAAAAGGCTTTGGGTGTGAACTGGTAAATTGTTGTCTTTGCTAATAAGTGACTAATTAGATGTAAAACCATTATTTCGCCTGACCGTACCTATGCATGTATGTATGTATGCTGTACACAGATTGCAGAGCCCCAGTGATAGCACCATTTGTTATGCAACCTATGCTAAAATGTACAACAAATAAGCCCCAATTTTAATGTAAGTAGCAGAGTTGAAGTTAGCGAGCACCAAAATCTGTGGAATCACTAATAGACATCTTTTATCACTTCCAATATGAAAACTCTCCGGCACTCAGTGGCCTGGGGATCACATAACTGCAGATTCAGCACATTTCCAGATGATTGATGACAGCTTTGCCATGGGTGAGTTTATTCTAACTGTTACCATACAGACTCCAACTCTGGCAGCCTCCAATATAAGTCAGAAGCGGCCAAAACTAGTTCTAATAAGTAAACAGCCCGGCCCATCCTTCTTGCTGAAAGAGCCAGGGATTACTGGGGGAGGGTGTACAAATATATCAGGAGATTTCCTGAAGTACAAGTCTGAGTAGAAAGACAGCTCAGCATGAAACGCTAATCATCTACAAAACCTCTTAAACAGTTGGTGAAAAAGTAGAAATTATTATTTAAAAAAAAAAAAAAGTTCTATAGACTCAGAACCAACATAAGAAATGGTTGCATTAATAAAGTGTGCAATGAGCATACCCATGGCTTGTATGTTATTCATAGATTTGCAAATATTTTATATGCTGTTAATAAAAGTGTGATAAGGAGTCACAATTGTGAAATGATTGTGGTACAAATTAAGCAGACGAATACTAGCAGTGAGTGCAGCAAATGATTGTAGTGACTCTTCAGATGTTTATTCTCATTTTGGGGCATATTTATTAAACAATATGCTGGTTGTCCCCCGAAAACACCCATTTTCGGGGGATACCCACAAATACTAAGGACAGGACTGGTTCCTTTGGCTAATCGCATACTATAATTTGTACCTCCCTCCCCCTCTCAGTCCTCCTCACCTATAAATTAGCACCAGGAGTGAGCAGCAGTCAGACTGACAATCAGAGAGTCACACCAGCCAGCAGGGGGAGCTCTGACCAGCCACAGGCACTGTGGCACATAAAACACACTGCAGGGGGGCGCCGCTGAGTATCACTCTGCTTCTAGCTCTTTGCTGGGAAAGACTCTTATTGGAGCCCGTCTGCCAGCTAGAGCTTTTTTTGTATATTTGTGTGAAAATATAAATGTTTACATTGCAAATTGAGGCAAAAAATATTCATCACATCTGCATTAAAATGCGGATTGTGATAACTATGCCCCTTTGTGATCTAACAAAAAAGTACAAAATGTGACCAGATGTTCTGGCTGCCCCCAACCTTCCCCTTCACACACACATATTATTTATACACTTTTTATCTATCATGGAAATACAACAATACACTAATATTGCAGCTACTTATGTACAGATAAACTGTATAGATCGTATCACTTTAAGCCATAAATAGTAGTTTTGTTACAAGAACTGTATTTGAACAACAAGCAAGATGACAGGCTATATAATTACACAGATATTTACCTGATAACATACAACACAAAACTAACCTGATCTCTTCTTTCTTATTTTACTATTTTTTATCATTTTTTATACTGAAGTCCCCTTATACTAACCTGGATAAAATGGAACCTTGTTGCTTTATCCATCAATGGCTACTAGGGAACTTAGAGCCTGATTCAGGGGTGCATGCAGTTCATGTGCGACTGAGATTTCTCATAGATTGGCAAGTGCAAAAATATGCCAATGCCAGTTTAAGCATTACTCTTGTGTACTTCCTTGTGGCGGACTACGCAAACCCTGCGACGCCCACTTTGCACATCTGAGCAATGCTCAAGTGTGCTGGTGATGCATTGATGGAGGGGAGATCGGACCCATCAGTTGCAACATCGACTCAATATTTTCGGAGCTTGACTGCGGGAGCATGCGCCGTCTTCAGGTGCGTTTGCTCCCACAACCTGCTCCTTCCATATGGGAAGGAGTTCCAGGTTACAAAGAGGGATCCTTTCCAATCCCTCCGCCCCTGTCCGGCTCCTTTTGCCAGACATCGGGGCCTTTGTGCTCCTGCGTGACCTGTAGGTCATGCAGGTGCACTAGTTTCCCTGCTCTGAAAGGAGCCGTGAAAAGGCTCGGGGAGACAGCTGATTTTCGGATCAGCTGTCGTCGCGCTCGTGTCGAGTTGGAATGTTAATTATCTGACCCCAATAATGAACACGAAAAAACACATAAATAGTGGTGGTATAAGTTTACACAATCCTGTTGAAATATAAATAAGAAATGAAATATAGGGAACAGACCTAATCCAAGACTAGAGAACTAACTAAAAAGAGCCGTGTAGATGTTTATCATTAATGTTTTTGATTTTGTTCACATAAAATGTTAAAAATACACATACTGTATATAATAAACCACAATATAGAAAAATGTGTTGGTACAGCTGGAATTACTTCACAACATTTATCAGTGTACTGCAACTTTAAGATCCATGCACATGCTACAATCCTGATACAATATAAAAATTCCTATTCAGGTAGAATTTAGCTACTAATGTAGCTTAAAATAAAATGACCAGAGATCACACACACAATCAGTATAATTTTTGCCTCATTCAGTTCAATATTTATGTCCAGATGACTGAATGGATAAAATACAACCACTATGGAGACGGTGGTGGCCGATGGTATTTTTATTAGTGGAAGTAGTATTGCAAAATGTAGCTCCGTGAATGGGACAATGTGGGCTCAGCAGTGATGGAAATGTCATTAACGGTGTGCGGTAGGTTATAACTCACATTTACTGAAAAGGAGTGTGATGCGGCAATGTCTCTCTCAGCACCGATTTGGGTGAAACAGTGCAAGATTGTAATGTCCCACTCCGGGAAGAAGTGTCAGTGGGTGGTGTTTGTATTCCAACTCACCCGCAGCTTGACATGTATAGGTAACACGGAGGATAATGCCGGAGGTGCACTGATATCCTGTTCTTTGTCGGTGGAATGTGATGTCTGGTAATGTGGTTATCCCAGGGAAACACCGACCGTCGCTGGCCCAATTGGTCTCAATACGCCCACATCACGCTAGTGTCACGGAGGGAGTCCTCGGAGTGTAAGCTGGATCTGGATCTCGCTCAGGGTGAATGCGCTGTCAGTCAAACAATTGTGTTTGCTGATAATCTAGTAATCCCCGGTAAAGGTCTGTCTCTGGTACAAAAGTGGCAGTGCTGTAGCAGGGGTGCAGGATCCTCTGTCTAACGTGTTTCTCTGTCTTAAACAGCTTTCTCAGAGGCAATAATTAACATAATGAATTGAAATGTTTGGTGTTTCTTAAATAAAATTATATGGACGTGTAATCAAATAAAATTACAGACTAATATTTCAATTTTTTCTCTGGTAGGCTGCGAGGGTTGTAAGGGCTGCTGGAAGATGTAGTTCTCCCAGCACTGGCTATGGGGGGGGGGGGGGGGGGTCGGGGTCGCACACACACACTCACTTATACACACTCACACTGACATACTCACCCCAGAAGACCGGGCTCCCGATGCTGTAGACAGTGTTGCGGAAGTTGAGTAATTAAGGACAATTTAAGCTAATTGGAAACTTCTAATTGCTTAATTAATCTTCAGGGGGAGTTGCCACCGGGGTCCCAGAGCAAGTTCCACTGATTTTTCGTAAAATTAACGATTTTAGGAAAAATCAGACTTGCTCTGGAGGTGCCAGGAAAAAAACTCTCAGCGCTCCAAAACTTAAAAAAAAAAACACATCTAATTGAATAGCAAAAATCCTGCACCTGCAGGAAAACCCCGGAGGTGCGGGATGTTTGCTATTCTCGCACCTAACTAAATATGCCCTATATGCTCTCAACTCAAATAAAGCCAAATGGGCGTTGATGCTAATCCCTGTGAATTTTACATTTATTGGTGGAGATGTCTAGATACACATCACTGTGTATTAAAGTAGAAAGAATCTCATCCTGGAATGCACATGCTCCGGATGCCATGACTACAGGCTACACCTCAGAGGGTAATACATTTATTTTCTCTCATCGTTCCCAAGAAGGCTTTCCATGTCTTCCAGCCATGGTGCAGTTGGACAGGCCATAGAAGGCCTTGTATTTATTAATCAGATAACAACTAATCTTAAAAGCTAAATAAACATCAAACACAATGTTTCTGAACATACAAACACACAGTTATCTCTTTCCCTACCAGTGACAGAACTGGTAAAGCTGTGTGGCTTTGTGGTCTGTCAGCCCCTGGTCTCCATTTCTGAGACATGCACAGTGAATACAGAACCAATAGCCCAAATGGGGCTTCACTGCACAAATTCAGAAAGCAGATCAAGGGTTGTGCAGGCAGACCAGCATCTCCAGACGTCCTGAAAAATTATGCAATGGGGCCTGGTTATGCAGTGTTATACCCCTAGAAAGCATCGGAAAGAATATGCCTATTGTTTGCATGTTGTCCTGCTGTGTCTAATGAGGCTGACCATGTATGCAGAAAATGTTCATGTACTTCTGAATAATTATAAAAGTACTTTTAAAGAGTACTTTTTCCCCAAGCTGACACAGATTTTACACTGAAAATAAAAATACATCAATGGAATAGAGCCCCTACTTTATCATGCATAGTTATTCAATATTTGTTATGTGAATACTAGCTGGAGAGACAGCGGTCACAAGGCAATCAGCAGTTGCAGCTGCTTATTGGCTGCCGGTCCTCGAGCACTGATTGGCTTGCGACTGGCACCAGACCCAAATTGTACCGGCGCTGTCTGTCCATGTCTGCTGGTGTCCATGGCGGCCCCATAGACATTATCCCCCCCCAGCAACTCACTTCCCCATGTCCATCCAGTAGTCTCTCGCCTCCCCCTGTGTGGCATCAACAGCCAGCAAATGTGGATTTGGGACCGGGCTGCCAGGTAATCACAGCTGGCGCACTGGCAGACATGGACAGACAGCACCGGCGCATAGTGGCATAATGTGTAAGGGGCACTACTATTGTGTGGAATAATATGTTATATGGGGCACTACTACTGTAAAGGCCATTACTGTGTGGTAAAATGTGCAAGGGGCATTACTGTGTAGTGTAAGGGGCATTACTGTGTGGAATGACATATAAGGGGCACTACTACTGCATGACATAATGTGTATAAAGTTTACTACTGTGTGGCATAACCTGAATGGGCTCTCTGTGTGGGCAATTGTATGTGTTTGTCTTACCTCTGTGGAGGCCCTTTTAAGATCTTGCTATATGGCCCACAAAGTTCTCGTTACGCCCTTGCATGAGGGCTGACTAATATATATGGTCACTTTAAAGGACTAACTCTGGATTTAATATGAACTTGCATGAGTCATAGGGCCCTATTTACTACAATTCGTATTTAAAATTACTCGGATATGTACGGATCTCAAAAAACAGTATTATATTGGTTATCCGGTCTCACGTGTTTTGAATATCCAATAAGATAAATCCGAACTAATCTGAACTTGCGATAATTTGGTGATAAGAACTGAATAAAACCGAACCCGCACATCTCTATTTAAAATGTGGTTGTAGTGTGATATTCACATTGTGAATTTATGAAATATCACAGGGATGTAATAAAGCTCTGTCCCTGTGAATCCCCTCCGCAGTCTTCTCACTGTATTTTACGTAAAAAATAATAGTGAGAAGGTGCCCGCGCATGCGCCAACTGGCTAACCATACACTCGATCTGCAGATATATCTGTCAGGTGTGTACCCACCTTAAGATGATCTAACACTGAACAATATTTAAAAAAAATTTAAATTCTACAACTTGTTATGACCTAATTCTGCTTTCTATCAGGAATACAGCCTACAGTAAGTATGAGCAACGGGTGTCCGTGAATGACAACTCAGTCTCTCAAAATGCTCGGCCTGGTACCTCAAAACCATCTGGGGAGCCATACTGCACAGGCATCCTCACACCAAACAAATACTTTTATCAAAGGGAAACAGCAATTGCTTTATAGAGAGCTTCAATGCATCACAGTGCTAAACTTCACACTGATACTATCACCAAGTTCTGAGACTGCAGATAGAAGAGCCAGAGATTTGCGTCACCGAGTGACCTGAGTCTATATGTGTCTGTTTCCTGCAATGTCACTTTTTTTTCCACAGTTCCTTAGTTCCCTCTATGCTTCAAAACCCAGCTCTGACAGCTCCCTACCACTCAGTGTGTGTATGATATCAGGACAGATGCTATCTCATCTGTGTGCCTGCCTGAGTGCTTTATGACATAACCCCCTGATAACATTGTACTTCACACTGGGTTATGTGGGACATCTATAGATCTTCCACTTCAAGGTCTGTCACTGTGTTTCCAATACTTGGTTACAAAACCAATGGCAAAAAATCTAACCACATACAGGCAGCACTTCTCGGGTACTCAATAATCAATACTCAATAATCCAAGCATGTTAATCCATTACTGTGCAACGTTTCAGATGAATTTATTACATATTTCATCAATGCCTTGACGAAATATGTAATAATTGCATCTTAAACGTTGCACAGTAATGGATTAACAAGCTTGGATTACTGAGTACCTGAGGAGCGCTGCCTGCATGTGATTGTATGTTCAAGACTGAGCGGTCTGCTTAGTTCTTAGGATCTGCACCCCGCGTGTTGAACTTTTTTATTTGGAGTCTACTTGACTATATTTATATGGAGCTTTTCAGCTCCTTGAAGAAATAAAAAGGCGGCACCGCAAACATACACAGTGACATATATACACACACTGACACAGACTGCACTGACACAGACACACTAACACACACACTGCAATGACAAAGCCTATACACACACTGCACTGACAAAGCATATACACACTGACACACATATACACTGACAGACACTGCACTAACAAAGCCTAGACACACACAGAGACTGACACACACACACTGACAGACACTGCACTGACATAGCCTATACACACACACAGAGACTGACACACACTGACAGACACTGCACTGACAAAGCCTATACACACACACACTGACACACATATACACTGACAGACACTGCACTGACAAAGCCTAGACACACACAGAGACTGACACACACACACTGACAGACACTGCACTGACATAGCCTATACACACACACAGAGACTGACACACACTGACAGACACTGCACTGACAAAGCCTATACACACACACACTGACACACATATACACTGACAGACACTGCACTGACAAAGCCTAGACACACACAGAGACTGACACACACACACTGACAGACACTGCACTGACATAGCCTATACACACACACAGAGACTGACACACACTGACAGACACTGCACTGACAAAGCCTATACACACACACACTGACACACATATACACTGACAGACACTGCACTGACAAAGCCTAGACACACACTGACAAAGATCACCCTCCCCCCACATGTCAAACATTACACCCACCTGTGGTGCGGAGAGAGCGCTGGTCACTGTCACGCAGCAGGCTCCGATGACTCAGCCTCCAACAATGCTGGTGTGCTGTGCTCTATGGGAACTGCCCGGGAGGAGCTGTGCGCAAGCGCTGCAGCTCCCCCTACAGGCAGCTCAGCCAGGGACAGTTGCTGGGCTCGCATGTTTTACACAAAAACAAAATATATTGTTAAGCTGGGCTGCGATGGAGTGGCGGGCAGGGGGGGTTTCTAGGTACTCGGAAACCCCCCCTGCGTGCGCGGGTGCAGATGTTTATTTGGTTCATATACATCATCCAGAGTATAGTAAAATACTTTTTTTTAAAACAAGAACTTAACAAATGTAAAATAAATAATATTTAAATTCCATACTATTATTTGTACAATATATTTAAACTACTAATGTTCCAGTATGATTGTATTTGATCAGGGGTTCCCAACCACAGTCCTCAAGTCACACTAAAGCTGGCCACACATCTAAAGATTATCTGTCCAACCAGCCAACTAGTTGATTGGTTGGAATGAAAATCTGGTAACGTATGAAAGCAAATGACAATCAGCAATTTGCTCCCAAACGCCGTAAAATGGACAGAAACTGTTGTTTGAACAAATTGTTTAGATCAAACATTTAACAAACTTGTCTGAACGACCATTTTTATCTGTTTTCTGGCATTTAGGAGCAAATTGCTGATCATCAGTTACTCCCATACATTACCAGATTTTCATTCCAACCAATCAACTAGTTGGCTGGTTGGACAGATAATCTTTAGATGTGTGGCCAGCTTAACAGTCCAGATTTTGAGGATAGCCATAGTTGAGCACAGGTGTCTTAATTAGTACCTCAGTTACTTTGATTGAGCAGGGCCCTCTACCCTCTTGTACTTCTCCTTACTTTACCTTCATCTACTTCTTACTCTCTACCATGGCACCTAACACTTGGTTGCTTTGCATTGTTGCTTATCTGGGTGTTATGGTCGCGAATGCAGCAATGTATATTATCCATGCCCTGAAATGTATTGTATTGTACTGTAAGTCACTGTAAATCAATCTATTTATGTACTTTGTAAGGCGCTGCGAAACAGTTGTGGCGCCATATAAATAAACGATAATAAAAATAATTTAACTATCTGTGCCCAAGCCTGGATATCACTAAAACCTGGACTGTTAGTGTGCCTTGAGGACCGAGGTTGGGAAACACTGTATTTGATAATGTGTCTAAGCGTTGGCCAATGAAGGGGCAGCATGTATAATAAGTCTATATAAAGTGATTATGCTGCTTTGTCCCCTGATCCTGCACATGTAGTCATACAATAACCAACCAATCAATGGGGGCTGTAGAAAACTGTCACTGCTCTGTACCATGATGTGGGAACAATGAAGCTGAAGCTGTCCACATTAGGAAAGTGCAGGTAAATATGACATGAGACTATGGGCCTGATTCAGAGCCGCTCGTAAGCGGCCTCTCGTTCGCTCCGAGCGATGTTTGCCCAACTGCGCATGCGTGCGGATCGTTATACGCATGCGTGAACCAGTCAGTGCGGTCGAAATTCATGTGCTCGCAAAATAGCGAATGCCTGATAATTTGAGTGACAGAATGAGGCGTATGTGGGTGGTAACAGGGGAAGGTGCTTGAAAACGGGGAGTGGAGATCAGAACGCAGGCGTGCTTAAAGGTCAAAACGGGCGTTTTATGGGTGTGCATAATTAAAACAGCAGCGTCATTGACCACGTCACTGGGTTATTTTATAGCCAGAACTGCTCGCAAGATTGTGGTAGCAAAAACCAACCACAAGAATAGCGAGCAGTTCATACGCTGGTCGATGTACTCGATTAATCTAATAAATAGCGGACATGACGTAGTATGTGAGCGGCCAGGGGGCGTAGTTTCCAAAAAACGACCGCAAGTTTTGTTCGCTCGTTCAGACCTAGAGGCGTGAACAGACCGCAAAGAGCGAACGGTTCATTTGAATAGCCACCCCTATTTTCTGGACGAGCGAGCGCTAATTGCGTCCGGCTCCGAATCAGGCCCTATAGCCCATGGACTTGCTGAGGAAACAAGTGTCAGACATGAAGAGTCCCTGAAGCATCTCCACATTAGAGTAACACATAATCCATCCATTAGCTAAAGTTATGGAGGTTGTGTGGTATAACAATAACTGAGAAAGCAAATGATGACCACCATATGTTGCCCCCACCATAACACAAGACTGGCTGGGTAAGATTAGGCAACCCTGAATTCAGACAATGTAGAGAGGAGCATAAAACACTCAGACTGGCTTTAAAACAGAGAGGTATAAGATAGATTAATATCAGACTCTGGGGTTCAATCTGATTGAGGGGTTGTTCCATGACTTTTGCTGTGCCTGTGTGATTCCTGCATGTTATTATCTGTACTTTAATTCCATCTTCTATACCTGATGCTTTTCATTGCAAGAATAGTCTGCATTGAAAGTTTGTTTTGCAAATGTGAGGCTGCAACTTCCTCACCATTAAATATCCTGTTGAACAAACTGCTCAAACACTCCCTCCCCCTGTACCAGCTGAGCCAGCATCTCCTACAAAGTGAATTAATTCAAGGAAAAAAGAGCATTGCCTTGCTCTGTGCCAAGGCTCTCCGCCATCGATGGCAAAACCACTGACAATCAGTCATATATATATATATATATATATATATATATATATATATATATATGACTGATTGTCAGTGGTTTTGCCATCGATGGCGGAGAGCCATATATATCCATATTGGCATGACAGAGATAATGAAACCTTTGATTTTTGATAGTTCGATGTACATAAACTTTGTTTAATGCACAAAATTATTAAAAATATAGTATAAAATTACCTTCAGGCTGTGTGTATAAGATTTTATGAAACACAAATGAATCTCATGTATGTAAACAAACTTTGAGCCACAAAATGACTGAAAATATTGTATAAAACTACCTGCAGGCTGTGTGTATAAGGTGTATATAGAACAATGCATTCTGTGTTTAGATTTGGGTCCCATTCCCAAAATATATCATTATAGCATGCCATAATTCCAAAATACCCCTGCTTCCAAGCATTTTGGATATAAGAGACTCAACCTGTATTTGAACACCTGATCTACAGTCAAGGTATGTATTGGCTGAATGGCATGAAATAAATAGGCAGATTTTAAATGGCAAGGAAAACTACATGAGAAGAGACCAAACTTACTTTGGAAACTGATAAGCTGCTACAGTATTAAAATTACAAATACGCCATTACAACATAACAAACGGCCTGCTGTGACCTTTCCCAAGCTCTCTGCCTGGTGTATAGGAAACAATGGGCCTGATTCAAAGCCACTCGTAAGCGGCAGCTCGTTCGCTCTGAGCGATGTTTCCCAACTGCGCATGCGTACGGATCGTTATACGCATGCGCGAACCAGTCAGTGCGGCCGAAATTCATGTGCTCGCAAAATAGCGAATGCCTGCTAATTTGAGTGACAGAAAGAGGCGTATGTGGGTGGTAACAGGGGAAGGTGCTTGAAAACGGGGAGTGGAGATCCGATCGCAGGCGTGCTTAAAGGTCAAAACGGGCGTTTTATGGGTGTGCATATTTAAAACAGCAGCGTCATTGATCACCGGGTTTTTTTTAAGCCAAAACTGCTCGCAAAATTGTGGTAGCAAAAACCAACCACAAGAATAGCCAGCAGTTCATACCCTGTTCGATGTACTCGATTAATCTAATAAATAGCGGACATGACGTAGGATGCGAGCGGCCAGGGGGCGTAGTTTCCCAAAAAACGACCGCAAGTTTTGTACGCTCGTTCAGACCTAGAGGCGTGAACAGACCGCAAACAGCGAACGGTTCATTTGAATAGCCACCCCTATTTTCTGGACGAGCGAGCGCTAATTGCGTCCGGCTCTGAATCAGGCCCTATGTTTCCTTCACACATATGGGCTAGCTGCTGCTGCACATGCACAGTAGATTAAAAAAAAAACACAACACATTAAAAGTGGCTCAAAGCCGCTGCTTGCGAAAGGCACTGAGTACCTGAAAAAACTCGTCCGGCCAACGCCGGTTTCTTACCATTAAAACCGGCAAGTGTGAAATAGGCCTAACCCAGCAAGCAGGCCGGCCGTTGGGACAGAGCAGGAGACGCACAGGGCCGGGGGAGGGTCACATGGAGCTGTGTGCCAATAAGAGGAGTCAGTGTCCAGGGCGGGCGGAGGACTGAGTGAGTTCCAGTGGCTCACTGTCACTGGTGACGGCATAGCATGTCAGCTGTGGCCGCGTAATGGTCCAGCCCTGCTGCCTCTGCGCACCCAACAGCATCTCACTAGTCTCTTTCCACTCCTGGGAGTATGTTCACAGTTCTCCCGTCCCTACAGGGAGTTCCCAGAGTGCAGGAGCCATGGGGGAGGCAGAGCTGTAATTGACAGGCAGGTCTGGAAGAAAGGTGCCAGGGGGCGCACTGCTACTGATATACACAGCAGCGGGCACCCGGCAAAATAGAGATCGCGGCGGGCGGCCGGTTCCGCCCCAGGGCATACTGCGCTCTGTGTGGTGGCACCGGCTGCACCACGATAGTTACGGTCCTGCAATCAGTAGTTAACATTCGATGATTGTTAACCATTGATGGTCGATGGCCATCCCTAGCACACACCGGATGCGTTGAGTACGGGATCCCAGTGGTCAAAATCCCGGCGCCGGCATCCCGACAGGGTTAGGATACAGACACCAGTTGGCATTAACTCTACATTAAGTGCATTGGCCCTGTTCAATTCAGCAGTGATCGCAATTGTGATCACAGCTGCGATTTTGCATGGAACACAGCTGCGAAAATATGCTAATGCTTGCCAAAGCACAGCCAGCATAGAGACGCCAACTACAGCTTTCTCATATCCATCCAATGTCACTCTTCTGTGTAAACATTGGTACCACTGACGCACATCGGGCAGTCAGGCAGCAGTTACAACAGGTCTGACCAGCCACAGACATTGCAGGTCTCCTCGCACACAGAGAACTTTTATGCTGCGTATGCAGTCGCAGTGGCTAATTTATGCATTCCCATGGAACAGCGTTCAAACGTACAGACACGTCTGCATTTTTCTGATCACCACCGCCAAATGCTGGCAACCTGTCACTCACTTTGCAATGGATTGCGATCTGCGTCCGTAATTGCAATGCGTTCGCTGTGCACACGCAATGAGTTTTATACACATGCAATGATGGCAAACTTTCGCACGATGTGCGTTGCGTGCATAATTGCACTTGGGTTCACTAATGAATTAGGCCCTATGTTCATTGTTTTTTCGTTTAGTTTTCTTTTCTTTTTTTTTTTTTTTGTAATAGTAAACCTCTGTGCTATGCTGTTGATGCTTGTAAAACAACTTTGAATCCTGCTGGAGAAATGCACTTTATATATAAAATTATTCTTATTAATGCAGAATATTCCTTACCTAGGGTCCAACATTGCACCTGATTCCAACACCCAGCTCGCATTACCAAGGTGAGCATTGTCGGACTGTGGCAGACATTAGGGGACCCTCCACATAGGATGGAACGCCAGCGCGTAGTTAACTAATATACTGTATTAGCTCAATTTCTAGTTTTGTGGGACAATTAGCTTTTAAGAAAATAAATGCAATTGACATTTTCTACCTTATTCATTTACAATTTATTTTTTACAGTTCTTTTACATAGTACCAGCATATTCGGTAGCACTTTATAATTGGAAATAAGCACAGTAATAAAATGAGACAGGGTACTACTATTAACAGTCAGACAGAGAAATAAGAGAGCCCTACTATATGTTGCATATTGGTCGAGCCAGATTGCAAAGATAAAAAATAGTTAGTGGGCTGAGTGATCCAGTCACACAACGTTGTTGGTCTTGGGTCAGAGGGTTGATTGAGAATAGAAAGTGAAAAACATTTATATAGTGTGTGGATTGTATAGAGTACAGAGCAATGCTACAATTATGTGCATCCAGAGCCATATTACCACCACAATAACTGTGCCTTGGTTCTAAAACACGCTATGTAAACACGTACATTTGGAAGGGAGAACCACTTCACTTAGGCACAGGAAAGAACACCCAATGACTTTCAGCACTTTAATTCTGCTGACTGCAGCAACTAGCCCCCAGCTGTGAGAGCACTACTTGTGTCATTGTCAGCTGGCTCTTATTAAAGTGTGTGAGCTACGTGACATGGTGTTGTTGAGTAAAGACTAAAATACATTCTTGTTTGGGCCCCTGCTCACATATTAGACATACAATACCCAGACTGTCCTACAGCAGTTGCAAACATTGAGCCATAATAATTACTGGTGTTTTCTTTGAAAGTACAACACTATACAATCCATAGACATGCGAGGATCTATTTATCCGTACGTGTTTAAGGGAATGTAGCAGAGGAAGTTGGAATATTTATTACACAGGCTTTTTTTGTTTTTCCTAAAAGAATTAATGTAAAGGAGTATTACCAGGTTAAAGAGTAATGGCAGCCATAAATAAAAATGACATATCATATAAATAGTAAAGTATGCGAAAATCGAATGGTGGTTTCTGTAATAAATGTAATACTGCAGAAATAACCAAAGCTGCATACACACACAACGATTTTTTTAATGATTATCGTTAAACGATATCGTTTAACGATAATTGATTGCAAAAATCGTTCACTTTCTGAGTCAAACGATGAACGATTATTGTTCATGCGCGTTCACGTTTGTAGTTTGTCGTTTGTAGTTTGTCGTTCAGTCAGACTTGTCAACTCAACGATTTTCATTAAGGGAATATGCAAAAATCGTTTGTAGTTCATAAAAATCGTTCATGACATTTAGTAAATGAACAACTTTAGTAAACGATTTTAGTAAATTTTTTCAAGGGAAAAAATCGTTTACTAAAATCGTTCATTAAAAAAATCGTTGTGTGTGTATGCAGCTTTAGTCCTCCGTAGTAAATTGCTCCTGCGCAATCTCAATGAATGTATAAAGTGAATGTATATGAAGGGTCAGAAGACTGAAGGGAGCGAACGATACGACACCAGGACAGGAAGCTCAGGAAGGCAGGTGTAAGTAATGGACGGCTGCTGCTGTATAACACTGAGTAGCGTAGCAGCCACAATGGGATGGTTAACACCCAATAAATCCAATTCACAACTTAAACAGCAAGTGTCAACGATGGCAGCCATTGAGCCATTAGAGCTTTCAAATCGTCAAGGGAGCAGGGTGAAATCAGAGAATGGCGCAACTTTATAACAAAAGCTTCAGCTGGTAAATCAACATTTACAAGTATCTTAAATTCTGGGGGAGATGTATCAAAGCTTCTAAAGAGTGGAGAAGTGGAAAATTTGACTATAGCAACCAATCAGCCTCTACCCATCATTTTATAGAATGTACTTGATAAATGCTAGCCAGAAGCCGATTGGTTGCTATGGGCAACTTCTCAAATTGTTTGATTTTCTACTCTTAAGAAGGTTTAACAGTTATTCCCCAGTCTGTCTTTTGGGAGGAATTATCCATTAAATGACCTCTAAATCTAACATTAGCTTATTAAACGGATATTGTAATAATTAACAATACATATGTAAAAAAGTAATTTTACCCTAACAGAACATGAGATGCTTGGCAGCATCTTTACATTTGCCACGTACAAGCCTAAAGTGACTGTAATGGAGACGCCATTTCCTCACAGCGGGTCTGAATCAGAGATGGACGCATTGCCGATGTTACACAGTTGAGCGATTATCGATGGTCTGTACATGCATCTGAGTCGCATTGCGTATGCATCAATTTTCATTACTAATGTCACTTGCAGTGAGGATTTATTCGCAAACTGATTGACAGGCAGGGACCGTTTGTGGGTGGCAATGGGGGGTGATGGCGACTCAAGCGCAGGCATGTTGCAACCATTTTTGAGGCATGTCTCAGCCTGTAACTGCGATACGATGCGCAGTAAAAAGGCTCCGGCGTCTCAGTTCCCACATTCATTCTGCACGACAATAGGGTTACTCAGTACTCCGATAATCGACTGCTCTGTCATTGAGCTGCCTCTTTGTACGCAGTTGCTTGGATTTACGAAGCCGCAGGTGGTCGTCGCAATACAAAGCCGGACGGCTGCATCATTTGCATATTTACGCACAGCCGCTGTGGACAAACTCGCAGCTGCAGCGGTATTAGCGTACGTCTCTGAATAAGCCCTGTATCTTCTGTGTGAGCAGCAAAACTGGTCTGGCATGATGGACAGCAGGTCACTAACCAGTGGTACGTCTGTGTGTCAAAGGGTTAATGGTGCAGTAAGCACTGTACACTGCCATAGACAGGTATAGCACATCCAATGGCAGAGCAAATAAAAACTATAGAGAATGAAAGCGCCAGCAAAATGGGTGCTGCGGGATCAACCAAATTCCAAAGTGTTTTATTTTACAGTCCTGTGAGGAATACTCTTTACTGACCACAGATGGAGAATGTTTTTCTGTTTCAATTACAGCAGCTGCTAGTTGCTGCTTTTTCTCCACGTCTCTCTGGCGAGACAGATAAAAGCTATGTACAAGTGGCCCTGCAGAGCGCCGTGTTACTGCTACACATCTATATAAAGCCCTGGATTACACTACCAATATACTAAGAAATTCAGAAGCAACTTAAGTGCAGTTAATTAAAAATAATCGAGGCAGACAGCAAAATATGTGAAGCTAAAAAGGTACTTTAATATTTCTGTAAGCTAGCACAATGAAACACTAAGCTGGGTACATGCACTACAACGGTGCTACCCAGCGATGTGGCAACCGATGTAACAATGCATCTCGCACGCCGTACACACTGCACAATCCGGCATACAATGGCGCAATGTATCGCATGCTGCACGTAACAGCACCGTATCGTCCAATGCATTGTTCCATCTGCCGTGCAGGACAACAGATGGGACGATGCAATGAATGACGGATCGGTCGCGCATACTGTACTATATGGTATGTACAATATATTGTTCTGATCCATGTTGGAACGATATATATTGTACGTTACATCATATAGCGGGTACCCAGCTTCAGGCTGTGTTCTCACTGGGGATTACAATGTGTTTTTATTTTATTGCATTTTAGAACTTAAGTAATAACACATTTCATATGCTTTTACATGCATTTACACATTGGTTCAATTTGTATTTCTTTCCACGTGTGTTTGGCAAAATAGGGAATGGCTCTCTTTAGACTAAATGCAAATGCTTTATAATTGTATCTCATTGCAGTTAGAAAGCCCCTCTCATCGAGATGAAATGACATTTCCGCTCCATTGACGCTGGTCAGATATTGCACTATGGGCCTGAGTCAGAGTTGCACACTAATGCAATCACAGCTGGGATCCGCACACAGCTGCTGTGCAATAACATGCAAATGTCACAGACGCTGGTATAGGTATTGTGGCCATCGCAAATCCAAGCAACTGTGTACACATACGTAGCAAACGTCGCAGATCATTAGATAATCAGCGATCTGAGGAGCCCTATGGTCATGCAGAATGGAGGTCTGAATTGAGATGTTGTAACCACTTTATCTGCATATGGGACCACAGTAGTATGCTGAGAGACGTCCCGAAAACACGCCTCCATTTTTGCTGCCACTCCCCGTAACCGCCCCTAAATGGTCCCTGAATATCAATCACTTTGCAAGAAATCCTCACTGCGAGCGTCATCACTAAGGTATCTTGGTGCATGCGCAGTTGGCCAATAATCACTTAACTATATAAATCTCGGCATTGCATCCACATTTGAATCAGGCCCTATATGTCCAACTTGTTAGCTAGCCGCTAAATGCCTAATTGCTAAACAATGTAACAATCACCAACCTACTTTTATAGTGTACAAAACTTAGGCCCTCATTCAGAGCCGCTCGCTATTTGCGGTCGTTCGTTCTAAAACAAGGGGTGGCTATTCAAATGAACCGTTCGCTAATTGTGGTCTGTTCACGCCTCTAAGTCTGAACGAGCGAGCAAAACTTGCAGTTGTAATTTTGAAAAATACGCCCCCTTGCCGCTCACACCATACGTCATGTCCGCTATTTATTAGATTAATTGAACAGTGTATGAACTGCTCGCTATTCTTGTGGCTGGTTTTTTCAACCGCTATTTTGCGAGCAGTTCGGAGTAAAAAAAAAAACAAGTGACGTGGTCAATGACGCTGCTGTAATTATGCACTCCCTTAAAAAACCCGTTTTGACCTTTAAGCACTCCTGCGATCTAATTCCACACCCCCGTTTTCAAGCACCTTCCCCTGTTACCACCCACATACGCCTCCTTCTGTCACTCAAAATAGCAGGCATTCACTATATAGCGAACAAACCACTGACTGGTTCACACATGCGTATTAAAATCCGTACACATTCGCAGATGTGCAAACATTGGTCAGAACGAATGAGCGGCCGCTTACGAGCGGCTCTGAATGAGGGCCTTAGTTTGGCATCTCACTTCCATGGAGAATACCATGCACAGCCTCCATGAGAATCAAGCAGCTTTTGGGTAAATTTGGGTAATAAGGAAAAGCCAAACTAGCCACAAACGCTCTGTGAAAACCATATGGTACCCGTGTTCATCACACATAACACTGAGGGGCTGATTCAGACCCGTTCGCTATGATGCGGATGCTTGTAGGTGGCCGATAGTTGCTAACTGCGCATGTGTACGCATCGCAATGCTCGTGTGCGAACCAGTCACTGTGATTGGGAATTGTACGCTCATAGCACACAGACTGGCCGCTACTTTGAGTGACAGTGCCGTTTGTGGGTTGTAACAGGGAAAGATGCTTGTGAACGGGGGAGTGGTGCTGCGAATGCAGGCGTGCCTGGCCGTCAAAACGGCATCTTATGGGTGTGCATAATTAGCAAAATAGCATCATTGTACATGTCACTTGGCTGTATCTCATCCTGCAGTGATCACAGTGCTTGCGGCGGGGTAAGGTCTACCTCAAGCGCTGCGTGCAGCTCCGATGGCTCTCGATGGTTCTGATTAATCATACACTTCCTGGAGATGACGTGTGTTAGGTGAGAAAAGTGGGCGTCTTTATACCGGCGTGCGTTCGCTCTGCCCTCGCTCTCTAAGACATAGAGGGCGTCCTTACACCAGACAGTGCGATCGCATAATTTGCATACCCAACCCCTTTTTAACTGCGAGAGAGCGCAGCTTAACGACCGGGTCTGAATGAGCTCCTGAGTACTAGAGTATTTCCAAAATACCTGCACACACCTTTCCGTGCAATTATCCATTGTACCATCACTATACTCCTGTAATATCACTCCCCCACCCCTGCCCTTCCCCCCAATTCCTTTTTGTTTACTTGTTTGCTTTCCTGTCTCAACATAATGAATTAAAAAAAAAATGCTACAGCACATTGCGAAATGTATGTAATAGTGCAAATACGCAGTGTCTGCTTTGGTAGATTTATTTTTAATTTTGTATCTGTGTTAGTATGCCCTTATCTTGCATTAGAAACACATCTTACACCCAGAATTTTACCACCACTACCTGTAGTAAAGAAAAATATATATAACTTCATGTTTTAGATTTCTGTACTGTAGATGGCTGCAGACAGACACTGTATATTTAGGTACATTTACTTTATGCCACAATTAGCCCAAACGGCTCCTTTAAAACATCGAATAAAAATCTGTATTTATTTATTTTTACAAACATAAAATAACACCTTTCTTTATCCAAAATAGTTACCATTGCAGAGGGCATCATTCTGTTTAAACTTCTACTTGCTTACAATAATAATGACAGCAAAGAAAGACAAGGCAGATAAGACAGAATAAATATGATATAAAGTGTAAAGTATCCATGAGAACTATAAAGTATGAGAAAGTGGTATGTTGCATGCATGGACTGAATTGTACATTAAATTCATTTTACAGTTCTACGGTATAATCTTTTAGCTAGGTCAGTTATATCTTTTGGCCTGAAATACGCAGGACATCAAGGGGAGATATATCAAGCAATGGAGAGAGATAAAGCAAAGAAGTTGCCCAAAGTTTCTGTCATTTATCTAGCACACTTTAAAAAATGACAGTTAGAAGCTGATTGGTTGCTTTAGGTGGCTGATTGGTTGCTTTTGTCAACTTATCCACTTTATATCTATACAAGGGCTCTATTTATTAACATTATTTTTACTAAAA
The DNA here is from genome assembly GCA_031769625.1 of Taudactylus pleione. Taxonomy (NCBI): domain Eukaryota; kingdom Metazoa; phylum Chordata; class Amphibia; order Anura; family Myobatrachidae; genus Taudactylus; species Taudactylus pleione. The sequence continues at coordinate 41,119,168 of JAUIMM010000015.1, read as the reverse complement.
TAAAGTGAAAAAGGGTGTTTTCACACCCTTTTCACATTATTTTAGTATCACCTATAGTTAATACAGGGCAATTGGAGTAGAATTCGTAAAATTCTACTCCAACCCCTAAGTATCACTTATTTTTAGTAAGCAGATCGCATTTACCATAATTGTAATGGGAAATGTGATCCGACCAGAGTTACTAAAAATAAATTGTAAAAAAATATCGTGGAAAGCCCCGTGATAATAACGCCACCTGGAGGTGGCATTATCCAGGGTCTCCCCTGGTTACCGGACTCCTGCTCCGCTCTAACGGGGAGAGCAGAGCCGGGAGTCGGTCTCAGACCGCAAGCTGATTACTGTGAAAAAAAGAAAGAAAATTTGTCAAAATTTTTTTTACTTACCTGACTCCAGGGACCGGCGATCGTGCCTGTCTCCCCTCCAGTCAGCTGGTCTCCAATAGTGCACTGTGGCCTGGTCATCAGGTTATAGGGTCCCAGTGCAGTATGGGATATCACCTGACTGGACAGATGGAGGACATCACCGGAGGCCCGGATCATGCAGGTAAGTGCTATTAAGGGAGGGGGAGGGGTTTTGCGGGGGGTCTGCATTCGCGGGGGGCGGGGCTTAGTGCCGGGGGGAGGGTAGCAGCAGCGGCCGGTCAGTGCATGCACGGGCACTTTGTCACGGTATTTTTTCCGAAAATACCGTGACTATTGTGCAGATGGGATTCGCAGGGACCGAGCTTTATCGCAAGCTCTGTCCCTGCATGGGATTTGTAGTAAATCCCTGTGATATTGCCTGAATTCGCAATGCGAATTCAGTCGATAATATCACACTACAATCTGCATTCAATATGCGGATTGTAGTAAATAGAGCCCCAAGGCTTGATACATATCCCCACAAATCTACACAACACATGAGTTTTCATTCACAAACAGCCAAGGAAGATCTTTAAAACTTAGAACTAATTTTCCACATATCACTATTTAGAGGAGCACAAACGGGCAACCGATCCTGATCTACATCCAATGGGGAATTCGTCAGTTGTCAAACATGACAGATAGTAGATGTGGTTATACAATGACTGTATCTGGCCATATATGTGGACTTCATTCAACCACACTAATGCAGTCATGCTTGGCTCACATCTATGCAGGGGGCGTAGCGTGGGTGGAACAAGTGAGACCAGGTAATAACAAAAATCATCTCGACCATTGTCATTTTGTAATATACTCTCGAACCATGTCTCGGAAAAAAAGATGCACAAGCAAAACTCTTAAGCTGGGTACACACTGACAGATACATTGGCCGATCAATTGATCGGCCAATGTATCTGCTGCCCGTTGGGCAGTGTGTACCCGCGATATGTCGGTGAACGTCGGCATTCACCGACATATCGCATTGGCTGTGGAGGAGTAGCTATGTATGTGAAAAACAGCATAAATGCTTCTACAATACAAAATGTTGAAGCAGCAACTGAGGCCCTTTGGGTGACTATAGAAACGGGGGACAAGGACATCATTTGCACTGGGGTAATCTATAGACCACCTGTACAGGGACTGGATAAGTACCTATTGCAGGACATTACTAGAATGGCTTTAAAAGGAGAGATCATAATCATGGGAGACTACCTGATGTGGGAGGTGTCTGCTGCAAGTTCCTCTAGAAGTGGCGATTTTCTAAATTCCCTTCAGGGAGCATCTCTCAAACAATTAGTGAGGGAGCCCACTCGCAAAAATGCTATTCTGGACAGAATATCGGATGTAAATGTATTAAAAGGGTTAGGAAAAGCACCAGGAAAAGGAAGCCAGTGTGGTTTACAAAACAGGTATCAACTAGTGCGAAATTAAAAAAAGATGGCTATTAGGAAATATAGGCAGACCCAAAATAATAACGACAAAGAGGTGTATCTTGCCAGAAGGAAGGAGGCTAAGAAGGTGATAAGGCGTGCAAAGGCAGAAGCTGAGGAGAAAATGGCCCAGTCAGTAGATAAAGGGAGCAAAACTTTTTTTAAGTATATAAGTGAAAGGAGCAAGTCAAATGGAGGAATAATAAGACTTAAGACAGAGAGTGAGTACAAGATCGAGGGAGACAAAGAAATAGCAGATCATCTAATTCATTTTTTTGTTCAGTATTCACTACAGAAAAAGAGGGGAAGGGACCACAGTTAAGTTGCAGAGGCATTCATAAAAATGAGGTACATGAAATTTAATTTACAAAGGAGAGGGTCCTAACAAATTTCTCTAAACTGAAAGTGGATAAATCAATGGGGCCGGATGGGATACATCCAAGGAAGGATACTAAAAGAGCTAAAAGGGGTCCTGGTAACACCATTAACAGAATTATTCAACCAGTCGTGATTCAGGAGTGATTCCAGAGGACTGGAAAAGAGCAATTGTAATACCACTGTACAAAAGTGGAAGCACAGAAGAAGCAAGTAACTACAGACCAGTGAGCCTTACATCAGTAGTGGGAAAAATAATGGAAACACTATCAATAGAAAGAGTAGTGGAATATCTCAAATCCAACTATTTACAGGATCCCAAACAGCATGGATTTACTCAGGGGAGATCATGTCAAACTAATCTTATTGACTTTTTTGACTTGGTGACAAAAGTAATAGATCATCGCAGAATGATAAACAAACTGGAAAGCTTGGGATTGGATTCTATGACTGTTGAATGGATAAGAACTTGGTTGCAGGATAGGAAACAGAGAGTTGTATTAAATGGTGTGTATTCAGAGGAGGGAAAGGTTACCAGTGGAGTACCCCAGGGATCTGTACTTGGGCCGGGGCTTTTTAATATCCATGTTGGTGATATCGCAAATAATATTAAAGGGAAAGTATGCCTTTTTGCAGATGACACAAAAGTATGCAACAGGGTAGGCACACCTGGAGTGGTGAAACAAATGACTGAGGATCTGGGTAGAATAGAGGAATGGGCAAGAACATGGCAACTACAGTTTAATGTCAAAAAATGCTAAAACATACACTTGGGTCTCAATAACCTCAAGGCTAAATATAGTATCAAGGACACTATAATGGAAAATACACAGGAGGAAAGGGATTTAGGAGTCACCATTTCAAATTACTTAAAGGCAGACATGATAGAACTTTCAAATACATGAAGGGTTTTAACAAGGGACAGGAGGGAGACATTCTTCAAAGGAAGAGATGTACAAGAACACCAGGACATGCACTGAAACTGGAGGGAGGTAGGCTCAGTGGAAATTTGAGGAAAAATTACGTCACAGAAAGGGTGATAAGTGGAATAGCCTCCATTCAGATGTGGTTGAAGCTAAAACGGTGGAACAATTTAAACACGCTTGGGACAGGCATAAGAATATCCTTAAGAGAGACGTAAGGAGCAAATAGGGTTGAAGTTGCCTAAAGGAGACATGAAAAGGGGCATACTAGATGGGCCAAGTGGTTCTTATCTGCCGTCGAATTCTATGTTTCTATATTTCTAAGTGGACCTCATGCTCCAGGCGCTGGCGCTGGTAGGGGCTCCGTATGGGGTGTATTTTTTTGTTAACAGACCATTGGTGAAGGGAATTAGCCCTTGTAGTTCCCGATCAGGATCCAATTATTCCCTGCTGATGTGTCATGTGACTGCTGCAGTCACATGGTACACACACTGCATTGGGGCTGCTGCTGTTCCAGATCATGTGTGGCAGACAGCACTGCAGGACATAAGGTAAGTAAAAGTGTAATGTAGAACTAACCTGATGTGCAGGGGTGCATGCTGGTGTGCAGAGGAGCATGTTGGTGTGCATGGGGTATGCTGCTGTGCTGGGGGGCATATTGGTGTGCAGGGAGCATACCAACATGTAGCAGCGGATCACAAAAGCATGCAGTGGGCATCTTTCTCCTACAGATTCCTCCTGCTTCTTTTACATATTTTAGCACAGCCGCTGAGCAATACTACCCATCTCTGAATCAGGCCCAGAGATCCGCCTGCTTTAATATCTATGGAAAAGTCTCCATACTTTGAATTAAGTGAAGATGTTTAAACTTTTATTTGCATTTACAAATACAATGCAGTACAAGCTATTGGGCCTGATTCAGTATGGCGAAGATAAGCTAATCCTCATATGGACGCCCACATTACCTTACACACATCCATAATACTTAGCAAGACTGCAAAACCATCGGTAACATCGAGTACCATTGCAGCCTCACGCACACTTACACAAGCTCTGACCTTACTCAGAAATTGCTAATCTCGTCGCTCGCACTGAGGAGCTCATTCAGACCCGCTCGCTAGATGTGTTCGCTCGCAGCCTGCGTATGCAAATCCAGCGCACACCCAGCAAGGCAGGCAATTGCACGGCAAGGCATTAGCATGCCCACTATGTCTTGGCATGCGATCACTTAGTGTATTCAGATGCCCACCAGCCATTCATAAGACGCCCACCTGCGCACGTCACCTCCTGGAAGTGCATGAAAACATTGGTACATCGTGCGCAATCTGATGCGATCTCAGCGCTTGAGGTTGCTTATACCCTGCCGCAAGCACTGCGATCACTTCAGTGTGAACTCCCACCAAGTGACGTGTACTATGACGCTGCCTGTTAATTATACACGCCTCTGAAACGGCGTTGCAACACTCAGGCATGCCTGCGGTTGCATCTCCACTCCCCCGTTTCTAGTGGTCTGCATCTATCACCACCCACAAACGGCCTCTCCTGTCGCTCACTCTGCTGGGCTGTCTATGCGCAACGAGTGAATGCATTTTGATCTTTCGCAGTGGTATACGCATGCGCAGATCGCAACTATCGGCCGGGGTGGAGCCTAACCCTAACCTCCCCCCATTGGTGCCTAACCCTAGCCCCTCTCCCCGCACCCTAAACCTAACACTTCCTGGGTGGTGCCTAACCCTAAGTCCCCCTTGGGGGTCTAAACCTAACTCTCCCGGGGATGTGCCTAAACCTAACCCCCCCTCCCTGCACCCAAACCTAACCCTCCCTGGATGGTGCCTAACCCTGAGGTCCCCCGGGAGTGCCTAAACCTAACCCTCCCCTTTCCTCCCCTAACCCTTCTTTAGTGGTGCCTAACCCTAACCTCCCCCCCGGTGGTGCCTAACCCTAACCTTCCCCCGGGGGTGCCTAAACCTAACCCCCCTCCCCGCACCCTACACCTAACCCTCCGGTGGTGGTGCCTAACCCTATCCTCCCTCTCGGTGGTTCCTAACCCTAACCCCCCCTCCCCACCCCCTAAACCTAACCCTCCCGGGCTTGTGCCTGACCCTAAGTCCCCCCGGGGTTGCCTAAACCTAACCCTCCCCCCACCCAGTGGCTAAGCGCTAACAGTGCCCGGTTTACCTTTGTTTGGGAGGGGATCTAAACGGGCATCGTGATTTCGATGCCTGTCTTTGGTTCCGCATCAGGATTTAGATGCCTGGACTTAGTCAGACGGCTTCCCAGTCATCTGCATTTTGAGCGCATCCCTTAAATGTACAGAACGAGATGCAGTGCCCACCAACCAGATGTATTTCTTGGCGCACTGCGAGCAATGTAGTAAAAGCCTCAGACATAAAAGTACAGTATGATTTATTTAGGCCATACAAAAATAAAACAAAAATTACTTATGAGAAAAAGTTTATTTAATAGCATGGAGTGATCGGCCACACACTCCAAGTAGTAGGTGGCATCTCTCTCCGAACATAGGGTAGCCGGTTGAGAGGCAGGCAGAAAAAGATGTTCCCTGGCCGCTCTGATTGTGGATTACGCACAATCAGAGCAGCCAGGCAGCATTCTCTACTTGCCTCCCAAGAAGCTCTGGAGGCACCAGCCTTGGGAGGTGGGGCAGATGCCCCCCAGTGCAGCCTGCCCCTGCTGGAAAGCCTCTAGAATCGTGGGGACCTGGACAGCTGCTCAGTGTGCCCATCTGTTAAGACAGTACTGGCCGTACTCCTGGATGTGTGATAGATGGACTATAAACATGCTCCTAATATATATTTGTGAATGTTAAGCCTTATTATAACACTCAATTTGTATTTTAAGTTTGGTCAGTGTTTTGAAAACAATAGCTTGCCTATGCTGCAGCTACTATTCCTACTTATAAATGGAACTACTGTCCTGTGTCACGTAGAACCTAACACACCTGTGACTCAACCATAATGCTCTGCCAGCAAAAACATTTTTCGTCTGAAATAGGAAGAAAATATAGCCAGATATACGTAAAGCCTGTCGTCCTCCCAACACAAACACACATGTGCTAGCCAGAGAGTTCATTAGGCCAGAGGGCTTCAGCCACACACCACAAAGAAAATAGCAAGGGGAACATGAGAATACTCAGCCGCTGAGAACTTGGATCATGGCAGAATTCACACACACAGCTGCCAGGCCAGTAGTTACAGCAAAGTCAGCCAATGATTCACAGTTTGCAGACAGTCAGCATGACAATTTGCAAGTGAAGGAAGGAAACGTGACGCTGCCACTATTTCTGATTACTAAAGTCAACTATGACATATAAAGAAATATTAAACTACTGATCTGAGTAGCAGAATTACACAGTCAGATAGTGACAGTAGGCTGATTGCATAGGAGATTTTGCAGCACATTATTATAGGACACCTAAAGAATAGGCCACTGATCTTAGGAACGCATTGCAAATCATTTTAATAGTTTTTCAAAGATTTTAGAAAAAAAAAAAGATGTAGGGAAGACATTCAGATTATTTTCAAATTGGATTACAGCATCATTGATTTGTAAGGGGCTTCAATAATATAGACAGAGGGTATTTAAAAAATAAGAAATAAAAACAGACCATACACAAAAGCAGAGTGCATATGTGGTTGAATAAGAAGGCGCATGTGGGAGCCAGAGGGTAGAAAGGGCCCTGCTTGTGCTTACATAAACAACGACATGCATTATTTTGCGCAGAGGACCGAGTTTTTTGTCATATTTGAAAAATGAATAAACACAAAAATAGTAGAAATCTTACTTGACATTACTAATGTATATTATATATATACAATTATACATACAGGGCTATAACAGGGATTAAATGCTCCCTGTGCCATCCCCGTCCCCTTAGCACCTGGCATCATAACATCACGCGGAGGGGGCAGGGTTGGCAACACTGGTAAGTGCAGCACTGGCTTGGAGTGCTCTTGATTTTATATTATTCTCACGGCTGTGCGCCCTTCTTTTTCTTTTGCATGTTTTGAAGATTCTGTGCCTTAGGTTGAGGCTAATTGGAAGCTGCGTCATCATTATTAGAACTGGAATCAGACTTATATGTGGAATTTAAGGACCCTGCGCGATGCCAAAAATTATTCTATATATAACAAAATATAATTTTGACACAAGGAACGCTTATTTTATCCAACATTCATAACATTTGCTTCCGAGTGAAGTCTTTGTTCAGTTTATATACTATATATTGAAGTGGGATTTCAGCAGAAGACTTGAAGGTCATCACTACAGAAGGCAACCTTGGCCTCTTGTAATCCTTGTGTCACCTGACCTGCTCCCTGCAACCTGTTTTATATAAAACCTGCTTATTATGCGATTTCACATAGTAACATTAGCTTCAGGGTCTGGGCACTCTTCCTGCATGGGCCAGTCACTATGTGTACAATATACTTGAAGTTGTCTGACTGGTACTGTATGCGATAGGATGTCACACATCTGATTTGTAATGTAAATGAGGCAGTAGAATACATAGGATGTCTGAGGGAGGTGAACAGGGTAAGCATATCAATAGATAAAAGAAAACTATTGTTTAAGTACTAAGGGAAAGATGTATCAAAGCTTGGAGAGAGATAAAGAGACCAATCAGCTTCTAATTTGTAAAATGACAGTTAGGAGCTGATTGGTTAGTACTTTATCTCTCTCAACTGTGTCTCTCTCCAAGCTTTGATAAATATTCCCCTTAGTTCTTTCCTACATATTAAATTGGTTACATTTGTGTTGTCTTACATATCTTTTTCTTACATGCAGCAGTGAATAATGGCCCTCATTCAGAGCCGTTCGCTATTTGCGGTCGTTCGTTCAAAAACAAGGGGTGGCTATTCAAATGAACCGTTCGCAAATTGCAGTCTGTTCACACCTCTAAGTCTGAACGAGCGAGCAAAACATACGCTCGTTTATTTGTTAAAAACGCCCCCTGGCCGCTCGCACCATACGTCATGTCCGCTATTTATTAGATTAATCGAGTACATCGACCAGCGTATGAACTGCTCGCTATTCTTGTGGTTGGTGTTTGCTACCACAAATTTGCGAGCAGTTCTGGCTAGAAAATAACCCAGTGACGTGGTCAATGACGCTGCTGTATTAATTATGCACACCCATAATATGCCCGTTTTGACCTTTAAGCACGCCTGCGTTCGGATCTCCACTCCCCATTTTCAAGCACCTTCCCCTGTTACCACCCACATACGCCTCATTCTGTCACTCAAAATAGCAGGCACTTGCTATATAGCGTACAAACGATTTTTGGCCGCACTGACTGGTTCGCGCATGCGTACTAAAAACCGTACGCATGCGCAGATGTGCAAACATCGCTCGGAACGAGCGTACTGCCGCTAACGAGCGGCTCTGAATGAGGGCCAATGTTATTGTATTGTTGAAACATGTTTTCTTTTCTTGTGTTCCCTTTTTGCATAGTCCACACACCTATCCTCAAATCACGACAAATAGCCCTGTTTGGTGCACCACGGACTTTGCGACTTAGCCGCGCTAAGTGTCAGGACAGATCTTAACATAAAATCTGCATCTTATTTGCATATCTGATGCGACAGTAGTACAATGCAAGGTTACGCAGAGTGATTGACAGGAAGTACCATATGTGGGTGGTGACGGGGGGTGGTCATGGAAACGCAGGTGTGCCAGTGCCTTTGAATGCCGTTGCAGGGGCGTGCATAATTTAGCCACTGCGATGCCCTACGCAGCCTGAGGCCTGATAGCATGTGATGAAATTAGCAATTTCTGAGTAAGGTTAGAGCTTATGCAAGTGTGCGTGAGGCTGCGATGGTACTTGATTGTACCGATGTTTTCACAGTCTTGCTAAACATTACGGATGTGTGTAAGGTAAAGGGGGCGTCCTTATGTAGTACAGTGTCGTCATAGCGATCGCAATGAATTAGCATACTATCGCAGTTGAACTGCATGCGTAATCGCTATTGCATTTGTAGTTGCGTTCCGTAGTGAATCAGGCCCTCAGTCGCTAATCTGGTAAGAAAAAAGATAAAAAGAGACGGAGGTCCCATACGATAGTGGTCTGCACAATGCATCTCCAACTTTATACCAATGCCTTTGTGACAAAAATCCTAATCCGGAGCACCCGGGACCTGATTCAGAGTGGTATGCTCTGCTGGTGTCCTCACAAATGGAACAATTTTTCGTGTCAGCTAAAACACAGGCATGTCTTGACCATTTTGGTACATCCTGCATCCATATGTAGGAAACATGGCTCCGATGTCTCAGGCACGGTGGCCATTCAGAGTGACCATATAGACTCACACAGGAAGTTGATGTTTGCATGATCTGCGTCCGATGCTGCATGTGGCTCAGTTGGGTACCTCAGTACAAGTCCCAGCCGATGTTACATTAGCATATTTTCGCACTTCCACACAGCAATGTTGGCTTGGTGGTTAGTAGGTTGTTTGAGTATAGAAACTGAATACAGGTAAGTTTTGTATACTTATGTAGAAATTTTCAGAGAACACTTAATGGTTTGCAGGTTAGCATAATGTTTTGTTGTGCAAAGGACTATAAAGTACTGTAACTGGGAAGGAGAGCAAGTAATAAGTGAGGATGAAATATGCAGATGGTCGGCAAAGCAGAGGGATTCATTTGGGGGATATCCTGAGACAAGTAAAGAGATGTATATTGGTGCACTGTCATTGACGGCTTTGTGTGTTATGTAAAGTATTTTATATTGTAATCTGTGAAGTACAGGCAAACAATGTAGGGAGCAGTTGAGAAACGTTTGGCAAGGAAAATAACTCTAGATGTTGCTCTCAAAAGATATTGTAAGCATTGAAGTTAGAGAAGACCAATAGTCAATATAGGAATTTGTGAGGGCACAAATTAAGGTTTTTGCAGTGTCTTCTGTGAGATTTGTGCATATTCTGGAGATGCATGTAACATCATCTGGAGACAGAATTGATGTGAAGAACAAAGGAGAGGGCTGCTTCTAAGTTGAGGATGACACCTAGACAGTGAGACTGAGGGGTATGGCTTGTTGTGGTGTTAGCAGCATTAGAGAGCTCAGGTCGGTATCTTCTTGGGCTGGTGGAAAAATGAATAGCTCAGTTCTTACAAGAGTTTGATGTGACGGGAAAATATCCGAGATCAAATGGCAGAAAGACATTCATTAACATTGGCCCACCCTGATGGTGAAGGATTCTGGTAGAACAGATAAGTTTTGGTGTCATCCACATAGAGGTGATACTGAATCTCAGAAGACCTTAATAGTTTTGCAAGAGTAGTTATGTAGCTAGAAAAGAGCCGAAAATACTAGAGACCGCATTGCCAGCCCCAATACAAAAATAACAAATCCTAAAGGGAAAGCATGAAAATGTGTGAGAGTTATGTCCATACTAGCCTACTCTCCCAGGTGTGGGAGACTTACGATTTTTTGGGTAGTCCCCCGCACCCCTGTAAGAGTGGCCAGATCTCCCACATCCGCCCACCTCCAAGTGAAGTGGGCAGGAAGGGGAGATAATACTGGGAATTGCCGGTCTGTACAGAAAGAATTGGGCTAAAATTACGCAACCCATGATTTGTGGCATTAAATGACGTAAGAGTCCGGCCCCACCCCATAAATCGGTAAGCCCCGTCTCCTCTTCAGGCTTTTCCCAGAGAGAAGACTTTAAAAGTAGGCTAGTATGTTTATGTTCTTCTTTATAATCCTAGGCACATAAAAATATGTGACAAAATATCCCCCTACACAAATATATGCAATAACGTTATTATACACTACAATTGTATTAACGTAGCACATTTGTTCTATTTTCTGGAAAGGTACTGAAGCAGTACAAGATGATGCACCAGTAATGTGCATGAAATGTTTTAGTCCTTAATAGAAAAATTCCACTTAATGCAAGCTCATGTCACTAAATAGCATACAATCTCACACAACACTACACTGCTGGATAAGCAGAGAAAGAGCTATAAGCTGTGATCATTTTGCCACATTGCTTGCAACACTGATACAATGGCTGGTTATAACAAGAGTATTCACATGGATGTACAAACATAGGACATGATTCAGAGACGGACACTAATGCCGTCACTGCTGTGTATTTGTACGCAGTGGCTGTGCGAAAATATGCAAGTGTTGCAGACGATTAGATTTGTATTGAGACGCCCTCCCCAGTAGCGCACGCAGGGGGGGTTTCTGAGTACCTCGAGAGCAGGCACCATGTTATTAAGCCCCGCCCCCTTGTTGCAAAATGCTGCGATACGCATGTTAATAAGGAGGAGGCGGAGCCAATATGAGACAATTCTAGAGAATCACATAATTTGTCTCTGCCCCCGCTCGATTGACCCATGAATTGTGGCATCTTGCTGCTAGGGGGGAGGAGCCTAATGGCATGGTGTCAGCCTGCCAGGTCCCGTCCCCGCAGCTACTGCAAGGTAAGTGTAATGTATGTGTGACATATGTATATGTGTGTAAGGCATGTGTGATGTATGTATGTGTGTATATATATGTATATGTGTGTGTATCAGGGGTGTATCTATAATGGGTGCAGGATGTGCGGGTCCAGGGGGGCCCGCATCGCACACCCAGCACCCATATTATCTAATACTTACCTCTCCGAGGTCCCACGTCAGGTGTCTCACCGCTGCTCCAAACGCCAGAAAATGGCCACTGTTGCGGGATTAGCTGCTTCGAAAATCAGCTTTCCCACAATTCCTATCACTAATGCTGGGTAGACACTGCACAGATATATCTGCAGATCGAGTGATCTGCAGATATATTTGTAGATGATGGTCTTTCATACACACTGAACGACCATCATCTTCCAGGCAGCCGCAAGTCTTGCTGGCTGAGGGTCGCGCCACTGCCCCCTCCCTGCAGCTGCCGCTGCATCTGTATGGCAATCGGCGGATCGCCCATACACAGTTGCCGATGGACAAATTTGTCTGCAGATATATCTGTCCATCGGCTGTGCAGCACAGCCGACGCAATATGTCTGTGAACGACGTCTTTCACAGACATGCTGGTGCACAGTGGTCGATGGACAACCGATATATCGCCCAATATATCTGCCAGTGTGTACCCAGCTTAACACTTTCACAGCTAATTACTAGCAGTGAAAGATTACATTGAGTTCACGCATGCGCACTCCAGAACTGTTGAGAACTAGTGTCACCTGAACATGGTGTCAGCTCCCTCAAGCAAAAACTTTGTCTTTCGGAGCTTGCTAAATACGGAGGTTGGAGCACATTTGGCACCTAATAATGAATAGACCAGGAATGGACTGGACCTGTAGATTAGCCTCGGCATCCATCTGTACCCACCCAAGCAGCATTTATAGCACCAATTAGCAGACTCAGTTTTAAAATATTTTCAGCATTATTAAATATCAATACAACTGGCTGTTCTAATTTCTCTTAAAAAAATAGACCAAGTTTGATATTATGTTTCAATTACTTGCTTTCTTCTCTAAGATAAAAACATTAATGCCAGTCATACTTCATTACAATACCGCCAGCGCTATAGTTTTCTTAACTCTTGTTCAACTCTGACCCTTAAACTTTTTTTGTGCCTAAAAGAAAAACTCATAAATCTGGCAAATTGATCGTAATTGTGTCACACACCATAAAATGTAGAGTTGAGAACACTTGGGTTACGACACTTGTTTGACACAAGTGAATAGCTAAACTGACTGATGTGGATTCACAAGCAAAAGATTTTGTTCACATTTCAGGTCTATGCAAGAGGACATGAGATGCTCAAAAAAACCAAAAACATTTGGAACAGCTTTATCCATAAGTATTTGAAATTCATTTATTTCAAGACATCTTTTTTACCTACACCAGTACGGATGACAGTTTTGCAGCCATGTATAGGATGAGGTTTTTAGAGGGGAGACAGGGACGACATTGGCGAAGAGCAGGGGCGAGTGGGAGCTTTATGGTTGAGGTTAGAAATATAGTGGATGTGTTACAACTGGAAGACTAGTCTTCTATCAACACTCATCATTGGCTGCAGAGGGGACATTCTTGTTAATGCCCGTCAGAGTAAGGTCACAATAATTAAAGCAGGTAATAAACTAACAAACACTCAAACCTGAGAGCAACCATGCAACAATACACTTACAGGATCCATAGCCAGAGTGGCATGGGCTTTTTATATTTACTAGGAAAGTATAAAGTGACTGATTACTAATATAAATAAATATTATTGTCATAACCAACACCATTCCCTCAAGAAAGAATTCAAAGAGAGCTTGATTCAGAGATGTACGTTAATGCGATTGCAGCTGCGATTATGTACACAACGCAGCTGCAAAAATATGCTAATAATTGCAAAGATCACCCGAGCATAGGGACGCCCTCTGCTGGCTTTTCATCTGCGGAACGTCATCGCTTACCAGCGTAAATATCGGTAACATCAATTCACATTGAGCAGCCATCTTGCCCTTGTGGCAGATTTGACCAGCCGCAAAGGCAGCAGCTCTCCTGCTGCGGATGTAATCGAAATGGCTAATTTATGCACTCCCATGAAACAGTGTTTAAATGGTCAGACACGTCTGCGTTTTTCTGAACACCCCCATTACCACCCCCAGACACTGAACTGTCATTCACTTTGCGAGTGGATCCTCTGTGTGTATGTAATCGCAAAGAAATTGTGACGCGTGCGCATTGCGACTTATACGCATGTGCACTGGCAAACAATCGCTCGATCTGCGTAAATATCACCATTGTGTCCATCTCTGGAGCAGGCCCTTAGGCCACACTTTGCCTCTCCAAGTACCACCTAAAGTAGAGAAATATATGTATTTCTGCATAATATAAATAACCACAATAATAATGATGATACAATATCATCAGTAGTAACTTGAATATTCTCTGTAAAGTGATGCGTAATATTGTGGCACTATTGGGCTCATTTATTAACGAGTTTTATCATACGCAACAAGTTTTCAAACAGATGACAGTTAGGAGCTGATTGGCTTGAGCACCATTATCACACGTATGATAAAACTCATTGATAAATAGGCCCCAATATAAGCAAACTACTATAATTGACTTTATCAGTTGTACAGTTTGATCTCATAAAGAAGACTTCAAAAGCAACAAAGAGGGCATTGAAGACAACAATGATTACCTTACTTACCGCTAAAAGTCATTATCAAAGATTAGGCAGCTATTCTCAATTGTCTACCCCTCACCCACCCCCCATATCACTACATGGTCATTAATCTATCTTTCCCTCTGTATTTGCACTTTCACTAGGTCTTCTCAGGTCATTGTTTTGCACATTTGTGTTGTTAAAGGGACAGTAACATCTAAAAATGTAATTGTGGCTAGCACAAGTAAATGTATATGCTGTACTGTTTTATGTTATCTGTCTGTGCAGACTACGAGCAGTCTTCCGGACTTGTGTCTGCTAAAACTTTGTCTGTGGTAAATCATATTTTCTGACCTTTCTGGACCCGGCCAGGGGCAAACTCGGGATTTCTAAAGGGGGGTTTCCCATACGCTAGATCTAGGAACAAAGCAGAAAAAAACTTGATACAATAATCCTGCAAGTTACACTTTATTTTTTATCATCAAATTGTACAAGTAGTGTAGAGACACAAAGCGTTGCTTATACATAAACATATACAAATACATAACTAGATAAGTACCTTTTTCCTGTTTATTTCATGTATACTCACCAAAAGTTCACTATATAATTCATCAAAATCCCTTTTCTCGCCATAGCACTCTTTATATGCACAAGTTTTTTTATTTATTTATACCTTAATCATAAATCTTTGTCTCCAGAGTAGGGATGATCATCGGTAACCGATGGTTCGTAACTATTATTTATTTTATTTTTATTTATTTATTTATTACCAGAATATTTGCCAATTCGCATCAGTCCCTGCCCCAGTGGAGCTTACAATCTATGGCCCTCATTCAGAGCCGCTCGCTATCTGCGGTCGTTCGTTTTCTAAAAAGGGGTGGCTATTCAAATGAACCGTTCGCACTTTGCGGTCTGTTCACGCCTCTAAGTCTGAACGAGCGAGCAAAACATGCGAACTTAAATTTGAAAAATACGCCCCCTGGCCGCTCGCACCATACGTCATGTCCGCTATTTATTAGATTAATCGAGTACATCGACCAGCGTATGAACTGCTCGCTATTCTTGTGGTTGGTTTTTTCAACCACTATTTTGCGAGCAGTTCTGACTATAAAACAACCAAGTGACATTGTCAATGACGCTGCTGGATTAATTATGCACTCCCTTAAAACGCCCGTTTTGACCTTTAAGCACGCCTGCGATCGGATCTCCACTCCCCGTTTTCAAGCACCTTCCCCTGTTACCACCCACATACGCCTCATTCTGTCACTCAAATTATCAGGCATTCGCTATTTTGCGAGCACATGAATTTCGACCGCACTGACTGGTTCGCGCATGCGTATAACGATCCGTACGCATGCGCAGTTGGGCAAACATCGCTCGGAGCGAACGAGCTGCCACTTGCGAGTGGCTCTGAATCAGGCCCTATATTCCCTACCACATGCTCACACACATACATACTAGGGTTAATTTTGTTGGGAGCCAATTAACCTACCAGTATATTTTTGGAGTGTGGGAGGAAACCGGAGCACCCGGAGGAAACCCACGCAAGCACAGGGAGAATATACAAACTCCACACAGTTAGGGCTGTTGTGGGAATCGATGATTTCAATTCGATGGCATGGGGCAATGGTTGTTAGAGTTGCTTGTTTCATGGTTTTACAATTTTCTTCACTGTGTACACTACAAGGAGAAACGTCTGAACCAGTGGCAGAGCTCCTTTGAGCTATGGCCCATAGCTCGCTAACTATGGCCCAGGTTTATCAACGAGTGATATTTTTGTTATCACTCATTACTAATCTTGAGTGGTGCTCCAACCAATCAGATCCTAACTGTCATTTTTCAATCACATGACAGGAGCTGATTGGTTGAGCACCATTTAAGATTAGTAACGTGTGATAACAAGAATATCACTCGTTGATAAATCTGGGCCTATATCTCTCCATCGCGCATGTGAACAAGTAAACCATTGAGGGCTCAAGCATTCAAATGGTTTACAAATGATGGCTATGTGTCATCATTATACACACAAAGATGGCAGGAACACGGGAACAATTCGATCTTTTTCCCATGGCTGTCCCTACCTCAGAACTCTTACCCGCTTTCTATAGTTTTTTTCTTTAAACCCAGGCTCATGTGGACCAATCAGATTAGACTTATTGACTCATGACGGGGTTGGGGTATGGTCTTTAAGGAGAAATGGTATAACAGCCTTAAGTGTGTACCCCTAGAGCAACTTCCTCAAAGGGAAGATGTATCAACCCTTCAAGAGATATAGAGGGGAAATTTATTTCAGGCTAATTTTACCCCCTTGCTGATGAAACTTAGGGGCTGATTCAGACCCGGACGCTAAGCTGCTTTCGCAATGGGCGATTGTCGTTCGTCTGCACATGCGGCAAAATATGCATGCGCGAACCAGTCTGTGCGATGGGGAAGTGCTCGCCCAAAGCCCACAAATAGGCCGCTCCTTTGAGTGACAGATAGTGCTGTTTGTAGGTGGTAACAGGGGAAGGTCCGGGAGAACAGGGAAGCAGATGTGCGAACGCAGGCGTGTCTGAGTTTCAAAACGGCGTTCTTTGTGTGTGCATAATTAGCATGTCAGCATAATTGTACATGTCACCTGGTTGTATTTCAGCCTGCAGTGATCGCAGTGCTTGCGGCAGGGTAGGGTCTACCTTAAGGGATGCGAGCAGCTCCGATGGCTCTTGATGTTACTGAATGATCATACACTTCCTGGAGATGACGTGTGCTAAGAAAGAAAAGTGGGCGTCATTACACCGGCGAGCGTTCACTCTGCCGTCACTCTCTAAGACATAGAGGGCATCCTTTAGTCTGGCTGTACGATCACGGCATTTACATATCCGCCCCCTGATGGCTGCAAGAGAGCGCAGCTTAGTGTCCGTGTCTGAATCGGCCCCATACTGCAGATCTTCAGGCTTGGCAACCTAAAAATTATTTGTGGTTCAGGAGAGTTAATATAATCAAGATTAATGTTCTCCCGAGAATTTTGTATTATTTGCAGACCGTCCCTATATGGGTCCTCCCATCCTTTTTAAGAGAACCTCAGAAGTTGGTGCTGGACTTTATTTGGTATGGCAGGAAACCTAGGTTTCACCATGAGATTCTTTATAGAACAAAGGTAAATGGAGGCTTACAACTTCCAAATGTTTTATTTTATTATCAAACTGTACATTTAAGTAGAATTGCAGATTGGTTTAAATTATATTCAGATAAGCAATGGGTTTCAGTGGAAGAGCATTCTAGTGCCATCTCTTTACATGCCCTGCCTTTGGTTCAATCTATACCCCTAATTGACCACCCTACAATTAATCCCACCATTCAAATTTGGAAGAAAATGAGGACTGAGTCGTCGATATACTCTGTACCTTCCCCATTGACCTCTCCTTTACGGAACCCTGATTTTCTTCCAGGCCTAGCCACACGCACCTTTAGACTTTGGAACTCCCCTGATATTCTAAGACTAAGGGGTCTATTTACTAAGCCTTGGATGGAGATAAAGTGAATGGAAATAAAGTAACAGCCAATCAGCTCCTAACTGCCATGTCACAGGCTGTGTTTGAAAAATGACAGGTGCTGATTGGCTGGTACTTTATCTCCGTTCATTTTATCTCCATCCAAGGTTTAGTAAATAGACCCCTAAATAAGTTAGTTTGTCCCGGATGGGTTCGTTCTTTTTCAGATCTAAGAATGGAGTTAAGCCTTCCCCAGTCAGAATACTGGTCGTACATTCAACTAGTGTCCTATGTGAGGAAGGCAAATAAACAACGTATACTACCTAGGGATCTGACTTCGTTTGAAACATTATGTTCACAGAAAGAACCCATTCGTCATTCTATTTCTGCACTTTATAGATTATCGATAGATAGTAACTTTACTACATTTCCCTAGTGTAACAATGCCTGGAATACTGATATTAAGGTTTCACTATATGACCAACTATGGACTTGGGCCTTTCTGTTTTTACAGGTTTCCTCTCTATAAAGTTGCTACAAGGTGATATAGATGTCCCAGTGGTTTGAGCAAAATGTTTCCAAGTCTCCCTAATATTTGCTGGAGATGTAATGGGAATCCAGGCTCTCCTTCACACATATGGTGGCTCTCCCCCTCTTTGGCTCCCTTCTGGAACCAAATTATTCAACTTGCATATGATATTGTGGGAGAGGGGGTCCCAGAAGGCCCAAAAGTTTGGATTCTGATTGTTATTTCTTGGCCCAATTCTAAATACAAAAAGTCCCTCTTGCGTCATATGAATAGTGCAGCCACGGCGGTTATCCCAATAAAATGGAGATCAATGTCCCCTCCTTCTATTAAAGAATGGTTAATGCATATAGACATGTATTAAGACCATGGAAGAGATTGCTCTGTCTGCAACGGCTCACATTTCCACATTAACTACGACAAGGTCCACTGGCTTGAATTTAAGGTATCTGATAAATATAAGGCCTTAATGGCCTGATCTAGCTTAGTACTGCCCCACATTGATTTAATTTGGGATTTGTATAGTTTGTCTTTGTAACTGTTTGTTTATTAATATTTGAAAATATAAATGCATTTGTATTATGTATGTTGCTGATTGTGTATTTTCAATATGCCATTATTGTATCTGTTTCTTTTTGTATCTTTAAATAAAATAATATATATAAATGGAGTCAACCCAAATTTTGTCTTGCTTGGTCTGGTCTGGTCGTTCGTGAGCTCTGCTGCCTGACAGCTTGTGTATGTAGACAGGAGCCCTGTTTACATCATCCTGCAGCTTGGACTAGAGTGGAAGGTCGGTGGCTCTAAACTGTGGTCCAGATAAGCCCAATGCTTCATTTTAATTGTGAGTAGATATGTCTCCTTATAATAAATGTATTTATATACTGCAAGAGGTGCTCGTTATCTTTTGGTCCTAGACTCTATACAGAGTGGGAAGAACCACACTAGAGGAGAAAGATCTACCAACGCTAACAGAATTGAGATAAGCAAACTATTCTCTTATTTGTTACCATAAAATTAAAATATATAAATTATGCTATTAATGGGTGTTTCCCTGCCTCCTTCTGTATAAACAAGTATTGCGATGCCCAGACCACAGTACAGTTCTGAAAAACACTCACCTGATCTGGCAGGGAAGAAGCCGGGACAGCACTCACATTTTCAGATGAAAAAAAGGAGGGTTGATTTGTATCAGAACAGCAAGTTATTGTAAGAGGTATGCGGGGCGGTGTCTGCTGCCGTGCATGTGTAACCTTGTGGCTTACCTGGCGTTGCACCCTCTCACCTTCAGGCTGTATGTTGATAAGATGGTCCTGGAATTCCAAACTGGACACAGACACAACTACCTAGGAGGAAGGAGATGACGTGAGAACAGTCCTTCCTCAACGCAGACCGATACGCCCTACCGGACCGAAGACTACACAAATAGAATCGGGTTTTAAGTGAGGATCATCCCTGGCACTTTTGGCCTCAGATCCCGAGTTTCACCTATAGGTACTCGCGCACCAGGTGAAGACTCGACTTTGCACCGGAGTGCAAGCACCACTGTAAGCCCAGAAGGAAGATAGACAGAAAGAGACAAACAGACAGTGAGAGACAGTATGCACAGATATTGCTCACCATGTCAACTCTTGTTCTTCATCTGCTCACTCGTCTTCAGGTCCATGTAAGGAGAAAGTCATACACCACAGCCGTGCAGGGCCTAAACCTGTGTCACGCTACTACACATACTATGACAATATTGCCTTCGACCTACAGTGTGTATAGTGTGGCATGTATAACAATAAACAATTAAACTTTTGCCCTGCACGGAACAACAATCACAGACGGTAATCACACAAGAGTAAAACACAGTACTGTCTCTTTAACTGTTTGCTACCTGCCTAACTAGAGCTGGCCAGCTCCTCTTCTAGATGACTGGGGAAACACTACCTTTTGGTGGGAGAGTGACAGCTCTCTACGGGGTATTTGGAGGGTGAGTGCCGTACAGCAACTCACACCTCTCTTGCACATTTACACAGGGGCTACCTACTCATATACCAGTGATCTGGGCCTATTGCCCAGACCCAGGCAACAAACTCAGTGCCCTGGGCCTAGCGCCCAGGGTCTTACCAGTGGCTCAGGCTTTATGCCTGCCTACTGCAGGGCACAGGAGGGACTTTGGCCTGCTGCCCAGAATCCCCTTTCCATAATGTGGCCTCAGGCCTATGGCCTGCCTAATGGAGGGGGCTCAGCTAGTGGCCTGGGCTTAATGCCCAGGGCCACTTTGTACAGGGCTCAGGCTTATGGGCCTGCCTAATGGTGGGCTCAGGTAGTGGCATGGGCCTAATGCCCAGGGCCACTTTATACAGGGCTCATGCCTATAGGCCTGCCTAACTGGGGCGCTTACTTAGTGACCTGGGCATAATACCCAGGTCATTCACACCTATTTGGGGTGGGCCAATACCTTTTATTGGGCCTAATGCCCCCTATGTAGCCCGGGGCTTGTGCCCACCTATGTGCTCACAGGCCTATTGCCTGATACACCCCGCGGGCCTAGTGCCCGACAACCCTGGTGGTCTAGGGAGGGGTTAATAGTAGGCCTCACAGAGGGCCTACCTGCTATTGTGGAAGAGGCTGCGCGGGGGTGCTACGTTAGCTCTTTTACTTTCACCCCGGCAGTCCTCTCCGGTCCTCAGCCGCATTCTTCTGCCACAGACCCATCCTGGCCAGCGGAGCTGCCTCCGCTTCTCCACGTCTAACCGGCATCTCCTATCTTTCCTCTTGACAGCGGCATCTTCTGGCCTCTTCTGCGGCTGCCAGAACTGTTGCCACAGCTTCTTTCTTTTTTCTACGGGAGGTCTTCTCTCTTCCCCCTTTGCCGTCGGACTGACTATTCCCACTCAGCGGCGTCTATTACAAGACGCCGCAAGTGGCCGGGGCTATGACTCGGCAAGCCGCGATTGGCTCATCGCGTCTGCCTCCTATTGGCTGCTGGACTGCGAGCCATGTTTGGCTTGTGGACAGAGTCAAACACCCGCCGCCGCTTTAAGGCCAAACACAGGCGGCGGGTAGCCAGCGCTGGGACAGAGTATCTGTTCCCAGTGCCGTTCAAGCGTCGGGCGTGGCAGGCAGTACTAGGCTCCGGATGCAGGCTTACTGTAGCCTGTGCGCCTGACACTTGACCGGCGCTGGGAACAGATACTCTGTCCCAGCACCGGCTACCCACCGCCTCTGCTTACCCGGCGCTGAAAACCAATACACTGTCCCAGCGCCGGCCATGGATGTGTCCCGCAGGGGACACATCTCCTTTGCTTGTCCCTGCAGCTGTGCCAATGCTGGGATCAGACAATTGAGCACGGCTTTCCACATTATAATACAGATGCAGCCTGATGGCTGTTTCAATCACCTCCTGGTGATTTTCATCAGGGTCTCCCCAGGAGGTGATTGAAACGGCCATCTGTATTATAACATGCTGTTCTGGTACAAATAAACCTTCATTTTTTTCATCTAAAAACGTGAGTGCTGTCCCTGCTTCTTCCCTGCCGGATCTGGTGAGTGTTCACCCCTAAATGTTTTGGTAAAACCAGCCTCAAGTCTTTTGGTTCGGTTTCAGTATTGGTTTTGGATTTCTTTAAAAATTGATAAACACAGCTAAAATCATGTAACTTGGACTATTTTGTCTATATAGCATTATTAACATCAATAACTTCCAGTCACAGCACCTGAAATCTTGAGGGAGAGACTTAAATGCAATGCAAAATGCGCAAGATCCGTTTTTTTGATCCGACTACTATATATATATAGCATAACGTCATCTTTCACGGATATCTCGGCACAGTGGGTTACAGCTTGAGTGAAAGAATAGGGCTAGGTTATGCTTGGGAGTTCATTTATCCTAGTCCCATGAGTTATCTAACAGCTGGAAAGGGTACAGATGAAATGCTATTTTAGTAGTCATAGATACAATTTAAGGTCAGGGCCTTTGCACTGATTAATTACAGTGTTGAATGCTTAATTCCCATACATATATATTCCCCAGACATGCATGTATATGTATTTGTGAATTTTGGTTACTTTCTAAAACTTGTGAAAGTGCCTGCACCCTAAGTGAGGATCTGCTGTAATACTGAGCTGCAGGCTGCTCTGGGACACAAAGGGATTCTAAAGACCCTAAAGTAATTTTGTCTACACCAGAGTCCAAAAGTCAAGCACTCCCTACTGACAGACCCTGGTGTAAATATATCATAGCCTTAGAAAAATAGTGTCCCTAGGATAGAGAACCAGATTTGGCAGGATCCAGCAAGAATTAACAGAGGATCTGCACAATGTATACTGATAAAAGCTCTATCTATTGACACATGAATAAATCATGTTCTTTCTTGGGAGAAATTAAGTGTTTGAAGTGTTTATTAATGTAAGGATTTGTGAAAAATGTACACTAAGTAGGCTTAATTATGTGGGGGTGGGTTATTCTTATTACTGAATTAACTTGACTTGCTGCAAAAATAAATAAAAAATAAGAATATACATCGATCCCAAATATGACATTTTTAAACGTGGTTTAGTAAGTAAAATCATGTAACAAGACCGATTTCTTATAGACAGCACAGGAGGTAACATATAAAATAAAGATGTCCATTCCTTTTAATTTGTGTAATGAGACACATTTTACAGCAGAACAGACACGTCCGCGCAGCAGCTGAGACATCATACACAGTGCAATAAATCAGCCAATCCGACGAATTGGTGCGATTTGGCTGTTCTATCGTACCGTGTGTGGGCATGATATCAGACAGTGTGCGCACCCGTGAGGTCATACATCGCACCCCCGGATCTTACTGCAGGTTCAGTCGATCAGGGGATGGGATGTGCGATCCCTCGCAGCGCTATGTGGGTGGGAGAGGGGGGAGCCGGCATATCGGGCAGTCGGCCACCCGATCACACAGTGTGTGGGGACCACCCGATATGTCGGACGTTGGATTCTCCGTCGCATCGCACAGTGCATATTGCACCATGTATGGTTAGCTTTACAGACACCAGACGCATAAGATGGACAATTTGGTCATGAAGAGAGAAATTAGATTCATAAAAGGGATATAGGTTGATACAAGAATCTGGTATATGTTACAGAAAGGAATGCTTGCACATGTATTCAAAATCGGCTAATAACATTCACAAATAAAAATTAAAAGGTTATGGTAGATTATCAGTAGTAAGAATGTTCTTAATATGAGTGTATGTGTGTGGAGGGGGGGGGAGTTGGAGGTAGGAGAATCATTTTCCTATGCATGACATAGTTCCTGTCAGACAAGAAAATTGCAACTTCTGAACCTAAATTCTGGATTCTGTATCTAAGGTTGTGTACATGTTCTAGCTTTTCACTGGGCTTTTGTGTCATGCATTTCCAAGCTACAGGGATACACTAGTGGAGCTGTTTAGAAATTTTTCATACATTATACTTTTTCTTCTTATATTAGTAGTAGTAGTAGAGTATTTATTATTTATTAATATTATGATCCTTTATTATATGGCACCACAAAGGGTCTGCAGCGCCTTAAAAAGTACGTTAGGAGAAACAATTCAAACAGTCCAAGAAAAAAGTGCAGAAGACACAGGACAAAGCATTGCATAACATGGGATACAAGCATAGTCATGTGCATAAGCCGGCACTTCCCTCTCCACCAGGTAATGGACTGCCCTGTCCCCCACTCCCTCCAGGACATACACTACTCACCTAGGGGTAAATTTAGTAATGTGAGAGTTTTTAGAAGTGGAGATGTTGCCCATGGCAACCTATTAGATTCTAGCCATTATCTTCTAGAAGGTGCTATTTTAATGTGAAGTAGAGTCTGATTGGTTGCTATGGGCAACATCTCCTCTTGTAAAAACTCTCACTTTAGTAAATATACCGCCTGGACTCTCCTTTCCGCCCAGGTGAGTAGTGTATGTCCCGGTGGGAAGGGGAGACAGAGTAGTCCATGAGCCGACAGAGCTGGAATTGCCGATATAGTACCCTTTTTGCAGATTTCTGTGAACACCAATGGATGCAATAGATATATAAACATTGCAGCACAAGGGCAGCGCAGGATGAACGTAAAGGTTTGGTGTCGTTGTAATCAGTGGGGCTGAGATGGTATAAGTGAATGAGGGAAAAGCACATGAGGGAAGAGAGCCCTGCTCATGTGAGCTCACAGTCTAAAGAGTACATGGGCATTTCATGTGTGCAGATCTTACCTGGAAGACGTCACACCAGCAAATGCGCTGAAGACTGGCAATGTCCCTGAGTCTACTGTGCAACATCTCTGATAAAATGATGCTGGCGGACACAAGATTTGTAAATGTAATGGGTGTAGGGTATGCAGTGTGGACTGTCCTTGTCTTGGGCCCTTGTACACCACGCATCCTGCATCCACTATAGATGTACCACTGGTAATGTATGAGACTGGTGGACATATTCAATTTGCTGCAAGGTTTCAACAACAGATCCTCGCACAATGCCATGCTGCAGGATATAAGGGCACTAAAGGATCACTTCTTTTCATTCTGCCTCTGTGAGCGTTAGAGACAGAACAGAAGTGTGTGTTGACTGGACTTTGCAAATGCTATACATTCATGAAAATGGTATAAGAAATAGACTGACCATGAGAGTAGAAAGGCAAACGTTAATATCCATGATGGTCCTAGTAAGTCTGCTGGCAGAGCTCACCATTTAGTAATGTTCTGTTTGGTTTGTCTTCCCTAGAATCCCTTTATCCACCTTCAGAGCTATTCTGTTAGTCTAATTCATACCTGACTTCACTTCAGGGAACGTCTGGGGGACTTCCCAAATTTTGAGGAGTGCTTCTGGACTCCCCACAGATTATACCACACTCAAATCCCAATTCTCATATAATAGAAATGTTCATATATTACCTGTATAACATCAACTGAACACAAATTAAGCAGGTCCATGCATTTCCATGTACTGTATGCATCCTACAGATCAGGGGCTTCGCAGGGCACTTGCTGGGGTACCACGGGTTGGTGGTCCAGTAACAAATCAAATTACTAATGATCAATGTGATAGGCAAAACCAGTGCTGGTGGCTACCAATAGGGCCGTAACTAGGGCGCAATTGTGCCCTGCTACGGCCCTGGCAAGAGATGTCGCTGCACCGTCGCTGCCCCACAGCACCCGCATATGGAACGGCACCCTGCAGCCACTAGCACTACTGCAGAGCCACCCGGAGCGTTCAAAGGACGTTACAGACAGAGATCCTGCAGCCTGTGGAGTTGCCAGGAGTGTCCTAAGTGGTCTATTTACCGGAGTCAGCGGCTGAGCCAATAACCCCGCCCCCCTAGGCATGATGTCATGACGTGTTACGGAACTGGCTGCCAACCATAAAATATGTGGACAAACAGACCATAACTGCCCACCACCACATAACTGGGCCAGGCTTGCCTACCCTCCCGATTTGGCCGGGAGCCTCCCGATTTTTGGGTGCCGCTTCCGGCCCCCCGGAAAGGCAGGCAAGTCTCCCGGAATCCCCCAGCCCTCCCGACCTCCCCCCAGAATAAACTGGAAACCCCCGCAGCAGGGGGGGCGGTGACGCGATTCGCGCTGAATCGCGTCATCGTGGCCCCGCCCCCTGCTTCACAATGCCGAAAGTAACGCCCCCAATATGATGTCAGTGGCGGCCACGCCCCCCGCTGTTAGCCGACAATCAGCTCCCTCCCGGAAGGAGGGGGCTGATTGTCGGCAAGTATGAACTGGGCCTAAGAGTGATAGGTAAGCACAATTCACTTCATTTATTCATTTTTGCTGAATTTCTCACTAAGGAGCTTTTAGACTAGGGGTGCCATGAAAAACTGCTGATTCAAGAAAGTTTGGGAACCACTGCTATAGCTTATCGTTTCTAAATGTAGTGGGACAGCCAGGTAATGTAGTTATTTTCATAACACTGCTGAAATGACACTCAAATTTAATAATGCTAAGTTATTCCCAAATTGGTACTAGTAATTTTACATGAAGAGATGAAAAATATATAAATAAAAAGGTGGTTCTATGTTTATCCTACAAACATTGGCCCTCATTCAGAGCCGTACGCTCTGAGCAGAGCGCACGCTCTGAATGAGGGCCGGCCTCCATGAAAATGGAGCGTCCTTCTGGACGCTCGTATAGCTGTGGGTCACCACCCACAGGCTATACGAGCGTGCATTTTGATGGCCGCGATTGTCGAGACCAGCGCGACCATCGAAATTGCGAGCCGGAGCCTGCGGTTGAGGTTTTCAACCGCAAGCTCCGGAGTGATGTTGGCTCTATCAGAGCCAAAATCACTCCCACTGACATCACTAGTGATGTCAGTGGGCCCCCGTCAGGGAGGCACGCCCCCGGCACGCCTACCAAAGGGGGCGTGCTGTCAATCAACATCGACAGCACGCCCCCTTTGATCAGACACAACGAGCGAAGGACTTTCCTTCGCTCGTCGCGTCTGGCGCATGCGCACGACGGAGCTCCCTCCGTTGTGCGCATGCTCAGTCCATAACATCGACCCACTTGCGAGCGGACAGCCGCTCGCGAGTGGGTCTGAATCAGGGCCATTGACTTTTAAGGCTAGTACATTGGTGTTTGTAACATGCCTTAAAGTTAAGTACATCATTGTACCAAATTAGAGTACATATTTGTACTTTTTTGTGCAATTAACCTGGGACGTAAAAAGACCTATGGGGGCCCATAGCAACATTTCCACAGGCCCCTCTGTGCAATTTTTTTTTGCAATTTATCCATTTTGATTGAAAATTATTTTATATTTGCACTATCTGCCTGCTGAGGTGACATGTAGGATTAAATGAATGGTGATTACAGTGGCAAATAGGGGAGCCACACCAACTGCCACTTCAAATGCTGCCAAACATAGATGGCTGGCACTCACTGGCAGTTGGTGTGGCTCCCATATTTGAATTTTGGAATGCGCTGCAGCCCCACCTCTGGAGCCGCTACTGGTGATTAGCATATAGTAATTATTATATAAGAAGGCTATCATTCACTAATAAATCAGTCAGTGAGGAGAGACAGAGGCGGAGTCAGCTGGGACAATGACAGCAGATACCCTGCAGCAGGACTCTGGTGAGAAAAGCCTGGGCTCAGGAATATCAGTGTAAAGCCGCATACACACTAGACGATGTGTGTATGCAGCTACATCGTCAGTGGCGGGGGTGCCGGCATCAGCAAGTGTATACACACTTGCCGATGCCGACTAGCACTGAACGACGGCGGGGGGAGTGCATGGTATCGCTCACAATATCCCCAGATTGGGCTGCATGTACAGCCGATGCTGGAGCGTGCATCGTTGGTCGTTCGGACCATACATACTAGACGTTATGAACGATATATCATTGAACGATATTGTTTTCATTCGTATCATTCAGTTTTATCGTCTAGTGTGTATGCCCCATAACTCGGTGCCTGGGCCCCATAGCAGCCCCATTGTCTGCACCTACTATAGCTACGCCCTTGCCTGTGAGTGGCAGCTGGTCTGCCAAAGATTGGAAGAGTGTGTACGGTGACACAATACTTTCAGTAGATTGTTACAGCAGATGTAGATCTGAGATTGGCTGCATAATTGGACAGGTGTGAAGGCTTATATTGGATGTTGAATCTGCATCCAGGTCTCCAGTAGGATTGTGTCAACAGTCTGGTCTGGAGTTGGATCCCCGGAGGATTGGACAAGTGTGTACCCATCTTAAGTCATGCAGCATCATATCAGATGAATAATTAGCTTTATCTATTGTCTGTAAATTAGGGTGACAGGCCAAAATTTGTTATATAGTCCTTACCTGAAGATATTATTCAGATTCTTTTTCTGAAGATGTTGCTGTTCAGGACTTAATTGGCAGATGTAATCCAAAGTCCATATTAGTAGTCGTTATCCAAAGTTGCTTAAATAAAGCAGGAACTACTCAGAGAGTATCAAGGTAGGGCATAGTCGCCGACTTCCTGGATACTCCTTCCGGGAGGGAGCAGCCAGATCGGCGGGGCAGCGAGGGGGCGGGTGCCTGACGTTTGTAGTCGTGAACGGGACGGGGTCACACGATCGTGTCATTTTGGCCCTGCCCCCGCTGCACAATGCCGATAGTACAGGCATTGTGAAGCATGAGGGCGGGGCCAAAATGACACGATTCAGCGTGAATCGCGTCACTGGCCGCCCTCACAGGGGGGGTTTAACAGTAAATTGCGGGGGAGGGGGGGGGTTGGGAGACTTGCCTACCTTTCTGGGGGGTCGGGAGCTGCACCCGATTATCGGGAGGCTCCCGGCCAAATAGGGAGGGTAGGCAACCTTGACGTAGGGCAAAATGTCAACACATAATCGCTGCCAGTAGCTGGGCATTCTTTATATAGGGATGTGACCCTGCATTGTGACATTACAATGCGTGCAGGCAGCAACTAGAGATGCCTGTAGCTTAGATAAGCTCTGGGCCCATATGCCCTGCAGTAGCTCTCTGGTGAGAATAGAAAAGCCTGGGCTCAGGAAATGACAATGTAACACAGTGCAAGAAGAAGGCCGGGCCCCAGAGGTGGCCTGGGCCCTGTAGCAGCCGCACTTTCTGCACCTACTGTAGCTACGACCTTGCAATTAACTTATGGTTGCACTCTAGGTTTTCTGATGCTTCTTGTTTCATTTTAATTGTGTCTGATACAACCTCTAGGCAAAAATGTCCTCCATTTAAATAAACTGGAGTGCAGTGTTAATGCATAAAATGTGTTAAGCAGCTTTTACGTAGGTCATCTCAAATACATTTACTTAAAGATAAATCTGTTTTATCACAAACTTTTGTGTGTGGAATAAACAATCCAGAGAATCAATGATTCCATGGGTATTTTTGTACTTTTGTATCCACTTATTATAGTAACGATTGCAATGCGCCCAAGGTATCTGCCTCCTTACATAATGTATCCTAACTACAATTGTAAATCAATTTGAGTACTTTTTCAGAAATATGCTATAAATATAAACATTATTATTAATATTATTAAGGATTGCACTTGGACAGCAGAGTGTTGAATTGCACACAAATTGATTGTCAACAATGCATGATAACATACATATAATATTGTGCCAGAAACTCAGGGTGATAGAAAGTCAGGGCCGTAACAAGGTATGGTCGCGCACAAGACGTCATTGCGTTGCGAGGCAGGAGGCGTGACCGGCTGCTCAGGTAAGTGCATTTACTTTGCAGGGTGCCCTTTTGGAGCGTCCACAGGTGCTGCAGCAGCAATCCTGGCTGCAGGGTACCATTCGGGCACCCTGCTAGCTAGGAGCAAGGGCCGGGGAGGGCTGACAGTGTTACCCACAGAGCCTCTGCGCCCTGTGCGACGGCACCAGTCGCCCATTGCTAGTTACGACCCTGCAGAAAGTAGCACATACTTGCCTACTTTAGTAAAAGCATATCAGGGAGATTGTGAAAGCAGCACCTATGAGTGTGGCGGTAAAGTGCTACATCTGAGAGGCGTGTCATAAAATTATTTATATCCAAATATAAATGAGCCCCAAAGCAGTTAGTAAGATCTACATGTTGATGAAAACACACTGATACTTTTCAGAAAATGCATGTACCCATAGGGATCACTGTGCCTTATAATAATCAATGCAGGGAAGTATACTAATAAACTCATTTGAATGTACATATCTCTGGTTTTATTTTTATATAACAGCTACATAATGGGGGTAAGGTGCAATCAGGGAGATTTATAGACTCTTCATGGAGTCAGGGAGATTGCTACTATTTGATGGAGTCTCCCTGACAATCAGGGAGAGTTGGCAAGTATGACTTAATAGCAGTATGGCAGGAACTCCGGCTTGCACTAGGACAATAGATTGTTAAGATGCGTACACACGGTACGATTAAATTGCTCGATATGAACGATAACGATATCGATCATATCGTTATCGTTCATAATGTGCATTTTTCGGTGCCTCCAACCCACCAACGACCTGCGATGCGTGGGCACGTATGGATGATAAGGATATCGTCCATCGCCTGTGCATGCAGGCCAACCTGGTCAGTATCGACCAGGTTACCCATCGTTGGTGGTGTGCTGGATGATCGATATCGATCATCCAGCACACCCGGGATATCGTTCAACGATATCGTTGACGATCGTCCCATGTGTATGCACCATGGGAACTTATGATTGCATATGGTTAGCAGAGTGTCAGGAGCACACATACAGCAGACTGTCAGAAACGTAGTATTGCACACAGTATTAGTGTCAGAGACTCAGGATAGCAGAGTGGCAGGAACTCAGGATAAATCATGGTATCAGAGTGACAGAAGCTCAGGACTGCACTCAGGTAGCTGAGGGACATAAGCACACATTATATTCAGGAACTCATGATTGCATATGTAGAGCAGGGTTTCAGGAACTCAGGATATCACTTGGGTAGCAGAGTGTTAGTAATTGGGGGATAGCAGGACCAGGAACTTGGTATTGCAAGAAAATGATCAGGACTGAATCAAAGAAACTGCAGCCATGACAGCATAGGCTCCACAATGATCTGGCCATGAATGTAAGGAGAGCCATGGTTTAAAAAGCCCAGCAACAGATGCATCTTGTTAACTGCTGAGGAATGTGTAACTGACACATCAGAAATCCAGTACACAGCAGCACCTCTGGTTGAAGTGGGATATTACACCTACAAAGTCTGCAGGGACCAGAGCTTTAAGCCCTGACATACTTAATGTACAATACAAGAACAAGTACATGCAAACAACAGTGTACACATAGCCCAAAGGAAAAATCAAATCCTAAAATGAAAACTCACTATGTACATGAAGTCTTTTTCTGTGCAATATTTGCTCCTACATTACTAGATTTTATATGTTATGTATTGGCCTGGCTCCAGAGTGCCGTTAATATTTTCACCATAATAAAATTAAACCCTAGTAGAAGCCTGTATGTAAAGGCCCCCATACATCAGAGATTGATTGCAGCAATCGTGCAATTTGCAATCGATTGAAAGAGGGAAAGTTTTATACACAATCGATTGTGGTAATTCTGCAATCGATTGAAAAAGGGAAAGATTTTGATACACAATCGATTGCAAATTGCTGCAATCAATCTCTGATGTATGGGGGCCTTAAGCCAATACGCATCTAAATCTACGGACATATTTCAAACATGTCTGTGGTTTGTGTTCTCTGCTAACTACTTGTGACCACAGCAACGTAATGCAGATGTTCCCTGTAGCCAGCAAGTAGCTCTGTAATTCAACACTCAATCATCAGCAGCAAAGTACAGCAATACTTTGTTGTTCTTGTATTGTAATGTTACATAGGCAGCGCTGAAACCGAAGATAAAGATGGCCATACCCAAATCTACAATCTAAAGCTAGGTTCACACGTCAACGATGAGCCAACCAAGCGATGTGGTGATATATGACATCGCCATACACCCTGCACGGTGCGCCATACGACAACACTATCTATTAGTATAGGCTTAATGGGGTATATGTACTAAGGGGAGAAATGTGAGAAAAACGCTAAAGGCAGAGAAAATCCCTGTACATATTACTTCTCAGTATGTACTAAAGCATACCTCCCAACATTTGTCCAAAAGCAGTTGGGACATCTGCGCGCTGGAGGTGCGCGCGCTCCCGAAAAGGGGGCGGGCCTACACGTAAAGGGGCGTGGCCTATCGGCACGCCCCGTTTACATCACTAACAGGCGTGCCCAGCATCTCTGAGATGCTGGGCTGCCCCCGGGCTTCCTCCCCATACTGTGAATAGATGCTGTGCACATGCGCACAGCATCTATTCTCGCTCTGCATACACGCTGCTCTGCTATGCAGAGCAGCGGTGTATGCTTTCCCCAACTGCCCCCCCACCGCAGACACTGCGGCCCACGGGCGGGACAGTCCCATAAAAACGGAACTGTCCCGCTAAATTCGGGACAGTTGGGAGGTATGCTAAAGAGATATTCTCTGCCTGTAGCCTGCCAGTGCTAAGTGTAGGCTACAATATCGCGCTGCACCTGGGTCACTTAGTGCTGCCATAGCCTTCTATGGCAGCGCTAAGTGTCCCAGGTGTTACTGGGAAGAGGTCACTTACCGTCAGGTGACTTCTCCAGCGCTGATATCGCCTCCTGTAGCTGCCGGTATCTGCTGCTCCTCATTGGAGAAGCAGGAAGTCCTTGTTGTCATTTCATGTTTGTTGATAAAGTTTTTACAAAAAAAAAGTTCACCTCTGCAGCTGCCGGCGGGACGGTGAGTCACACACAGGCTGTCAGGGGAAAGGGGTCCTGGCTGTTACCGCCGGAGGGGGGGGTGACTTAGCGCTCACTATCCCCGGCAGGACCATTTTTACAGCTGCAGTAGACGGCTCCTGCTTCACAGTGGTAACAGGTGAAGGAACTGCTGTTTCTCAGAGAAAAGAGCCACCTTAGTATATAGACCCCAATATAACTACACCACATCGTCTGTTGCATCGTCCTATATGATGTGCAGCATACCATTTTATTATTATTATTGTTATCCTTTATATGGCGTCACAAGAGTACCGCAGCGCCTTACAAACCTACTTGCCTACTTTTTTTTTTTTTTTTCCCGGGAGAGGCCCGGGTAAGAGAAGCAGGAGGGTGGCGACTGGGGGCCATGCCTGGCGATTTGCATCATTAAGCCCTGCCCCTCGTGGTAAATTTCTGCCATTGTCTTGAATTTAAATAGGGGGCGGGGCCAAATGACACGATTCATGAAGACTTGCGTAATTAAGCCCCGCCTCCTACACAGAGACCCACGATCGCCGCGGAAATGCTCCCCATTCTGCCCACTTCACTAGGAAGTGGCAAAAATGTGGGAGACATGCCTACCCTTCCGGGGGTGTGGGGGCTTACCCGAAAAATCGGGAGCCTCCCGCAAATTCCGGGAGGGTAGGCATGTATGCTTACAAAGTTCATAAACAAATGAGCAAACAAGAAACCAGTGACTTACAGTACAAAACAATGCAGGACAAGGACATACAGTAGTTTATAAACATTGCTGCAATAGTGATCATAACACTCAATAAAAGCAGCAGGGCATCAGCAACCAAGTGATAGGTGCCTATGGGCTCTATTTACTACAATCCGCATATTGAATGCGGATTGTAGTGTGATATTACCGAGTGAATTCGCATTGCGAATTCAGGTAATATCACAGGGATTTACTATAAATCCCTTGCAGGGACAGAGCTTGCGATAAAGCTCTGTCCCTGCGGATCCCATCCGCACTCTATTCGCGGTATTTTCAGAAAAAATACCGTGACTAAGAGCCCGCGCATGCGCCGACCGACCACCGCTACTACCCCCCCACCGACGCTAAGCCCCCCGCGCGATCGCGGACCCCCGCGACCCCCCCTCCCTTCATTACACTTACCTGCATCCTCCTGGCCGGTGGTCTTCTCCGGGCTTCCCGATCAGGTGATCTCCCATACTGCACTGGGGCCCGATCACCTGATGACCGGGCCCCAGTGCACTGTGGGAGACCAGCTGACCGGAGAGGAGCCATCACCAGAGGCCCGATCACCGGTCCCTGGATTCAGGTAAGTAAAAAAAAAATGTTTAATTTTTTTTTTCTTTTTTTTACAGCAATCAGCTTGCAGTCTATTTAGACCACATAGCTGATTACTGGTACCGGCTCCCGCCTCTGCTCTCCCCGTTAGAGCAGAGTGGGAGCCCGGTAACCGGGGGAGACCCTGGATAACGCCACCTCCAGGTGGCGTTATTATCACAGGGCTTCCCCCGGTATTTTTTTACAATTTATTTTTAGTAACTTGCACACAGATCACATTTCCCATTACCATTATGGGAAATGCGATCTGCTTTACTAAAAATAAGTGATACTGGGGGTTGGAGTAGAATTTTACTAATTCTACTCCAATTGCCCTGTAATAAATACAGGTGAAACTAAAATAATGTGAAAAGGGTGTGAAAACACCCTTTTTCACTTTATTTTAGTAAAAATAATGTTAATAAATAGAGCCCTATGTGAGGGAGATAGGAGTAGACGATCGTGTGAGTGAGGGAAGGAGAAGCACATGAGGGAAGAGGGCCCTGCTTGTGAGAGCTTACATTCACTGCTCTCAGTAACACAAATGGCCCACACACAGAAGCCAGGAAGGAGCCAGGGGTGGTGCAACTCTAAGGAATTAAAGAAAGTCAACTATTGGACACCATTGAATAATTACCATTCGATGGTGGAACACATCAGAATGCCACCAACATCGGGAAAAAACATTGATGGCTAGCAAACATCGACCATCAGTGTCCATCCCTAGGGAATTTTAGCCCTGCTATGGCCCTGGGCACTCATGTCGGTATTTGTCAGCTTGGGCAAACTGCACATAAGCCATTGCTATTCTTTAGGGTCATGCTCGTTGCTGGAAATAGAGCCAGGACAGTTCTACAAAATGTTCGGTGGTAATTGCTGTCACCAGAGAGATGGAAAGGAAATTGTATCCAGTAGTTCTTCTAAAGAAAACAGTGACACTGCCTACATATCTAGATATTTTACATTTGTAATTATGAGAATTATGTTGGGAACGAAACACAAGCAGAATAGTGGCACAGTGGTTAGCATTGTTGCCTCACAGTGCTGGGTCTATTTTGGCCAGAATCTGTATTTATTTTCTATATTCTCCCCTTTTGTGTTACTTTGAATATACAGCAAAACAAGAATAGATACCTGTAAAAAAAAATAGGGATTATTGGGCCTGATTCAGACCCACTCGCGAGCGGCTGTCCGCTCGCAAGTGGGTCGATGTTATGGACTGAGCATGCGCACGACGGAGGGAGCTCCGTCGTGCGCATGCGCCCGACGCGACGAGCGAAGGAAAGTCCTTCGCTCGTTGTGTCCGATCAAAGGGGGCGTGCTGTCAATGTTGATTGACAGCACGCCCCCTTTGGTGGGCGTGCCGGGGCGTGCCTCCCTGACGGGGGCGTTCCCACGGGAACGCCTCCCGTCAGAAGCCGGCCCACTGACATCACTAGTGATGTCAGTGGGAGTGATTTTGGCTCTGATAGAGCCAAAATCACTCCGGAGCTTGCGGTTGAAAACCTCAACCGCAGGCTCCGGCTCGCAAATTCGATGGTCGCGATGGTCTCGACCATCGCGACCATCACAATGCACGCTCGTATAGCCTGTGGGTGGTGACCCACAGCTATACGAGCGTCCAGGAGGACGCTCCATGAAAATGGAGCCCGGCCCTCATTCAGAGCGTGCGCTCTGCTCAGAGCGTACGGCTCTGAATGAGGGCCATTGTTCCATATAACAAACACCACCATCAGTATACACTGGTACAGAATAGAACAGTGGCCCTAATTCAGAGCCGGACGCTCTTTCAGAGCGCTCGCTCTGAATCAGAGCGTTTTTTATGTTTTTTGGTGCCGGCCTCCTGGCCGCTCGCATAGCTGCTTTTGCGAGCGGCCAGGTGATGGTCGCGACCATCGGGCTTGTGGTAGGGTCTCGTTCCCGCAAGCCCCAGTGAGCTTCCTGCTCTAATAGAGCAGGAAGCTCAACTACTGACATCACGAGTGATGTCAGTAGGGCTGACCTCAAACGGCAGGCGTTCCTTCGGGAACGCTGATTGGCCAGCCACCCCCCACTCCCCGCCTACAAAACGGGGCGAGCTGTCGATCAACATCGACAGCCGCCCCGTTTTGTTGTGAGCCTCGGAGCGACTGATTTCTCGCTCGCTCCCGGGGCTCGCGCACACCCGCTTGCGAGCACATAGCGCTTGCGAGCGGGTCTGAATCAGGCCCAGTGAGCACTCAGGGTCTGTCAAGAGTTCGGAAAAATGCCAGTGTGTACTGACAGCAAGTTTATTACAGGGTTTGTAATCCCCAATTTTACAAGAATCTAAGCTGCATTCACCATGCATAGCAACAATTAGGAGAATAATATATTTACTATAATATACTACTTCAATGCAATTTTTCATCTGCTAAGTTTATTGTGAGGTGTTACACAAGTGATAATCATTATACAAGTGTGCTGCATTGCCTTACATTGTGTGTGATTGACAACTGTTTGCAATTAAACTTCTGTATTCTAGCAATGTACTTGGCCAATGGAACTTTTTTTTTTTTTATGTGCCGTGTCCATTATGTAAAAATCATTCCCTGGTTCCTGGAAAAATGAACAAAACATTGTTTTGTTGGATAATTTCCCAGAATAATATAAATAAATACATGGATGGCCATTAAAAGTTTATTTTAAGAATATGTGGTGACTTGCATGTCATGGCTAAATGGCAAAAATCAACATTGCATACACTCTCACAAAGAAACTAAAACACTTCTATAGAACATTGTGGTAATTGGGGTCATCCTAATGGAGGTCTGTGTGTTAAAGGCAACCAACCAAAGGCTCTTGTGGCCCCCAGCCTCGCTGAGAACTCCAACACAGTCTATTGTAAGAGATTTTCTGTATTGTCTTACCTGTGTTGTGGGCAGGGGCTGGCTGGCAACTTTTAGCCTGGGTGGCAAATGCATGCAGGTGGCCCTGGCAGAGGAGTAGCGTGTAGCCAGGGTGCCCGGAGCATGTGCGTGCTACGGCGCCTCCCCCCCGTAGTGGTACCCCCTATGCAGTGCCCCAGTAGTGGTACCCCCTATGCAGTGCCCCTAGTAGCAGTCCACCCCCCATGCAGTGCCCCCAATAGTGGTAACCCTTATGCAGTGCCTCTTAAATAGTGGCCCCAGTTGTAGTCTCCCCCCTATGCAGTACCCCCAATATTGCACTTTATATAGAGCCCCCAGCAGTGGTCCCCGATGCAGTGCCCCCAGTGGTAGTCCCCTCCCCCCTATGCAGTGCCCCTTAGTAGTAGTCCCCTCTCCTTGTAGTGCCCCTAGTAGTCCCCCCTTGTAGTGCCACTAGTAGTCCCCCCTTGTAGTGCCCCCAGTAGTAGTAGCACCCCCCTTGTAGTGCCCCCAGTAGCAGTCCCCCCTTGTAGTGCCCCCAGTAGTAGTAGCACCCCCCTTGTAGTGCCCCCATTAGCAGTCCCCCCTTTGTAGTGCCCCCAGTAGTGATCTCCCCCTTGTAGTGCCCCCAGTAGTAGTCACCCACCCTTGTAGTGCCCTCAGTAGTGATCTCCCCCCTTGTAGTGCCCCCAGTAGTGGTCTCCCCCCTTGTAGAGCCCCCCCCAGTAGACACACGTAATTAAAAAAAAAATAAACACTTACCTGAATCCCCGCCGCCGCCATCCCCTCCTCCGTCTGTCCTCCCAGGCCGGCCCGCTCTGTATTATGGGAGAGACGTCTCTCCCACTACCCACTGCAGGAGCCGGAAGATGGAGCGGCTCCAGCTGTGGGCGCAGCAGCAGTCAGTGAGACTCTGACAGACTCTCATTGGCTGCTACTTAAAACAAACCCACAGCTGCCGGCGCCGGCGGCTGCGTGTTTGTCAGTCACTGTGTAGTGCTGACCGAACTCCGTCCGGTCAGCACTACACGCGCGGTGCAGGCAGCTGTGTAACAGAGACACAGACTGCCCGCGACCCACATGGCGCTGCAGCCCGGGGGGGTACATGGCACCCTGCCCCCCCGGCCCAGCCCGCCTCTGGTTGTGGGTCTGTGCACAAAACATATGAGATGACAAAACACATAGAATATATAAATACAGTCCAGTTCCCAGGTGGTAAAGCTCTGTATAGACAAAAAAAATGCAGGAGGTGCACAATAGTGAAGTATGTTAGCACTCAATTATTTACTGAAACAAGATTAACACCACTCACATAAAGCATGTGTGATACATTGCTATACCATAATAAAGGCATTGGAGGCAGAAGAATCTGAACGCTATACTCGTAGCCAGTATCCCGATGTCCGTCCACACTCCTCCTGGACCCATGACGTCAGCGCGTCCACGTCTTTGTTAGCCACGCCCAAACATGTTTCGTCCAATCGGACCTCAGTGGTGTGAAAGTGTGGGGCTGGTGGGGTCCGGGGCGATGACTCACATTATCGTGGCTCCGCCCCCTGCTTCACAATGCAATTAATCCCGGCATTGTGAAGAGGGGACGGGGTCACAATGAAGAGATTGTGTGGTCTCGCCCCTGCTCCGCCCCCAATGTTACATCATCACAGTGCCAAGCCCGCTTCTGCCACGCAACGCCGAATGTTGGTAAGTATGTACTAATGGCATTTTCAAGGCAATGTCTTCGGAGAAACAGTGCCGTTTTTTTTTTCTATCTTCAGTGCAGGCACCATATTTCTGAAGAAATCAATTGAAATATTCACTGAAGAGGTTGGGTGGGGGTGGTGGGTGCCCAAAATTACATGCAGGCCCCCTAATTTGTTAAAATGCACCTGAGCAGTATGTGTTGCAGAACTGAAATTCATGAGTTTAATTCCTGATCAGGGACTCATTTGTGTGGAGTTTGTATGTCCTCCCCATGTTTACGTGGGTTGCCTCCGGGTTCCTCGTTTTTCTTCCACACTCCAAAAACATACTGGTAGGTTAATTGGATTCTGTTAAAATAAAAAATAACCCTAGTGTGTGTACACTTGTATGTTAGGGAATTTGGGAATCAATCCTATTAGTCGCTTGATCCCTCACAACGGGAGTAAGTGCAGCTATATGCCGCACTTATGGTACCTCCAGACTCGCGGAGGTACTTGCGGTGCTTTTCTGCGCCATTGCAACAATAACTTGTTCCCCTCGTGGGTAATAGGACTGAACCCTTAGGGATCAATCCTATTATATGCACAGGGTGCGAGTTGCCGTTGTAACGGCGTTAAAACGCTGGCAACGAACCAGCACCACGCACCCTTAATGGCCCGCTCCGAGCCCAAATTTGCTGAATTTTGCTTGTTGCCCTATGGGGCTACGGGCAATTTTCAGCGAATCCAGGCTGTAAAGTGCTGCAACTGCTGCGATTACTTGCACCCTTAGACCAGGGGTAGGGAACCTTTTTTCTGCCGAGGGCCAATTAGATATATATCATTACTCGCGGGCCCGGTGCAGGCCACGCCCCCTCTGTGTGATGTCACATGGGAGCGGGGTCACAATCGCCAGTGATCCTGAGGATGCTTCAGGGAGCTGTAAGGGCAGCGGTATGACCGTCTGAAGCATCCTAAGGCGGCACTACTGCATAGATTCTGACCGCAGGGTGCCATTATAGGCACCCTGCTATCCAGATGAGGCTAGCAGAAAAAAGCTCTGATGGCCAGCCCAAATGACTCCGGGCATGAGGTTCCCCATCCCTGCCTTAGACTGTAAGGTACAATAGGACATTGGCTGATATGAATGCCAATTTTTCTCTGTACAGCACAATATAAATAACAATAATTATTATTATAAAAAGCTTATTGTCACATGTATAAAATAAGGTGAAGCATCTCAGAGCCAGTCATGATTTGTTTATTTGTTCACCGCATACTTTGTAAGCTAAATATGTCACAGCTAATCATGGCTCTATGGGCCTGATTCAGCAGCATACGCAATTGCAACTACGTATGCAGATCGGCCGATTGTTCAGCACTGCTCAGGCGCTGCAATTATGCACACAGATAGGAATCCATCGCAGACAGGCCGTGAGCATTTGGGAGTGGTGATGGGGGAGTGGTTCCAGAAAAGCAGGCATGTCTGTCCATTTGAATGCCGTCACATGGGCGTGCATAAATTAGCCACTGCAATTGCCAACGCAGCCTGAGTACTCACTGTGTGCGACGAGACTTGCAGTTTCTGCGACTGGTCATACCTGCTGTAATTGTGCGTGACGGGCTGATGTGCTTCGATGGTACTGATGTATACGCAGGAGTGCGAGGTAGTAAGGATGTGAGAAAGTAGTAGTGGGCGTCTCTATGCTGGGTGAGCTGTGACAGGCATTAGCATATTTTCGCAGCTGCACTGCGTGCATTACGCAGCTGCAAACTGCAATTGCGATCCGTACTGTATCAGACCCTACAGTATGTACACAAAATAATCATCCTATGCATTATTCCCAAATTCTAACAAAGCAGATTAAAGGACAATACTGACTTTCCATTATCCTGTATGGGTTTTATTTTTTGCTTTGCCAAAGGATGTGATGTGAGAGGAAAACAGGAACTTTCCAAATTGCACAGATTTGTATATAATGAGTGCAGTCAATGGGATGATGGTGCTTAGACATCTGTAGGTTAGGTCACCAATAAGACAGAGTGTTGCATCAGGACCTCACTCTAGTCTAACGTTCTTCTTACTGGATACTTCTCTATAGAATGCTTCTTATTACAGTTTTCTTTGTTTATTAGCTGTAATACAAATATGTACAGTATTTGTCACCCACACTTCATTATCGCCCGTCACTTGGGGCCATATTCAATTTGGAGCGAAATGTCGGAATCGGTGATAATTTATTGCCAGAGCCAGCTCTAGCCAAATTAGTGCCCTAGGCAAGTTTTTCGGTGGTGCCCCCCCCATAAGATCCTGAAAAAGTGTGACCTCACAGAAGGGGTCTCACTTTGCTGTGGCCCATTCCCCATTGTGCTGCGCTCCCAGCACCCTTCTACCAGCACAGTTCACAGCACAGTACCCCTCACCCAGCACATGTCCCAGCACAGCACCCATCTCCCAGCACAGCACCTACCACCCCTCTCCCAGTACAGCACCTACCACCCCTCTCCCAGCACAGCACCTACCACCGCTCTCCCAGCACACCACCTATCACCCCTCTCCCAGCACAGCACCTACCACCCCTCTCCCAGCACAGCACCTATCACCGCTCTCCCAGCACAGCACCCCTCTCCCAGTACAGCACCTACCACCCCTCTCCCAGCACAGCACCTATCACCCCTCTCCCAGCACAGCACCCCTCTCCCAGTACAGCACCTATCACCCCTCACCCAGCACAGCACCTATCACCCCTCTCCCAGCACAGCACCCCTCTCCCAGTACAGCACCTACCACCCCTCTCCCAGCACAGCACCTATCACCCCTCTCCCAGCACAGCACCCCTCTCCCAGTACAGCACCTACCACCCCTCTCCCAGCACAGCACCTATCACCCCTCTCCCAGCACCCCTCTCCCAGTACAGCACCTATCACCCCTCTCCCAGTACAGCACCTACCACCCCTCTCCCAGCACAGCACCTACCACCCCTCTCCCAGTACAGCACCTACCACCGCTCTCCCAGCACAGCACCTACCACCGCTCTCCCAGCACAGCACCCCTCTCCCAGTACAGCACCTACCACCCCTCTCCCAGCACAGCACCTACCACCCCTCCCCCAGCACCTATCACCCCTCTCCCAGCACAGCACCTACCACCCCTCTCCCAGCACAGCACCTATCACCCCTCTCCCAGTACAGCACCTACCACCCCTCTCCCAGCACAGCACCTACCACCCCTCTCCCAGTACAGCACCTACCACCGCTCTCCCAGCACAGCACCTATCACCCCTCTCCCAGCACAGAACCCCTCTCCCAGTACAGCACCTACCACCCCTCTCCCAGCACCTACCACCCCTCTCCCAGCGCAGCATCTATCACCCCTCTCCCAGCACAGCACCCCTCTCCCAGTACAGCACCTACCACCCCTCTCCCAGCACAGCACCTATCACCCTTCTCCCAGCACAGCACCCCTCTCCCAGTACAGCACCTACCACCCCTCTCCCAGCACAGCACCTATCACCCCTCTCCCAGCACCCCTCTCCCAGTACAGCACCTATCACCCCTCTCCCAGTACAGCACCTACCACCCCTCTCCCAGCACAGCACCTACCACCGCTCTCCCAGCACACCACCTATCACCCCTCTCCCAGCACAGCACCTACCACCCCTCTCCCAGCACAGCACCTATCACCGCTCTCCCAGCACAGCACCCCTCTCCCAGTACAGCACCTACCACCCCTCTCCCAGCACAGCACCTATCACCCCTCTCCCAGCACAGCACCCCTCTCCCAGTACAGCACCTATCACCCCTCACCCAGCACAGCACCTATCACCCCTCTCCCAGCACAGCACCCCTCTCCCAGTACAGCACCTACCACCCCTCTCACAGCACAGCACCTATCACCCCTCTCCCAGCACAGCACCCCTCTCCCAGTACAGCACCTATCACCCCTCTCCCAGCACAGCACCTATCACCCCTCTCCCAGTACAGCACCTACCACCCCTCTCCCAGCACAGCACCTATCACCCCTCTCCCAGCACCCCTCTCCCAGTACAGCACCTATCACCCCTCTCCCAGTACAGCACCTACCACCCCTCTCCCAGCACAGCACCTACCACCCCTCTCCCAGTACAGCACCTACCACCGCTCTCCCAGCACAGCACCTATCACCCCTCTCCCAGCACAGCACCCCTCTCCCAGTACAGCACCTACCACCCCTCTCCCAGCACAGCACCTACCACCCCTCCCCCAACACAGCACCTATCACCCCTCTCCCAGCACAGCACCTACCACCCCTCTCCCAGCACAGCACCTATCACCCCTCTCCCAGCACAGCACCTACCACCCCTCTCCCAGTACAGCACCTACCACCGCTCTCGCAGCACAGCACCTATCACCCCTCTCCCAGCACAGAACCCCTCTCCCAGTACAGCACCTACCACCCCTCTCCCAGCACCTACCACCCCTCTCCCAGCACAGCATCTATCACCCCTCTCCCAGCACAGCACCCCTCTCCCAGTACAGCACCTACCACCCCTCTCCCAGCACAGCACCTATCACCCCTCTCCCAGAACAGCACCTACCACCCCTCTCCCAGCACAGCACCTATCACCCCTCTCCCAGCACCCCTCTCCCAGTACAGCACCTATCACCCCTCTCCCAGTACAGCACCTACCACCCCTCTCCCAGCACAGCACCTACCACCGCTCTCCCAGCACATCACCTATCACCCCTCTCCCAGCACAGCACCTACCACCCCTCTCCCAGCACAGCACCTATCACCGCTCTCCCAGCACAGCACCCCTCTCCCAGTACAGCACCTACCACCCCTCTCCCAGGACAGCACCTATCACCCCTCTCCCAGCACAGCACCCCTCTCCCAGTACAGCACCTATCACCCCTCACCCAGCACAGCACCTATCACCCCTCTCCCAGCACAGCACCCCTCTCCCAGTACAGCACCTACCACCCCTCTCACAGCACAGCACCTATCACCCCTCTCCCAGCACAGCACCCCTCTCCCAGTACAGCACCTATCACCCCTCTCCCAGCACAGCACCTATCACCCCTCTCCCAGCACAGCACCCCTCTCCCAGTACAGCACCTACCACCCCTCTCCCAGCACAGCACCTATCACCCCTCTCCCAGCACCCCTCTCCCAGTACAGCACCTATCACCCCTCTCCCAGCACAGCACCTACCACCCCTCTCCCAGCACAGCACCTACCACCCCTCTCCCAGTACAGCACCTACCACCGCTCTCCCAGCACAGCACCTATCACCCCTCTCCCAGCACAGCACCCCTCTC
The DNA here is from genome assembly GCA_031769625.1 of Taudactylus pleione. Classification (NCBI taxonomy): domain Eukaryota; kingdom Metazoa; phylum Chordata; class Amphibia; order Anura; family Myobatrachidae; genus Taudactylus; species Taudactylus pleione. Next base: position 41,075,543 of record JAUIMM010000015.1, on the reverse strand, counting down.
CCAGTACAGCACCTACCACCCCTCTCCCAGCACAGCACCTACCACCCCTCCCCCAGCACAGCACCTATCACCCCTCTCCCAGCACAGCACCTACCACCCCTCTCCCAGCACAGCACCTATCACCCCTCTCCCAGCACAGCACCTACCACCCCTCTCCCAGTACAGCACCTACCACCGCTCTCCCAGCACAGCACCTATCACCCCTCTCCCAGCACAGAACCCCTCTCCCAGTACAGCACCTACCACCCCTCTCCCAGCACCTACCACCCCTCTCCCAGCACAGCATCTATCACCCCTCTCCCAGCACAGCACCCCTCTCCCAGTACAGCACCTACCACCCCTCTCCCAGCACAGCACCTATCACCCCTCTCCCAGCACAGCACCCCTCTCCCAGTACAGCACCTACCACCCCTCTCCCAGCACAGCACCTACCACCCCTCCCCCAGCACAGCACCTATCACCCCTCTCCCAGCACAGCACCTACCACCCCTCTCCCAGCACAGCACCTATCACCCCTCTCCCAGCACAGCACCTACCACCCCTCTCCCAGCACAGCACCTATCACCCCTCTGCCAGCACAGAACCCCTCTCCCAGTACAGCACCTACCACCCCTCTCCCAGCACCTACCACCCCTCTCCCAGCACAGCATCTATCACCCCTCTCCCAGCACAGCACCCCTCTCCCAGTACAGCACCTACCACCCCTCTCCCAGCACAGCACCTATCACCCCTCTCCCAGCACAGCACCCCTCTCCCAGTACAGCACCTACCACCCCTCTCCCAGCACAGCAACGGCTAACCACTAGCTGCCATCCAGGTGCCTCATTCCCGCAAACTGCTGCTGTCAGCTCACTGTTTGCTGCTGCCAGGCCAGATCAACTGTCAGCTGAGCTCCGATCATGGACGCTGCACAGTGACAGTAGCAGTTGCCAGAGTCTCTGCCCAGCCAGCAGCAGGTGCCCCGGCCGTGCATGCCTCAAACTGCTGCTGGCCCTAGGCGGGCTTCAGTGCCCCAACGCATTCCAAATGCCCTAGGCATTTGTTTAGTTTGTCTATTGCCGATGACGTCATTTTAGCCTATTTCAATTATCCCCGTATTCAATTTCAAAGACTTTACGAAAAAAACTGCAGACTTGGGGTTTAGGGGTGCAGGCTTAAAAAAAATAGCCTGCACCCCTGGAAATGTTATTTAAAAATAAACTGTTGAAATTTTAAAAAAAACAAAACAAAACGGGACACCCCAAAAAATGAACTTTAATTTTGGGGATTAAAGAAAAAATAGGGAACATACTTCTGAAATAGCCAAATTAAATTCAGAGGGATCCCCAAGTATGCAGCAGGTGTTTTCATCATTGCAGGAGTAGCGGCAGGTGCATTTTTGCAGAATTTAAAAAATCATTTTAGGTTCTTAAAAATATGCTTACGCCCATTTTCATGTACCCCAAATTTGATAGGAATAGTTATTTTAAAAAAAAGAAAATCTAGGTGCTATTCTTCACCCCTTCTTCATAGCCGCAAATATGCACCTGCCGCGGCTATTAGAAACCCCGACTTCCTTCAGCAGGTAAAAATGGAGGTACCCATAGTGATCCCCATGTCTAGACATCTTTAGGGAGGTCCCTGGAATATTTCCCAAAAATTCCCGTTTTTTGGCGATACCTTCTCGCCGGCTCCTGTTTTCATTGATTTCTAATTGAATACGGGGATATAGCGGGCACACGCCCGATACTTTAGCCTGGAAAACCTCCAATGTGGAGCGAAAAGTCCAGCATGGACTTTTCGCTCCAAATTGAATACCCTTGGTCAGATATAATTTATGCATGGCCTAAAATAATTACCACTGTGGGTGAGCTGCATAAAGCCTTGGAGAGAGAGAAAGTGGAGAAGTTGCCCAAAGCATCCAATCAGCTTCTGACTGTCACTTCATAGACTGTGCTAGATTCATAACAGAAGCTTATTGGTTGCTTTGGGCAACTCAACTTTATCTCTCTACAAGGCTTGATACATTTCCCCTGGGTGGGATGTATCGCTTTTTGGATGGGATGCATCCTGCCAATCATCGAATGCATGCCGGAGTAAGTATTATTATTATCGTTATTTATCTGGCGCCACAAGTGTTCCGCAGCGCCTTACAAAGTACATAACTAAAAACTGACTAACAGTACAATAAAAATACAATGCAGGACAAGGACAGGTATAATATACCATACTTGCCTACTTTTGAAAAGCAGTTTCAGGGAGATTACATACTACAGTAAAAAGTGCAGCGTGAAGTTGAGGGGTGTGTCCGGCACCACCCAAAAGGCGTGTCTAGATCCACCTATGGGCGTATCTATTGCCAATTGGGTGTGTTCTGGACTGTATTAAATTACACTTACTTTATGTAAACAATTAGCATGTGACACTAAGGGCCTGATTCAGACCCACTCGCGAGCGGCTGTCCGCTCGCAAGTGGGTCGATGTTATGGACTGAGCATGCGCACGACGGAGGGAGCTCCGTCGTGCGCATGCGTCAGACGCGACGAGCGAAGGAAAGTCCTTCGCTCGTTGTGTCTGATCAAAGGGGGCGTGCTGTCGATGTTGATTGACAGCACGCCCCCTTTGGTAGGCGTGCCGGGGGCGTGCCTCCCTGACGGGGGCGTTCCCACAGGAACGCCTCCCGTCAGAAGCCGGCCCACTGACATCACTAGTGATGTCAGTGGGAGTGATTTTGGCTCTGATAGAGCCAAAATCACTCCGGAGCTAGCGGTTGAAAACCTCAACCGCAGGCTCCGGCTCGCAATTTCGATGGTCGCGATGGTCACGACCATCGCGGCCATCAAAATGCACGCTCGTATAGCCTGTGGGTGGTGACCCACAGCTATACGAGCGTCCAGGAGGACGCTCCATTTTCATGGAGGCCGGCCCTCATTCAGAGCGTGCGCTCTGCTCAGAGCGTACGGCTCTGAATGAGGGCCTAAGTCACCAAAATATTCTGTATTGCTTACATAGAGGCAAAAATTGTCAGTCCATTTCCATAGACACAGGGGCATAAGAGGGCCTTGCAAAAGGAAATGTGGACAAAATAAGAATCTGCTCCCCCACAACCATTCTAATTAAAATTCTTCAATAGATGATCACACAAATATAATAACACATCTTACTATACGCTGACACCCAACCCCCCCCCCACTGACATTAATATGTCTCTCCTCTGCCACACTGACATTACTAATCTCCCCTTGCCACATTAACCTTACCAGATCCCCCCCACACACAAATAAACAGTCACATTAATAGATCTCCCCACACACACACATATATTAATAGATCCCACCCCCCACAAACACACACACAGAGATTCCCCTCTCCTCTCCTGCAGCACTAGCACTGACACAACACTGATATTCACAAACACACACACTCCCCTCTCCTGCAGCACTGACAAAACACAGATACACACACACTCCCTTCTCTCCTGCAGCACTGACACAGCACTGATATACACACACTCCCTTCTCTCCTGCAGCACTTGCTCAGACACAACACTGATAAACACACACTCCCCTCTCCTGCAGCACTGACACTACACTGATACACACACACACACACACACACACACACACACACACACACACACACACCCCTCTCCTGCAGCACTGACAAAAAAAGATACACACACACACACACTCCCTTCTCTCCTGCAGCACTGACACAACACTGATATACACACACTCCCCTCTCCTGCAGCACTGACACTACACTGATATACACACACACTCCCCTCTCCTGCAGCACTGACACAACACTGATATACACACACACCCCTCTCCTGCAGCACTGACACAACACTGATATATACACACACACACACATACTCCCCTCTCCTGCAGCACTGATACAACACTGATATACACACACTCCACTCTCCTGCAGCACTGATACAACACTGATATACACACACACTCCCTTCTCCTGCAGCACTGACACAACACTGATATACACACACTCCCCTCTCCTGCAGTACTGACACTGACACAACACTGACATACACACACACTCCTGTCTCCTGCAGCACTAACACAACACTGATACACACACACACACACACACACACACACACAATACACACTCCCTTCTCCTGCAGCACTGACACAACACTGATATACACACACACACTCCCCTCTCCTGCAGCACTGATACAACACTGATATACACACACCCCTCTCCTGCAGCACTGACACAACACTGATATACACACACTCCCCTCTCCTGCAGTACTGACACTGACACAACACTGACATACACACACACTCCTGTCTCCTGCAGCACTAACACAACAGTGATACACACACACACACACAATACACACTCCCCTCTCCTGCAGCACTGACACAACACTGATATACACACACTATCCCCTCTCCTGCAGCACTGAAACAACACTGATATACACACACACTCCCCTCTCCTGCAGCACTGACACAACACTGATATACACACACACCCCTCTCCTGCAGCACTGACACAACACTGATATATACACACACACACACACATACTCCCCTCTCCGGCAGCACTGATACAACACTGATATACACACACTCCCCTCTCCTGCAGCACTGATACAACACTGATATACACACACACTCCTTTCTCCTGCAGCACTAACACAACACTGTTATACACACACATACACTCCCCTCTCCTGCAGCACTGACACAACACTGATATACACACACCCCTCTCCTGCAGCACTGACACAACACTGATATACACACACACTCCCCTCTCCTGCAGCACTGACACTACACTGATATACACACAGACACACTCCCCTCTCCTGCAGCACTGACACAACACTGTTATACACACACATACTCCCCTCTACTGCAGCACTGACACAACCCTGATATACACACACTCCCCTCTCCTGCAGCACTGACACAACACTGATATACACACACTATCCCCTCTCCTGCAGCACTGAAACAACACTGATATACACACACACTCCCCTCTCCTGCAGCACTGACACAACACTGATATACACACACACCCTCTCCTGCAGCACTGACACAACACTGATATATACACACACACACATACTCCCCTCTCCTGCAGCACTGATACAACACTGATATACACACACTCCACTCTCCTGCAGCACTGATACAACACTGATATACACACACACTCCCTTCTCCTGCAGCACTGACACAACACTGATATACACACACACACTCCCCTCTCCTGCAGCACTGATACAACACTGATATAAACACACCCCTCTCCTGCAGCACTGACACAACACTGATATACACACACTCCCCTCTCCTGCAGTACTGACACTGACACAACACTGACATACACACACACTCCTGTCTCCTGCAGCACTACACAACACTGATACACACACACACACACACACACACACACACACACACACACACACACACACACACACACACACAATACACACTCCCCTCTCCTGCAGCACTGACACAACACTGATATACACACACTATCCCCTCTCCTGCAGCACTGACACAACACTGATATACACACACACCCCTCTCCTGCAGCACTGACACAACACTGATATATACACACACACACATACTCCCCTCTCCTGCAGCACTGATACAACACTGATATACACACACTCCCCTCTCCTGCAGCACTGATACAACACTGATATACACACACACTCCCTTCTCCTGCAGCACTGACACAACACTGATATACACACACACCCCTCTCCTGCAGCACTGACACAACACTGATATATACACACACACACACATACTCCCCTCTCCTGCAGCACTGATACAACACTGATATACACACACTCCACTCTCCTGCAGCACTGATACAACACTGATATACACACACACTCCCTTCTCCTGCAGCACTGACACAACACTGATATACACACACTCCCCTCTCCTGCAGTACTGACACTGACACAACACTGACATACACACACACTCCTGTCTCCTGCAGCACTAACACAACACTGATACACACACACACACACACACACACACACACAATACACACTCCCTTCTCCTGCAGCACTGACACAACACTGATATACACACACACACTCCCCTCTCCTGCAGCACTGATACAACACTGATATACACACACCCCTCTCCTGCAGCACTGACACAACACTGATATACACACACTCCCCTCTCCTGCAGTACTGACACTGACACAACACTGACATACACACACACTCCTGTCTCCTGCAGCACTAACACAACAGTGATACACACACACACACACAATACACACTCCCCTCTCCTGCAGCACTGACACAACACTGATATACACACACTATCCCCTCTCCTGCAGCACTGAAACAACACTGATATACACACACACTCCCCTCTCCTGCAGCACTGACACAACACTGATATACACACACACCCCTCTCCTGCAGCACTGACACAACACTGATATATACACACACACACACACATACTCCCCTCTCCGGCAGCACTGATACAACACTGATATACACACACTCCCCTCTCCTGCAGCACTGATACAACACTGATATACACACACACTCCTTTCTCCTGCAGCACTAACACAACACTGTTATACACACACATACACTCCCCTCTCCTGCAGCACTGACACAACACTGATATACACACACCCCTCTCCTGCAGCACTGACACAACACTGATATACACACACACTCCCCTCTCCTGCAGCACTGACACTACACTGATATACACACAGACACACTCCCCTCTCCTGCAGCACTGACACAACACTGTTATACACACACATACTCCCCTCTACTGCAGCACTGACACAACCCTGATATACACACACTCCCCTCTCCTGCAGCACTGACACAACACTGATATACACACACTATCCCCTCTCCTGCAGCACTGAAACAACACTGATATACACACACACTCCCCTCTCCTGCAGCACTGACACAACACTGATATACACACACACCCTCTCCTGCAGCACTGACACAACACTGATATATACACACACACACATACTCCCCTCTCCTGCAGCACTGATACAACACTGATATACACACACTCCACTCTCCTGCAGCACTGATACAACACTGATATACACACACACTCCCTTCTCCTGCAGCACTGACACAACACTGATATACACACACACACTCCCCTCTCCTGCAGCACTGATACAACACTGATATAAACACACCCCTCTCCTGCAGCACTGACACAACACTGATATACACACACTCCCCTCTCCTGCAGTACTGACACTGACACAACACTGACATACACACACACTCCTGTCTCCTGCAGCACTACACAACACTGATACACACACACACACACACACACACACACACACACACACACACACACACACACACACACACACAATACACACTCCCCTCTCCTGCAGCACTGACACAACACTGATATACACACACTATCCCCTCTCCTGCAGCACTGACACAACACTGATATACACACACACCCCTCTCCTGCAGCACTGACACAACACTGATATATACACACACACACATACTCCCCTCTCCTGCAGCACTGATACAACACTGATATACACACACTCCCCTCTCCTGCAGCACTGATACAACACTGATATACACACACACTCCCTTCTCCTGCAGCACTGACACAACACTGATATACACACACACACTCCCCTCTCCTGCAGCACTGATACAACACTGATATACACACACCCCTCTCCTGCAGCACTGACACAACACTGATATACACACACTCCCCTCTCCTGCTGTACTGACACTGACACAACACTGACATACACACACACACACTACACACTTCCCTCTCCTGCAGCACTGACACAACACTGATATACACACACACTCCCCTCTCCTGCAGCACTGATACAACACTGATATACACACACACACTCCCCTCTCCTGCAGCACTGACACAACACTGATATACACACACACTCCCCTCTCCTGCAGCACTGACACTGACACAACACATATACACACACTCCCCTCTCCTGCAGCACTGATACAACACTGATATACACACACTCCCCTCTCCTGCAGCACTGATACAACACTGATATACACACACCCCTCTCCTGCAGCACTGACACAACACTGATATACACACACACACTCCCCTCTCCTGCAGCACTGATACAACACTGATATACACACACCCCTCTCCTGCAGCACTGACACAACACTGATATACACACACTCCCCTCTCCTGCAGTACTGACACTGACACAACACTGACATACACACACACTCCTGTCTCCTGCAGCACTAACACAACACTGATACACACACACACACACACACACAATACACACTCCCCTCTCCTGCAGCACTGACACAACACTGATATACACACACTATCCCCTCTCCTGCAGCACTGAAACAACACTGATATACACACACACTCCCCTCTCCTGCAGCACTGACACAACACTGATATACACACACCCCTCTCCTGCAGCACTGATACAACACTGATATACACACACACTCCCTTCTCCTGCAGCACTGACACAACACTGATATACACACACACACTCCCCTCTCCTGCAGCACTGATACAACACTGATATACACACCCCCCTCTCCTGCAGCACTGACACAACACTGATATACACACACTCCCCTCTCCTGCAGTACTGACACTGACACAACACTGACATACACACACACTCCTGTCTCCTGCAGCACTAACACAACACTGATACACACACACACACAATACACACTCCCCTCTCCTGCAGCACTAACACAACACTGATATATACACACACACACACATACTCCCCTCTCCTGCAGCACTGATACAACACTGATATACACACACTCCACTCTCCTGCAGCACTGATACAACACTGATATACACACACACTCCCTTCTCCTGCAGCACTGACACAACACTGATATACACACACACACTCCCCTCTCCTGCAGCACTGATACAACACTGATATACACACACCCCTCTCCTGCAGCACTGACACAACACTGATATACACACACTCCCCTCTCCTGCAGTACTGACACAACACTGACATACACACACACTCCTGTCTCCTGCAGCACTAACACAACAGTGATACACACACACACACACAATACACACTCCCCTCTCCTGCAGCACTGACACAACACTGATATACACACACTATCCCCTCTCCTGCAGCACTGAAACAACACTGATATACACACACACTCCCCTCTCCTGCAGCACTGACACAACACTGATATACACACACACCCCTCTCCTGCAGCACTGACACAACACTGATATATACACACACACACATACTCCCCTCTCCGGCAGCACTGATACAACACTGATATACACACACTCCCCTCTCCTGCAGCACTGATACAACACTGATATACACACACACTCCCTTCTCCTGCAGCACTAACACAACACTGTTATACACACACATACACTCCCCTCTCCTGCAGCACTGACACAACACTGATATACACACACCCCTCTCCTGCAGCACTGACACAACACTGATATACACACACACTCCCTTCTCCTGCAGCACTGACACAACACTGATATACACACACACACTCCCCTCTCCTGCAGTACTGACACTGACACAACACTGACATACACACACACTCCTGTCTCCTGCAGCACTACACAACACTGATACACACACACACACACACACACACACACAATACACACTCCCCTCTCCTGCAGCACTGACACAACACTGATATACACACACTATCCCCTCTCCTGCAGCACTGAAACAACACTGATATACACACACACTCCCCTCTCCTGCAGCACTGACACAACACTGATATACACACACACCCCTCTCCTGCAGCACTGACACAACACTGATATATATACACACACACACATACTCCCCTCTCCTGCAGCACTGATACAACACTGATATACACACACTCCCCTCTCCTGCAGCACTGATACAACACTGATATACACACACACTCCCTTCTCCTGCAGCACTGACACAACACTGATATACACACACACACTCCCCTCTCCTGCAGCACTGATACAACACTGATATACACACACCCCTCTCCTGCAGCACTGACACAACACTGATATACACACACTCCCCTCTCCTGCTGTACTGACACTGACACAACACTGACATACACACACACTCCTGTCTCCTGCAGCACTAACACAACACTGATACACACACACACAATACACACTCCCCTCTCCTGCAGCACTGACACAACACTGATATACACACACACTCCCCTCTCCTGCAGCACTGATACAACACTGATATACACACACACACTCCCCTCTCCTGCAGCACTGACACAACACTGATATACACACACACTCCCCTCTCCTGCAGCACTGACACTGACACAACACATATACACACACTCCCCTCTCCTGCAGCACTGATACAACACTGATATACACACACACTCCCTTCTCCTGCAGCACTGACACAACACTGATATACACACACTCCCCTCTCCTGCAGCACTGATACAACACTGATATACACACACCCCTCTCCTGCAGCACTGACACAACACTGATATACACACACTCCCCTCTCCTGCAGTACTGACACTGACACAACACTGACATACACACACTCCTGTCTCCTGCAGCACTAACACAACACTGATACATACACACACACACACACAATACACACTCCCCTCTCCTGCAGCACTGACACAACACTGATATACACACACACTCCCCTCTCCTGCAGCACTGATACAACACTGATATACACACACACACTCCCCTCTCCTGCAGCACTGATACAACACTGACATACACACACACACACACACTCCCCTCTCCTGCAGCAGTGACACTGACACAACACTGACATACACACACACACACACACACACACACACACACACACACTCCCCTCTCCTGCAGCACTGACACAACACTTATATACACACACTCACCTCTCCTGCAGTACTGACACAACACTGACATACACACACACTCCTGTCTCCTGCAGCACTGACACAACACTGATATACACACACACACACTCACTCTCCCCTCTCCTGCAGCACTGACACAATTATATACACACACTCCCATCTCCTGCAGCACTGACACTGACACAACACTGATATACACACACACTCCCCTCTCCTGCAGCACTGACACAACACATACACACACACACACACTCCCTTCTCCTCTAAGGCAGCACTGACACAACACAGATATACACTAGGGATGTGCGCCGGACCATTTTTGCCGGATTTGGATTTGGTTCTAATTCGTCGTCCGGCTTTGGATTTGGATTTGCCAAACTGCGGTGACTGGCTTTGGATTTGGATTTGGATTTGGATTTTTTTACAAAAATTGACAAAAAAAGCTAAAATCACATAAATTGGTCTTTTTTTTCTTCCTAGAGTATTATTAACCTCAATAACATTAATTTCCAGTCAATTTAGACCATATCACAGCTTATAATATTGTTTTCAACATTATTGGCCAAAGGTTGCAGTGAGCTGACTGGTTACTAAGCGACAAAGCAGCGGCACAACGACACAGACACCACAGTATAAAGCACATCTATGACACATTGCCACACAGCAGTGGCAGAAATTAAAAGTAGTGCATCCACCCAGTGGGGTACGGCCAGCAGAGTCACAGTACTTGTTTACAAAGTGTGCTACGGCCCTAGGAGTCACAGTGCACAATCTTATTAGCACATAGGGCCTGATTCACATTACACCATAAAGTAGTGTCTCTTATTTATGTTACGACATACAGTAGTGCCCCTTTTACACAATGCCCACAGTAGTGACCCTTTTACACAATGCCCACAGTAGCGGTGTCCCTTACACAATGTCCCCCAGCAGTGGTACCCCCTATGCAGTCCCCTTAGTAGTAGGGTCCACTATGCAGTGCCCCCAGTAGAATGCCCCCCAGTAGTATGCCCCCCATTAGCAGGCCCCCCAGTAGTATGCCCCCCATTAGCATGCCACCCAGTAGTATGCCCCCCATTAGCAGGCCCCCCCAGTAGTATGCCCCCCATTAGCATGCCACCCAGTAGTATGCCCCCCCAGTAGTATGGCCCCCCTAGTAGTATGGCCCCCCCAGTAGTAGGCTGCCCCAGTAGTAGGCTGCCCCAGTAGTAGCCCCCCCTGTAGTATGGGCCCCCCCTGTAGTATGGCCCCCTGTAGTAGGCTGCCCCAGTAGCAGCCCCCCCAGTAGTAGTAAGCCCCCCCAGTAGTATGGGCCCCCCCAGTAGCAGGCCCCTCAGTAGTATGGCCCCCCCAGTAGCAGACCCCCCCAGTAGTATAGCCCCCCCAGTAGCAGGCCCCTCTGTAGTATGGCCCCCCCAGTAGTATAGCCCCCCCAGTAGCAGACCCCCCCAGTAGTGCAGACCCCCCCAGTAGCAGGCCCCTCTGTAGTATGGCCCCCCAGTAGTATAGCCCCCCCCAGTAGTGCAGATCCCCCCAGTAGTATGGCCCCCCCAGTAGCAGACCCCCCCAGTAGTATAGCCCCCCCCAGTAGCAGGCCCCTCTGTAGTATGGCCCCCCCAGTAGTATAGCCCCCCCCAGTAGCAGATCACCCCCCAGTAGTGCAGACCCCCCCAGTAGTATAGCCCCCGGCCCAGTAGCAGGCCCCTCTGTAGTATAGCCCCCCCCAGTAGTGCAGACCCCCCCCAGTAGTGCCCCCGGCCCTTGCACAAATAAAAAAATAAAAAATAAAAACTTACCTGTATCCCCGCTCCGGCGCCGTCCGCTCTGTCACACGCTGAGGAGGGAGCCGGAAGACGGAGCTCATGTGTGAGCTCCAGCCGCCTCCCTCCGTGCAGCAGCCAATGAGAGTCTGTGTGACTCTCATTGGCTGCTGTAACAAACACACAGCTGCCGCTGGCGGCTGTGTGTCTGTGTAGGGCAGAGCGCTATCACTGCGCTCTGTCCTACACAATAGGAGCCCTGATGTCGGATTCTCTAGTGAGAATCCGACATCAGGCGGCCGCCGTTCGGGGATCCGAGTCAGGCGGTGAACACCCGAACAGGGTTCGGGTGGACTCGGATCCCCAATGTTCGGAGTGGTTCGGATTCCACAGAATCCGAACCGCTCATCTCTAATATACACACACACACACACTCCCCTCTCCTGCAGCACTGACACAACACTGTTATACACACACATATGCAGCACTGCAGCACTGACACAACACAGATATACACACACACACACTCCCCTCTCCTGCAGCACTAACTCAATACAGATATACACACACACACTCCCCTCTCCTGCAGCACTGACACAACACTGATACACACACACACACACACACACACACACTCCCTTCTCCTCTAAGGCAGCACTGACACAACACAGATATACACACACACACACTCACCTCTCCTGCAGCACTGACAACAACAGATAATACAGAGTTTTTGGCTCAGCCTCTGAATTGTGAAACACTCATACACAGCTCCTCAGGCTCAGACAGCTCGGCATCAGCTCCTCCTCCATGTGTCCTCCTGAGGCTCAGACAGCAGGCAGTCAATCACCATCGACAGCACACCCCGTTTGGTGCGAGACCCATAACGACGGCTTGGCCGTCGTTATTCAGGTCTCGCGCATGCGCACAACGGATCCGCATGCGCACTTGGGCTGCGCGCTCGCAAGCGGGTCTGAATCAGGCCCAATATCCACTGCACAGTATTATGAACGATTGAATGATTACGATGTTGCAATCGTACAGCCGTTCTACACTCGTATAGTGGATATGCACCTTTAAGCCGCATACACTCTAGACGATGTGCTGTGTGAACGATATTGGTGAATGATTTCCCTTTCTGTAGTGAAGGACAAATGATATTGGGTGTACACAGTGATAGATATCTTTCAGTGAAGTCATCCTGCCACATCTCTGAACAGGCAAATCTTGATGATATCGTCCAAATTCGCCTACATGTTCGTTGGTCGCTCATTGCATACACACAGAACAATATGAACGATATATCGTTGAACGATATCGTTATCATTCATATCATATATATCGTCTCGTGTGTATGCCCCTTCAGACATGTTAAGCTTAAGAAAGTGGTGGAACATCTAGGAAGAAATAGCAGAGAGACAGAGATATGAGTGAGGAGAAAGGGGGTGAGGTCAAGGGAGGAGATGTAGATGTGAGTGTCATCATCATAGAGATGATATTAGTGTGTAATTTTTATTTTATTTAACAAAATGGTCCAGTGGTAGATCCATAGCAAATGTGCCTTATGTCCACCTATAAATATAATAGCAAATACAAAAACACATCTTTATTGTACTCGGCCGATGCTGTTACGCCCCTTTTCTCCCCCTTCCCTTCATGCTCCTCTCCAGATGAAAAGGAACCGCTGTACAGTGCTGTCCAACTATTTCATGAAGAGAGACTAATTTCTATTATAAGTACATGTTTTTGAGCTAAATACTGTCTAATAATCTATAGCAGTCATGTAGCACCCTGCAAGCCACATGCAGGTGCCATGGGGCAGCGATGGTGCTGGCCCCAGGGCCCTGAGCTATGGCACTGGTTGCACATCCCTAGTTAAAGCCCTGTCCTTGTGCTCGACACCCCTCAAGATGGTTATAAAGCTGGGTACACATTTAATGATGTGTACCCAGCAGGGCCGGCTCCAGGGTTCTGAGCACTCTGTGCTGGACCCTGAGAGAGCGCCCTAAGATCGCGACCAAATTTGGCGGTGTGGCCTAATTACCATAGGCCACGCCCCCTGTGTGACGTTATTTGGCAGCGTGCCCGCATGGCACGCCTTCAAATAACGTCAGGCTGGGGTAAAGCCCAGCACTCCGTCACTGGCTGGGCTTCCCCAGCCCTCTCCTGTCATGCACGCGGCATCAATTCACTCTCCGGGGGTCCGGCACCGCCGCACAGCTGCGGCGGTGGGGGTCCCCAGCCTCCCAATTTGACTGTCCTGCTGAAATGGGGATGCTGGGGAGGGGTGCCGCCCCTCTACGGGTGGCGCCCTTGTGCGACCGCACTGGTCGAACACCCCTAGAGCCGGCCCTGGTACCCAGCCGACCTATCATACGATGGGACATGGCGGGGGTCCTGGCATTGGCAAGTGCTTACACCTTTGCTGATGTCGGGAGCGACAGCGGGGGGCCATGCTGCATTTGGCAGCATGGCCCTTGCTGACAATGTCGCCCGTCGGTCCTTCAACTATTTTCTCAAAACTCACCTCTTCAGACAAGCTGATCAAATTCTCAAACATTCTTGATCTCACTAGGTTATTATACCTGATTACTGTACCTCTATGCAAATGGCAGTTTTCAGATTTTTGGCCACATTTTCCCTTTAGTACATCCCACCCTGGACCATATAGCCCTACTATTTTTCCATTGCAAACTGGCTGAACCAATATGCAATTGTGTCATTTAGGGGTATAGTCACTAAAGGGTTTACAAAAGTGGAGGTATTGCCCATAGCAACCAATCAGATTCTACTTATCACTTGTCTAGTACCTTCTAGAAGATAATAGCTAGAATCTGATTGGTTCTTCTCCACTTTTGTAAACCTGCACTTTAGTAAATATACCCCTTAGTCTCATTTAATTTTTTTTTTTTTTAATAATAATAATTGTATTTATTTGTAGAAACAAAAGCACCATATACAAAATTCGTCACATCATCATTACTAATCATATTCGCAACAATTATCATACGTAAGAATATTAAAACAATAAACTTTTCTATCACAGCGTTTAGCCAGAAAAAAAATATCAATATTATTGTAATCATATTAATTTCAAAGTTTGATTAGAGTTATAAACACTTGTTCAACAATAAAATATATTTCAAAAATAAAATTTTGTCTGACGCTCACCTATTAGGCAACATTATAGGAGGGTCTCCCGAAAGAACCCGAGTCTCATACCACTGAGTCTCATACTATTATGGATCTGAGATTGTGATGAGACAGGCAGGGTAGCTATGAGACTCTCCCATGTATCGAAAAAAGAGGCAGCTTTCTTTTCTTTATCGAACAGGGGGCCTGATTCAGACCCGTCGCAAGCGCATAGCGCTCGCAAGCGGGTTGATGGTGGCCCAGTGCGCACGCGCAGCATGCGCACTGCGCATGCGCGAGCCCTGGAGTGAGCGCAAAAAGCACTCGCTCCGTGGCTCACTACAAAAGGGGCGGCTGTCGATGTTGATCGACAGCTCGCCCCGTTTTGTAGGTGTGGCTGGGGGGTGGTTTCACAAATGGAGGCGTTCCCAAGCGAATGCCTGCCGTTTGTGGGCGGCCCCACTGACATCACCAGTGATGTCAGTGAGAGAGCTTCCGGCTCTATTAGAGCCAGAAGCTCTCTGGGGCTTGCGGCCACGAGACCCTACCACAAGGGTCTCATCGCAAGCCTGATGGGGTCTTGACCATCGCGACCACTATCCTGGCCGCTCGCAATAGCTGTGGGTGGTCACCCACAGCTATGCGAGCGGCCAGGAGGCCGCAACTAAAAAAACCAGTGCCAGCCCTGATTCAGAGCGAGCGCTCACTTTTTGCGAGCGTCTCTGAATCAGGCCCAGGGTTTCCACCCAATCCATCCGAAAAATAAATTTCAACTTTTCCTTATATAAAGGAAAATTAATTGGAGTTGGGTGTATCCATTCTTGCAATATGGCCTTCTTTGCGGCTGCACTTATTGCTAGTAATAATTTCTTACTACCCTGAGTTAGCCTTTGTCCCCTTGTAAATATGCCCAGGACAGCCCATTCAGGGGTAAAAGGCACGTAATTGACTAAATGAGTCTCTGCATCCTGTTTTACTCATCTCCAAAAAGCCCTGGACAACTGGACATTCCCAAAGGCAGTGATAGAGGTCGCCTCCTCACCCGCAGATCTAGGGCATATGTGAGAATCTGACAGACCCATTCTATATCGCCTGTGAGGGGACAAATAGGTCCTATGATACACATTTAAAAATAGTTAATTATATGTACTGGCGGTCAGTAATGATCATGATCTCGTCAAACCATGTATTAATTCTGTAATAGAAAGTGATGGGAATTGTGTTAGCCATTGGCGCATTCCCTGACTAACTGAATTGTGATCTAAATCTTTACTGAGAAGGTTGTAGTAGATAGATATGGCCTTATGAATAGGTGTTGAACTTGAGAGACAATGGTCTAGCGAATTTTGCCAATCAGCCATGGAAAACGTCCGTATCACAGAGGCTATATAATGCTGTGCTTGGAAATAAGCTAAAGGATAAGCTCGCAGGGTCTCAAATTTGTCTGTTGCCTCGCAGAATGTCAAAGACCGCCTCAATTCTAAATCCAATAGATGACTTATAGTGTGAACACCCCCCACTCTCCATATCGGGAAAGGGTAAGCTGCCTCACCCTCTTGAAACCCTAAATTGTGCAACAGTGGGAGGTGGATTGACTTATAAGCATTTAGGTTGAGCTTATGTCGTAGTATATGCCAAAGGCGTCTAGTAGTCATTAATAAGGGGTTATCACGAACTTCTGGTGGAACCTCTTGATCGTGAATATGTTAAAAATATTTTAAGGACATTGTGGGAAGGATTTGTGATTCAAGGGATGTGTTGGCGTAGACTTCCTGATTGTTTAGGTAATCAGCCAAAAACCTCAACAAGGAAGAATGATTGTATACCAGAATATTGGGAAAGTTTATTCCACCATTAGATTTAGGTTGACATAATTTTTGGAGACTAATACGGACCCTACAACCCTGCCATATGAATGACCTAAAGAGCTTGTTGTCACGACCCTGTCTAGTTGTCACCTTTTTGCCTTGGGACTTACCCCTGTCAGCACCCCCATGGATCTGTGTGTGTAATTTGCCTGGAGGATTTGCTCTGATTATTGCACCTGGCCTCTCCTCTGTCTGTGAGCACTGCTAGCCCTGATTGGAATCACAGGTGTGGTTCTGATTCTCAGAGCTGCAGAGATGAATACTCCCTCTGCATGTTGTGCCTTCCACCACTCAGAATGCTACTACCAGACCACCTGTCCATATCCACCAATTGCTGCCAGACCCATGGTATATATATCCTCTCCTGATAGCATTCTGGGCCTGAACATCTCGTCTTGTTCTTGCTGTTCCTGCATTCAAGTATATCCCTGAAACCTGCTACAGCAACCCCTGGAGCAATCCAGAAAACCTGTTACAGCTGTACCTGGCAATCCAGTAAATCTGCTGGCAGCAACCCCCGGTGCTTCCAGAAAACCTGTTACAGCCAAACCTGGCAATCCAGTAAGCCTGCTGACAGCAACCCCTGGTGCATCCCGAAAACCTGCTACAGTCATACCTGGCATCCAGATGTCCTTTTACAGCAATACCTGGCCTGTGCTTTGCTGCTAATCCTACTCCTGGTTGGTCCCTGGCACTCTGTAAACCTGCATCGTGTCACCCTGCCTTGCTTCCTGCTGTGGATCAACTCCTGCTCCTTTTACCTACCTACTCCCTCCCTGAACCTAAAATTCTCAAACCTACCCATTCCTTCCTGAAACCTGTTATTCCCAATTATCCTATCCAGCCTGCACCTGAGTTCCAACCTTGTCACAGCATTTCCGGATCACCCTGTTTAACTCTCGTCTCAGCATTCCTGATTTCCCTTCAGCCATTGTCACGTTATTCCAGTCCAGAGTCAAGTTCCAAGCTCATCAGTTCTATCCACGTAGCCACCCAGCTACCAGCGTCTACCCACGGCTAACCGGCCGCTCCACGTAGCTACCCAGATACCAGCGTTTACACACGGCTATCCAGCCGCTCCACGTAGCTTCCACGCTACCATCCGTCTGCAAGCCCATCTACTAGTAACCCGACCAGCTCAGTCAGCCTACCTGCCTGTCCCAGTCCGGTCCATCCAAGTTCCTTCAAGTTACATTCCAACGTCTCAAGTTTCCAGTTCCAGTCACTCATCACCAAAGGCAGTTCTCACTGCTACCCACCTCTTATAATAAAAGAGCTATTCATCTACATCATCTGTGGTTCCAGTCATGCCGGCCTCCGTTGAAACCCGATCACCACCTGAGACAGGTAACTCGCAGACACCAATTGTGACACTTGTTAATTAATTGAATATCTATTGTGCTAAGCAGGATGGGTAATGTCTGTAGCATATATAAAAGCTGAGGGAAAGTCATCATTTTGATGAGAGCAGCTCTTCCTAAGTATGAGAGGGTCAGATGTCCCCAACCCCTGAGCTCCTCAGTAATACTTTGAATCAACTGTGATACATTTTTATCATACAGTTGAGCAGGGTTTTTAGGCAAAATAATGCCCAGATAATGTAAATGTGAGGAGGCCTAGGAGAAGGAGAAAGCCGAGCCCCACGAGGGAGTAGAAATGGTGGGGTGGGGTGACTTATCCTCGTTTATTTTCAAGCCAGAGATGTCGCCAAACTGCTCAAACTTGCGCATAATCAAAGGTAGAGTGTGTTGAGGGTCTGTGATATATAGAAGAATGTCATTCGCATATACCGTCAATTTAACGCTACGTGTACCAACCCGGACTCCTCGGAATTCAGACCACTGTTGTAAAATGTGAAGGAGAGGATCTATAGCAAGGTTGAAGAGAAGGGGGGAGAGAGGGCATCCCTGGTGTGTTCCTCGTCCTAGTTCCAGAGAAGTACCATGTACTTCTATCAGCAATGACGTAGAGGGGGAGTGATAGAAAAAACTTAATAATTGATTAAAATATGGGGCAAATCCCCTACAGGTCAGAATTTCAAATAAATGAGGACAGAGAATCGTATAGAACGCTTTGTGCGTGTCGAGACTAAGGAGCATATTCTGAACTTGAGAGTCTCCACTAGAAGCGATTATAGCAGCCAAAGAGGTGCGAATACCCTTAACCGAGTGCCTACCAGACAAACCCTAATTGATGGTCAGTTAAGAGTGACGGTAAAATTTGTTGCAGACGCGTAGCCATAATTTTGGCGAGAAGTTTAAAGTCCAAATTCAGTAGCGTTATAGGTCGATATGTGCTGCGCTATATAAGAAACTATTAATAAATAAATATGAACCAAGTAAAAGAGGATCTTTCTCTGGTTTGGGCAGAAGGATTG
Organism: Taudactylus pleione; assembly: GCA_031769625.1. NCBI lineage: Eukaryota > Metazoa > Chordata > Amphibia > Anura > Myobatrachidae > Taudactylus > Taudactylus pleione. The sequence continues at coordinate 41,055,479 of JAUIMM010000015.1, read as the reverse complement.
TGTGTGAGGAGTTAAAATAGGGAAGTGAAGGAGAATGTCGAAATAGGCCAGGAGAAGCGGAGAAATGTCCTCTTGAAGGATTTTAGCATAGTCGCCAGAGTAACTATCTGGACCGGGTGCTTTATAAGCAGGCAAGGCTTTTATAGTATCTCAGAGTTCCTGATCAGTAATGTCTGAGTCTAGAATACCGCATTGGTCTTGAGTAAGTGTAGGAAGACGGGCATCATCCAGTAGTTTGTCGTTCCACATCGACTGGCTGGGGGGAATATAGAGTAGAGTAATAATTAGTTAAAAGTGACAATATATCTTTTGAACCAGTAATTGTAGATCTAGTGGTGGGGTGAAGTACTGCTGTGATATAATTCCTAGACTTCTTGGATTTGGCTATATTTGCTAAAAGACGGCCTGTCTTGTTGCCCCAATGGTAATATTTATGTTTAGAGACTTCTAAACTATGTTTCGCCTGTGAAAGAAGGAAGTCTTCTAATAATTGGCGGGCTAATTTGTATTGTTGCAGTTTATCAGGTGATGAGTCTGTTGTATGGGCCGTAAAGGTTTGGGTAACCACGGCACGCAACGAGGCACAGGTGGCTGATGCTTTGCATTTACGCTTTGCCATGTAACTAATGATATGGCCTCGTAACACCACCTTTGAGGTTTCCCACATAAGACCAGGATTGTCCTAGTGTTCTAGATTATTGTCGACAAAGTCCGACCATTTTGACTTAAGGAAAGATCGGAAATCAGCTGAAGAGGCCAGATGCGTGGGAAATCACCATATATTATTACGGTAAGGGTCTGAGGGGAATGTAAGTGTCATAGTGAGAGGCGCATGGTTGGAGATTGTGATATCATGCATTCGAACACTATGGTAGTCTCATTTATTAAATTTCTATTTCCAATAGACTGTACATTTTAAAGCAGGGTCCACAAAGTTGTTATTATTATTATTATCATCATCATTTATTTATATGGCGCCACAAGTGTTCCGCAGCGCCTTACAAAGTACATAGACAAAAAAGTAACCATTGACTTACAATACAAGGACATGGATAAACATTGCTATATTAGTGACATTAATGCCCGCATAAGCAGCCAAGTGTTAGTTGCCCTAGTGGCTAGTAAGAGATAAATTAAATTACAGTAGGGAGAAGCACAAGAGGGTAGAGGGCCCTGCTCGAAAGAGCTTACATTCTTTAAGGGAGGGGAAGACAAACAGGAGTGACACAGAATGGGGTGGGCCGTGAGAAAGGAAGATGTAGCAACAAGTTAGGATGAGAGCTGGAAGGCTTTAATGAAGTAGTGGGTCTTAAGAGCTCGTTTGAAAGATGGTAGAGAGGTGCAGAGTCTGATAGGGAGAGGGAGGGAGTTCCAAAGGTGAGGAGCAGCACGGGCAAAGTCTTGGAGGCGGGAGTGGGAGGAAGTAATCAATTGGCATGAAAGGCGGCGTGTATTAAGTGAACAAAGAGGGTGGACAGAAGAGTGAAGGGAGATGAGATCAGAGATGTAAATGGGAGAGGAATGGGTGAGGGCTTTGTAAGTGAGTGAAAGAGCCTTGAATTGGGTTCTGAAAGGGAAAGGGAGCCAGTGGAGGGCTTGCAAAAGAGGGGAGGCAGATGTAGAGCGTTTGGAGAGGAAGATGAGCCGAGCAGCAGCATTGAGCACAGACTGGAGAGGAGAGAGATGGGATTTGGGGAGGTCAGCTAGGAGAAGGTTACAGTAGTCCAGTCTGGACATGACCAGTGAATGTACAAGGGTTTTGGTAGCATCCTGGGTGAGAAAGGGTCTGATCTTGGAAATATTCTTGAGATGGAAATGACAGGACTGAGAGGTTCTGAATGTGTGGTTTAAAGGAGAGGCAAGAGTCCAGGATGACTCCAAGACAACGCACTTTGGGGCTAGATGAGATAGTAATGCCATCTATTAATAAAGAAATAGTAGGACATGATGATATGTGGGAGGGTGGGAAGACTATCAGCTCAGTCTTAGACATATTAAGTTTGAGAAATCGCTGGGACATCCAGGAAGAGATAGCAGAGAGACAGTTGGAGATACGAGTCAGTATAGAGGGGGAAAGATCAGGTGAGGAAAGGTAGATCTGAGTATCATCAGCATAGAGATGATAATGGAGGTCAAAAGAGCTGATGAGTTTACCTAGAGAAGACGTATAGAGAGAGAATAGGAGAGGTCCAAGAACAGAACCTTGGGGAACACCTACTGTAAGAGGCTGTGGGGGGGAGGAGTCGCCATGAGAGGAAACCGAGAAGGAACGGTCAGAGAGGTAGGAGGACAGCCAGGAGAGAGCAGTGTCACGTAGACCAAGGGAGTGAAGTATATGCAGCAGTAGAGGGTGGTCCACAGTGTCAAAAGCAGCAGAGAGATCAAGGAGAATGAGCAGTGAGTAGTGGCCCTTGGATTTGGCAGCAAGGAGGTCGTTGCTGACTTTTGTGAGGTCAGTTTCAGTGGAGTGGAGAGAACGGAAGCCAGACTGAAAAGGGTCAAGGAGGGAGTGGGAGGAAAGAAATGTGGTGAGGCGGTTGTAAACAATACGCTCAAGGAGTTTGGAGGCAAAAGGGAGGAGAGAGATTGGACGGTAGTTAGAGAGAATGTTAGGATCAAGGTTAGGTTTTTTAAGAATGGGGGAAACACGGGCATGCTTGAATGCAGAAGGAACAGTGCCAGATGAGAGGGAGAGATTAAGGAGGTGGGCAAGATGGGAGCAGGCAGAAGGAGAGAGGTAGCGGAGGAGGTGGGAGGGGATAGGGTCGAGGGGAGAGGTGGAAGGGGGGGAGGACTGGATAAGGGCCTTATCCTTCTCCCCTGTGACTGGAGAGGAAGTTATCAGAGTCTGTAAAATGGATGGGGAGGGGTGATCCGGGAAAGGAGGAGGTGGAGAGCTGGGGGACTGGTTGGATATGATGTCCTGACGTATGGAATCAATTTTAGATGTGAAATAGGTAGCAAAGTCAGTGGCAGAGAGCAAGGAGGGGAGACTAGGAGGGGGTGGACAGAGGAGGGAGTTGAAGGTGGAAAAGAGACGCTGGGGATTTGAGGACAGGGAGGAGATGAGATTATTGAAATATGACTGTTTAGAGAGGGAAAGGGCAGCACTGTAGGATGACAGCATGAATTTGAAATGGAGAAAATCTGCCTGAGAGCGTGATCTTCTCCACTGTCGCTCGGCGGTTTGTGAACATTTTTGCAGGTATCTGGTGCATTTGGAATGCCAGGGTTGAGGTGTGAATTTGCGAGGGTGAGTAGTGATCGCCGGAGCAACAGAGTCAAGAGCAGAAGTAAGGGAGGCATTGTATAGGGAAGCAGCTTGTTCAGCGCAGGAGAAAGAGAGGATAGGGGAGAGAAGTGAGTCAAGTAGGGAAGAAAAGAAAGCAGTGTCGATGGCTTCAATGTTACACTACGTGATGGTGGCTTTCGGAGGTAGTAGAGAGGAAGGAGAGAGGGATAGGTTAAAAGAGAGGAGGTGATGGTCAGAGAGGGGGAATGGGGAATTGGAGTAAGCAGAAATATCACAACGGTGAGTGAATACCAGATCAAGCAAATGCCCACTTGCATGGGAGGGTGAGGAGGTCCATTGGGAGAGTCCAAATGAGGAAGTGAGAGTGAGTAGTTTGGAGGCAGCAGATTCTGTGGGGATATCAATAGGAATATTGAAGTCACTGAGGATAATAGAGGGAAGGTCTGAGGAGAGAAAGTGAGTGAGCCAGGAAGCAAAGTTGTCAAGGAACTTGGAGGGAGGGCCAGGGGGACGGTAGATGACAGCTACTCTGAGGTGTACTGGTTGGAAGAGGCGTATAGCATGAACTTCAAATGTGGAGAATGTAAGGGATGGTTCTGATGGTATATGTTGGTATGAGTAACCAGGGGATAGAAGGACCCCAACACCACCACCATGGCGACCCCCAGGCCTGGGGGTGTGGGGGAAGGTGAGGCCCCCATAAGAGAGAGCTGCAGGAGAAGTCGTGTCAGAGGGTAAAATCCAGGTTTCAGTAATGGCCAGGAGATTCAGGGAGTTGGAGATGAAAAGGTCATGGGTGGGGGCCAGTTTGTTACAGACTGATCTGGCATTCCAGAGGGCACAGGATAGAGTGACAGAGTTGATAGGAGAGATGTGAATGAGATTATCAGGGTTGCAATAGCGTGGAGATGGGAATACTTTGGGAGACCGAGATGAATAGAGTGTAGGGATCATGCGTGCTCCTGTGCTAGGAGGGGACCCTGGAGGAAGTGGGCAGGGAGGGAAGTTAAGGAGACGTGAATGAAAGTGGGGCGAAGTGACAGGGAGATAAGTAAGGGAGGAAAGATTACCAGTGGGGTAGTAGGATCCTTGGGGGGTATAAGAGAAAGAAAATGGAGTAATGGGAGAGGAGGGGGAGGAAGGCAGAGAGAGAAGGAGAGATAGGAGGAGGTGGAGGAGACCAGGGGGAAAGGATAGAGGTGGAGTCAGAGGGCAGAACAAAAGATTAGTTAGAAACTGAGTGAAGGGAGGAGAAAACCTGGTCATGGTAAGGATGAGTTACAGTGTCAGCACCACAAAAATATATTATAGAGTTTAGAAAAAGTGGAGATAAGATGGGCACAGAATGTGAATATTAGAGTAGAGAGTAGCAGTAGCTAGATCATGTAAGACTAGACCAAAGTGCTAATGTAAAAAGACATTATTACAGAGTTAAGCTGATGTTAACAGTATTCAGTAAGATTATCTGTTAAGCACGGAGGCAGCACAAATAGTAGCAAGTGATGGCCAGAGTTTTAGTAGCGACCAGAGTTCAGTTTTGAAAGTCCAGGTTATGCAGTCAGCAGGAGTTTGTAGCAGTGAGATTTTAAAATCACCTTTGTTGATGGTTTTTCTCCAAATCTAGATTAGGTTTTTTTGAAGTGCAGTTTGGTTGTTTCCCTTCGGTTCAATGCTGGTGTAACGCTAGTATTAATCTTAAAATGCACTTTTGAATAGTGCACTTCTGAATGGAGCAAATCCAGCCAGGCTATTCCAGCCTACTAATGACCAATATGTAGGAGACCTGGCATGTTAAATTACTGATTGCTTACAAGCCCAGCACCCTCCCACTAATATGGCTAGCAATAAATTGAGTTAAACAAACACACAGCACATACTACTAGGCTAATAACAGGCTCAATGAGCTAACTGATGCCCCTTTTACACCAGAGCACAAACCTGGGTTTTTGCTGGGTCTACCCGGGTCGCAGCTCAGTGTAAAAGGGTCCCTGAAAAATAACCTGGGTCAAGTGACCCTGCAATCCAACCCAGGTAGCTACCAGGGTTGGACCCAGGTAATGGTGCAGTTTAAACGGTGCAACCCAGGTTATCTGATCTGGATCATGCCTAAAATGAGCGGATTGGTGGTTGTGGAGCATTCACCTCCCACTTTTTCGGACCTCACAGGTTTAGCAGGGCAGACCTGAGTTCAGTGTGAACAGGGCTGACCTGGGAGTAACCCAGATGAAAGGTGCAGTGTAAATGGGTCTGACCAGGGTTGGAACCATGTCCAAAAACCCAGGTCGGACCTGGGTTTTTGGTGGAAAAGAGGTATAATATACTATGCAGTGATATGCTAAATAACATTGCTTATCAGCAAAAGTCTGAGACTTGTAGTCCGTTACCTAAGTTCTCAGCCTGGCAATATATATTCAGTATAGCAAAAGTCTGAGACTTGTAGTCCGTTTTGTCTGTCTGGCAATAGTTATGGTGTTTGTTCCTAGAATATGCTGGCGCTGTTTAAATATAATAATAAAGGATAAAAGAGTATCTGTAGGCATAGCATTTTGTTCATCTAGTACATGTGAAAGAGTCTGAAATTCTTCAATAATTACACCTTCCAGTATGTATGAAAATCCTATGGCAGTGGGTCATTCATGATGCTGAAAAAACAGTCATTTGTCTTTATGACTTGATCAATTATAGGTAGTCTAGAAAGCTTTTGACAACCCAAACAGGTGTGAATAGTTAGAGCCACCCTTTAAACAGGAGACAGATTTTAGGCTTGCGTTCCTACAAAATAGCAGGTACTGTGTTTTGTATCAGAAGGTGGGGGACATACATTGCAGAGTAACTGGCCTCAATTAAAAAACCATTGCCAAAAAGAGAACAAAAGAATTGTACTTAATTACATGCTTATACCTCCTACCCACTGGCATCCAAATATATGCGTTTATCCTGGGATCTCTAACGCTATTATAGTACAGTTAAAAGGAACAGCATTAAAATGCATTGTTTCCAATGTAACCATACCCACTTATGCCAGCCTTGCATTACAGAGCGAGTGCAGTTGTTTGTAGGCAGCCTGCTCCAATTCAGTGCAAGAAGAGCACATTGAGGTCATTGGAATGTGCAACACTGATACCTCTCCAAATGCAAGTTCAAGTGCTAGGTGACATATGGTATTCACTGGCAAGTGCCGCTGGTGTAGTAATACACTTCTCCATGGTAACTTGCTCCATGAAATGCTACTACACCAGGGGTCATCTGAAACTAGCATTTGCATGTTATCGTAGCCGTAAAAGCCGTGGCTGCGACTGCACCTTTGAATCAGGCCTATGGAGTTTTATTACAGATAATCAGAATCAAGTTCCCCTGGCAAAGTAAAGGCCAGGTCCCCCCCCCTTATTTTGTGAATTGTACTTATTTAATAAAAATATGATAGATATAATAATAATAATTATAATAATATAAATAACCTTTTCCTGTTTCTCTCAGTCAGATTCCCCAGGGACCTTCCTTCCAATTCAGCCAGTACCCCATTCTACCTCATCAGTCAGCACCCCATCTCTCTCATCAGCCAGCACCCCCTTCTGTCTCACCAGCCAGCACCCCCTTCTGTCTCACCAGCCGGCACCCCCTTCTGTCTCACCAGCCGGCACCCCCTTCTGTCTCACCAGCCGGCACCCCCTTCTGTCTCACCAGCCGGCACCCCCTTCTGTCTCACCAGCCGGCACCCCCTTCTGTCTCACCAGCCGGCACCCCCTTCTGTCTCACCAGCCGGCACCCCCATCTGTCTCACCAGCCGGCACCCCCATCTGTCTCACCAGCCGGCACCCCCATCTGTCTCACCAGCCGGCACCCCCATCTGTCTCACCAGCCGGCACCCCCATCTGTCTCACCAGCCGGCACCCCCATCTGTCTCACCAGCCGGCACCCCCATCTGTCTCACCAGCCGGCACCCCCATCTGTCTCACCAGCCGGCACCCCCATCTGTCTCACCAGCCGGCACCCCCATCTGTCTCACCAGCCGGCACCCCCATCTGTCTCACCAGCCGGCACCCCCATCTGTCTCACCAGCCGGCACCCCCATCTGTCTCACCAGCCGGCACCCCCATCTGTCTCACCAGCCGGCACCCCCATCTGTCTCACCAGCCGGCACCCCCATCTGTCTCACCAGCTAGTCCCCATATGTTTCAACAGTTAGCCCCTTTTCTGTCTCCCTAGCTCTAGCCCCCTGCATGTACTCAGCAGGGTGTGCTGGGCTGGGAAGACCCAGGCTGCTGCCACTGACAGGTAATGGGTGTGCCTGGGGCCTTCCATCAAGCCCGGGAAATTAGAATTGACTTTAATAATGGCACTTGTTAGAACTTTTGACTATTGCTTTTAAGGGGCCCATACATCAGCAATCACAAAAGAACGAATCACAGATCCTGTTGTTTTTTTTCCCAATCTAAAGATTCCCCAATCCACCAATCTGTGCCCATACATTACAGGTATTTGTCAGTGATTTGCAGATCTTTATCATGAAAGACAGATCTGGCAATTTTGAAAGGCTCATAATTTTTACTATAAGTTACCATTACCATACACCAGTGGCGTCCCTACCTGTCTTTGCACCAGGTGCGGGCAGCAGCAGGGAGCTTGTACTGCACGCGGCAAATAAGGGGGTGGGGCCTTGCGAGTGGGGCGTGGCCTCACGGCCCGAACACCCGTCTTTTGGCACGCCGGGGGTTCAAGCTGCCCCCGGGGACCAGCCTATGTGAAATGCCGGCTCCCTCACTGTGCTAGGAGCTGAGTGCTGCACGTAATGCAGCAGCCGGCCCCTGTCACTGAGGGGGAGCCAGCACTTTGGTGTCACCCCTCGGCCCACACCCCCTTGTGATGCCAGTGCCATACACTATAAATCTACAGCCCCGATTGGTCTGTGAAATCCAATATGTTGGACAACCTGATTTCCAGATTCCGATCACTTCTTCGTCGGAATTGGCGATTGGTGTAACCCCATACATTGGGGAAAAAAATCTGCAACAGGGTTGCCTACCTTTAATATTCTCTTCCCGGGAGAAGCCCGGGTAAGAGAAGCAGCAGGAGGCCGACGGGGACGGGGCTTGACTATTCGTGTCATTAAGCCCCTCCCCCTCACTGTAAAATTGCTGCGATTGGGCACAATTTACATAGGGGGCGGGGCCAAATGCTGTGATTCATGCAGAATCACAGCTTAAGCCCCGCCCCCTTCATGGAGACCCGCGATTGCCGCGGGTATTCTCCTAATTCTGCCCACTTCACTAGGAAGTGGGCAGAATGCGGGAGAAATGCCTACCCTTCCGGGGGTGCGGGGGGTTACCCGAAAAATCGGGAGCCTCCCGCGAAAACCGGGAGGGTAGGCATGTATGATCTGCAATCATCTGCAAAACAGGAAATTGTCCCTGTCCATTGCACTATGTGGTTTCCTTTTATCATTGTATGTGATTGCCTTGTAGTATTTTTTATGTACTTATATAGCGCCAGCATATTCTGTGGTGCTTTTAAATTGAGAAGAAAATAGTAATATAACAAGACTGGGTAATAACAGACAGATAAAAGCTGGGTTTGTTGATCAAACAAACGATAGTGCAAGTGCATCTGTAGGTGTGTACACCCGATATGTCTGTGAACAACGTCATCAGGTCGGCCATGCAGCACAGCCGATGTATCTGAAAGATATATTGGTGCATCTGCATGTGAGTCTGACGCACCCGTACACTGGCCGCAGGATCCGCCGATACTGACAAAATGAATTGCCAGACCTGTTGTGGTGTCAGGCCAGACATATCGAGCAGCCAATTGGTAACTGTGTATAGCTTACAAATCGGCCACTCGGACAGCAGATCAGTCTGCTGACCGATCTGTCATCCTAGTGTGTACCCAGCAAAAAAGGTAAGAAGGCTTGTAATGGTTGCTTGGTTAAAACTTACAGGCATAATTATTCATTATAGGGTTTTACACACAATAATTGTAATTTCTTATTGCAGCATGTATGGCGGCTATTGCTGGGGAGGGTCACAGTAATTTATGTGTAGTGTAGCCATAGGCTACAGCGAGTAATGGGCCCCACACATCAGTGACAGATTGTCGCAATTTTCCGATTCCCAAACGACGGGGTGGGGGTATCTGTGAAATCCAACGTTGGATTTCCTTGATTTCCGATCTCAACCAAAATATGGTCGAGGTCGGCAAATCGGGCATTTTTAACATGAAGACTTTCCCCGATTCCTCAACGGATTGGCTATCATCGATGGCCGCCAAACAACGTTTCCGACCGGAAAATCAGCAGTTCAGGCCGGATCATGGAAATGGCCACCTGATATATGGGACCCTTTATTCCATCCTCAGATGGCATTAGCTGCCCGGGGCCAAACTGTTTTGTAAATCTGACAGCTTTGCAGTCCCCATAGAAACCTGTGGGGACTGCAGCTGCTGTGGGAAATTTTATATTTGGGTGATACTTAATATTTGTGGGTATCCCCAAATGGGTGTTTTCAGGGTATATGCCGCAATATGTGATAACAAGTAAAAAAACAAGATCAGAGCATGAAAACGCATGCAATGTATTGGTCAGTTTCTTGCATCATTTTTTTTTTGTTACGTTCTTCTTTGAATATATTGCCCTAAATTGCATCAGTTTTGCCTGTGAGTCAAGATAATTAACAGGATCCGTGGTTGCAGCAAGAGAGGATGTCTGTCTTAAAAAAATGTGTCAGCAGTATGTATGGAACATACAGTAAATTGTGATACTCGGGTCACGTAACATAAACCATGCTGCCTGGGGCTCACTGCAGCTTACTATAAAAACTTACATTGCACAGTTGCACACACTGATGGAATCTTGCCAGATCACAGGATGCGCCTGAGTGTGTGCCAGTAAAAGCGTACACACGTCACCGGCGTTCTCCAGACTTAGTCCTATTCAATACGTGCAGCAGAGTACAAATGGTCAGTGACGTAATTCTAGGTTACTGTACGTGCCCGAGGAAGTCTCCTAGCTCAGATTCCCTGGGTCCTAGTGCCACTGGAAATATGGGACAGTATTGTCCTGAGTGGCAAATAAAAAGGGAGATATTTCCAGGTGTAAATTTATGCCACGGAAGCCATTGGGTAACATTGCCTTTATTTAAACCTTGTGAATTTTAATATTATATGTATTGTTTTACATGTTTATAGTTTAGTGTGTATGTTGTGTCAATATTTTGCCATCCCCCTGGAGTATGGTAGAGTTTATCCCACATTCCTACCCTTCACACTCCAGCACTTGCATTTTTAGCACTATTGTCTATATTTTATATATTGTTAGTCTATTTTAGTTACATCCACAGTGTCAATAAAAGTTATGTTTTATCAACATTAGTATGTTACTCTAAAGCAGGGGTGGGAAACCTTTTTTCTGCCGAGGGCCATTTTGATATATATAATATTATTTGCGGGCCTGGTGCAGGCCACACCCCCTCTGTGTGATGTCACACAGGGGTGGGGCCACAATCACATGTGATTACAGCAATACCCGGAGCATCCTGAGGATGCTCCGGGGAGCTGTAAGGGTAGCGGTGTGACCGTCTGAAGTGTCCTAAGGTTTCTCCAGGCGGCACTTCTGCATAAATTCTGGCTGCAGGGTGCCATTCTAGGCAGCCTGCTAGCAAGATGAGTCTAACAGAAAAAAGCTCAGAGTGCCAGACCAAATGATTCCGGGGGCCTCATATGGCCCCCGGGCCTGAGGTTCCTCATCCCTGCTCTAAAGAGTGCCCTACTTGTAAGCACTTGTAAGTGCTTAATGAACAAGTGCCCCCTGGGGAACAGACAGAGGGGAGACTCTTCACGCTGCAGCAGTGGATAGAACCTTCTGGGGGCAAAAAATCGAATTGATTATCAGTAACACTCAGAGCCGTAACTAGACTTTTTGGTGCCCTGTGCCAGAAAGAGCATTGCCCCCCCCCCCCACCCCCCAATTTTTAAAATAGGAACATAAGAGACTGAGTGAGACTGTCTGAGACTGTGAGCTCTCTGCAGCTCCAGCGAGATCTATTCATGTCAGTACCATGGGGGAGGGAGACCTATTACTGTGTATGTGTGTGGGAATCTATTCAAGTGATATGTGTGTGTGTGAGCAGGGGCATAGAGAACCCTGCCCCGATGAAGAGGGGGCATGGCCTAATTGTGGGAGGCGTGGCCACGTCCCCCTTGAGCAAAAAAATAAATAAAGAACCTGAAAAAGGGCCATGGCCTCATGGGGAAGGGCCAGGGAAGAGATAGGGGAGGCCAGGAGATGCTGGGGATAAAAGAAGAGCAAGCTACAAGTGAGAATGATAATAAACAGGAAAATTGACAGGCCCAAACAGCGCCCCGTTCCCTGTGCCAGGGCACTGGTCGCACCACCCTAGTTCCGGCCCTGGTAACACTTACCGCAGCTGTAATCAGTGCTGCGCATGCACTGCTTATGTTAACGGAAGCGTCACATGCGCAGCTCTGAATACAGCTGTGGTAAGGTGGGAGCAGCAACAGAAAAGTATCTATTTTACAAAAGGCTGTTATCACTAAAATTCCAGCTTTTCGGAATAGATAATTATGGAGAGGAGTAGTGGCGCATTCTACCTAGGGGCTGCGGGACTGCAGCCCCCCCAGTAAAAATCCACCTTCGAGTCCCCACCAGTGAGCTCTGCACCAGAGTTGCCTACCCTTCCGAATTTCGCGGGAGTCTCCTGAATTAAGGTGGGAGCTCCCGCCACCCCGCAAAGTAGGCTGAATCCCCCGCATTTACATAGCCCTGTCTAAAAATCTGGACTTCGCATGCGCGAGTCCGGAGGTAAAGGGGGCGGGGCCTGAGCTTCACTGTGTCAAGACGCAGAGGCGTACTCACCAGGGTGCAGGGAGTCAGGAGTGTGGCTGCTACTGGCCCGGAGGCCTCCTGGGCACGCCTTCCCTTGCACACAGGCTACTGGGAGAGGCTGATATTCCCAGCATTCCCTGGCTGGGCTTCCCCCAGCCCTCTCCCGTCAGTGAATGGTTGCCGCATGCATGCGCGCGGCATCCATTCACACTCCAGGGGTCCAGCACCGCCGCGCAGCTGCGGCGGTGGGGGTCCCCAGCCAACCGATTTGACAGCGGGACAATACTGAAATCAGGATGCTGGGGAGGGGTGCGCCCTCTACGGGTGGCGCCCCTGTGCGACTGCACTGGTCGAACACCCCTAGAGCTGGCCCTGTGTGTGAGACTGTGTGATGTGTGTGGGGATCTATTCAAGTGATGTGTGTGTGAGAGCAGGGGCGTAAAGAGCCCTGCCGGGCCCAGATGAAGAGGGTGTGTGGCCTAATCGTGGGAGGCGTGGCCACGCCCCCTTGAGCAAAAAAATAAAGAACACTTTTGCAGCGGACGCTGGGGAGGGGGGCGCTGTGAGCCCCTCAGCCTGGCGCAAAGCCAGAGGGGGGCGCGATCAGTGTGATCGCTCCCCCCCACAGGCATAGGTCGCGACCAGTCTCTGACTGCAGCAAAGCACACGGCTGCTGTGAGGGAGGGGGGGTGAGGCCGGACCTGGGCCCCCGCCGGGCCCCTCTAGGAAGCCAGTGCCAGGGTAAATAGCACCTACTCCCCCCCCCCCCTCTTGGCGCCCCTGTGTGTGTGACTGTGTGTGTGTGAATCTATTCATGTAAGTGTGTGTGTGTGAGACTGTGTGTGTGTGTGTACCCATGAGGCGTTATGGGTGATAGACTGCCAAGGTGGACCCTGGCTCCAGGATGCAATCCCCATCGATGAGATAGGTGATCCCATATCCAGATTCCATGTGCTCCCAGCCTGCGGACCCTACAACTGCCGCAGATGGGTGGGCACCGACTGAGTCCCGAGGATGCCACTGATTCTGCCGCAGCTCCAGCTGGGAGATTTGCAGTCACTGCCCAGTCGCTGTGTGATCCCCGAGCCATCACTCGCGGCCATCTTAAATGAAGCAAGAATGAGCTTCTGCACACGTGCAGAAGCTCATTCTGACCGCTGCTCTGCCCGATCAGAGCTGAGCTCCGATCGCGGTAGCTGCAGGCAAGCCTGGCGGGGAACCTGTAGTCACCGCGCCATCACTATGGCGCAGGCGCAGAGCCGTGGGAAGGCATTCCAGATGCCCTAGGCTTTTGCTTAGAATGCCTATGCCTAGGTCCGGCTCTGGGTGTGTATCCACTAGGTGATAGAGGAACGACAGTACGATTACAACATTGTAATCATACAGTTGTTCTTCCTCCTGTAAGTGCATACACTGAACGATATGTCGTTCAGTGCAGGTACCCTCCCTCATCCCTGAACATGCACAATTTGTCATTATCGGCAGATTGACCAGCATGTTCAGACGATGATTGATTTAGAAAACGACCAGTGGGAGCGCACATCGCTGGTCATTTTTGACATTTTAATGCCCGATTTGTGAACAATTAATGAGCGATTGAATGATAACGATGTCGTTATCGTCTAATTGCTCATTTTAATTGCCTAGTGCAGTGGTTCTCAAACTCGGTCCTCAGGATCCCACACAGGTCACCCAGCAGGTAGACAGGTGTATTCATTATTCACATATTCATTTGACACATTTTAAAAGATCCATAGGTGGAGTTGATTATTTCCCTTGTGATTCTGTGAGGAGACCTGGAAAACATGCACTGTTTGGGGTCCTGAGGACAGAGTTTGAGAACCTGTGGCCTAGTAGATACGCACCTTAAGGTCCCTGTCTAGTCTATCTGCTTTTAATGAGCTTCTCAACTGCTAACATGTGAAAGTTACAGTACATGTTTTTTCACGGGCCATATCCCATTCTTAGGGGCTTTCCTCTTATTGCACTGTCAGAATGCAGCATGTCCTATGTGAACGAGCCATCTTTATACACATTGTAATTCAGGCACAAAAAAAAATTCAACTTATTAGCAGAGAAGTAAATCCTATTTACCTGGTGTATTTATCATATACTCATGCGAGGTGATCCAGATGTATAGAAATATGAGATCATCCTATGAAATATATTTATCTAGAAAGTTTTGTAATAATCTTACTTCCTCTTAAAACTAGAATGAGGCATCCTTGGCTACTCACACTATACTCAGCTGTGTAAACATGTATGACTCACCTGGGCTCACCTGATGTCTGTCTGCTGGAGAAGGCTTGGTTCTCATCCAGTGAGAAGCAAGGTTCAGTATATGAGTGTAGGCTACGTAACTGCTCTATGATTGGCAGGAAAAACAAGTCAAACTTATACAGCCAATACTGTCAATACACTCTGTTTATTTACCATGGGATAATAGCTCTGCTATGCTTTTCTTCAGTGTCTTTCATGCAAGCTATAGTCTGATATCTGCAAATAATCATTTCTGTTTTATGGTGCAATTGATTAACTGAAAGGCTATCAGCACCTGTTTAAAATCATTTGTAAGAAACTGTATTGTTAGTTCTCATCACTGGGGCCTTCTTCTATACAGTTGTTGAGTTCTATGAGTTTGTAAAGTGGGCAGTCAGCGGGTGGCAGTGGCGCACTCTTCCCGAAGTCCAGGAGAGCCACACAAGGTTTTGGAGTCTCCTGGACAGTCTGGTGACATCACAATTAGATGCATGTATGTTTTCATGTAGTGAATGCATGTGAAATAATTGGGGAGCAGCTAGGCAGCTTGTGTATTTCATGTGTGATAAATGGGACAATTTCTGCAGTGCAGTCCAAAGATTACTGCCATAAGTAGCTGAGCCAATTGAGGCCTGTCTAAAGATTATGGTGTGTCCAGGGACATGGCCTAAAGCATTTTTAAGCCCCTATTGTATAACTACTGGCTTCTTTTTGTGCTATCGTGCAGAAGTGTCTTAAGCTTTAATGCCTCTATGAGTGCAAAGAACTTCATTCCCCTGTTTGTCATAAGTGTTAGCAGAGTCGGTGTATAGGGTTACTATTAAGGCTGCTGGAGTTCTTCCTGTTCCCATAACCTATTGGCCGAATAGCCTAGCAATTTGGAGTGTAGCATCGGACTGATGCTAGATATATTTATTATCCATACAGATTGCCAACCAGGATGAAATACACTTGGCCAGAGTATATGTGATGTTAGATGTGTTTGGGCAGTGGGTTGGTGCTGGTGGCGGTTTGTCCATACATGGTACAGTTTAAACAGTTCTTAGATTTATTGAACTAGGTAGAACAACAAGAAGTTAAGACACGGGAATATAACAGCAGCGTATAAGCAGCCTGGAGCTTATGGGTATTGCTGAGCATTGTAGTGCACTGGGCACTTGGGTGGTAAAAGCACAGTGGATGTTAGCACAATGGGCCTGATTTAGCAAGCAACGCAAAGGAGAGAACGCACGCACCTGTCCGCTGCGGGAATATGCTAATCAATGCATACGCACGGAGAGAGCAGCACAAGATGCAGACGCCCAGCCCTATATTAAGCTGCCCATCTCCCTTTACTCAAATCCTGATGAGTACACAAGATAGCGTAAACATCGGTAACATCGAGAACCATCGATCACATTTGCATAATGGTGGTTGACCAGACCTCGCGCAGGATCTTGGCAACTTCCTGTGTGCACGAAGTCTCATCACTGCGTCCATCGCCGCACTGGCTTAATTATGGACACCCCTAAAATGGCGTTCCAACACACAGTCACGCCTGTGTTCACCCGACCACCCCCTGTCAGCACCCACAAATGGCACTTCCTGTCAATATCAGAAGGGGTCTGCGCGCACACTGCTTGTAGTCTGCGTACGCTTACCCGACCGCACTGGCTAGTTCACGCACGCACAGTACAAAAATATTGGCCAAGTGCGTGTGTTCTCTCCTTTGCGTTGCTTGCTGAATCAGGACCTATGTCCAATCACTATAGCGGTGGTGGTGTAGTGTACTTGCTGCAGATTTACAGGCTCTGTGTCACGGTTACCTCTGTCCATGAGGGACCCCAGAGATAAAGACACTCTGAGAAGCCCAGCATGCGCAGTAGTGCACCTCAGAGGTTAGACCTCTTGCTGAGCCCCAGCAGGTTTTAGAGACCGCCAGGTCAGTTACCTGTCTACAGCATGAATGGTGACAGTACCGGAGTTCTCCTAATCCAACAATAAGTCTAGGGCCGTCCCTGTGATCCTACAATGCTTCACTCAAGTTACAGGTTGCTCTGCTTCTCTGAAGGAGACAATATAGACGTTCAATGGGGTGGGAAGCTCCACATCAAACAGTGAATCTAGACACCGGGGATATAGAACCCATAAAGGACTTCCTCACCCTTCACTTCAAGTGGAAAAGAGGCAAACATGAAAAGTTCAGGTGACAAAACCAGATGAGAAATATATATATATATATATATATATATATATATATATATATATATATATATAGTGCCCTACTTAGGAAAGAGCCATAACCCCCTTAGCTCTTGCTAAAGGGGTTGTGACATCCAATCTGCATTTAGCAACAATGGTAAGCTTAGTTTACCGTTGTTTCTAACTGTGCCGCTTACGCCATGGCCCATCTTTAGATGGTGTTGCTGGCAATGGGGACCCAGCAAAGCCTTTACAGCTTCAGCAAAGGCTATCAGGTTTTGCCGAGTCCCCGCCGGGCTGAAGCACAATGCTCATTAGTCATTAGCAATATAGCAGAGGACGTCGCTGAGGAGAGAGACATGTTTGGAGCTCACCGGACAGGTAAAGAATGTTAAATGCCCTCGGCATATTCATTAGTATCACCTAAACAAAATGTACCACCAGCATACAGTATCAGTGATAAATGGAGTCCACTGTGCCAAGTGAATAAGGCCTTTTCCAAGGGACGAGCTAGTAAAAAATCCTCCCGTCCAGCCAACAGTCCAGGGCAGCAAAATAAAATGTGGAATAAAGTATTCAGCGGCTCAGGGGTCTATTTACTAAGCAGTGTTAGGAGACAGATTGAAAAGTGATAAGAAAGTGATAAGGTGCCAGCCAATCAGCTCCCAACTGTCATCTCACAGGCTGTGTTTGAAAATTGACAGTTGGGAGCTGATTGGCTGGCACCTTTATCACTTTCTTATCACTTTTCACTCTGTCTCCTAACACTGCTTAGTAAATAGATCCCTCAATTTGTAAATTGAGGTTTACCATCCTCCAGTGATTATCCCTTGAACCCATGTCACCACTACGGAGCAGAGCCGGATTTAGACCTCATGGGGCCCTAAGCAAGAAATCAGTTTGGGGCCCCACTCCCTCAACTGAATGCCATTTTAGACACACACATGGCCCCCATAACCTCACACACACATGGCCCATGCTTTCTCACATACACAATGCCCCCATAGCCTCACGCACACACTACCCCCATAGATGCACACACACTGCGCCCATAGCCTCACACACACACACACACACTGCCCCCATAGCCTCACACACACACACACACTGCCCCCATAGCCTCACACACACACACACACTGCCCCCATAGCCTCACACATAAACTGCCCCCATAGCCTCACACACACACACACACACACTGCCCCCATAGCCTCACACACACACACACTGCCCCCATAGCCTCACACACACACTGCCCCCATAGCCTCACACACACACTGCCCCCATAGCCTCTCACACACACACTGCCCCCATAGCCTCACACACACACTGCCCCCTTAGCCTCACACACACACACACACTGCCCCCATAGCCTCACACACACACACTGCCCCCATAGCCTCACACACACACACACTGCCCCCATAGCCTCACACACACACACACACACTGCCCCCATAGCCTCACACACACACACACTGCCCCCATAGCCTCACACACACACACACACTGCCCCCATAGCCTCACACACACACACTGCCCCATAGCCTCACACACACACACACACTGCCCCATAGCCTCACACACACACACTGCCCCCATAGCCTCACACACACACACACTGCCCCCATAGCCTCACACACACACACTGCCCCCATAGCCTCACACACACACACACACACACACACACACACTGCCCCATAGCCTCACACACACACACACACTGCCCCATAGCCTCACACACACATACACTGCCCTCATAGCCTCAATCACACACACTGCCCTCATAGTCTCACACACACACTACCCCCATAGCTTCACACACACACTGCCCCATAGCCTCACACACACACACTGCCCCCATGGCAGGTGCGTATCTAAAGTATAATGGGTGCAAGGTGTGCGTGGAACATGGGCCCCTGGGTCCAGGGGGCCCCGCACCGCACACCCTGCACCCATATTACTACTTATCTCTCCGAGTCCCACGTCGGTGCGGGGGTCCGGCGCTGTAAAACGACTGGAAAATGGCCACGGTGGCCATTTTCCCGTCGTTTGTGCATGCGCAGTACAGGGAAAATGGCCGCCGCGGCCATTTTTTGCCGGTGACCTGTGCATTCATTATAGACTCTGGGCACACTCTAGTGCCCAGAGTCTATAACTTCGGCACTGGCCGCGCACAGCTCAGTGCGCTGCCGGCCGCCGGGCGGAGAGGAGGGGGCACGTGTCGGAGACTGCACAAGGGCCCCCTCCTCTCTAGAAACGCCCCTGCCCCATAGCCTCACACATACACACTGTCCTCATAGCCTCACACACACACTGCCCCATAGCCTCACACACACACACTGCCCCAAAAGCCTCACACACACTGCCCCTATAACCACTTACACACAATGCCTCATAGCCGCACACAAACATTACCGCCATACAGTAGCTGCACACACACACTGCCTTATTGACACAGACACTCTTACTGACAGGTACACCCCTTATTGACAGATACCACTTTCAGACACAGACCACTTACTGACACTGATACATACACACTTACTGACACAAACACTTACTGACACGACACAGATACCACTTACTAACAGACACGCTTACCTACACAGACACCTCTAACTGACACAAACACACTTACCGATAGACATCGCTTACTGACACAGATACCGCTTACTGACACAAACACCACCTAGAGACACAGGCACACTTATACCCCTTTTACACCAAAATCCCCGGGTCTGACCCGGGATTTGGAACATGTTTCCAACTTGGATCAAACCCGAACTGCGGCGCCGACCCGGGCTATGCCCGAGTCGGCACCATTCACACCTGCCGGGCGAAGGTGACCAGCGCTTTTTCCCCTCCCTCCCCCCCTCCGTGACCTACTTACCTTATCCTACAGCGGTCCAGAGGCAGGGAGAGCAGGTGGGATGCGCTGCTTCGTGCCGCTCGGGCAGGCGCTGCTTGCAATGGCCGCTTGGAGATGATGTCATCTCCAAGCGCCACTGAAGGCGGCCAATCAGGCGGCATGCGGCGCGACCCATGTCATCGTGAGCCGGGCCGCGCCGTTTACATTGCAGGGTGACACGGGAACAACCCGCGCTCAACCCTGCAATGGAGCAGGGTCGGATCCCCGGGTCTCTGGACCCGGGTTGATCCATTCACACCGACTAAATTCCCGGGGTTATGCGCGCTCACGTGCATCAACCCGGGATATTTCAGTCGGTGTAAAAGGAGTATAACTGACAGGGACACCCCTTATTGACAGATACCACTTTCTGACACAGACCCCTTACTGACACTGATATAGACACACTTACTGACAGACACAGTTACTGACACACCTTACTGACACAAACACTAACTGACATGACACAGACACGCTTACCTACAGACATCTCTAACTGACACAAACACACTTACTAACACAACAGCACTTACCTACACAAACACCTCTTACTGACACAAACACACTTACTGATAGACATCACTTACTGACAGATACCGCTTACTGATGCACACTTACCTACACAGACACTCTCACAGACAGAGACACCCCTTATTCACAGATACCACTTTCTGACACAGATCCCTTACTGATACAGACACATTTACTGACAGACACAGTTACTGACACACCTTTCTGACATGACACAGACACGCTTACCTACACAGACACCTCTAACTGACACAAACACACTTACTGACACAGCAGCACTTACCTACACAACACCTCTTACTGACACAAACTCACTTACTGATACGCATCGCTGACAGATACCGCTTACTGACACAAACACCACCTAGTGACACAGACACACTTACCTACACAGACACCTATTACTGACAGATACCCCTTACTGACACAAACACTAACTGACACAGATAACACATACTGAAAGATTCCCCTTACTGACACCACTTATTAGCACATTATTATACAGTACATGCATATTGACACACACACAACTTACTGACACAAACACACTTTCTCAAACAGACACCATTTACTTCCTAACACCACTTACTGACACACACACTTACTGACACATACATTCATTTAATATGCATTCACACAACACAAGACACACAAACCCCCTCACACCCCCCCCACCACCACCGCAGTCTATAG
Source organism: Taudactylus pleione (assembly GCA_031769625.1). Lineage (NCBI taxonomy): Eukaryota > Metazoa > Chordata > Amphibia > Anura > Myobatrachidae > Taudactylus > Taudactylus pleione. The sequence goes on along the minus strand of JAUIMM010000015.1, from coordinate 41,034,812 downwards.
CAGGTGGGTGCTGAAGCATCAACCCCTCCCCCTCGCAACCCCCCCCCCCAGCACAGCTCACCTCTCCGTGTACACAGCAGCCTCCTCCAATAATCTCTTTCTTCTGACTGTTCAGTGATGGGGCTCCTGGACTGGGTCCCCGCACACAGCACTATAATTCCTGCGTCTGGCAGGTACAGGCCAGTGGGCCGCATGGAGCTGGCTGGAGCCGGGAAGCCACACCCTCCATTCAATCATTGCACTGCAGAGACTACAGTGCAGACACTGGGGGTGTGCAGGGCAGGTCCTCGTGACGTCATGCGGTGCGCGCTGTGCTCCTCTGGGAACAGTTTACACTGGGCACAGGAACAGTGGTGATTCTAGTGTCTAGATGTCTAGTTTTGTCTGGCCTGCCACGGGCCTCTTGGGACCCGCCAGGCCCTAGGCGGCTGTTTATGTTGCCTTGCAGCAAATCCGTCCCTGCTGCGGAGGCAGATATATCCCGGTCTTTCTAAAGCTGGGCATACACTATACAGTTTCTGTCAGATATCTGTCCAATCTGGCTGGTTGGAATGAAAACCTGGTAATGTATGGGAGCAAATGACAGTCGTCTATTTGCTCAATAAACACTGGAAAACAGACAAAAATGGTTGTTCAGATAAATTGGTTAAAAACACACAAATGTAATCAATCTGAACAATTTTTTTTGTCCTTTTTTCAGTGTATAAAACCATATGATCGACTGTCATTTGCTCCCATACATTACCAGGTTTTCATTCCAACCAGCCCGATTGGACAGATATCTGACAGAAAATTGTATAGTGTATGCCAAGCTTATGATGCCTCGGCCCCTGGCCAGAGAACCAGGTAGCCTGTCCATGACCAGAGGTATCACCTGTCTTTCCTTAAACAGTTAAAAGGCAGAGAAGCAAAATGCCAACAGGAAAAGGGGAAGATTGGTTTTATATAACCACAGACAAAGGCACATTTAGTACACTTTCTCAGCTGTCCTTGTTTGTATATTACACTCAAAAATAGATAAACCGTTAAAAGTTGTGGTTTTAGGGCTGAGCATTTATATACATATTTCTGCTGCAGCAGCTCCACCAAACCGTGGCTCATATAATCATAGCTGATTCCAGCATAATGTCCAGATCCTTATTTCTGTCTTCTGTTACCAGCAATTGCAATTATTCTTGAAACTGATATCTCTTCATAACTGATTTACACAGTTATTTCTTAATTACAGCACCAATCAGCTTACACAGTCTACTGGGCATGGAAATGAGTCTAAACTGCTCATTGCTGCAAATTCTTCAAATAATTCCCAAACTTTATTTGGTTTTCTCATTTCTGTGTGCAGAACAATTATACTATTAACCTATAATCTCGGCATGTTAGAGTAGAGAGACTTTTATGTATCAAAAAACAAGTGGTTCCACTTTAAAATGTTAACTCTTTACATGCCACAAGCAGAAATATGATATAAATGTACCCCAAGACCATCTATCAGCATCCCGGGGAGGACACATGATCATTATCCAATCAAATAGCAGGATTCTTTGGCTTAGCAGGCTGCAGGCGTTTACCTTGGAATTCTTAAATACAGCCAACCAAGTAAAAGCAAAGACACAGAGGTCTTTCATGTGGGCTGTACATTGGCAAATGTGTGCGAGTTCATTGCCAGTTCCCTGATAAAGTATCAGAAACTGCTGTGTTTTCTCAGGCTGGAACAGAGCCAATCCTCCTACTTAAAAAAGTTTGATAATAAAAAAAAAAGCTTAACCTCTCAGCCAGAAATCAACAACATGAATCTGCATTGGAAGAGTCCTGTTTTATATAATGCTTATTCTATCTAGGGGTGTGCACCGGCCACTTTTCGTGTTTTGTGTTTTGGTTTTGGATCTGGATTGGTTTTGCCAAAACCACCCTTCGGTGTTTTGGGTTCTGGGTTGTGCGTTTTGGATCTGTATTTTTTTTTTAAAAAAGCATAAAAACAGCTAAAATCACAGAATGTGTTGATTTTTCTGCTCCTATGCTATTATTAACCTCAAAAACCTTAATTTCCACTCATTTCCAGTCTATTCTGAACACCTCACACCTCACAATAGTGTTTTTATGTCCAAAAGGTTGCACCGAGGTAGATGGATGACTATGCTAAGCGACACGAGTGGGCGGCACAAACACGTGGCCCATCTAGGAGTGACACTGCAGTGGCAGACAGGATGGCAGTTTGAAAAACTAGGCCCCAAACAGTACATAATTCAAGAGAAAAAAGAGGTGCATGATGGAATTGTCCTTGGGCCCTCCCACCCACCCTTATGTTGTATAAACAGGACATGCACACTTTAACAAACCAATCATTTCAGCGCCAGGGTCTGCCACACGACTGTGGCTGAAATGATTGGTTCGTTTGGGCCCCCACAAAACAAGCTGCCAATTAATCTGTCCCTGCACAAACTGGCTCTACGGAGGCAAGATGTCGTCCTCATCCTCATCCACCGATTCCTCACCCTCTTCAGTGTTGTGTACATCCTCATCCTCACAGAGTATTAACTCGTCCCTGCTGGAATCCACCACCACAGGTCCCTCTGTACGTTCTGGAGGCTGGTCTCCCTGGAAGAGTTGATAATTCATTTTTATGAACATCATCTTCTCCACATTTTGTGGAACCAACCTCCTACGCCTTTCGCTGACAAGGTTCCCGGCTGCACTAAACACTCTTTCGGAGTACACACTGGAGGGGGGGGGGGCAACTCAGGTAAAATAGAGCCAGTTTGTACAGGGGCCTCCAAATTGCCTCTTTTTCTTGCCAGTACAGGTACAGACTGTCTGACATGCCTACTTGGATGCTGTCACCGATGTAATCCTCCACCATTCTGTCAATGGTGACAGTATCATATGCAGTGACAGTAGACATGTCAGAAATTGTTGCCAGGTCCTTCAGTCCGGACCAGATGTCCAAACTTGGTCCTGCCTACCCTGCATCACCGCCAGCGGGTTGCTTAGGATACCTAAGTTTTTTCCTGGCAGCCCCAGTTGCGGGAGAAAATGAAGAAGGAGCTGTTGACGTGTCACGTTCCACTTCAGCTGACAGTGTTTTCACCAGCAGGTCTTTGCACCTCTGCAGGCTTGTGTCGGCCGGAAAGAGAGACACCACATAGGCTTTAAACCTAGGATCGAGCACGGTGGCCAAAATGTAGTGGTCTGATTTCAACAGATTGACCACCCTGGAATCCTGGCAAAGCGAAAGAAGGGCTTCATCCACAAGTCCCACATGCTGAGCGGAATCGCTCTGTCTTAGCTCCTCCTTCACTTTCTCCAGCTGCTTCTGCAAAAGCCTGATGAGGGGAATGACCTGACTCAAGCTGGCAGTGTCTAAACTGTCTTCACGTGTGGCAAGTTCGAAGGGCTGGAGAACCTTGAACAATACGGAAATCATTCTCCACTGTGCTTGAGTCAGGTGCATACCCCCTCCTTTGCCTATGTCATAGGTGGATGTATAGGCTTGAATGGCCTTTTACTGCTCCTCCATCCTCTGAAGCATATAGAGGGTTGAGTTCCACCGCGTCACAACCTCTTGCTTCAGATGATGGCGGGGCAGGTTCAAGAGTGTTTGCTGGCGCTCCAGTCTTCGGCACGCAGTCGCTGAATGGCGAAAGTGGCCAGAAATTTTTCGGGCCACCCAAAGCGTCTCCTGCACGTCCCTGTCGCTTTTCAGAAAATTCTGCACCACCAAGTTTATTGTGTGAACAAAACATGGGACGTGCTGGAATTTGCCCAGATGTAATGCCCGCACAATATTGGTGGCGTTGTCAGATATCACAAATCCCCAGGAGAGTCTAAGTGGGGTAAGCCACTGGGCGATGATTTCCCTCAGTTTCTCTAAGAGGTTGTCGGCGATGTGCCTCTGACTGAAACCGGTGATACACAGCGTAGCCTGCCTTGGAACGAGCTGGCGTTTCTGAGATGCTGCTACTGGTGACGCTGCTGCTGTTGCTGCGTAAGGTGATACATCTACCCAGTGGGCTGTCACAGTCATATAGTCCTTAGTCTGCCCTGTTCCACTTGTCCACATGTCCGTGGTTAAGTGGACATTGGGTACAACGGCATTTTTCAGGACACTGAGGACACTTTTGTTGATGTTTCTGTACAGTTTCGGTATCGCCTGCCTAGTGAAGTGGAATCTAGACGGGATTTGGAACCGGGGACACACTACCTCCATCAATTGTCTAAATCCCACTGCACTAATGGCGGATACCGGATGCACATCTAACACCAACATAGCAGTCAAGGCCTCAGTTATACGTTTTGCTTCAGGATGACTGCTGTCGTACTTAAAAGACTGTTGGAGTGTCAATTGTTTAGTAAAAGTAGTGGTGTTCCTACTTCCTCTCTGGGATGATGAACGACTCCCAGCAACAGCAGCAGCGGCAGCAGGAGGCGTAGCAATGCAGGATCCTCCGGAGGAATCCCGGATAGGAGAGTCAGTCATGCCAGTGACATGGCCTGCAGGACTACTTCCGATCCTGACTAAGGGGGAAATTGACGAGGAGGGAGTTGACGGTGTGGTTTGCAGGCGCTTGGATACATCAGGACAATGGGATTTAGGTGTCCCTGGACTGCTTACGGTCTTAGCCAAAGTTTCTGAACTTGACAGTAACTTATTATGAACGCGCTGTAGGTGCCGTATAAGGGAGGATGTTCCTAGGTGGTTAACGTCCCTACCCCTACTTATTCCACGTTTACATATGGTACATATGGCAAGACAGTTGTTGTCCGGATTTGGATAGAAATATTGCCAGACCAAAGAGGTGGAATGTTTGGTCTTGACTGTGATGGGCTTTTTCATCCCACGGACAACAACTGTCTCCCCCGGAGCCTGATTTAAACAAACCACATCACCACCATCAGAATCCTCCTCGCCAACTTCCTCCTCAGCGCCAGCTACACCAGTATCCTCATCCTGTTGTACTTCAACAGTGACATCTTCAATTTGCATATCAGCAAGTGGACTGTGGGTGCTCCTTGCAGCACTTGCAGCGGGCGTGCAAATGGTGGAAAGAGCCACCTCTTCCCGTCCAGTGCTGGGAAGGTCAGGCATCGCAACCACCACCACACTTGGACTCTCCTTGGGGATTTGTGATATCTTCTTAGAACGCACAGTTCTTTGCTGTGCTTTTGCCAGCTTAACTCGTTTGATTTTTTTAGCGGGAGGAGGGCTTCCATCGTCATGTGAAGCTGAATCACTAGTCATGAACATACTAGTCATACTAGTATGACACACACTAGTCATAGGGAAAGACCTTAGCCGTTCCTTGCCACTCCGTGTCATAAATGGCATATTGGCAAGTTTACGTTTCTCTTCAGATGATTTAAATGTTTTTTTTAACGTCATTTTCCTGAACTTTGTCATTTGGGATTGTATGTGGCTTCTACTATGACATTGGGCATCGGCCTTGGCAGACGACGTTGATAGCATGTTATCGTCTATGTCATGACTAGTGGGAGCAGCTTCAGCACTAGGAGGAAGTGGTTCTTGATCTTTCTCTATTTTATTTTTATCGGAGAAAGTTTGGTCCTCCATTTATGTTATATCGATTTGATATATACGTGCGGCTAAGGACCACACAAACACAGAAAATATTTTTTTATTTTTGCTGGAGAGTAGTGCACTTTGTGGGTTACACCACCCTTTAAGAAATGAGCCAGCCAGCCCTTTACTTATGGGACACAGGCGCACGCTTGGCGCTGCTCCTTTGTTGATGCACGTGCGGCTACTGCGCACACAATTCACAAACACAAAATATTTTTTTATTTGGTTTGGAGTGTACTTTGGGGGTTACAGCACCCTTTAACGGTCAAGCCAGCCGGCCCTTTACTTATGACACAGGCGCACGCTTGGCACTACTTTGTTGATGCACGTGCGGCTACTGCGCACACAATTCACAAACACAGCAAATATTTTTTTATTTGGTTTGGAGTGTACTTTGGGGGTTACAGCACCCTTTAACGGTCAAGCCAGCCGGCCCTTTACTTATGACACAGGCGCACGCTTGGCACTACTTTGTTGATGCACGTGCGGCTACTGCGCACACAATTCACAAACACAGAAAATATTTTTTTATTTGGTTTGGAGTGTACTTTGGGGGTTACAGCACCCTTTAACGGTCAAGCCAGCCGGCCCTTTACTTATGACACAGGCGCACGCTTGGCACTACTTTGTTGATGCACGTGCGGCTACTGCGCACACAATTCACAAACACAGAAAATATTTTTTTATTTGGTTTGGAGTGTACTTTGGGGGTTACAGCACCCTTTAACGGTCAAGCCAGCCGGCCCTTTACTTATGACACAGGCGCACGCTTGGCACTACTTTGTTGATGCACGTGCGGCTACTGCGCACACAATTCACAAACACAGAAAATATTTTTTTATTTGGTTTGGACTGGAGTGTACTTTGGGGGTTACAGCATCTTTTAACGGTCAAGCCAGCCGGCCCTTTACTTATGACACAGGCGCACGCTTGGCACTACTTTTTTGATGCACGTGCGGCTACTGCGCACACAATTCACAAACACAGAAAAAATATTTTGTTATTTGGTTTGGAGTGTACTTTGGGGGTTACAGCACCCTTTAACGGTCAAGCCAGCCGGCCCTTTACTTATGACACAGGCGCACGCTTGGCACTACTTTGTTGATGCACGTGCGGCTACTGCGCACACAATTCACAAACACAGAAAATATTTTGTTATTTGGTTTGGAGTGTACTTTGGGGGTTACAGCACCCTTTAACGGTCAAGCCAGCCGGCCCTTTACTTATGACACAGGCACACGCTTGGCACTACTTTGTTGATGCACGTGCGGCTACTGCGCACACAATTCACAAACACAGCAAATATTTTTTTATTTGGTTTGGAGTGTACTTTGGGGGTTACAGCACCCTTTAACGGTCAAGCCAGCCGGCCCTTGACTTATGACACAGGCGCACGCTTGGCACTACTTTGTTGATGCACGTGCGGCTACTGCGCACACAATTCACAAACACAGAAAATAATTTTTTTTTGGTTTGGACTGGAGTGTACTTTGGGGGTTACAGCACCCATTAACGGTCAAGCCAGCCAGCCCTTTACTTATGACACAGGCGCACGCTTGGGACTACTTTTTTGATGCACGTGCGGCTACTGCGCACACAATTCACAAACACAGAAAAAATATTTTGTTGTTTGGAGTGTACTTTGGGGGTTACAGCACCCTTTAACGGTCAAGCCAGCCAGCCCTTTACTTATGACACAGGCACACGCTTGGGACTACTTTGTTGATGCACATGCGGCTACTGCGCACACAATTCACAAACACAGAAAATATATTTCAGAAATCCGAACCCGCTCACCCCTAATTCTATCCCATATGTATCTGTTGAAGTTTATATAGCGCACACATATTCCACAGCGCTTTACAGAGAATATTTGGCCATTCACGTCAGTCTCTGTCCCAGTAGAGCTTACACTCTATGGGCCTGATTTATTACGGATAGCAACTGCGATTCCGCACGCAATTGGCTGATTGTTGCGTTCTGCGCATCGCAGTGACCATGCAGACCCATCGCAGAGTGATTGACAGGAAGTGCCATTTGGGGGAGGTGACGTGGGGGGGGTCGGCGAAACACAGGAATGCCAGTGCGTTTGATCGCAGTTGCATGGGCATGCATAAATTATCTACTGCGAAGTCATATGCAGCTTGTGTACTCACTGCGTGCGACGAGGTTAGCAATTTCTGAGTAAGGTCAGAGCTTGTGCAAGTGTGCGTGAGGCTGCGATGGTACCGATGGTTTCGCAGTCATGCTAAACATTACAGATGTGTGTAAGGTAATGTGGGCGTCCTTATGTAGTGCTGCGACATCATATCGATCGCAGAGGATTAGCATACTATCACAGTGAGACTGCGTGTGTAATCGCTATTGCGATCCGTAATAAATCAGGCCCTATATTACTTACCACATGCTCACACACATACACACTAATTTTTATTTCTTGGGAGCCAATTAACTTGCTGGTAAATTTCTGCTGTGTGGGAGGAAACCGGAGTACACAGAGGAAACCCACAGGGAGAATATACAAACTCCACACAGTTGGGTCTGTAGTGGGATTCAAACCCACGACCTCAGTACTAACCATTACACCGTCTGTGCAGGCAATGTAAACAGTCCAGTTGTTTGGCTGGATGCAAACTACACACAGGATATACACACATGCAAATATGCTTGTAGAAAAATCTCAGCTGTCAATAGACAATATACACAAGTAAAAAATGATGGGCTCTATTTACAAAGCTGCGGCTTTTGTAAGGCGCTGCTTCTAGGCGGGTTGCTAGTGAAACTTTAAAACAACACCCACAGTCAGTGTACAGCACCTTAGGTTTTACATTAACTGCGGGTGCCATTTTACATTTTCACTTGAAACCCGCTGGGAAGCAGCTCCTTTGTAAATAAAGCTTGTAGTATCATAGGCACACGCAGGGGGGGTTTCCGGTTGCCTGGAAACCCCCCTCCCCAGCCCATAACCACAATAGAAATTGTAAAATAATAGAATTTTACTGCATGTTCTTCTCAGAATCACAAATTAAATAAATAGCACCCCCTGTTGATCTTTTAATATGTGTCAGCCTGTATTAAATACACCTGTGCACCAACTAGGAGATCTGGAAAACATGCAGTTAGGGGTGCAATGCTATAGACCATTAATAGGGTAAATTATTAATATAATATAATACACTATTCAGTGCATAAGAAGACCAATATGTACATATATGCCCAGGGTAGTGCTAGGTTCTTCTGCTGCTCCCCCAGACTCCCAGACTTGCTCCAATGCTCTGGAATGGAGCCCCCATCTGAAATAAAAACATTTAGCTCAGGCAGGATGGCCCTACTGCCACATTTAATGGCTTACTGGGATCGCTGGTCTTGGATATGCTGGAATTATGATGCACATTACACTTTGTATGACACATATTAAAGATGGTTAAATGCTAATTATTCATGGACTGGCCACACTCACTCTAAAATCAAGCATTTGGAAACCCCCCTTTAAAAATCCTGCGTTTGGCACTGAGTATGGTACATTTCTTGTCATCTCTTCATTCCTTTTTTTACAATTCTTTTGCAGATAATAGTAATTTAATGGTGATACCTTTAACGGTTAACCATAACACAAATCATAGCAAGCTTTCTAAGCTCTAAAGGGGGAATCAGTTCAGCACAATTCAGGCATTTCTCCACCATCACTCTGAAACGTATTCTGCCCTTAGGGGTGTATTTACTAAGAATCGTGTCTGGCCATGTTTCGCAGGGCGTCGCATTAATTTTTAATGCCCCAGATCACGGATATACTAAGAATTCTGTTTGTCTATTTTGATTTGACGGTGTTACTGATCATGTTGTATCGTGTGCGAGTTTAGTTGTATTAGACCCTTCTCAATAAACTTTGCTGAGCACTGCACAGATCAGTGATCTGTGAAAAGTCCTGTGTGCTATAGGTGAAATAAAGTGTTACAAATTAAGAAAACAAATGGAGTGGGGGTCCCCCGCCAAAAGCATAACCAGCCCTGGACCTCAGAGCCCATTCTGTTACAGAAAAACCAGGAAAAAACTAGTGTGGGGTTCCTCCTAATTTCCTGTAACCAGCACTGGGCTGAACTAGCCAGGGTGGTAATGCCATAGCAGGGAGACACACAGCATGGGTTCCCCCTGCCAAACCATTACTAATCCCAAACTGGTCAGCCCAGCGCTGGTTGATCAACAGAAAGTGCCCCCCCAAAAAAAATGGCGTCCCCCTTCCCTGGTGGTGGTGGGGGCGAGGTTAATGGGTTAAATAGAGAATAATATTGTTATTTACAGTGGAACTACGGGTCCCAGCAAGCCTGCTCTGCAGCACTTGTAGAACCATAAGTGCCAGCAGTACAGTGTAGCTCACCGACTGACAGAACCCATGAGGGTTCCTGCACTACAGCCATGATTGGCTAAGACTCAGACCACTCTTAGACAATCAGCGGCCGCTGTCATGTGAGTAAACCGTTTTCTTGTGGAAGGCGGAGCTGATTGGAATTCGGCACGGCTGCTTGTGGAAGGTTGTTTATTGGAAAATAAATTAGCTATAATTGTCCTTTAAAACACCAAAATGTTACAGTACACCATCACTGTTAACATTAATCAAAAATATTGCTACATGTCTGTTTCAGATACAGTGAAAGTTAGAATTATGTAGTTTTTTTTTAAATTATATATCTACCCATACAAAAAGGATATAAATCATACATAGCATTCTTTCTTATTAACTTTTTATTTCTTAAAAGACAACTCTACCTAAAAACATTTTTCATGCCCACGGAATCTTGTTACTGGTCCCCTCTGCTCCCATTTATGCAGGAGTACATCACCCCAACGTCCGTCATGCCCCAGCTGCTTCCTATTGTTAGATTCCTCTTGACTGTTAGTATGTGAGAAGCATGGGGTGCCATGCTAGGAGTGGTGACTCCTAAAACATGGATAAAGGGAGGAAAATAGGGCAATCAGCTACTTTGACAACTTTCCATCAAACAATTCACATTCAAACTTCTCTGGGCTGTTATGCCTGCAGAATTATTAGGAGCAGGCACTGATGAGGGAATCGGGGGTATTTCCAGAATCGACATGTATCTTCTGTATCACACTTGCCTGTAACCCCTCAGTTCTGCTGGTTTGCTTAGTTCACCCAAAATAAAATCTCGATTTAAGAACCTATAAAATAAACATACAGAATAAATGCAACACAGCTGGTGTAAGGATAGATTTGTTGAGTATAATAATTTAGTAGCTAAGAAGAACAAGAATTGATCCTGTCCCTTTAAACTTATCTAAAAAACAATTCTATATACTGTACTATACCATATATAATTTACATTGTCAATCTTTTTGTACCCAACTCAATCAGCTGCTTCTAATATAGATGTTCCGGAAGAGATGTGGTTTGTAGTTTGACTATGTTGAAAATTTACATAGCAGCAAAAGCGGAGAATCGTGTGGGTTTCTTTTCACATGAAGACTCTTAACCCTTTGTTTCTGCTTTTTAACCATCATTTTAAGATGAAAACTAAACAAGGGGACATGTACAAGATGCAAATTAATACAGTGCTACCAACAATATATCACAAGTACTTCACAAGATCCTACTAAATAGAACATGCAGACAATTATTATAATGTATGCACTGTACTACTGAAAATAGTATCAAACTAAATCAATAAATGTGAAATGGTATAGAATAAACTGTAATTTTGATGGGTTTGGTATATTTTGTCGACATTCATCATGTCGACAATCATGAGTTTGTTGACATGGTCGTAATGTCTACATGCTTGGTATGTTGACGTTGACCATATAGACATTCAACATGTCAACACTGATAAAATGTGTACATGATTACAAACTTGACAAAACGACCATGGTGGTCTAGTGGTGACTTACCTGGTCCGACAGCTCCACTGCTGTTTTTGGGGCCCAGCGATGAGGTCAGGATGAGTTCCAACGGACCCTGCTTTGTTTCCGGCTGTCAGTATGACTAATCCTAACCCCTAAGCCTCCCACTATTGCCTAACCTACCCTTCTGCAGCCTGACTCTCCCCCTATTGCCTAACCCTAACACCGTAACCCTCCCCCCCGTAGCATAACCCTAACCCTTCCCCCCATTGCCTAACCTCTCCTCCCGCAGCCTAACTCTAACCCTCCTCCTAGTACCTAACTCTTCCCCTAGTACCTAACCCTAATAACCTAACCCTCCTCCTCCCGTCCATGCAGATTCTCAACATTGAGGACGCCAACACTCTGTGTGTGCCGACATGTTCAATGTCCACACTTCAACAATGTCAACATCATAACCTTCGTATTGTAAATGTTGACATTATGACTACATTCCAATTTTGATCATATATATTTATATATTTGGAAAACATGAAGCAGTTGCACAATGTATTAGACTGTCTAATGCTAAGTCTTAGCTGCCATTAGTCTATGAGAGTACAGTACATGCAATTACGTTGCTGTTGTGTCACATTAAACTGCGATTCTTTCCCCGGGGGCGTTCTGCAGCAACTGAATACAGGATGACTGCAATCTCTTACATCTCTTCTTGCAGTGGCTGTATCACCATTTACCTCCATAATGAATTAATGGATTATGGTAGGAAAGGGACAATAGTTTACCGATCACTGCACAATTTAGGCTGGCATCAGTCACCGCTGTCCCAAAAACTGATTGCAACTAGTTGTGCACTGCTTGCTGCAATCTCTTATTACTGAGAGTGAGGGAATGGAGAGATGGGGGCAGATTTAAAACTAGTTGTAAAATATATGTACTGCACTTAATATAAAGGTGCATTTAGCACCACAGCGTTCTTGCAGCAGTGTGACAGCAGCCTCATATCATTACTCTGTGCTGTTGTTAATGTTATTTGCTTATGTTTAACTGCATGTTGGAGTAGCCCACTTTTAACATCCATGCACACTGTAATATCGAATGGTGCATCGATTATCAATTATATGCCACCATCGGTCGCACCATTGAATCTTGAACCAGCCCTATGGCAGATGCAGTTTCTACATGTGACCACAGCCTCCTATGCAGGGCCAGATTAAGGGAGGGGGCAACATGTTTGCGCATATACGTGAACATCAGCATTGCATGCAGATTGAGGGCTTGATTCAGACCTGGTCGCAAGCACTGTGCGCTCACAACCGGGTCGATGGTGGGCCAGTGCGCATGTGCACGACGGAGCCGGCTCCATTGTGTGCACGCGCGAGACCCGGATAGCGACGGGCACTCAGTCGCTCCGGGTCTCGCAACAAAAGGGGCGAGCTGTCGATGGGCGGGCCGGGGAAGTGGCTGCCCAAACGGAGGCGTTCCCATGTGAACGCCTCCGTTTGGGGGCGGCCCCACTGACATCATGAGTGATGTCAGTGGGAGAGATTTTGGCTCTGTTAGAGCCGAAATCTCTCTGGGGCTTGCGGGCAAGAGACCCTACCACAAGGGTCTCGTCGCAAGCCCGATGGTCGCGATGGTCTTGACCATCGCGACCATCTTCCTGGCCGTTCGCTATAGCTGTGGGTTGTCACCCACAGCTATGCTAGCGGCTAGGAGGCCGTTCTAAAAAAAAAAAAGACCGGGCCCGATTCAGAGCGAGCGCTCTGTCAGAGCGTCCGGCTCTGAATCAGGGCCTGTGTGCTGCTCTGAACCAGGCCCTATATACTGTACTTTGTAAATATAGATTGTTCTAAGTCTGACTATGGGCTTGTTTCAGCTTGGATCGCAGTTGCTAATACGCACGCAATCGGATGATTATTGCGTTCTGCGTTTGTGCACTGCATCGCAGTGCACAAACTAGCTATTGCGATCGGGACTGTGGTCGCAGAGGCTACATAGACCCCTCACAGAGTAATTGACAGGAAGCACCGTTTGTGGGTGGTGACGAGGGGTGCAATCCCATACGCAATGTGAGGTCTCATAGCGTGCATGGTTGTTAGCAATAAAGTCAGGGCTTGTGCAAGTGTGCGTGAGGCTGCAATGGTACTCGATTGTACCGATGGTTTCGCTATTCTGCTAAACATTACGGATGTGTGTAAGGTAATGTGGGCGTCCTTATGTAGTGATGACTTTGCATTGCGATCACAGTGGATTAGCTTGCTATAGCAGATGAACTGTGGGCCTGATTCAGGCCCACTCACGAGCGCTATGCGCTGGCGCTCCGTCGCTCCGCGTCTCGCACCAAAAGGGGGCGGCTGTTGATTTTGATTGACAGCTCACATCGTTTTGTAGGCGTGGCATGGGGGTGGCTTCACAAATGGAGGCATTTCCATGCGAACGCCTGCCGTTTGTGGGCGGCCCCACTGACATCACCAGTGATGTCAGTGGGAGAGCTTCTGGCTCTATTAGAGCCAGAAGGTCTCTGGGGCTTGCGGCCACGAGACCCTACCACAAGGGTCTCGTCGCAAGCCTGATGGTCGCGATGGTCTTGACCCTCGTGACCATCATCCTGACCGCTCGCAATAGCTGTGGGTGGTCACCTGCAGCTATGCGAGCGGCCAGGAGGCCGCTCCAAAAAAAAAAAAAAGCGCTCTTTCAGAACATCTGGCTCTGAATCAGGGCCTGTGTGCGTACGCAGTATTGCGATCGGTAGTGAATCAGGCCCTATAGTAACTCATGCATGTGTTACCAGTTTGCCCTAATCACTTCCTAAAAAGTAATAAAGTTGTTTCATATAATGTTTCTGCCAGCATAGAAATAGTGGGCATAATGTCATATTTCTCTATTACAATTTAATAACATAAATCTATTTTTTCTGTACAATGCTTGCAGACAGATTTTTAACACCAAAGTAAAAATATAAATGGTGACTTAAGCTGTGCAGAATGGAAAATTTGGCAACTCAGTAAGGATGAGAGACTCTGGGGGTGATTCAGACCTGGATGCTAAGCAGCTCACTTTCTCTGCCATCAGGGGCAGGGTATGCAAAATTCCGCGATCGCACGGCAAGGCTTAAGGACGCCCTCTATGTCTTAGAGAGCGACGGCAGAGCAAACGCAACACCGGTCTAAAGATGCCCACTTTTCTTTCTTAACTCACGTCATCTCCAGGAAGTGTATGATTAAACAGAACCATCGAGAGCCATCAGAGCTGCTCGCAGCCCTTGAGGTCGACCCTACCTCACCACAATCACTGCGATCACTGCAGGCTGAAATACAACCAGGTGACATGTACAATGACGCTTCCATGCTAATTATGCACACCCATAAAATGCCGTTTTGATGCCCAGACACACCTGCGTTCACAGCACCACTCCCCCGTCCACAAGCACCTTCCCCTGTTACCACCAACAAACGGCACTATCTGTCACTCAAAGTAGCGTCCAGTCTGTGTACTACGAGTGCACAATTCCTGAGCGCAGTGAGTGGCTCGCGCACATTGATGCATGCACAGGCTGGCGACTATCGGCCATAGTGTGTGTCCGCAGCTTAGCATCCGGGTCTAAATCAGGCCCTCTGGTCTGCGCAAGAAGCAGGAAGTACTGATGGCGCCTTAAGATCTGGTTGTTCATCGTAAAAACCGAATGACTGACTATTTGGATATGCATGTATTTCTCCAACCATATATACATAGAGCAAGGAATGTTAAAAAAAAATGTCACTAATAACTCCTCAATTTAGTAGTGTATTTCTACTTTCACAGCAATATGCATATTTCATGCAACACCCTTTGCTGCGGCTTGCAGTCTGAGGGTGTATGGATATGGAATAATAATGCAGGTATACATTTTAGTAATCTGGATCGGCTCTTCAACTTCCACTATCTCTGGCTCTGCTTGCCCTGCTCCACCACACGGACACCTGGCCATCCCCTGGCATCTCAAAGGGAGCCGCGGAACCCAGCGCAGCAGAAAGGGGTGCAGGTGGACTTTGATGGATCACTCACAAAGCTTAGTGCATGTAAGAACATGAATGAGTACAAAGACAGAATGTTAGCCATTTCTCAGCAATCAATTTCAGTGGGTGTCATAATAGATGACAAGGAAGTTGCAATGGTGATGCTGCAAAATCTTACGCAAGAGTATGACTTTTTGGTAGTAGCATTTGAGTTAAGTACTAAAAAAGATAACCACAGAGACTGTATGTGCAGGGGCATAGCTAGGTATTTGAAGACCCCATAGAAAAAGTTTGTAAGGGCCCCTATGTATCATCCAATGGTGAAAAATGTTAATAACACATGTAACTTTGACAAGGAAGTTGGGCTCCCTAAGCTCTGGGCCCCATAGCAGCTGCACCTCTTGCACCTATGATAGTTACGCCCATGTGTGCACACTAAATTATTGCAGTTTCAAGAGCTCATACCTACTGAAATGCTGAAAATTCTGTTCTACTCTCTAAAAGTTCAAATAACATAAAGTCTAAATGCAGATGTTTCAAATGTCACAAGTTAGGACATAAGGTCTCAGAATGCAGATCAAATGTATCAAGTCACACCTCATCACTTAAATGTTACAGTGGGAATGAGTCAGCCTTAAATGTAGCAAATAGTAAATGCCATCAAAGTTTGGACAATTACTCCATGCTTAAAATTGAAGATCTTTTGAAAAGATCTTTCCATCTTACAATTCTTTTGTGTGCGTATATATACTGTATACATTATATACTGTGTATATACAGTGGGGTAAAAAAGTATTTGGACAGCCACCGATCGTGCAAGTTGTTGCACTTTAAAAGATGAGAGAGGTCTGTAATTTCCAACATATGTAAATTTTAACTGTGAGAGACAGAATCAGAGCAAAAAATTCTGGAAATCACATTGTATGAATTTTAAACAATTTATTTGTATATTCTTGAGGAAAATAAATATTTGGACACCTACCAACCAGAAAGAAGTCTGGCTTTCACAGACCTGTTACTTCTTCTTTAGGAAGCTCATCTATCCTCCACTCATTACCTGTATTAATGGCACCTGTTTGAACTGGTTAACTGTATAAAAGACACCTGTCCACATCTTCAAACAGTCAGATTGCAACCTCTCCACCATGACCAAGACCAGAGAGCTGTCTAAGGACACCAGGGACAAAATTGTAGACCTGCACAAGGCTGGGATGAGCTACTCGACAATAGGCAAGCAGCTTGGTGAGAAGAGATCAACTGTTGGCACAATTATTAAAAAATGGAAGAAATACAAGATCACTGACAATCTCCCTCGACCAGGGGCTCCATGCAAGATCTCACCTCGTGGGGTATCAATGATCTTGAGAATGGTGAGGGATCAGCCCAGAACTACATGGGGGGACCTAGTCAATGACCTCAAGAGAGCTGGGACCACAGTCACAAAGGTAACCATTAGTAACACACTATGTCATCATGGATTCAAATCCTGCAGCGCCCGAAAGGTCCCCCTGCTTAAGCCAGCACATGTCCAGGCCCGTCTAAAGTTTGCCCGTGACCATCTGGATGATCCAGAGGAGGATTTGGAGAATGTCATGTGGTCAGATGAGACCAAAATAGAACTTTTTGGTTTAAACTCCACATGCCTTGTTTGGAGGGAGAAGAATGATGAGTGGCATCCCAAAAACACCATACCCACTGTGAAGCATGGGGGTGGAAACATCATGCTTTGGGGATGCTTTTCTGCAAAGGGGGCAGGACGACTGATCCGTATTACGGAGAGGATGAATGGGGCCATGTATCGTGACATTTTGGGGAAAAACCTCCTTCCCTCAGTAAGAGCATTGAAGATGCAACGTGGCCGGGTCTTCCAGCATGACAATGACCCCAAACACACCGCCCCGGGCAACTAAGGAGTGGATCCGTAAGAAGCATTTCAAGGTTCTGGATTGGCCTAGCCAGTCTCCAGACCTCAACCCAATAGAAAATCTGTGGATTGAGTTGAAAGTCTGTGTTGCCCAGCGACAGCCCCGAAACATGACACATCTAGAGAAGATCTGCATTGAAGAGTTTGCCAAAATACCTGCTGCAGTGTGTGCAATCCTGGTCAAGAACTACAGGAAACGTTTGACCTCTGTAATTGCCAACTGAGGTTACTTTACAAAGTATTGAGTTAAACTTTTTGATTGTCCAAATATTTTTTTTCAGAAAGAATATACAAATAAATAGTTTGTATGATTTTTAATGTGATTTCCGGAATTTTTCATTCTGATTCAGTCTCACACAGTTAAAGTGTACCTATGATGGAAATTACAGACCTCTCTCATCTTTTAAAGTGCAACAACTTGCACAATCGGTGGCTGTCCAAATACTTTTTTGCCCCAATATATATATATACGCACACATATTATATGTATATATATATATATATATATATATATATGGGTGGTTCAAAAAGTAAGTTAACAAGACTTCTCACGTGTGTTATGTTCTCTATTTCATTCTAATTTCCTGCTAGGCCAGAGCAGGTACACCACGGCTTTCCCTCATTGCCATTAGACTGCGCCACATATCAGTATTACTGTCCCAGCATCAGTTGTGAGATGGCAGGGCTAGCGGAAACATGGTCTAACATTGAGATATGTAGTGTGATCAGATGTCTGCATATAAAGGGCACATCATCAGCTGAAATTCATCGATAACTTGTCGAGGTATACGGTAATAACGTCATGTCACAGAATCAGGTTTGGGTTTGGTGAACTGCCTTTGATAACAGCAGGATCCAGCCAGCCAAGCACGTTTGCCACAGATGACACTTTGTGCTGCATTGAAGGTCTGATTCAGGAGGACAGACGCATTTGAGTTAGTGATATTGCTGATGAACTGAACATCTCAGTGGGTAGTGTGCACAACATCGCTCATGAGCAATTGGTGGACAGGAAAAAGTGTTCACGCTGGGTAGTGAAGCAGCTCACAGAAGTTCATAAACCCAATAGAATGGGATTGTCTCTGGTGCACTTACCATGCAGTACCATGAGGAGGGAGTGCAGTTCCTGCAGTGTATTGTTACAGGTGATGAATTGTGGGTGCATCACGTGATACCGGAGATGAAGCAATCATCCATGACATGGAAACACACATCGTCCCCACCTTCAAAGAAGTTCAAACAACTCCATCAGCAAATAAGGTCATGTTTTGGTACACTGGGAGGTATTCTACTGGATTCCTATCGTGGAAGTCTGCAGTAAGAAGCCCATAGGCTTCTATTAAGCAACACCACCTATAGATGGTGTTGCCTATGGGGTACAAGCTCCTGAAAGTTTTGCTTTCCGGACTTTGTTTCATATATGGAATGCGGTCAAACCTCCGAAAACTGCAGTTTTGACCACATTTTGGGCTTGATGCATCCCGTCCCATACCTGATCAGGCTCTGCCCAGCTATCTATGACAATCTATGACAACCTACCTCTTTATTAGAGCCTACCCTATGGCCGCTTATGCCGCTCACACCCTAGCTGCTTTTCCAATCTACATGCTGAGCCACAAATGCTCCTCTTGTCTCAGCAGTGCCTTCACCCCATTAGATTGGTAGCTCTCAGGATCAGGACACTCCGTACTCTTTATGTTGCACTTATTTTGTCTAGCTTATATGTCTCTATTATGTGTACTGTTTTCCCCACTGTCTGGTACAATTTGAACAATACGGATCTTACAAATATACTATAGTAATAACATTAACAATAGAGATCATTTCCATGGAGAAATCTTTAATCCTTAGGACAGTTCCTGGTAATTAGGGATAATGGATAAGTATATTATAAACATATTGCAATTGCTATAGTTCCTTTTCTAATACCACAGCAAGAATATTATATAACCACAGTCCAAATTGTCATTGTTTTGTTGCCTGAGCAGATATATTGATAGTGGACTAATGACCATGGGGGATGTTGGTTAGTGACCCTATAAAAACACGAGGCCAAGCTGGGAATGTTGTTTTTCTCTGTGGAATGTCTCCGCATGCTGCAATATGATGTGGAGCTTGTGACCAGCCAACATTATGTAACAAGGAAGCTCCATATTTGCAAAGAATGTACTTGTCAACAATTTACACTGGGTCACATAAACATATTACATAAATGAATGGAAACAAAAATGTTTTAATGTTACACTTATGGAATAACTAATAGCACTTGTATCAACATCGGTCCGGACAAATCTTCCTCTCATTTAGAACAGCATTTTGCGATGATCATTCAGAATAGCAATGATTGCAATTATTGTAGCTAACAAAGCTAGTAGTGTGCACAGGCCTACCCTAATTGTCTCAGCGCTCATTTCTTATTCTACAGAACTGTATGGTTTTTTGTCATGTATGATGATGATTTCTTTTCTGTATGACATGTGATTTGTTCTGTTGATTGCACCCATGCATTAATTATTCTGCTTCTATGTGTATTATTGCACCCACATTCTTGTTATTATGGTTATTGTGTATGTTGGCGCTATGGAACCCGTGCACCAGAAATGTTGAAGATAAACTGTTTCAAAAACTGGCTTGAAAACATATAAAGGTGGCAAGATCCCTTTAGGAAACAGACATTACCTCCATAGTGAGCCATACCCACTCATTGTAGGCTCACATAGTAAATATAAATACGGCATGTGCTCACTGACATTAGTTACACACTTGTTCATGTTAAGTATAACAATATTATTTCAGTGCAGTGCTAAAATTAGAACTAATTTATAGAAATACGGAAAGGGGGCATTTCTTGCTGTGTGGAATTGGGCACAGCCATTTAATTCCGATCAGCGTAGGAATTTCGCACCATGTTAGTGCAGCTGGAGATCAGACATGATCCTTTTTTGCATCTTCTGTTGCGTCTAATACATGAATGATGTACAGTTCTAGGTGCATTTTGAGCGATGAAAATAAAGAAGCTTCAAAATCACAATAGTAATAGCATTATAAACAGTCCCAAACTCCCGTCATGCTCATTATTAATTTAATCCATAAATAAGGATGTTCCGTGCCCCAATGGGAAAAAAATCATGAAAGTAGTGGTTGTAAAGTGGTAAAGGGTTGGACTGGGATCTAGTCACATCGTCAACATGGTTCAACGTGTCAACAAGAACACTGTCAACATTGTCAGAATGTCGACAGTCTCAGAATTCTGACAGTTAGGGATAGGCGCTCCCGGGAGGGTTAGGGTTAAGTTGCAGGGGTGAGCAAGGGGAAGGTTAGGGATAGGGATTATGGTTTAGGATTAAAATAGTCACCTAAACTGTGGCTCCATCAGAGATCTGCACCGGAGGTGATGGTCAGATGATAGCCGGGACATGGAAGCCGTGCTAGAGCTGCTGCAGCTGTCAGGACCAGGTAAGTGACCGTTGGGCCACCAGGGTGGTTAGGTCAACTTTCTGTTATGACGATATGTCATCCGTGAAGACATAATGAATGACGACATTGCCACTATCGACATGCCAAGCATGTCAACATGCGGCTTTTCGACCATGTCGCCATTCTCATGTCGACCTGACTTAAGTCGACATGATAACTGTCGACCTAACATACTACACCTAGTTAGGCTATAACATGACATTTACACTTTTACACAGTGAGTCTCTTCAGATTTTTCTTAGATGTCCTGCTAATATAAGGTAACATATCCAAAGACTGGAAAGTAGGCACTGGGTGGACCATGTAGATCGCATAGATGCAAAACTAAGGTGCTATGACAGAGGTTCCCAAACTTATTACAGTCCAGGTTTTAAGCATATCCATGCTTGAGCACAGGTGAGTTAGGGCCTGATTCACTACGGAATGGCAATACTGCGTACGCACGCAGTTCAACCGCGACAGCTAGCCAAACCACTACGATCGCAATGCAAACTCAGCACAACATAAGGACACCCACTTTACCATACACACATCCGTAATGTTTAGCAGAAATGTGAAACCATCGGTACAATCGAGTACCATCGGACCCATATGCACACTTGCACAAGCCCTGAACTTACTCAGCAATTGCTAACAGCCACGCACGCTATGAGACCTCACATTGCGTATGGCTTTGCAGTGGCTAATTTATGCACGCCCCTGAAATGGCGTGCAAACGCAGTGGCACGCCTGCGTTCGTCAGATCACCTCCCCGTCACCACCCACAAAATGCACTTTCTGTCAATCACTCTGCAATGGGTTTGCGTAGCCTCTGCGATCTCAGTCCTGATCGCAGTGGCTGGCTCGCGAACGCGCACTGCTATGCATACGCATGCGCAGAATGTAACAATCGGCCGATTGCATGCGCATTAGCAACTGCGATCCAAGCTAAAGCAGGTCCTTAATTAGTATCTCAGTCAATTTGATTTTGCCATCTGGACACAAATATGGTTATCCTTAAAACCTGAACTGTAATGGCAGAGTTTGGGAAACTCTGCACTATTAGGTGTGCATCCAGTGTACCTTGTAAATGTGGTCCAACCTGTTCTTGTTGACTTCTCTGCTAAATTGTGTACACTCACCACCAAGTCATACATACAAGGTTTCAGTTTGAACATGGCATGGATCCAAAGCAATTGAGAACTGTAATTAATCCATTTTGTTATGATACAAAAGTATGCAGAATTGCATCAGTCAGTTTATCACTGATCCAGCTGCCCAGATCTCTAGCACTAAAATAATCCCTCTTTATGTTTTATATAGCAACAGAGTAAAACCGACTATTTACACATTAAACCTAAACTACAAGTTAACTTAAAAGAAAAAAAGTAACTAATAACATTTATAATTATTTACAATAAAGTGTATTTTCCTTGAGATATTTAATCTATTTATATTTGTTGTGTAAGCTAAACTCCTATGTCCCTCATAGACATTACAGACAAAAGGCATAAAAATACATCTAACTTGTGGATCTCCCTATACCAGAGTTAACCAAACTCTGCCATTACAGTCCAGGTTTTAAGGATCATGCTTGAGTTCAGATGATTAAATCAAAGTAAGGGCCTGATTCAGACATGGGGCAGTATTCAATTTGGGCGAAAACCCGTTATCGGTGATAATTTATTGCCGATGATGTCATTTTCGCCTGTTTTAATTATCCCCGTATTCAATTTCAAAGACTTTTCGCCGGTGCGAAAAGTCTTTGTAAAAAAAACAGGGATAACTTTTCTCCACACAATAGGGGGCGAAAAAAAGTGCAGAATTGGGGTTTAGCGGTGCAGGCTTAAAAAAAAATAGCCTGCACCCCTGGGAATGTCCCCTAAAATTAATGTGTGTCAAAAAAAGTTTTTTTAAAAAATCGGGACACCCCAAAAAATGTACTTGAATTTTGGGGTTAAAAAAAAAATATGGGGGACAAAATCCTAAAGTAGCTAAATAGATTCCAGAGGGGTCCCCATGTATGCGGCAGGTGTTTTCTTCATTGCGGGTGGTAGCAGCAAGTGCATTTTTGAAGAATTTTTAAAAATAACTTTAGGGCCTTAAAAATATGCTTACCCCCATTTTCATGTACCCCAAATTTGATGGAAATAGTTATTTAAAAAAAATAAATCTAAATGCTATTCTTCACCCCTTCTTCTTAAGCCGCATTTATGCACCTGCCGCGGCTATTACAAACCCCAACTTCCTTCAGCAGGCAAAAATGGGGGTACCCATAGTGATCCCCCATGTCTGGACATCTTTAGGGGGGTGCCAGGAACAATCCCCGAAAATTCCCTGTTTTTTTCTATACTTACCTTTCGCCGAGTCCCGATTCTACAGCTTCTGGAATTGAATACGGGGATAAGCGGGCACGCGCCCGATGCTTTATCCCCTGCCAAACCTCTGATGTGGAGCGAAAAGTCCGGCATGCGAAAAGTCCGGACTTTTCGCTCCAAATTGAATACCCCCCATGGACAGTATTGCACAGCTGTCGGGAACCGTCTGAACATTATGGAGATTATGGAGAGTGGTGGGGGGTGCCGGAGGTGCAGGCAGTGCAGGCTCCCTCACTGTGACAGGAGCCGAGTGCTGTACTTAATGATGCAGTGCAGCACCCGGCTCCTGTCACTGAGGGGAAGACTGCACCTTGGTGTCACCCCTCGGCGGGTTACACCCAGGTGCGGGTCGCACCCCCATTGTGATGCCACTGGTGGTGTGTATTTAGACGCCCACCAGCCTGTCCTAAGATGCCCACTTTCCCTTAGCAAAACACATCATCTCCAGGAATTGTATGCAAACATCGGTAACATCGAGTACCATCGGACCGATACACAGCACTTGTGGCTGACCATACCCTACCGCAAGCACTGTGAGTGCTTCAGTGTGTAATTCAACCATGTGACGTGTACTATGACGCCCCATATTAAATATGTACGCCTCTGAAATGGCATTAAGATGCTCAGACACGCCTGCGTTCGCACCACACGCCCGTCTCCATCGACCAACCCCTGTCACCACCCACAAACGGCTTGCCCTGTCACTCAATCTAGCGAGGCATCTGTGTACAAGGGGCGATCACTTCGCGATCGCATGGACTAGTTTGCGCACTGCATTGCATATGCATGCGCATATTGCAAACTTCGGCAGGCTATGTGCGAACGCAGCCTAGCGAGCGGGTCTGAACCGAGCCCTCAGTGCATTGTACACAGGAGACAGCTCAGTTGAGGAGCTGTAGTGTAGCCGATTTCAGAGTCTGTACTGTGATTTCTACTGACATTATTGTTACCCCAAGTTGCACTTAGTTTGATGGGTTGAGTTGTGTCTTCTAATAATAATATCACTAATAGCTCTGGGTAGCACAGTGTGCAGTACACGCACATAGCTAGTTGGATTTTACTGTACAAAAAGCTGCCTCAAACCATAAGCCATGGAAAGTGCAATACAGTGCATACTGGTTAGCATAAGAAACAAGAGCACAAATGGGATGTGGGCCAGCGATGACTACAGTCACAGTATATTTTTATACTCTTAACGAACCACAAGATTACAATGTAGACTAATGGTGGCCAAATGCGGGCAGATACTGCTGCTTGACTTGGGAGCAATTTGGCCACTCATGTACAGACCGGATCACTTCTAGAATACGTGGGGCTTTTGTACAGACAGAGGTTTATACACATTTGCCAATGTCGGTAATATTTTAACAGCATTTTCTCAACAGCGTTACGAATACGATCCAATCATTTTATGTGCACAGTGGTGTGGGCCAGATGTCCGATTCTGACCAGCTTTATCCCTCTTTGGGCCAGTTGAAATCTAAATGAATGATGATTTTGTATAAAAATCTGCAATATTCAACATGTTGGAAATCTTTGATTCGCCGATTCCGACACTCAAATGATCGGAATTGGCAAATCGAAGATTTCTAACATGTTGGATTTTGCAATGATCAGGGAATCTGATTGGGGATCAGTGGATCAGGCAATTGATGTATGGGCTTCTTAAGCAGTGATCAGGGAGATTAGTGGAGACATGTATAGCCTATGGCCAATGATAATCTCAGGCTGCTAGTGTTGTTTACATATGAAAGTACACACATGTAACAAAATGAGTCTCTTGAGTATTAACATAATTACAATCACTTTCTCTTCTCAAATGTATGATTTGCACATATGATCATGTATGCTGTTCATTTCTAATGTGCACACACTGTACAGTAGATTGCACGTTGTAATGATTCACTAATTTATTTCAGGTTACGTGGCATTGTAATTAATATTTACACACCCATGCCAGTTCAGCTGGTCAAGCCTTAAAGGGCCACTAAACCTAGATAACCAGTTGCCTTCCATAAAAATAATAGCATTAACGGAGATGGATATAAATATTTATGTTTCTATACCTTGATAAATCTTTAACTATGAAGCTGAACGCAAGCTATTATTCTTTGTATCAGTGTCCTTCACTAAGATTACAAGACAGGAAGGCAAATATCTCCCTGTCACGTCACAGTGGTTATGTAGATTTGGATCAGGACCCCTGGGATTAGCTTTGGTTGTAGGAGAGTAGGTGAAGTCTGAGGCCTTTATTAGGCTCTTTCTCATGAGGATCAGTACTATCATACTTGCCTGCTCTGGAACAGCCAGGAGGCTCCCAAAAATTGGGTGGTGCTCCCAGCCGCCTGGAAAAGTGGGCTAGTCTCTAGGCGGCCACCACCCGCACACATACCCCTGGGCTTCCCTGTGCACCCCCCACACACACATCACACACATACACCTGCAGCAGGGAGGTCTCAACAATAGAGTCTTCTAGGAAATGCTAGTCTCCGAACTGCTGTAAAGTGGAAGCAGGTCACAGGTGGAATAGGAACAAAGTGCTTGTAGTACTAGTGACAGACTGCAGAGGGCGAAGATACTGAATGCTGAACAGGACAGGAGGCAGAAGACGGGTGATGTTGAACTTGCGTGCTATAGGACACCCATTGGTATAGGTGTGGTGTTCAGGAACAGTACAGATGGTAGATAACTGGGATGAAAGCTGAATGCTTGGAGACTGAGGACGTCATTCAGAGGCGCTCGTAAAATGCGAGCGCTCGCTCTGAAGGAGGGGGGCCGCTTCTCTGTAATGAGCCGGCCTCCTGGCTGCTCGCTAAGCTGTGGGTAACCACCCACAGGTCTTGACCATCGCGACCATCTGGGCTTGCGACGAGACCCTTGTGGTAGGGTCTCGTCTGCCGCAAGCCCCAGTGAGCTTTTGGCTCTAATAGAGCCGGAAGCTCACCACTGACATCACGAGTGATGTCAGTGGGTCCGCCCCCAAATGGCAGGCGTTCCTTCGGGAACGCCTCCATTTGGCCAGCCACCCCCCCCACCCCACCTACAAAATGGTGGGAGCTGTCGATCACCATCGACAGCCGCCCCTTTTGTTGTGACCCCCGGAGCGAGAGAATTTCTCTCTCGCTCCGGGGGCTTGCGCACGGGCAGTGCGGCCACTGCGCGTGCGCAGGGCCTCAACATCGACCCGCTTGCGAGCGCTCAGCACTTGCGAGCGGGTCTGAATGAGACCCTGAATCTGATGCAGGATGCACTTGACACTTCACTGAAGACAGATGCATTTGGCAATACAGGTGACTGGAGACTGAAATGCCTGATTCAGATATGTACGTAATGCCGATATTTATGCAGATGACTGTGCATGTGTCACTGTCGCACTGCGCACACAGCAAGATATCTTAGCAATTCCACTCACAATGAGGATTTATTTGCAAAGTGATTGACATTATTTGGGGGCAGTTATGGGGAGTGGAGGAAAAAAATGCAGCAGGTGTGTTGGAACCATTTTCGGGGCGTGTCTTAGCCTACAACTGTGATCTTGTACCCAGATAAAGTGGTTTCGGCGTCTCAGTTCAAACGGCCATTCTGCGCGACAATAAGGCTATTCTTTGTCTGCCACGTCTCCCAGGTCATTATCAGCATTCCACCAGTCTGGACAACAATTGACGACACAGTATTATTATTATTACATTTTATTTATAGGGCGCCACAAGTGGTCCGCAGCGCCGTACATACAGTAAAGCGTACACAGAACATTACATTACAATATACAGTAACCAAAATATAAACAGAACACAAGTAACAATTAGCAACACAATTCTCCATACACAGTGCAGCTCTGAAGGTGAAGGCTGTCATAGAAGTGCTAGAGAAGAAGGCTGTGAGACAGTGGGGAGGAGGACCCTGCTCCTAGGAGCTTACAATCTAGGGGTAGTACGGGTAGGGGTAGGACAGTACATTATAATCTGGACTTTCACATTAAATCAGGACAATTGTGAGGTATATTTATAAAATAATAATATAAGTAAATGTATTACAATTTCTGTTGTGGGCGAGTGATAAATGCATTCAAACTCAGGACAGATGCTGTAAGGCAGCAATGCTAACCACTGTGCCACCATGTTTACATGGAGATTTAAACTGCATTCTTAAAACATACTTGTAGAAAACTGACTTCAAACGGAATTGGCACCTGGTGTAGGCAAAAGGGATACATGCTACATGACTAGCAGTGATTTGTGCGCTCTTATGGCGTTATTCACTACCAATCGCAACTGTGATTACGCACGCAATCAGCCGTTTGTTGCATTTTGAGCATGTGTATGCATCGCAGTGCACGTGCGCGAACCGGCCACTGCAATCGGGACTGCGAGGGGGGGGGGTGGTCGGGGAAACGCAGGCGTGCCAGTGCATTTGAATGCCATTGCAGGGGCATACATAAATTATCCACTGCGCAGATATGCTAATCCTCTGCGATCGCTATGCCTTCGCAGCACAACAAACACACTGGCATGCCTGCGTTTCGCTGACCACCACCATCACTAAACCAAATGGTAATTCCTGTCAATCACTCTGCGATGGATCTGTGTAGTAACTGTGATCGCAGTGAAGTGTTAGCGCACGTGCACTGCAATGTGTATGCATGCGTAGAAAGCAACAATCAGCCGATTGCGTGTGTAATCGCAGTTGCGATGCTTGCTGAATCAGGCCATTAGTACTTTTACTGATTTGCACTCTCCTTCCTCATAGTATTGATTTAGGCCTTATACCCACAAGCACTTCAAAAACATGCAAATTCAAATGTATTTTAAGACCCATATTTGTATGTTGGACTATTATTATAAACGCTAGTACAGCGCACGATATTGGCACCTGTGGGTACAAGGCTTTATAGTGTAGCATTGTCAGTACAGGGGCATTTCTGAAACCATAAATCTTTATGTATCTACACCAGACAATTGTGAAAATGAATAAAACCCACAACTAAACAGAATTTCACTAATTTTCACAATCACAGTATAAGTGTAACAACTGCTTTTCATTCTGTTACATGTTATCAGCAAATTTCTAGGACAGTTTGGTCACAGCATAGTATAAAGGCATTTAACACAATTTTACAGCAACTGTTGTCTGAGTCGTAGCCTATGGCAGTATCCGTTTCATGGCGGATATTTGCATTTTTAAGTGAAACTTGCAGCAGGTATATCGGTTGCATTAACCGTAGTCCCTGTGAGTTACATCCTTAGCATTTTGTAGGAGTCTTTCACAAATGTGCATGTGCACAATGTCATTTTAACTCTGCCGCCCGGAGGCTCAGAAGCTCTCTCTCCTGATTGTAAGCCTCCATAGGCTTAAAGCGTTTGTGGGCAGCCAGGACAGCTATCTCGTCACACCAGGTGGGCGTGGCATAGAAATAGGTACAGTAGGCGGTGAGGTGGGGTGGCTCAATCATGTCAACATGGCCCCATCTCCACTGTACAGAGACGATATTACAGGCACTGTACAGCTGATTTTCGGAAGGCTCTTGGCCATTTTGGCCCCGCCCCCATACAACCGCAAACTGCTTCATTTTGGAGTGGGCGGGGCCTCATGATGTAAGGTGCCCATCCCCATTAGCAACCTACTGCTGTTGAATCAGCAGTGTAAGTACTAAGTAAATATGTATGTGTTTTAGCATGTGTCAAAGGGCCAGATGTACTAAACTCTGAAAAGTGATAAAATGGAGAGTGATTAACTAACAGCCACTCAGATCCATACTGTCATGTTACAGGCTGTGTTTGAAAAATGACAGTTAGAAGCTAATTGGTTGGTAGCTTATCACTCTCCAATTTATCACTTTCCAGAGCTTAGTACATCTGGCCCACATGTGTTAGTGTGTATGCTCGTATGTGTTTTAGCATGTGTCTGTGTGTGTTAGTGTGTATGGATGTGTTAGAGTGTATATATGTGTATGAATGTGTTAGTGTGGATATGTGTATGCATGTTAGTGTGTATATATGTGTATGTGTGTTATATATAATATATACATACATATTAGCTATATACTGTATATATTATATATGTGTGTGTTTAATAATTATTATGTGTGTGTTTAATAATATACACCCCCACCCCCCCAGAAAATCCTGCTTTTTCCCCTTCCTTTGTTTAATAAAATATTTTTTTTTCCTTTGGAATCAGCGCGGGTGACTTCATGACACGCCGCTGGAGGTAAGAGGTCAGAGGAGCTGTGGCGTGTGAGGGGCAGAGCCAGCCAGACCTGGAGGTGAAAAAGACAGAAGGAAGGAGCATGACTCATGCGACTTAGCGGTAGCGGGGGGGGATGGGGGGGGGTTTGGGGTAATTTGTCAGTTCCAGGCCCCACAATTCCTGATGGCAGCTCTGCGTAAGTATGTGTAAACTAATGGGGCCGAACTCTGAAAATCTTCAAATTAATGGGGACTGCAATCTACAGTGCTAATAAGCACTCTGCCAGAGATTTCTCTGGGGCGTGCTATATGGTGCAGGGTGTGCGGTGTGGGGCCCCCTGGACCCAGGGGCCTGTGTGCCTCGCACACCTTTACCTATTTAAGATACACCCCTGATAGACTGTTGGTACATAGTAACAAGCCATAAAATTATGCAGAAACTGCAATTTCTACATTATTTTATGGAATAAAAAGCTTGATATATAGGCCCTTAGGGGTAAATTTATTAAAGTGAGAGCTTTTAGAAGTGGAGATGTTGCCCATAGCAACCAATTCTGGCAATTATCTTCTAGAAGGTGCTAGTTAAATGTTAAGTAGAATCTGATTGGTTGCAATGGGCAACATCTGCACTTCTAAAATCTTTCACTGTAGTAAATATACCCATAAGTCTCCACTGCAAATAGTAGCACTGATTCATTTTCAGTGTTTGGCCAAGAGTTTAGATTGCAACATCCAAATTTCTAATTTTAGCTTCCTGGAATGAAAGAACACTTTCAAATGTCTAGAAGTACTCTACATGGCTTCTCATCGGGATGTTCTGACTTGCTCTTGGCTAACATCACTCTTCATACCCATAAACGCCTATGTACGTTAGTACATTATCCATAGGAACTTATGTGCAATAACATCAGCTGTCATCTGTGAGAGCCCTGGTTAAGCCTCATTCAGCAGTGTCTGCACAAATGCTGGATGAACAGCTTAGGTATACTGTACATATGCCGGCCTAGTCAATAACATAGTGTTATCTGCTGATATCTGGTTGTATATGATACAGCACGTGTGCCCTTGGCATATGGTTATTAATTCAGCAATCTAATGTGAGAACTACTTATAAGGGTTTGGGTACGCGATCCCAGTGCTGATACTGCCAACGTTGGAAATCCCAACGCATGCAGGTAAGTATTCTAAAGGTGAGTTACCAATACACGAGTGTAGAATGGCTGTACGAATACAACATCGTAATCGTACAATCGTTCATCATACTGTGCAGTGGATAATGTACCCACACTGAGCGATATGTCGTTCAGTGCAGGTACCCTCCCTCATCCCTGAACATGACCAACCTGTCGATATCGGTAGGTTGGTCTGCATGTTCAGGCCATGACAGATGCCGACAATGACCAGCGGGAGCGCGCATCACTGGTTGTTGCCGGCATATTCACTGCACGATTAATGAGCGATAGAACGATAACGATGTAGTAATCGTTTATTTTTATCGTGTAGTGGATATGCGCCTTAACCCCTCCCCTAACCCGCCTTTCCCGCAGCCTAACCCTCCCCTCCTGCAGCCTGACCCTAACTGCCCCCCCCCGCACTGTCTGACCCCAACCCTCCCTTCCCGCAACCTAACCCTAAACCTCCCCGTTGTGCCTACCTCTAAACCTAACCCTATTACGCAATGTCGGCATTGCAGCCGTTGGGATTTTAGCGCCGGTATTCAGCGCTGGGATGCTGACTACATTGCCTTATAAGGATAGTCATCTTTATTACATGGAAACTAAATAAATGTAACACACATCTGGGAGAATAGTACTTTTAGATACTTTACAAAAGCAAAAGTGGCAACATAGTGAAGAAAACACTAGTGGCTCTGAAATCTAATAACTTTTGGTTAGGAGCGCATTGTACAGAGAATATAGGCTAATATTGGTACAATGCTCATTTAGTACATACCCACACAAAACAAAATAGACAGGGACAGCAATAGAGATTAGGAGGTCCCATACATACAGTACATGTAGGTGTTATTGCAGTTGATATGAGAATATTAAAGTTAGCAAAAAGAATTATGCGCTGGTATGCTGGCTGGTAATGGGCATAGGACTGTGATGGACATGAGGTTGTTACTCTATGCCCAGGTCTGTATATGGGAACATGAGGATATTATGTTGGGCACAAGGCTGTAATAGATGATATGGGGCTCTGGTGGGTACAAGGGCTGTAATGGATGGTATGGAGCTCTGGTGAGCACAAGGCTGTAATGAAGGGTTTGGGGCCTTGGTGGGCATGAGGCAGTAAAACTAGGTATAATGCTGTATGTGTTATAAATGAGGTAGAACTGTAAAGATGTGTCACATACAGCGTCATACAGAACACATGGCATTATACAGTATGTGGCAGGCACTGGGCCATTACACTGAGCATGGGAATGTATTCCTCAAATATATATGATCCTCCATAGTTAACTTAAAACTGAATGCGACAACCTCCCTCCTGTTGGAAACGTTCCCTTCACCCCACTGCTTACCTTAGCACAGTGATTCCCAACCTCGGTCCTCAAGGCACACTTAACAATGTTCCTTCCTCACAATCCAGCCCATCTGTGTCACCCCTGTTTGTCTGCCCCCTCCCCTTTAAAATGTAAGCTCTCACAAGCAGGGCCCTCTTCCCTCATGTGCTTCTCCCTCACTTACTCCTGCTTTAATTTACAACAGCACCTAACCCTTGGTTGCTGACGCCATGCTGCTTATTTAAGTTTTATGTAGCAATGTATAAATCGTGTATTTGTCCTGCATTGTTTGTACTGTTAATAACTGTTTTTCCTGTGTTATCATTTGTCTATGTACTTGTCTTGTGTGCTCATTTGTTTATGTGCTTTGTAAGGCGCTGCGGAACCCTTGTGGCGCCATATAAATAAAGGATAATAATAATAATAACAGTCCTGGTTTTAGTGATATCCTTGCTTGAACATAGGTGTTTAAATCAAAATAACTAAGGTACTAGTTAAGTCACCTGTGCTTAAGTGTGGCTATCCTTAAAACTTGGACTGTTAAGCTGGGTACACACGTTAAGATTTTCTGTCCAACCATCCAACTAGTTGATTGGTTGAAATGAAAATCTGGTAAGGTATGAAAGCAAATGACAATCAGCAATTTGCTCCCAAATGCCAGAAAATGGACAAAAACTGTTGTTTGAACAAATTTGTCTGACCACCATTTTCATCTGTTTTCTGGCATTTAGGAGCAAATTGCTGATCATCAGTTACTCCCATACGTTACCAGATTTTCATTCCAACCAATCAACTAGTTGGATGGTTGGACAGAAAATCTTTACGTGTGTACTCAGCTTTAGTGTGCCTTGAGCAGGGCCGAAACTAGTGTTTTTGTCACCCGGGGCAATACAGTAATTTGGCGCCCCCCTCCCCCTGGTAATTCCCCCACAGCAGGGCCCCCATAGTAATGCCCCTTCAGTAGTGCACCTATAGTAATGCCCGCTGAGGTAATGCCCCTGTACTAGTGGTCATATAGTAATGTTCCCATAGTAATGCCCCTGTAGTGCCCATATGGTAATGCCCCTGTAGTGCCCAAATAGTAATGCCCCTGTAGTCCCCATATAGTAATGCCCTCTAGTAATGCCCCTGTAGTGCCCTTGTAGTAATACCCCTAGTAATGCCCCTGTAGTGCCCATTTAGAAATGCCCCTGTAGAGCCTCCTGGTAATGCCCCTGTATTGCCCATGTAGTAATACCCCTAGTTATGTCCCTGTAATGCCCATTTAGTAATGCCCCTGTAGTGCCCATGTACAGCTCCCTGCTAATGCCTCTGTAGAGCCCCCTGGTAATTCCCCTGCAGTGCCCCCTGGTAATGCCCTGCAGTGCCCCCTGATAATGCCCCTGTAGTGTCCCCTGGTAATGCCCCCGTAGTGCCCCCTGGTAATGCCCCTGTAGTGCCCCCTGATAATGCCCCTGTAGTCCCCCTGGTAATGCCCCCGTAGTGCCGCTTACACACACACACACAAAAAAAAAAAATACTTACCTTAAACCCCGCACCTGTGACTGCCGCCGTTGGGTTCACCCGGCTGCTCCTCGGAACTATGGGAGAGTTGTCATTACGTCTCTCCCATAGTGCCTGTGGGGAGAGCCGGAAGCTGGAGTTCAGGAGAGAACTCCAGCCTCCGGCTAGCGCGGCGCTGCAGAGAAGAGCCAGGCGCCCGCTGGTAATAAAATCTCAGCGGGCGCCCGCATTAGAGTCTCCCTGCGGCGCCGGGCTGGAGGTCACTGACGCCGGGTGCAGCGAAGCACCCGGTGCACGTGCACCTCCAGCCCCCCTCTAGTTGCGGCCCTGCCTTGAGGACCGTGGTTGGGAACCCCTGCCTTAGCAGGATCCTCTCCTACTGGAACGGGAAATGGGGGAGTGTTGCACATCATAGCCAATCACCATTCTCCCACAGTAACACTGACATGGAGGAGCAGTGACTAATCATTGGCACCCGAGGCAACCTCCTAGGATCGCCTAATGGTAGTGCCACCCTGTGCATTTCCTATACAAAGAGCTCTGTGCTTCGATATTACAAGCTCTTATCTACAATAAAGACTGTGGGGGAGATGTATCAAATCTTGGAAAGAGATCAAGTACCAACCAGTCAGCTCCTCGCTGTCATTTTCAAACACAGCCTGCAAAATGACAGTTAAGAGCTGATTGGTTAGTACTTTAATGGTTAGTACTTTATTTCTCGCTCCAATGTTTGATACATCTCCCCCTTTATGCTCTAACATGCTCACCACCACAAATATGGTGGCATTGTTTTATCACAGTATTGTCAGACTCCATTTTATAGGTTGCTGTACAGCCAAAGTTACTATTACACAGGACTCCAGCCTCCCATATTGAATGATTATTTGAATTCACTATTTTCATTGTAAAACAATAATGTCATGCTTTTGTTTTGCTGCATTCTCTGGGGCTACTGTAAAATTGGCACCAAAATGAGTGTTAGAAACATTCCCGTCAGCAAAAGTAGCATATGCGCCTGCTTAACGCCGGACACACTCACAGCTATATTTTAAACAATTTAATTTATATGCAACAAGCATATTCGCTATTAGACATCAATTAAACTACAGAACACTCTCTAATACAGCAGAACCTCAATGCCCACAAAATACTAAAGAGGTAAAAAAAAACACTAAACAACTTCAAAAGAGCACAACTAGTGCCAGCAGCAACTGTCATCATCATCATCCGCTATTTACACCTGCCCCTGACCACCAGCAAAGAGCACGCACTCTCAGGCACATATGTGTCTTTTTCCTGGTCTGCATGATTGCATCAGTTCGCTATTGCCTAATCATACCATTACTATATTTGACCCACACTTGTACACCCGCCCCCTTTCCTGCCAAGTTCTTTATATCATCTAGACAATGATATTTATGTTACTCTTGGATATGACACAAAAAGCTCTGTGAATTCCATGCTATCCAATACATAGAGCAGAGCTGATCTGTGTTGTATTAAATGGCCGATATACTGTATAGACCATGGCACAATAAACAGAACAAAGTCAGAAAGAAATAACAATGTATTTTGGGAAAAATGCTGGCGGCAGGGGCAGATTGGCCATTCACCGCTATGGGACTTTTTCTGGTAGGCCATTGGGCTCCTGGGGCCACTTAGAACCCGTCTGTTTGTGTTCCTTTTTTAATAAAGCATATAACTTATTTACATTTCACTAAGTGGGTCAGGTGGCTAGCAGGCGGGCAGAGGGTTAGGTAGGCGGGCAATCTGTGCAGCACTTACTGGTCTTGTAGGGATCGTGCATTACAGTTTATCACAACATTGTGTGGCCCTGCCACCTCCATGGTGGCCTCACTTCCCCATAGCATTGGCACAGGACCTGTCTGTGTGGCACCACCAAAGAGGAGAATTCAAAAGGATAGTGGGGAGAGAGAAAGGAATAAGTATAATTGCAGCAGTGGTGTAAATAGGGTATTTGGAGCCCAGGGCAAATTTGAAAAGGGAGCCCTAAAACCCTGATAGGTGCGCGCGGCAAAAAAATGGGCGTGGTCACTTAAAAATGGGGCGTGTCAACATGACACACCCCTTTAATTTCAAACTGAACATTCCTATCCATATGCACCTTAACCCCAGTAGTACCCCTTATACAGTACCCCCAGTATGCAGTTGTGGTCCCTCTTATGCAGGCCCATAGTAGTGCCCCTTATACAGTATCCCCAGTAGTGGTCCCCCTTATACAGCCCCCAATTAGTTCCCCTTACTCAGTACCCCCAGTAGTGGCCCCCCCAAATGCAGTGCCCCACGTAGTGTTTCCCCTTATGCAGTGCCCCCAGTAGCAGTCCCCACAATGCAGTGCGCCCAGTAGCAGTCCCAACAATGCAGTGCGCCCAGTAGAGGTATCCCCTTATGCAGTGCCCTTTATATGGTGCCCCCAGTAGTAGTCCCCCCCCCCCTCTATGCAGTGCCCTTTATATAGTGCCCCCAGCAGTAGTCCCCCCCCATGCAGTTTTCCCAGTAGTGGTCCCCTTATGCAGGCACGCTGTAGTGATCCCCCCTATCCAGTGCCCCCTGTAGTGGCCCTTCCTATTATTGCCCCCAGTAGTGGTCCCCCAAGTGCAGTGCCTCTAGTAGTATGCCCCTTTTATAATGCCCCCAGTGGTAGTTCCCCCCAAGTAGTAGTCCCCAGTAGAGTAGCCCCCCCCAGTAGAGGTCCTCCCAATGGCGCCCCCAGTAGTAGCCACCCCTCCCCCAGTAGAGGTCCCCCCATTAGTAGCCAACCCCTCCCTCGTTGTGCAGATAGGATAAAAAATAAAAAAAATATATATATATAAAAATATACTTACCTGAATTCCTGCTCCTGTCCGCGACGCCGCTCCCGCCCGCCAGTCCGCCCGGGCTGGCGCGCTCAGCATTATGGGACAGACGTCATGACGTCAGTCCCATTACCCACTGCAGGAGCCGGACGGAAGTCCGGCTCTTGCAGTTGGTGCTGCAGCAGTCAATGAGAGTCTATCTGTCTCTCATTGGCTGCTGTTTAACACACGCATCGCCGCCGGCGATGCGTGTGTTATGCACAGCCTGAGCCCGTCTCCTAGCACTGTTGGGCAAGTGCTCAGGGGGAGGGAACGGGCTCAGGTGTGAAGCACAGGACCGGTGCTGGAAGCCTAGCGCCGGTCCTGTGTAAATGTGTAGCGCTGACCGCACTCATTGCGGTCGGCGCTACACTGGCTAACAAGGGTGGGCGGGCCGGTACCGTGGCCGGCGGCGCCCCCCTGCGCTGCCGGTCCAACGGCGCCCAGGGCACGCACCCTGCTCGCCCTGCCCTAGTTACGCCACTGAATTGCAGGACTTTAAGTATAAGGTGTCTATTCGTTATCACTTAATTTCTAAAAAATCAGGTGAAAATTAACATTTTCACCTGCTTTTATAGAAACTAACTGTCCGGGCCATTCATCAAAAAGGTAATGCAGGAGATATCACAGATCAGCTGTTTCCATGCCGGAGCAATGATGATAATGAATAGACCCCTAATTGAGGAAACAAATTGTAACTGACACATACATTAAGAGGTGAGTCCACCCTTAATATAAAAATATGCAAAGCTAGAGACCAAAATTAAAAAGAAACCATTTATCAGGTTAAGTAACAGCAGCAACAAAACAAAAATCTAGAAGGAGACATATTGAGATGTGAGTTATTCTGAACCTGCCAAACTAATTAAAGTATTATACTGTGGTTACCAAAATAACCTTTTCCGAATAAATTCTCTGAAGAGTTTAGAATTTAATACATACATGGTAACAACTAAATTTTCCCAATTAGGGGTGGTGTTCAGGGTTGGACTGGCCCACAGGGGTACAGGGGAATTCCCCGGTGGGCCCCACTATCTTACTCTAGGTGTCAGGTTCAAGACTGTGCACTAAAATTATACATTGTTACTCTATTAGAGGGATGCAATTGGGAAGCCGGCTGACATTATACCGACAGCCATCTTCCCGATGTCATATCCCGGCGAGGGTGAAATACCCGATGTCTAGATGTAGACGCCGCTCATTTCACCGACGCCGGGGGACCGGCGCCCGGCATCCCGATCGAAGGGATGCCGGGCGCCGTGATCGGACAGCCGCAGGGGGGGAGGGTTAGGTTTAGCGCTCCTAGGGGGGACTTAGGGTTAGGCACCCCCCCGTGAGGGTTAGGGTTAGGCTAGGGGGAGAGAGGATTAGGGTTAGGCACCCCCAGGGGGACTTAGATTTAGGCAGCGGGGAAGGGGGGGTTAGGGTTAGGCACTTGGGGAGGAGGTTAGGGTTAGGCACCCCTAAGGAGGGTTAGGGGGGTTAGGTTAGGTTAGTCATTACTTACCTTACGACGATCGGGTTATCCAGCACTGTTGGGCTGCCGCTGCCGGGATCTGTTCCAGTGTCGGGCTGCCGCTGCCGGGAATCGAACCGCCGGCAGTATTTCATACCGATTCCCAATTAGAGGTTCAGTTACCTGCTGGAGCAGGAATATTGATAAACATGGGTGCTTGATGCATTTCTAAAGAAACTACACCAAGATTTGCCTAATGGTTAGCTAAGCAGCTGTAGTGGCTGACCACACCTCTATGGTGGCTGACCACACCACTTAAGCATGGGCCCCTAGCACTGCATACCCCCGGAGGGCCCTTCATGCCGCAGTCCGACACTGGTGGCATTAATGCTTTTAGGGCCTGAGTCATTAAGGATCGCTATAGCTCTATAATCGCACCCAGTTCTGCTGCAAAAATATGCTAATGATTGCTATCGCAATGCGTTGCACTGCCAGCATAGACTCCCACTACTGCTATCTCACATACGTAATACCTTGCAAACCTCCATAAACATGGGTAACATTGAGTACCATCGGCCCCTCACGCACAATTACATCAGGTCAGACCTTACTTAGAAATTGCTAACCTCATTGCACGCAGTGAGTACTCAAGCTGCGTATGCAATCACACTGGCAAATTTATGCACGTCCATGCAACGGCGCTCAAACGGTCAGGCACGTCTGCGTTTCTCCAACCATCCCCCCCGTCACCACCCCCAAACTGCCTGTCAATCACTCTGCGATGTCTCCATGAACGCAGTGCGATCAAAGTGGTGCTTTTGTGCACTGTGATGCATGCGCTGTACGCAACAATCGCCTGTATGCGTATGCTTTAGCAATAGTGATCTGTAATGAATCAGGCCCCTAGTCGGGATAATTAAGACTAATAAGGGGTCTCTGTTTTAGATGGCAGTTATTAGGATACTTTTAAGTATTGTTTGGTGGTCAGTAGTATGCCCTCTTTATTGTATGGTGGTCACTAGGATGTTTTCTGTATTGTATGATGGTTTCTGTTATTGAATGATCTGGGGTGATCTGTGTTTTGTATATTAGTCTCTAGGATGCACTCTCTTTTTTTATATATATTTCCCTAAAACACTTGCAGTTGTTGAGACTCCATCTAACATTCCATGTTACACTGGCCTCTTCTAGAATCAATGTGGCTAGGTATAATAATGTTGCTAACTCCACCCTATTTTGTGTTGGTCCTGCCCATAGTTGATTTGGTCCCACTTTTGTGAGGCCACTTTCAGAATATCTTCCAGAGCCACTAAGTTCCCAATCCAGCCCTGGCTGGAGGTCCAAGAAACGCCCCCTTTATCATTTACATACTTCTTATTTGTCAGCATATACAGCACCACACAAACATCCCTACAGCTAGGATAATACACGCTCCAATAAAGTGATTGACACTTACTAATATGATGACTGTACTAGATATGACTGGATCAAGAACACCAGGACACTTTAGAGAGACAACCTGTCCTGCAGAACATTTTGTAAAGCAATTAACCACTATCTAATTATGATGTTTAACTTCCATAATGAGTAAGTGACACACATTCTTAGAATGACCTGTGCATATTCCATAGAAATAAAGTTAAGTTACAGCTGGTTGTTGCCTTTACAATGGCATTAAGATTGTTGTATGGTGTTAAATAAGATAACAAAGCTGGTTAAGCAATATTTAAGAAACATAGTGCAAAAGTCTTCCTATGTGCTGGTCTTAAAGTCAGATTTTTCCCTGAATAAATGTCCTCAATAACATAAGAACAGTAATCACATAGCATAGGACATATTGTAGTTCTGGGGAATGGGCAGCATCATTGCCAGCCTTACTGTGCAGTATTGCATTAACACTATCTTTGGCCTGGGGGGTGCATGGGCACACATTCCGCGTGCTTGACCGTGTCTGTTATTTATCATTTTTTGTTTTGTAGGGTATCACATTGCTCCTTTATCTATCATAATTGTGGTCACACCACTTTTAAATATAATGTATATTATAGACTTGGGCTATTATATTGCTCCTATTATATGTTGCCAGTTGCTGTGGATTTCTGTAGTTACCATTGAACCCCCAAAAAGATTAAAACAATTTCAAACTGTCAACAGAAGAGATAATTCTGGTTATTGGGTGGTTGATTTGTTCAATCCTGGAATATTTTTGTCTGTTAAGGGGTCTATCCATTTGCCGACATTCTGCACAACGTGACCAAAACCAGGAGGTTTTGGTCAGAACATGCAGAAAGTTTGCTAGTGTTTAGCCGGCAAGGACCAGCGATGCGCGTGCACGTTGGGTCCTTGCCGACACAGACTAGCTCTCCAACATGCCGGTCAACCTGACGACAGTCGTCAGGTTCGGCATGTTAGGAGATAGGAAGCCGGATGTGCAGCAGCGGCAGCACTGAAAAGATGTTAAGTGTACGTCTTTCAGTGCCGGTCAGCATCCGGCGACTTGAAGGTTTGAACGCTAGTCGTTCAGTCCTTCAAGTCTATAAATGGATAGGCCCCTTTAGATTGGAGAGAATACACAAATCATTTTGCATTGCAGGATGCGATTTAGCGCCCGGATGTCAACACATACAGTCAGGTCCATAAATATTGGGACATTGACAGAATTTTCAGATTTTGGCCTCTATTCACCACCACAATGGTTTTGAAATGAAACAAACAAGATGTACTTTAACTGCAGACTTTCAGATTTAATTTGAGGGTAATTACATCCAAATCGGGTGAACGGTGTAGGAATTACAACAGTTTCAATATGTGCCTCCCACTTTTTAAGGGACCAAAAGTAATGGGACTATCAACTCAAAAGCTATTTCATGGACAGGTGTGAGCTATTCCCTCGTTATTTCTTTAACAATTAAGCAGGTAAAAGGTCTGGAGTTGATTCTAGGTGTGACATTTGCATTTGGAATCAGTTGCTATCAACTCTCAATATAAGATCCAAAGAGCTGTCACTATCAGTGAAGCAAGCCATCATTAGGCTGAAAAATCAAAACAAACCCATCAGAGAGATAGCAAAAACATTGGGTGTGGCCAAATCAACTGTTTGGAACATTCTTAAAAAGAAAGAACACACCGGAGAGCTCAGCAACACCAAAAGACCCGGAAGACCATGGAAAACAACTGTGGTGGATGACAAAAGAATTATTTCCCTGGTGAAGAAAAAACCCTTCACAAGAGTGAATATAGAGGGTTCACCACAAGATGCAAACCATTGGTGAGCCACAAAAACAGGAAGACCAGATTAGAGTTTGCCAAACAACATGTAAAAAAGCCATTACAGTTCTGGAACAACATCCTATGGACAGATGAGACAAAGATCAACTTGTACAAGAGTGATGGGAAGAGAATAGAAGGAAAGGAACTGCTCATGATCCTCATCAGTGAAGCATGGTGGTGGTAGTGTCATGGCATGGGCATGTATGGCTGCCAATGGAACTGGTTCCCTTGTATTTATTGATGATGTGACTGCTGACAAAAGCAGCAGAATGAATTCTGAAGTGTTTCGGACAATATTATATGCTCATATTCAGTCAAATATGTCACACGCCGGCCTGGAGACCCCAGAATCAGACCCCGTCGCTTACCTGTGTGGGCGCTGACCCGCGCTGTCTTCCGGCTCCCGCGCTGTACGCTGTTGTCCTCTGGAGGGTCCCGCTGCTGTGCTGCTCCCACGCCGGCTCCTGCTCACCGCTGGTCCCCGCTGACTACCTCCAGGAAGCGCTGTCCTCCGGTCCATGGGCGCGGCCATCTTGGATTGCCCATGTGACCCCACTTCCACCAATGAGGAGCCTTCTCCTTCTCTCTCAGCCTGTCAGCTCCCAGTGTCCACTATAAAAGGATCCCCAATGCTCACACAAGTTGCCAGTGCAACTAGTTTCTTAGTTTAGCTAAGTAGCCTTCCCACTGCGCTCCAGCCGCTCCACGTAGCTGCTCAGCTACCAACGTCTACCCAGCCGCTCCACGTAGCCCATCAACTACCAACGTCTACCCACGGCTATCCAGCCGCTCCACGTAGCCACTCAGCTACCAACGTCTACCCACGGCTATCCAGCCGCTCCACGTAGCCACTCAGCTACCAACGTCTACCCACGGCTATCCAGCCGCTCCACGTAGCCTCTCAGCTACCAACGTCTACACACGGCTATCCAGCCGCTCCACGTAGCCACTCAGCTACCAACGTCTACCCACGGCTATCCAGCCGCTCCACGTAGCCACTCAGCTGCCAACGTCTACCCACGGCTATCCAGCCGCTCCACGTAGCCTCTCAGCTACCAACGTCTACCCACGGCTATCCAGCCGCTCCACGTAGCCACTCAGCTACCAACGTCTACCCACGGCTATCCAGCCGCTCCACGTAGCCTCTCAGCTACCAACGTCTACCCACGGCTATCCAGCCGCTCCACGTAGCCACTCAGCTACCAACGTCTACCCACGGCTATCCAGCCGCTCCACGTAGCCACTCAGCTACCAACATCTACCCACGGCTATCCAGCCGCTCCACGTAGCCACTCAGCTACCAACGTCTACCCACGGCTAACCAGCCGCTCCACGTAGCCACTCAGCTACCAACGTCTACCCTAGGCTATCCAGCCGCTCCACGTAGCTTCCTAGCTATCTCGTTACTGCCGCATTCCTCAAACTCCTGTCAGTTCGCTGCACCCTCTCATGCGGAGAAACTTCATTAAGCCAAGCCTCCTCCAGCGAGCGTCTGCGCCAAATAATACAGATCCAAGGCCCAGTCCGG
Organism: Taudactylus pleione; assembly: GCA_031769625.1. Taxonomy (NCBI): domain Eukaryota; kingdom Metazoa; phylum Chordata; class Amphibia; order Anura; family Myobatrachidae; genus Taudactylus; species Taudactylus pleione. The sequence goes on along the minus strand of JAUIMM010000015.1, from coordinate 40,992,322 downwards.
GAACACAGCTCCTAAATTCCACGTTTGTGACAGTTTGCACTGGCCAGATGGACTCGGCAAGTGGTCAAGGATCTGGGATAGAAGCCTCGCAGGATGTACTATCCCGTCTGGAAAGACAGGAGACCTCTCAGGCTCAGCTGATCCAATTTATCCAAGATATGTCATCACGCCTGGACAACATCCAGTCCTTACTGGCTCATCCCGCTCCCGCTGGCTCCCAAGCCGCCTCTCCTCCTGTGGTGTCACCTGCTCCTCCGGTTCTACCTCCTGCTCGTCTTCAGCTCTCCCCTCCGAGCAAGTTCGATGGCAACCCCAAATTATGCAGGGGTTTTTTAAATCAATGCGAAATCCAATTCGAGCTACAATCCGCCAACTTTCCGACGGCCAGAACCAGGGTGGCATATATCATCTCTCTACTCTCTGGCCAAGCACTCAATTGGGTCTCGCCCCTTTGGGAGAAGTTGGATCCCCTGCTCTCCAACTACCCCGAATTTGTTGCTACATTTCGCAAAATCTTTGATGAACCCGGAAGAACCACCTCCGCATCAGCTGATATTCTACGCCTCCGTCAGGGCAGCAGGACCGTCGGCCAATACGTAGTCCAGTTCCAGACTCTGGCTTCAGAACTCAATTGGAACGAGGATGCCCTCATCGCTGCCTTCTGGAGTGGCCTTTCTGAAAGGCTCAAAGACGACCTAGCTTCCAGTGACCTTCCAACCAGTTTGGATGGGTTAATCTCCCTCTGCAACAAGGTGGATCTCCGTCACAGGGAGCGTGCCTTGGAAAGAGGCAGATTTGATCGGGGAAGGCCACGTCCAGTTTCCCGCTTACCCTCTCCTCCTCTGGGCGAAGAACCCATGCAGGTCAACCGCTCTCATTTATCGGCTGAGGAGCGTCAGAAAAGGCGGAGGCAGAACCTCTGTATGTACTGCGGATCTCCTCAACATTTAGTTAAAACTTGTCCCATTCGTCCGGGAAACGCCTCCTCCTACCTTATGAAAGAGAGGTTAAGTTAGGAGTTGCCATTGAATCACAAAGGAAGTCTGATTCCACCATCCAGGCTCATTTAAAGTGTCCTCGAGGTTCCAAAGCTGTATTAGCTCTCCTGGATTCCGGAGCGGCAGAGAACTTTGTCACTACTGAATTTGTCCAGAAGCATCAAATCCCTATGGAAGCGTTGCCTCGAGTCATCACTTTAACCGCCATCGATGGTAGTCGCATTTCTAGTGGAACCATCACCCATCGTACAACACCACTTAAACTTACCATTGGGGTGCTCCATTCCGAACAACTATCCTTCCTAGTGATTCCCAAAGCCTCTCATTCTTTAGTCCTCGGATTACCCTGGCTACAGAGACATTCACCTCAAATCAATTGGACCACCATGCAAATAATCTCCTGGGGTTCCAATTGCTTCAAAGGTTGCCTTCAGCGGGTAATACCTATCAGATCTTCCGTTGTACGGGATTCTACAGACCTGCCCAAAGCCTACGATGGGTTTCAGGACGTCTTTTGCAAACAGAGCGCAGACCTGTTACCTCCCCATCGTGATTGGGACTGTCCCATAGATCTGATTCCCGGGAAGAATCCTCCTAGTGGCCGAACCTATCCTCTATCTCTCCCTGAGACTCAGGCCATGTCGGAGTACATTACGGAAAACTTAAATAAAGGCTTCATTCGACCTTCCACGTCTCCAGCAGGGGCTGGATTTTTCTTCGTAAAAATAAAAGATGGTGGCTTGCGCCCGTGTATTGACTACCGGGGTCTTAATGAAATAACTATTAAGAATCGCTACCCTCTTCCTCTCATTACAGAGTTATTTGATAGAGTCAAGGGAGCCACAGTTTTTTCCAAACTCGACCTAAGAGGAGCCTATAATTTAATTCGTATCCGTCCAGGCGATGAATGGAAAACGGCCTTCAACACCAGGGATGGGCACTACGAGTATCTCGTTATGCCCTTCGGCCTCTGTAATGCTCCGGCTGTCTTCCAGTTTTTCGTCAATGAAATCTTCCGGGACCTCTTGTACAAGTGTGTGGTCGTTTACTTAGATGACATTTTGATTTTTTCTCAAGACCTCCAAACTCATCGAGACCAGGTCAAACAAGTCCTTCTGAGGTTGCGGTCCAATCAACTGTTTTGCAAATTAGAGAAGTGTCTGTTTGAGGTCTCAAGTGTACCATTCCTGGGATACATTATCTCCAGAACAGGCCTTCAAATGGATTCGTCAAAACTACAAGCCATTCTTGATTGGTCTCTTCCTTCTTCCTTAAAATCCATACAAAGATTCCTAGGATTTGCCAATTACTATCGCAAGTTTGTAAAAGGTTTCTCGACTCTGGTAGCTCTGATTACAGCCCTCACCCGCAAGGGAGCAGATCCAACTATATGGCCCGTCGAAGCTACCTCTGCATTTCAACTTCTTAAGCAAGCCTTCATCTCTGCTCCCATCTTAAAGCAACCAGACTCCACCCGGCCCTTTATCCTGGAGGTGGACGCATCCTCTGAAGGTGTCGGTGCAGTGCTTTCCCAGCGATTTAAAGATGAAAAACTTCATCCCTGTGGTTTCTTTTCCCGGAAGTTTTTGCCTGCAGAGAAGAACTACACCATTGGAGATCAAGAGTTACTCGCCATGAAACTAGCCCTCGAAGAATGGCGATATCTTCTAGAAGGAGCTCATTACCCCATTACCATTTTTACTGACCATAAGAACCTCCTTTATCTTAAATCTGCAAATTGCTTGAACCCTCGTCAAGCCCGGTGGGCAATGTTTTTCTCCAGATTTAATTTCAAAGTCTCCTATCACCCCGGTTCACAAAACCTCAAAGCCGACGCACTCTCCCGTTCCATGACGAGCAACCCTGATCTACCCATGGAGCAGCCCCAACCAATCTTGAATTCCGCTTCCTTCGCCTCTACTCAACTATCTTCTATACCCCCGGTTGGGAAGACTTTCGTCGCTCCGGAACTCCGCAAGAGGTTACTGCATTGGGCTCATGCTTCCCGGTTCTCTGGTCACCTGGGTATGGATAAAACCCTAGAATTTATCCAGCGGTCCTATTGGTGGTCTTCGATGAAAAAGGACGTCAGGTCTTATGTGTCTTCATGCATCAAATGTGCCCAACACAAGATACCTCGGCAGGTTCCACACGGTCAACTCCAACCTCTTGCAATTCCATCTAAGCCATGGACTCACCTATCTATGGATTTCATCTCTGATCTTCCTCCATCTCGGGGCCACAACACAATTTGGGTTATCGTGGATCGTTTTTCTAAAATGGCTCATTTCGTACCACTTACTGGGCTTCCGTATGCACCTCTACTCGCCCAGAGCTTTATAAAAGAGATCTTCAAGCTCCACGGCCTTCCTCAAGAGATCATCTCCGACAGGGGAGTACAGTTCGTAGCGAAGTTCTGGAGGTCACTCTGCTCAGCCCTTCAGGTAAAACTCAAATTTTCTACCGCTTATCATCCTCAGACCAACGGTCAGACCGAAAGGGTCAATCAAGACCTGGAACAGTTCCTGCGCACTTTTGTCTCCTCCTCCCAAGATGACTGGATTGGACTTCTTCCTTGGGCCGAATTTGCCCACAATAATCATTATCACACATCCACCAGCTCAACTCCTTTTTTTACAGTTTTTGGTCAACATCCTTGAGTGCCAGATTTCCCTCTTCTTCCCACATTAGATGTGCCTGCGGCCAAAATGTCCCTTCAACGATTCTCCAACATCTGGGAAAAGGTTTGTTCCTCTCTGACTAAAACGTCAGCCCGGTACAAGAGATTTGCTGACCGCCAAAGACGAGCGATTCCAAATTTCCGACTCCGAGTACCCTCGATGAAATTTGCTCCGCAATTCATTGGTCCATTCCCAATCATCAAAGTCCTGAATCCTGTGGCTTACAAGTTAAAGCTTCCTCCATTTCTTCGCATTCCAAGTTCCTTCCATATTTCTCTTTTAAAACCACTAGTCTTAAACTGATTTCAGAAGGTCCTGCCTAAAGCTTCTAGTGTTCAAACACAGCAGGGAGAGGAGTTCGAAGTTGACAGAATCTTAGATTCCCGTTGTCGATACAACCGTCTTCAATACCTTATCGACTGGAAGAATTATGGTCCGGAGGAACGAATCTGGATAAATGCCTCCGATGTCCATGCACCCCGTCTGGTCAAAGCGTTCCATGTGAAATTTCCTCATAAACCAAGGAAGTGTCCGGTGGCCACTCTTGAAGAAGGGGGTACTGTCACACGCCGGCCTGGAGACCCCAGAATCAGACCCCGTCGCTTACCTGTGCGGGCGCTGACCCGCGCTGTCTTCCGGCTCCCGCGCTGTATGCTGTTGTCCTCTGGAGGGTCCCGCTGCTGTGCTGCTCCCACGCCGGCTCCTGCTCGCCGCTGGTCCCCGCTGACTACCTCCAGGAAGCGCTGTCCTCCGGTCCATGGGCGCGGCCATCTTGGATTGCCCACGTGACCCCACTTCCACCAATGAGGAGCCTTCTCCTTCTCTCTCAGCCTGTCAGCTCCCAGTGTCCACTATAAAAGGATCCCCAATGCTCACACAAGTTGCCAGTGCAACTAGTTTCTTAGTTTAGCCAAGTAGCCTTCCCACTGCGCTCCAGCCGCTCCACGTAGCCACTCAGCTACCAACGTCTACCCACGGCTATCCAGCCGCTCCACGTAGCCACTCAGCTGCCAACGTCTACCCACGGCTATCCAGCCGCTCCACGTAGCCACTCAGCTACCAACGTCTACCCACGGCTAACCAGCCGCTCCACGTAGCCACTCAGCTACCAACATCTACCCACGGCTATTCAGCCGCTCCACGTAGCCACTCAGCTACCAACGTCTACCCACGGCTATCCAGCCGCTCTACGTAGCCACTCAGCTACCTACGTCTACCCACTGCTATCCAGCCGCTCCACGTAGCTTCCTAGCTATCTCGTTACTGCCGCATTCCTCAAACTCCTGTCAGTTCGCTGCACCCTCTCATGCGGAGAAACTTCATTAAGCCAAGCCTCCTCCAGCGAGCGTCTGCGCCAAATAATACAGATCCAAGGCCCAGTCCGGGAACACAGCTCCTAAATTCCACGTTTGTGACAAAATACTTCAGAACTCATTGGACGGCGCTTCACAGTGCAGATGGACAATGACCCGAAGCATACTGCATAAGCAACCAAGGAGTTTAAGGCTAAAAAGTGGAATGTTATGCAATGGCCAAGTCAATCCCCTGACCTGAATCCGAATGAGCATGCATTTCACTTGATGAAGACAAAACTGAAGGGAAAATGCCCCAAGAACAAGCAGGAACTGAAGACATTTGCAGTAGAGGCCTGGCAGAGCATCACCAGGTATGAAACCCAGCGTCTGGTGATGTCTATGCGTTCCAGACTTCAGGCTGTAATTGCCTGCAAAGGATTTGCAACAAAGTATTAAAAAGTGAAAGTTATATTTAGGATTGTTTAGTTTGTCCCATTACTTTTGGCCCCTTAAAAAGTGGGAGGCACATATAGAAACGGTTGTAATTTCTACACCATTCACCTGATTTGGATGCAATTACCCTCAAATTAAATCTGAAAGTCTGCAGTTAAATCACATCTTGTTTGTTTCATTTCAAAGCCATTGCCTGTGGGGGGGGAGCGATCACACCTATCGCACCCCCCCCTGGCTTTGAGCAGGGCTGAGTGGGCCCAAAGCGCCCCCCTCCCCAGCAATTTTTTTCCATCAAGGGGGTGTGGCCACACCTTCCACGATTATACCACACCCCCTATTACCTAGGCCTGCCGCGGCTCTCAGCGGGCCTGCATATGGAACCCTCTCCCGGTCGTTTTTGCGATGTGTAGCCCATAGGCTACAGCAGGGGCCAATCTCCAGAATAAATTACATTCTGAAAGTTGGTAAATATGGCAGCATCGCATCCCCCATAGGAACCTATGGGGGTTGCGGCTGCTGGCAGGAGTGGAAGGATTGCAGCACGTATCGGAGATATCTGCTGCAGTCCCTCTGTCATACATTCGTGGGATACTAAATATTTGTGGTTACGCTCTGATAATGTGCATTTTCGGGGAATAAGCTGAAAAGATTTATTGCTAAATGGGCCCTTACATCACTTCTAAAGACACCTATGCGTATAACAATGGGTGCAAGGTGTGCGGTGCACATGGGCACCAGGGTCCAGGGGGTCCCACACCCATAGTTAAAATTATTCTTACCTCTCCATAGCACCAGACCGATGCTGGGAAAGCAGCAGCCATTTTCCCAGTGATCTGCACACGCGCAGAAAAGATGTCCCTGGGAAAGTAGGCGCAGGCACCATTTTCCCTAGAGACACACACACGTGTGCAGTAGATTCTGGCATGCAGCCAGAATCTACAGAGCTCAGTGTGCCGACAGAGGAGGGGGCCCAAATGGATGGTGCACACAGGCCCCCCTCTTAAAATGCCCCTGATTAGAAGTCTAAAGGTGCATACACGTAACGATTTTTTTAACAACGACATAATTTAAAAAAAAATAAATAAAACCCACGTTCACTTTGAGTTACGATGAACGATAATCATTCAAGTGCACTCCCATTTGTAGTTTATCGTCCATTTCAGAGTGTCCAACTTAACGATTTTCATTAAGGGAAGGAACATTTTTTGTTAGTTGAGAAAAAGTTCTTTAAGGGAAAACAACCTGAACAAAAATCGTTCATTAACAAAATTACGTATGTATGCACAATTAGTTTAGTAAATAGTTCAGGTCTTTATTATATGCAGGCATGATGACACAAGGGTCAGGTCTTCACTGGATGCAAATTCCCATCAACACCATGTGTGGAGTTTGTATGTTCTCCATGTGTTTGTGCAGGTTTTACTATGACACAAAAACAGGTTTGTAGGATAATTGGCTTCTGGCAAACAAGTTAACTTTAGTCTAATATGTACACTGTCCATGTAACAGACAACTGTTGGGCGTTTATAGGAGCTTATGAACCATGGTTACCTTTTTTGCATCCATTAACACTAAATTTGAGCTCGTGTTTTGGTGCATCCACTAGAATTAGGAACAGTATGTATCCTTAGGGCAATATCATTAGCCAGCTTTTTAAAAAAAAAAAAAACCACACTTTTGCTAGTTCCCATTGTTGGGTGTAAAAAGGACCTTTCCTTAAGCACAGCTTTTAAGCTGCTCAGGTGACATTACTCTGGTTAAATCATACAGATCTGTGAATTGTCTAGATGCTTAAAACAAGTTCTATTATTTTAGGAAGCACCAGCGTAAGGTGGATGTATGTGCAGTATATTTCCCTAAACTCATCAGCACCATCTCTGCTTGCCCTAAAATCCACACTCCAGCCATTATACTTACAAAGTTAGTCCATCTGATGGAATGCAGAATGCCTTGTTACCATCAGATAAACTTGGTAAATATAATGGCTGGAGTGGGGATTTTAGGGCAAGCAGAGATGGTGCTGATGAGTTTAGTCTTGCATGATAGTTTTGTTAGCATCTTGTGACATTAACTACAACAGTACACAAGTAGGACTCATTCATTTTCAGTAAGACAAGTACACAGTTCATTTTTTTTTTTTTTTACAGTTTATTAGAAAAGTAAAAAAGGCACATTGTGTGGATTTGTACTTGAACATCAAGTGTATATAATTATTATTCTAAAACCATATTAAAAGCAGCATGTCAGAATACAAAAGACAAATCGAATGAATGCTAGTGCTTTCCAGATCGGTTATCTGCAGTAGAGCCAATATGAACCTCTTCTAGCTGCCAATGAATCAGTAGTGAGGTGCAATCAAAGAAACCCAAGATACATTTGGTCCCATGAGGAAGGCTGCACCTCAGGGTTTGTTGGGTTTTTTTTTTCAGTTAGTACTATTCACCCTCTATAAGAGGTAGAGCTAAACCACAGTTAGTGCAGACCAGCTGCCAAAGCATACACAAAAAAAATTGCAGTATTCCCAGTGCACTGTTAAACTTCAATACTTGTGTTCCACTGCCAATTTACACACACAGCCATAAGTATACTGCAACACCCCCAAATACTATTAGATGGAACAGTAGGTCATTAGCCACAGTACAGCAAATGTCGCCCGTGAAATTTGGCAGTGGGAATGTAAACCCATTAAAGATCAGAAAATAGAAATGAAGATGTCTAGCAACAGAGGGCAAAGACAGAACAAGTAGAAAAGAAGGGGAGGGGGGGGGGGGGAACGACGCAGCAGTGACAGTAAGAGAAAAACCCAACACAAACCTCATCGCCTCAAAACAAAACCCCACACAAGTCATTGTATAATACCCCATAAGACTTCACATGATTGCAGGACCCCCAAACTAGTCATTTAGTTGAATTTTTCTCAATTCATAAACTCAGCATTCTTCTACAATAAGATCTTCAGAACTGTACAGTTTCTTCTTCAGAACCTTAAACCCAGGGCTTAGTTTCAGGGACTGTCCAGAGCCAGGGACCGGTTTGGTGCTGAAGAGGCCCTGAATCCTAGGCCATAACCTAGAGTCCAGTTTGAACAGTATGGTCAGTTGGAAAGTAGGGACTACAGATGGATCAACTTCTAGTTGTGCCACAGTGTGGCAGTCCTTGCCATTCTCCACACATAGATCAATAAGTGCACCCCTTAGTCCACAAGGCTCACTGTATGCCAGATGCATCAGCTCCGGACCCAAGTGGCAGAGGAGATCATCAGGTAGGAGTAGCTTTGAACATCGCAAGGATTTAATTTTTGCTTTGGTAAGGCTGCGTTTTATCATCTTGATGAGACTGGGGCACAGCTCTTCCCCTTCTGGGTCACAGAGAAGCTCAGAGTCTGGTATGGAAATGTTGTCAAAGTCATCCAGATCTGTAAAGGAAAAAGGAAAGTTACATTAATAGAGGTTTCCATTGTTATCAGTTATAGCCTCACACAAGTCTGACACTAGATGCTAATAGTAACAGTGTACTGTGCACTTTAAAGCCACAACCTGCAAAGGCTAAGCAGTAAGAGGACTTATCACTACAACCTAATCGGCCAATAGGGCTGTGAGAAAAGTCAGATAACACATATTGATCAGTAATAACAACTTACCAGTGTCTGAAGCATAGGACGAGCTGCTGCTATTGAGGGATTCACAGTCTGAACTGGTGACACTGGAACATCTCTGGGACAAGTCGGCACACTGTCCGTTCCAGAGCCCCTGGGGTTCTTCAATGATTGGTGGGGGCAGAGACAGGACCATTGGATAGAACATACCACCCCTGGCAGGCATGGTTCAGGCTTTCGAGGGCTTGTGCAAAAACAAATTACAATCACTGCAAGAGAAGAAAACAAAGAGCGTCAGTTACCGCAGTATGAGATCAGTGTATTACAGCAGGACCGGCACAATATACTAGTTACAGCTATGTATGTGATCTTTATATAAAAGGGTTCTTAGCCCACGAGTAACGACCTACAATATGGGTTCTTACCCAAAATTTGGGTCACTTGATGACTAGCACTAAAAGTTTTATACATCACGGAACAGAACACAAATGACAGCGTAATAACCAATTATTGTAAAAATACACTATACGTAGTAGGTATACAGGCAAGCCAGTGTCCTTAATATTATCCCATAAGCTACATAGACCAGCTAAACCGGAGGACAAAACATTAATGCAAGAGAGCAATAGGACCAGATACTTACAGTGTTGGAGTGAGGACTGGAGATAAAGGACTTATAAAGGGTAGGGACGGATAACGTAAAACTTCAGGTCCAAGTGTTTATTTTAAGTGCTAAGAGCGTGCGCCTGCAGCTAGTACCCGAGCACTGCACAGCGCACCTCACCGCGAGTTACCATCACTGGCACTAGCACAGCTCTCATCCATCGCGCTCCTTATATATCCGCCGTGCGGGGGCTCGTCCTGACAGGGATCCCAGGGAACGCCCACTCATCTTGCTGCCCAATCAGAAATCAGCTCACGTTCACAACGTTCTTTCCTGCCCGGTTACAGCAGTTCTGTGGCACCTCCCCCCATCCGCACAGCTGGGAGGACTGGCAGCCCGGAGCCCGTGTCTGCAGCAGTACAGGGCAGGCAGGGAGAGTGTTTATGGCAGGAGATAGAGGGGAGGGGGGATCGCAGACAAAGACATTTCTGCAGATCACTCCTGCACTGAGCTCATTTCTCTGCAGTCGCCTTTCAAGCTTTGATTATTTTGCACCTTTGTGTTTTTTTTTTATTTTCTCCCAAACCACCCTCCCCCAAATTGATTAATCTGATCAACATGTTTTTCTTTTCTTTTGCACTAAAGTTGTGTATTCTCCCTGCATTCATCAGCGATTCCTGCAAATGCATCCAAATAATGAATCCTGATGAAATCAGCAAATGATGCAATCTGCACAGCAATCAGCAATGCTTTGTAGACCTCTGAGTGCAGGTTTCTACGGAGCAGTAAATACCTGCTGTAATCCATTTGTTGTATTGTTGGTAGAATTTGGTCATATAGAATTTGGTGCTTATTTAAGGTACATGATGTGAGCTGTTTATTGGAACGGGTTGGGAGGGACAGACAAACTGCAGAAGTAAAATGTTGCAGAGTATATCCTAAGAATAACACAGCTGCAAAACAAAGGGGGAAAGTATATGCACTGACATCAGGTGGCAGCGTCTTTCTTCCCTGTGGCTCTTTAGTTGTTTCACAAGTCCCTGCTTATCAGGGTCTGCTGGTACATGTAGTTCCACAATTGCCATAGAGCCATAGGATGGCCAAAGCTCCTGTAAGCTGATCCCATGGATGCAGGATGGTGGACATTGGAAAAATTGTTGCATGCCAACAATTGACCTTATTGCTGGTGAGGGCTAAAGTTGGGAATACAGCTTAAATATTGACACCCATGTCCCTACACATTCACTGGTAATAAACGCCATCAGTAACTAATAAACATAAACTCGGGATCAGAAAGTATTGCAGTGTCCCTCATTGTCCCATAAGCACATGTGTACGTGATACTGAGCAATAGGTAAACCATCTCCTTAAATGCATGGTTTAATGTAACTTTATTTATTTATGTTTACCATACATTCAGTAATATATATCTTTCTCATAGCTTAGCTCTATCATTTCACTACTCCGGATTTAAAGGCAGCAAACACGAAAAAACTAAATCCTGTTCCATCAATATATCTATTCCTCATTATTATGTATATAGATAACTATACCTAAAGCTGAGTAACACCATCACCGGTTCAGGATATAGAAATAGTAACTATACAGAACAATTTTGACTTTCAGTGAAGGGGTAAGAGGGTGACACGTGTACATTACACAAGGTGACCTAGGTGCAGGCCGACAGGACACACAGGATAAAAAAAATGGTTTTAACATTTTTGATGCCAAGTAAAACATATATAACAGATTGTGATGTATAAGTAAAAAAAATCCAAAACAAAACATGTCAAAACAAAAAACCAAAACGATGATGGGGAACACTGATGATGGGGAGGTTTTATTCTCATTGTCACATTTATTTGGTTATATCATTCTGTAACATTTACTTGAAAGCAAAGTTTGTAATTGTTTAGTAACAACTTTAGATATTGTTGCTAGATGAACGCTTTAAGCATCGAATATATGCAATGAATATACGTATCTAATACATTGTATATTTTGCTAGCTTAATATTTGCCACTAAGTTATATTTAGCAGTGGTGTACATTGGAAGTCACATACTCTTGGCCAGCAGCAGCACATGCTGGGGGGATGTGAATGTGCTGTACATACTGTGATTTGCACTCACTGTCCTCAGTCCCTGGAGGTGCCTGCAGTGTATACTTACACAGCTACACTATGGGAATGGAGAGGACATACAACTTCGCACGTATCACAACAGCTGTAACACAGCCATGCTCTCTGCTGCTCCCCGTGGTCTTAATAGTAACTGCATCTCCTTCTTTGCAATCACAAAGGCTAATTACATCAGGACTGCAGCATGATCTCACATTCCAGCAGAGTCTGCTGCAAATCAACAGCACGATAGCCAACACCGATCGTCTATTAATATGATAGGGAGAAAACAGGCAGATGGATGGACATTTATGGGGAACGTCAGGAATTTACGATGTTTGTTTTAATTTAAGCCTTTTTAGAGCAGATTGTAACAAAACTTGTGTATGTAATGTATGCTATATAATATGTTTACATTTCATTATTGACTGTTGTGGTTTGTATATATATTCTGCATGCCCAGTCTGAACCACTGACCTCACTCTTATTTTAGACAGACCCCATAAGCATGAATTAGAAGCTTAAACGTAAGAAAGATAATTGAATTTTTAGAACCCATTACAAACTAAGATATATGAAGAATATGTTCTTTACATTTTGTTTTTAAGTATAACTGGCAACCTCAGGCATTACAGACACTCATGGAGGCAGGATTTCTCCCCACATTTTCTTGAGCACATCTAGGAACTTTCTAAAGAACCTGGTGAAATATATTTAAATAATGACCCATAATACCCTATTCTCAATAAGGCCCATTTCCTAAACCTGAAAAAATTCAGATTGTCATTGCTTAGTCATTTGCGCCAGTGACCAACTTATCTGCTTGGTGTAATTCAAATTCGCACTCACTATAATCTCCCCACGCCAGAAAATTCATGCGCTTTTTCTTAAAATGAATTACATTAATGAGCAAGTAGGCCTGTGATTTCCCAAAAGAACGAGGTTACACTTTCATTAATAAGCCTTAAAGTTCCCTGATATTTCTAAGAATTGGCCACAAGCCTTGAATCCCTGAGATACAACCAGGGAAGATTCACACTAATACAGATCTTTTATCAATAGCTGTGCCACTATGTAACATAACACCATGACCGGCAAGTGGAACAAATATTGGTGTAACCCAGTCTCTCTGGTAAAATGTGTATTTGTGAACATGCAATAATATGTAAGTAGCACTGTGCTACACTATGCAGGTCTGTCAGTGAGAGATGTTTATTGTTCTGGGGTAATCCTATCTAGGAACTTTACTTCACCAAGACAGACAGCTGAGCTGACAGGTTTTGTGGAAAACAAGGTTTGCTAATTACAATTCAAGAAACTAAGCAATTTAACCAAGCCTGGTATAAAAGAATGATACATATTGAGAGACTGACAATCAGTCCTTTTCAGTAGTGCTATAATCAAGAACTGTTAACGTGTTTACAAATGTGTATAGTAGCAGAAGCACACTCATCGCAAGGCAGTACCACCCCTGAATGTTTAATTAAAGTAATGTGTTTTAGTTGATAAAAGAATGTTAATTCTGATTATAGTTTGTCTGTGGTACTATTGCTCTTTATCATGAAGATAGTAGATAGTCATGAGTTATTTGTTATTTGTTAGTATACTGTAGAGCACTTTGTTCATGCTACGTCAATTGGTTCCAGCCAGATGAACCCAAATTGTGGTTTGAACTGTTTTTCTTTAGACATATATAGCAATGGCATGTATAAAGTGTAAGTATAGACAGCACATTTCTTCATCACCAATCTGAGATCAGTGCAAGCACAAGACAGTTTTTATCTAATACCCCTTTTCCACCAAAATTCCGGGTCTGACCCGGAGTTGGAACAGGGTTCCTATCCGGATCAGACCCGGAATTTAGCCGGTGCCGACTCGGGATATTCCCAAGTGGGCAACACTCACACCGCAGTTGGGTCTGCATAGACCCGGCTTTTCCAGCGTGACGTCATCTCCAAGCACCACTGAAGCCGGACCAATCAGTCGGCTTGCGGCGCACTGCAGGTCATCAAGACCCGGAGTGCGCTGTACACACAGCAGGGTTTCACGGGTTACTCCTGTGTTAAACCCTGCTATTTACCTGGGTTGGATTGCCGGGTCACTCGACCCGGCGATCCAACCCTCACCCCTTTTACACCAAGGAGCTGCCCGGGTTAACACTGCAATAACCCGGGTTTTAGCTCCAGTGTAAAAGGGGTATAAGAGGGTTGGGTTTATCCCAGTCACACACACCTAGTTATGGCTCTGTCCCCTTGTATGGTGCTATGGAACTCTTGTTGCCTTGTAAATAAAAGAGAGGCCAAATTATATAGTCTAAAATTAAAAAAATGCAAATCTGCCCAAAGCTTTCAACCTGCACAAAGTCTTGAGCTTAATATAAGGCCTTTTGCTTGGTCATACTAAAGAGTAGAGATAACTATCGATTAAACAAAACATGAGGAGATATAAGCAGGAACCTGCTAGAAAACCTAAAGCAACTTAGACAGGAGCACCATTTTAATCAAATTGACCCATCCAGGGACGGTCATGGGAAGTTTATTCCAGTCATGTAATTTAAATTTAATGTAGTCAGTTTGCGGGTAGACATTAAGCGGAACAAAATCAGACATGGATGACATATTCCAGATTCCCAGATACTCAAATTTAGTACAATCTAAAAAGTCTTCCAACCTTTGGGGTCACCCCTCAGAGCAGCAGAAAAAGACCGTGTGATAAGTCACCAACTTATATATCCATAAATACAAAAAACGAATACGATCTTACAGTTCAGCGCTATGAGTGGTTCCAATATTACTGAAGTCTCCAGATGTTTGTCAAGTTTGCAGTCCGTACATATAAGAGAAACATCAAAAGAAGAATGGATATTGTAATGATATTTAAAATAAATAGTTCACACCCCTTGTGTGGGTAATAATATGAGGGGAAGATATAGTCTTCGCAGTTTCTTTGGGTCCACCTCTGATATATGCAACTGGGGAACATCAGACAACGATATCTAGAGCCCAAGAAATCCAGAAACAGAAGATAATCACAAAAGATGGCTAATACCATCGATTTATTAAAATGATGAATGAATATAGAACACACACATACCCTAAATGAATGCCAACACAAAACTACTGCGGAAGGTATTATGCAATCTTTTGTGATCAGGGCCGGATTAAGGTCTGTGGGGGCCCCTGGGCAACAAATGTGTGGGGGCCCATGTATATATATACATATTTGAACATATATATATATATATATATATATATACACATATACATTACTTACTGCTTCAGAGGCAGGGAAAGGCATGTTGGCCAGCAGCAGCAGAAGGGGGCAGAGCCAAATGCTGGGGGCGGGGCTTAATCGTGGGCCGTGGAAGGTGGCTCCGATGAAAGAAAAAAAACCCAAAAAACAGTTCATCTTGGGGATTGGGTCCGGGGACAGTATATGGGGCCCCCTATGTGTGGAGGCCCTGGGAAGACCGCCCCTGTCGCCCTCCCTATAATCCGGCCCCGTTTGTGATTATCTTCTGTTTCTGGATTTCTTGGGCTCTACATATCGTTGTCTGAGGTTCCCCAGTTGGATATATCAGAGGTGGACCCAAAGAAACTGCTATATGTATTTACTACACTTGTGAAAAGTAAGCATACATGTAAGCACCAGTTTCTGATGCACCATTCACGTTTGGTTTGCTTTTGTTGGGAGCTTGGATACCCATAAAGACCTTCTTGGAATTGGACTATATCGTCACCTCATATTATTACCCACACAAGGGGTGTGAAGTATTTATTTGAAATATCATTACAATATCCATTCTTCTTTTGATGTTTCTCTTATTCTCTTGTATTATATGTACGGACTGCAAACTTGACAAACATCTGGAGACTTCAGTAATATTGGAACCACTCATAGCGCTGTACTGTAAGATCGTATTTGTTTTTTGTATTTACTGAAATTTAGTAGTCCATGCAATGAGAGTCACCATAGTCCCAGTAGGAGAGCAGGGTCCACGGATTGAAAGAATACTAGATTTTTTCCAATTAATGTTCAGTCTCGAGGGAGCCTGGTGCATCAGTTAAAAATAGAAGCATATAATCTATGTAAAGAACAACCTTGTCGAATTGCTGCTGAATCTGAACACCCTTATACCCAGATTCTTCCGAATAATACAATCCAGAGCTTAATAGCAAGGGCAATTAAAGTTGGAGAAGGAGGGCAACCCTCTCTTGTAACCCTAGAGAGGCAAAAAGGAGGAGAAACATCACCATTATGCAGACCTGGCCCAGGGGACTAGAATACAACAATTGAACCCAGGTTATAAACTTGGGGCCCATCCCATTTTTAAAGAGAACCTCCCAGACATAAGGCCAGAAGCATCACAAATGGTGGTGACACCTGGTGTGGCACCTCTCACCTGCCAAAGGCGCACACAAAGGGGCGTGGCCCGATCATGAAGCCACCCCCCTGTTTTGTCCCATTTTGTTAGAGTGACCGCATGTCATGGCCTCTTTGTCGTCACGCCTCTGGGAGCTACTGGGAAGCCCCCAGCTTCTCCGGACACAGGGGTGTGTGGAATGGGTGATGCATGCGCGTCATCCGTCATTGCTGCTCACCGCTCGGTGACACCAAAATAGCAGAGCAGCTATATCCAATGATGACACCAAAATAGCAGAGCAGCAGAGACTCCAATGATGAATGGGCTGTTTCTTAAATCAAGCAGAAACTAGTGTTTCCGCATGTGCAATGAGCCTGTTCACCTTAATGAATAGACCCCAAAATGTACTGTAGTTTTGCGCTATATTGCAGTGTATGGACTATTATGCAGTGCTAGAGTTAGGACACATATATACATATTGTTGGGGAGTAGATGCTGATGCAAGTGTTGAAAAGTTCATACGTATGATTATGTACTGATCCCAATTCTATAGAAAACTGACCCTGCATTCAAATGCCTGCGAATATGCCCTCTTAGATCTATAAAATGCTGGCCGGACGTATTCCATTAAAAAGCGCATGGTTACCTGGTAAATATAAACCTCACATCCAGAGTACTTACCAACTGGTATACCAATTAAATATTATTTGTCTGAAACCTGACAGATCAATACCTGTACTGTGGATAAAGAGACAAGTACAGATCTTTATTGTGTTGCCACCTTTGCAGTTAGCCAGACTCAGAAATATTATGACAAGTAAGTAACCCAGTAGTGTTAGTGCCCCTTATGCAGTGGCCCCAATAGTGGTAGTAAAAAAAAATCTATTATCTTATTTCACCCGATTCACATTACACCACATAGTAGTGTCCCTTATTCATGTATGACACACAGCAGTGCCCCTTTTACACAATGCCCACATTTGTAGTAGTGCCCCTTATACAATGCCACAGCAGTAGTGCCTCTTATACATAATACCCACAGCAGTAGTGTCCCTTATGCAAATGCAATGCCCATTGTAGTGTTGCCCCTGATGCAGTGCCCCCAGTAGTGGTGCCCCTTATGCAGTGCCCCCAGTAGTTGTGCCCATTATGCAGTGCCCCCAGTAGTGGTAGTATGCAGTGGCCCCAGTAGTGGTAGTGCCCCTTATGCAGTGCCCTCAGTAGTGGTGCCCCTTATCCCGTGCCCCCAGTAGTGGTAGTGCCTCTTATGCAGTGCCCTAAGTAGTGGTGCCCCTTATGCAGTGCCCCCAGTAGTGGTAGTATCCCTTATGCTGTGCCCACAGTGGTAGTGTCCCTTATTCAGTGCCCCCAATAGTGGTGCCCCTTATGCAGTGCCCCTAGTAGTGGTAGTGCCCCTTATGCAGTGCCCACAGTGGTAGTGTCCCTTATTCAGTGACCCCAGTAGTGGTGCCCCTTATGCAGTGCCCCCAGTAGTGGTGCCCTTTATGCAGAGGACACATTTGTGGTAGTGCCCCTTATGCAGTGTGCCCAGGAGTGGTGCCTCTTGTAGTAATGCCCACAGTAGTAATGCCCCCTGTAGTAATGCCCTCAGTAGTAGTGCCCCCTGTGTACTGCCCCCTGTGTAATGCCCCCAGTAGTTATGTCCCCTATAGTGTAGCCTACATAAAAAAAAAACAATACTTACCTTAATCCTCGCTCCTGCGTGCCTCCGTTCTGTCTGGCTGCTCCAAAGTCCTCTGAACTATGGGAGAGACGTCATGACGTCTCTCCCACAGTGCCCGCGAGGAGACTAAGCTCCAGCCTCCGGCTGCCACTGGCGCTGCGGGGAGGAAGCCGGGTGCCCGCTGGTAACAAAATCTCAGCCGGCACCTGGAAAATGAAGCCTCCCTGCGGCGCCAGGCTAAGGTGGGTCGGAGGAGGCGGAACTGGTTCCCTCTCCAAATAGAATTGGCGGAACGCAGTTCCGCCCCGTTCCAGCCCACATTAACCCCTGATAACACCTAAACTACTACTGGGGAGTTTGACTTTCGAGGTACACTTGTCAAACCGTAACGCAGGTGTCCTAAGGCGAGCTCAGGGAGGACAGAAACCTCCCGTGGAGCAGAAGGAAACGGATGTGAAGAAACATCTACAATGAGCACACTGTTGTTTCTAAGTAGGAACAAAAAAACTATATTATTTAGTTAAAAATGCCAATCAAAGAAAGCAAATACAAAAGAATTCCTGGAAGAAAGGCATCCAGGTTTTCTTAAATAAATAAATAAATAAATAAATAAATAAATAATAACTAAAATACAATAATAATAATAATAATATACTGACAGACCTTGGCCCTCAGCTATGATCTGGTCCTTTGACGATTACTGTATATGTTATTTTGGACTTTTGATAATATCTGGTCTATTATTTTGTGATGGCCCTTATCTGACATTTGCCTACTCTCCTGCAACGGCCAGTGACTCCCGCCTGCCCAGAAGAGTGGCAAAGTCTCTCGTATCTGCTCCCGGCCGTGGCCACCCACTTCCCGAATGAGGCAAGCGGTACAGACAGCTGATTAGACTAGACGAGGGATGCCTAAGCCGGAGACTGTTTAAGAGTTCTACATTATTTGTGATGGGTAGCCTAAAGAAGCTGTTGCTAGGCAGATTCTAGTTTATGAGGTATTTGGTTATCATTTAGGGTTAGTCAATTAAGGTAGTTAGGGGCGTGTACATTTAGGTTGTACTATTTAAAGAGGAATTTGAATAAGGTTCTGCCTCTTTTTCAGTTGGAAGCAGATAAGTCAAACCTGTATCGCTCTTGTATTACCTCAGGAGTTGTGCCAGCTTTTCTGTCCTCTACTGTTTAAGCCTAATTTTCCATATCACTTTTATTAACCTTCTTGTTCATTTAATATTGTATCTTACATTTTTCTTTAGTTAATTGTTCCTCAAACATCTTTTAAGCCCCCCCCCCCTTGTCTGCTCTACTTCACCACTCCTTTTCCTTTTTATACCTACAGTGTGCTTTTTCCTTTACCCCCCCCTTTCCCAGTCAGGATGCCCCGTCCCAAGCGTTCAGCACCCCCTCCCCTCCATTTAGCGGAGGTGGCCCGCCCACTCGCGGCCGCAGGATATCGCCGGCCTGTCCTTTTGGCGGGCCCTCCTTCCCCTGGGGAGCCCGCTGGAGTCCAGCCCGTTGCCCTAATCGGAGGTGAGGCGGCTCCCCATCTTCCCTCCTCCGGGCCCCCGCTGCCTGTCTGTGCGGCAGTGGAGCTTGGCAGCCCGGGCGCGCGCTCAAGTCGAGCGTGTGCTCCCGCGCCGGCGGAGGGGGGTGACGATTTAGAATCCCCGACAGCGGCAGCGTGGCTGCTGGGCTCACCTCCCGGCGGTCCTGGCGTCCATCGCGGCTCCGGTGTTCTCCCTGGCTGCGCGGTGGATGCTGGGGCGGGTGGGGGGTCAGGTGACAGGGCGCTAACAATAACTGATGAAGCGGCGAGTGGCGGGGGGACCCCTGGCCTCTCTGCGGAGGTCTCAGGGCCCTTGCCAGCCGCTACATCTGCGGGCGCCATCTTAGGGGCTGCGAGGGAGAGCCCTGCGGCTCCTGTGATGGCGGAGCCTGTCAGAATTTTGAATAGGGCGCCACCTGCTGGTTCAGCTGCATATGTGCAGGCCATGGGCACTGCAAGCTCATGGTCAGCAGGTTATAGTTTGCAGCAACAGCCCACTAATTTAAACTCGCTTAATACTTTTGCGGGTTATGTAGTTAACTCTTTGCCGGTTAATGCCCCTTCTTTTCAGGCTGTGCCAGCTGTCAGTACGGCTCGGCAGCCATTTTTTCAGTTGTCAGGGTCACATGCGGTCAGTTCGCACTTACCCTCGGTGGTCTCCTCTCCACATGCCGTGCAAACCACTTGGTCCCTAGGAGCGCACCATGTTTTTCCCCAGCATTCCGCTTTTCCCCCCATGACAGTTTCTTACCCCTCCTACACCCCCTCGGCCCCTAATTTTAGCCAGCTCCCCTATGGTCTGCCGAGTCTTTTTGGATCGCAACAGCCGCTTAGCCCACATGGCTCCTGGCACCCTGCTTATGGTTCGCCTGGATCCTGGTTGCCAGCTTATCCCCCGCCAAGCACGCTGCAGCAGAGTTTTCCGCAATCACCAGTGGTTTCCTCCCCTTATTTTAGCCAGATTTCCACATCGAGTCAGAATTTTCCGGTTACGGCACCGCAAGCGCCTCCCATCCCTCCGACCCCACCTCCCCCTCCCTCAACACCAGTTGTTGAGTCATTGTCCTCCGTGGATGTTAACACATCTTTTGCCACACCTGATGTTTTCCCTAGTGTGTCAGCAACCGTGGCGGTACCAGACGCTGGGGTACGGAGAAAGAGGAACGTGTCTCGGGACGAAGCTGCGGCATCAGGGAGCAATGCTACGGGGATGGCAGGAGTGATATCGGAAGGTTCAGAGCTTCCAGGCCCTTCAGGAACAGGTGAGCATACATCTGCACAGATTTCCAATTACAGTTATTCGTCTGTTTCATCTACTAGCAGCGAGTCGTCGGGGTCCCCTAAACGTCCGCGGAAATTAGCAAAATTGATTGCGCACCGCATAGTCAAGAAAGCGGCAAAGAGCAAGGGTCCTGAGAAGATAGCTGCGCCTTCTGAAGTGCCACCATATTCTGATATGGTGCATTGCGCCAATACGGCTATTACGAGGGGTTTAAGAAAGAGAATTCGGGAAAAGATAAGAAAGGGGAAATATATTGAAATTTTTACTCTCACGGATGACATGAGGCAGGATTGTGAGAAGGCCAAGAAGACAGGTGGCATTGGGGAGAATGCTTTTCGTAGTATTCATCATTGGATGATGGGTGTTTTAGTGTTTGCGGCGTGTTATCTTGAAACTAGGCCTGGAGAGCACATGAACATGCTTAAATACATTTATCTCGTTCACGATATGTTCTTGGCTTCTCGGGGTTATGTTTGGAGAGATTACGACGAAAAATTCCGTCGTAAGCAGGATGGAAATTTGGTCATGCCTTTGGGGGTAAAAGACGTGGAAGTGTGGCTGGAGGTAACTCAGCATAATAAAAACCCATCAGAGAGTCAGTATAAGAAGACGAGTGGAGTAGGGAAGGGCGGCTCAGGGTACTCGGCAAAAGGTAAATGTTTTGCCTTCAATGATGGGAAATGTACTAGAGGGGCGAATTGTCATTTTCGCCACTCCTGTCGCAATTGTGGGGGAGGACACCCAGCCAAGGATTGCAAGGGCGGGGGTGGTGCTTCCCATTCGGAGCAGCGGGAGAGCGCTGGGGCTAATAAATAGGGCGCCAACACCCATTATTTTGAAAGAACTTAGTAAGTGGTTGGCGCGTTATCCTTTGCGGGATGATGCTGAGTTTTTGTTTGAAGGTTTTAATTTAGGTTTTCGTTTACCCATTTCCGTTGCCTTTCAAGTAGTTGCTCGTAGAAATCTCAGATCGGCAAGGGAGTTACCGCTGGTGGTGCGGTAGAAAGTGGATACGGAGGTTCAATTAGGACGTATGTGCGGTTCTTTTGATACAGAACCCCTGCCGGGTTTGTGCATTTCCTCCCTGGGGGTGGTGCCCAAGAAAGTACCCGGCAAATTCCGTTTAATGCAACATCTGTCTCACCCACGCGGGGGCTCGGTCAATGACGCCATTCCTGAGGAGCTTTGCAGGGTGCGGTATCAGTTGTTTGACGATGCACTGTGTTTGATTCGCAGTTTTGGCCCTGGGGCATTGATGGCAAAGTTAGATATCGAGTCGGCTTTTCGGCTATTGCCACTACACCCCGATTCCATGCGTTATATGGGTTTTAAGTTGGAGGGTAAGTTCTACGTGGATAAATGTCTGCCCATGGGGTGTTCTGTTTCTTGTGCCTATTTTGAGAAATTCAGCACTTTTCTTCACTGGTGCATTGTCGCGGGCACAGGTCATCATGGTGTTGCCCAGTTTCTAGACGATTTTCTCTTTATAGGTCCAGGAAACAGCAAGATTTGTCAAGAAATTTTGTTTTCAGCCAGCTCGTTGTTTCATGTTTTGGGGGTTCCAGTTGCTCATGAAAAGACAGAGGGCCCCACTTCTTGTTTGGCCTATTTGGGTATCGAAGTCGATACCAGGGCGGGATGCTGCCGCCTCCCGGCAGATAAGGTCCAGAAGCTTTTGGAGCAAATAGAGGAATGTTTGCAGCTAGAAAGGCTCCGGTTGAAGCAGGTGCAATCCCTTTTAGGCTCTTTTAATTTTGCTTGCCGAATTATTCCTATGGGGCGGATTTTTTGCCGTAAGCTTGAGAAATCGACGGCAGGTGTGCTAAAGCCGCATCATACCATTCGCCTCTCTAGGGAAATAAAGGATGATCTACGTGTGTGGTTTTTCTTTTTGTCAAATTTTAACCGGGAAGTCATATGGCCTTCTTCTAGGGTTATTAATTCCACTTTGCAATTATTTACTGATGCGGCTGGTTCTACGGGTTTCGGAGCATTTTTTCAAGGGGAATGGTGTGTGGCGCGTTGGCCGCTGTCATGGGTTGCACGGGGTTTCACGGCCAATCTGTTGTTGCTGGAGTTATTTCCAATAATTGTGGCTGTGGAGCTTTGGGCCATCAGATTGGTGAATCAGAGCGTAGTATTTCGATGTGACAATTTGGGGGTAGTACACGCTGTTAACAATCAGCGTTCATCTTCCCCTGAGGCTTTGCGGCTTCTGAGGCATTTGATGCTGAGGTGTTTGCAGTTTAACATAAATTTTTCAGCAGAACACGTACCAGGGGTGGAGAATGACATAGCGGATGCTTTGTCACGTTTCCATTTTTCTAGGTTTCGCATTTTGGTGCCTGGGGCTGCCCCTATTGGCTTAACATGTCCTCCTTATGTCTGGCAGATTATCGAGCAGGCATAGCTGGACTGGCACGTAAGTCCTTGGCACCATCTACATTACGGGCATACACATCTGCGTGGCAGGATTGGGAGGCTTACAGGGTTAAGTATGGGGATGCGGGTGAGTCACAGGAGGATTGCTTGTTGGCTTTTGTTTGGGGTCACTATGAAAGGGGTAGATCTAGGGCAGCCATGGCTGCTGCGTTAGCCGGCATTTCCTTTTACTCTAAGTTTTACAAGAGACCTGATCCCACCAAAACATTTGTGCTATCTAGGGCTCTAAAAGGTTGGGCCAGAGATAAACCTGCTTCTGCAGATGACCGCAGGCCCATTGATTTAAGATTGCTTCAGGACCTTATGTCAGTATTGCCATCGGTGGCTGCGAATGATTTTGAAGCCTTGCTTTTCCGGTGTGCTTTTTCATTTGCTTTTTTCGGGGCCTTTCGGGTCAGCGAGCTGGTGGCGGTTAATAAACGTTCGGAGGTCACCGGATTGCTGTCCAGAAACGTGCTGATTAAAAAAGAATCAGTTTTGTGTAAAATTCCCCGTTCTAAAATGGATCAGACTGGCCGTGGGAAGTGGGTTTCCCTTAAATCTCATGCCATACCCGACATCTGCCCTTTGCGCCTCGGGGGCCTTTACAGTCAAGCGAAGCCGGCGGGGGGTTGCCAATTTTTAGTTCATTTAGATTCTTCCCCTCTTACGAAATTTCAGTTTGCGGCGGTTTTTAGGAAATGTTTGCTTGCGTTGGGTTTGAAGAGTGAGGATTATGGTACTCACTCGTTTCGCATCGGCGCTGCTACGTGCGCTGCGGCTGAAGGAATGCCAGTGGCTGCTATTCAGCAGATGGGGAGGTGGAAATCAGCTGCTTTTAAAAGTTATGTTTGTTGCGATAAGTTGTGATGTTGCGCCTGTTGCGCCAACCCAGAAACGCTGCTTACCTGTCAGTTTTTTAAAGATTAGCTTTCAAAAACTGGGGGTGTGAAGGGATTTTTTAAATTTTTCCTCCGCGGGGGCCTTAATTACAATTGGCTATACAAGTGGTCCACGGGAGGTTTTTTAAGTTTTCTCCTTCGCCTGGGTTTATGTACTAACATTGTATGTGTCGCATGTGTTTTCATTTACGTGGGTTTTGGGTTCACAAGTACATTATCTGACGGTTAGGTGTTTTCTTTTTCAGCATCCACGGGCTCTGCGGAGCAAATATGGCTGGTGGGCCATTCCTATATGTTTTGGGCTGAAAGACACCCCCTAGCTAAAAGAGCGGGTATGCTAATGGGCGGCCGCACAGTGAGATGGTTAGGAGTCAGGGGATTGCATTGGAATTCCCTTTTGGGTCTGCTTTTTGACCATGAGAAGCAATGGGGCCGTCCTGATTGGTTGATTATACATTTAGGAGGTAATGATGTAGGTCAGATCAAAGGCATCGAGTTGATACTGAGAGTCAGAGAGGATTTGGATACGGTGTTGTCCCATTGGCCGGGGGTACGTTTAGCATGGTCAGAAATTGTACCCCGTTTTAATTGGAGAGGGTCTGTAGATGTGGTTGCTTTGAACAAACCCAGAAAGAAGATAAATATTGCAGTGGCTAAGTTGGTGTCGGCTGCCGGGGGTGTTTTAATTAGGCACCCTCTTTTGGTTCTTGAGAATGCCCACTATTTTAGGTCAGATGGGGTACATTTATCACCTTTGGGGATGGGAATTTTTCTTAAAGGTATTTTTTCTGTTTTTGATTAGCTTTTTTGTTGTTGGGTGGCAGGTTGCGGTTCATGGAACCTGGCGTGGCGGGAAGGCGCTACTAACCAGCGGCCACATGTGGCGTAAGCGGTCGTTGTGAAGCATTTGCCCTTTTGAAGGACGGCGAGTGGGTCCTACCTCTGTGGGTTGGACAATCGGGCACTATTCTTTGCGGAAGTGTCCGGACTGTGCCAAAGTAAGGGGCGGTGAGACTTGCACAGCGCAGGTTACGCATTTTTTGAGAGGTGGGGGTGTTTTAGTCGTCCCCCAGTTTTTTGTAGTAAGATTTATATGGGCTAGAGCTAGGTAGTGGTAGCGCCTTCTTTTGCCACCCTTTTTTAATTAAATTTGCAATTTAGTAAATAAAACCAATTCTAATTTGACCTAAGCTATCGTTGTCTGTGTGGTTATTTCATTTAGAAGTTAAGCTTAGCATAAGAGGTTATTATGTTTTATCACGATATATGTATGAACGCCTTATGTGATTTGCACTGAATGGCGTCATCTTGGCCCTTTATAGTACAGGTGATTGTCTAGCGGGTGCGGGGTCAAGATGACATAATTGCATCACCACGACCTCAGCACGCCCACTTCTACAGCTCCACGCCCCTGCAGTGCCAACCAGGCTGCCCCCTCCCGGAGGGGGTAGTCCAAAGGTTGGCAAGAATGTCTCACCTTACCCTCTGTGTTAGTAAAGCTTGTGTTTAATATCAATCACCGACAAAACACTCTTTTCTATTGGTAGTGCACATGGCAATTCATTTATGTTGGAACAATGAATTCACATCAGTCTCTGCACCAGCTCCAGTGTTGCAGAGACTAAATTGAATGATGAAACATTCAGGACCTGATTCTCAGTATTTTAATGCGAGTATCATTATGGCTTCATGCATATAGTCACGTTGCCCACTGTTTTTCCCTTTGCAGCTGCAGCCGGAAATAGCCATCCGTCCGTCATACGCTTGTCTTAAGCTGGGTACACACCAGAAAGATATATCTGCAGATGATGGTTGTTCATTCATACACACTGACCAACCATCATCTGCGGTCCCGCCGGCCGGGGGTTGCGTTGTGCCCCCCTCCCCGCGGCCTCTACAGCAAGTGTACTGGCTTACACACAGCACGATGAGCAGATATATCTGCCATCGTCTGTGCAGCACAGCCAACACGCGATGTCTGTGAACTATGTCATTCACTGACATAAAACTGGTACACACTGGCCGACGCACACACAATATATTGGCCGATCAATTGATCGACCAATATATCTGCCAGCGTGTACCCAGCATTAAAATAGCATGGAATTCTGGCTACATGACACTTCTACTGAATGGATCTCTTGCGTGCGTTTTCAGGGTAACCGCCCAGTTGACACCCAGAAATGTCCAGTCCACAGAGAGTAGTGAGAACTGGCCATGCACGGAGTCTCTGCCACAGTGTGTATGAGTGGTGCGGCGACTGCGCAGTTTACTAAAAATCGGTCAATGCATCGTCTGTTGCCCTCAGTGTAAAGCAGTGTACATATAATATTGCAAACAAATGTTGGTATTATACGTGAACCTGCTGCCTATGTATGGGGTAAAATCCAGAAACGTGACTATTATTATTTTTTGTATTGTGATGATAGCCAGCACCAGTGGAGAGATTTCCTAATTTCCTTGTGTCTATATTATGCTACATAAATAAAGCATAATAATATGCTACAGTTTTAGTTTTTGCTATTAGCACTTTAGAATGGTATAACTCCAAAATGCAAGAGAACAAGTAAAGTAATACCACATTTACACCGGAGCTAAAACCCGGGTTATTGCAGGGTTAACCTGGGTAGCTCCTTGGTGTAAAAGGGACCCATGTAACTTGCAGGGTTTTACATGGCATCAACCCGTGAAACCCTGCAGTGTAAACGGGTTCCCCAGGTCCTGTTTACAGCAAGGGGACTTCCGGGCTTCTCTGCGCCTGGAGATGATGTCATCTCCAAGCACCGGGAGAAGTGATCCACTGCACCCGTGTGCAGTGTGAACGGCGCCGATACGGAAATACTCCGGATCAGCGCCGCAGTAGAAAAGGTCTGTCCTGGGTCTGACCCGTTTTGGAATTGAGGGCCTGATTGCAACTGGGTCGATGGTGGCCCACAGCGCATGCGCACGACGGAGCCTCCTCCGTCATGCGCATATGCGAGGCCCGGCTAGCGACGGGCAATCCGTTGCTCCGGGTCTCGCACCAAAGGGGGCGAGTTGTCGATGTTGAGTGACAGCTCGCCCCCTTTGGTGGGCGGGCCGGGGGGTGGCTGCCCAAATGGAGGTGTTCCCATGAGAATGCCTGCCATTTGGGGGCGGCCCCACTGACATCACGAGTGATGTCAGTGGAGAGATTCCGGTTCTGTTAGAGCTGAAATCTCTCTGGGGCTTGCAGCCACGAGACTCTACCACAAGGGTCTCGTCGCAAGCCCGATGGCCGCGATGGTCTTGACCATCGCGACCATCATTGTGGCTGCTCGCAATAGCTGTGGGTGGTCACCCACAGCTATGCGAGCGGCCAAGAGGCCGATCCAAAAAAAAAAAAAGCCCGGCCCTGATTCAGAGCGAGCGCTCTGTCAGAGCAAGCGGCTCTGAATCAGGCCCTGAGTTCCAAAACTTGGTTGAGACCCGGGATTTAGGTCTAAAATCAGTATGAGTGATTTTCTGGTGATGTTATGGACCATGGAAATAGTTATTGTTAATTGCTACAACTATATAATTATTATTATTGTTTTTTTTTCTCTAAGAACTGAACAAACTGCAGACAGTGAAACATACAATCACAGGGTGTTCTCAACACAAATGAGTATGATGTAAATTAATTTCCTAGCATATGTACCAAGTCGATCCTTGATTAATAGTGTTCTTAAACCACTGATGCCAAACATTGGATTCTTTACACAGACGATCAATGTAGGGACAGTATGTTTTACTCAAGGAAAACTTTGTTTGCAGAACAGCAGGTGAATGTACAGTATAAGAGAGTAATGCACTGGTGTAAATGAAATAAATAACACATACATATAAGGTGATCATTTTAGTTGTAGGAAACCATTGCCAGTCTCCAATGTACTACAGCTGGCTGCTAATGGAGTGATCAGGTTTTGTCAATTTGGCCATTGTCCACTCTCTAGACCAGTGGTTCTCAAACTCGGGCCTGATTCAGAGCCGGACGCTATTTGCGCTCGATCGGTCAGAAAAAGGGGCTGGCTATTTAAATTGAGCGCTCGATCAGACATAGAGGCGTCAACAGACCGCAAAGAGCGAGCGCTCAATTTAAATAGCCAGCCCCTTTTTCTGACCGAGCGAGCGCAAAAACGAAACATGCGCTCGCTATTTTGTAAAGACGCCCCCTGGCCACTCGCATCATACGTCATCTCTGCTATTTATTTGATTAATCAAGTACATCGAAAGGCATCTGAACTGCTCGCAGTGCTTGTGGTAGGTTTGTGGCCCGCTTTGATCTTTTGGCACGCCTGCGTTCGGATCTCCCCTCCCCGTTTTCAAGCACCTTCCCCTGTTACCACCCACAAACGCCTCATCCTGTCACTCATAGTAGCAGGCACTCGCTATTTGGCGAGCGCTTGATTTATGACCGCACTGACTGGTTGGCGCATGCGCATTATGACCCATACGCATGCGCAGTTGTGCGAACATCGCTCGGAGCGAATGAGCGGCCGCTTACGAGCGGCTCTGAATCAGGCCCTCGGTCCTCAGGACCTCACACAGGTCACGTTGCCCAGGTCACTTAGCAGGTGCTCAGGTGTAGTCATTTTGAAAGATCCAAGGTGGAGCTAATTATTTCACTTGTGAATTTGTGAGGAGACCTGGAAAACATGCACTGTTTGGGGTCCTGAGGACCGAGTTTGGGAATCTGTGCGTTAGACCTAACATTGCACCATGTATATGCACGACAATGTCTGTATCTGATAAAACTCTGATTGTATGTCAATGAGACACATACTAGATAATGAGATTGGCTGATGGCTGCTCTGACAATCATGGTGGGGATCTCTTTTGCCACCAAATTAGCTGCAGATTCCTTCATGAAGCAATCAGGTCACACAACCAGATTAGCCATAGGCCTGATTCAGCAGCGTACACAATAGCGATATAGAACGCAGTCGAGTGATTGTTTGCCATTGCTCATGTATTCAAATCACATTGTGATTACGGACGCACATAGGAATCCATCGCAGAGCTAGTGATGGGTTGTCAGTGTTTGGGGGTGGTGACGGGGGAGTGGTCAGAAAAACGCAGGCGTGCCTGTCCGTTTGAATGCTGTTTCATGGGCGTGCATAAATTAGCCACTGCAATTACATACACGGCTTGAGGCTCACTGCGTGCGACGATGCGTGCAGTTTCTGCGGCTGGTCAGACCTGCTGTAAATGCTGCGTGATCTGCCGATGTGTGTCGATGGTACCAGTGTTTATGCAGAAAAGCGAGGTTGGATGGATAGGAGAAGCAGTAGTGAGCGTCCCTATGCTGTTTTTGGCCCCGGGTTCCAGCTCTGAAGGGGCACCTCCTCCATTGTCCACAACATATTCACCCCACTTAGGGCTGTAATTATATACCTGGAGTGTACCATCACAGCCACCCAAAACATGGCACCCCTTCCCGGTACCCAAGAAGCCACCATACACTAGTTGGAGAGCTCCAAGTCAGACCATCAGCTGCTGCCTTTGTCTATCTATAGCCTGTCTGCATGTGAATTGTTACATTACAGTGTCAGCAGTTGTTACGGGGGGGGCAACAAATTATAACTTGCCTCCGGGCACCTGGGATGACCCTACGCCACTGCCTCCCAGCACCCCGGGCAGAGCAGGTGTCATTCTGTGCATGTGGAGAGGGACTT
The DNA here is from genome assembly GCA_031769625.1 of Taudactylus pleione. NCBI lineage: Eukaryota > Metazoa > Chordata > Amphibia > Anura > Myobatrachidae > Taudactylus > Taudactylus pleione. The sequence goes on along the minus strand of JAUIMM010000015.1, from coordinate 40,962,706 downwards.
CTATGTCATACACCTGGAAGTCCCTCTCTCATAGAGGACAGCTCTTATCGGGAGAGCCGTCCATTGCAGTTTTCTTTATGCATACCGGCATTATTATCTCCAGCAGTATGCGATGAGTGGTGGGATGCATCACATACACAAGGCAATGCTATATGCATCCTGCCCATAGTGTGGCCAGAATAAGGCCCCTTCATCTTACAAAGATGGATGCAGCTGAGATAGTTACATACTGTAGAGAAATATAGGGGTTTGATTATCAATAAATATTTGCAGCACTTTCCCCCAAAACAAACGTTTTCAGGGATACCCGCAAATATTTAGTATCCCCCAGATGTATTATGGAGAAATCGTAGCACGGCCAGAACTGCAACCCCCATAGGTTTCTACGAGGGATGCAGTGCTGTCAGATTTACTAAGCTCAGGAAGGCAAAGCATTCTTTATCTTGGTCCCTGCATGTTACGCCATCTGAAGATGCATAAGCCGCTGTAGCCTGTGGGCTGCATATTGTATAACTAGCAGGGAGAGAGACCATAGGAACCCTCCCCCGCCTATGGCAGCTGCACATGCTGGGTCTGTGGACCGTGCATGCACAGGATACCCAGCAAAGGAGCGAAGAAACCGCTGATGCAGTCACATCACTCCGGATACATGGCAGGGACGGGCTCCTTTTTGTAGCCTCTGACCCTGCATGTGTTTTTTCATACATCCGGACGTTATGATCGCAACAATCACGGAAGCTAATATTCCTGCCCAGATCGCGTTGCAAATGTGGTTTATAATAATTGAGCCCTGAGTCAGTATGTAAGAATATTAAATTAATGTCAGTACTTTGGTAAGACTGATAATTTGCTATAAATACAATCAAACAATTTTTTTAAAAATGTGTTTACAGACATTGGTTTCATTTCCACTTTTGCAGTCCCCTTTATAGTTGACGTCTCAGAGGCTTGGGTTACTGCTGCAATATTACAACATCCTGCTCTGCTGTCCTTACACTGCTCAGGACACTATTGCTAGATAATTGATAATAGTACTGTAAAACTGGGTACACACTAGGACGATGTACAAATATATCTGCAGCACGATGCACACAGCACCATATGCATGTATATTGGGCATTGGCTATGCTGCACAGTCAATGCGATATGTCTGTGAACCATACTTACCGACTTCTCAGATTCTCCTCCCAGGAGAAGCCTGGGGAGGAGAAGCAGGTGGGCGGTGTTCTGGGTGGGGCCAGACAGGAAGCATCATCAAGCCTCGCCTCTTGCGGGAAATCACCGCGAACACTGCGTATTTAGTTAGGGTGTGGGGCCAAATAACGCGATTCTCATAGAATTGCGTCATAACTCCCCGCCCCCTACGCACAGACCTGCCGTTCCCTGGCATATTCTCCCCATTCTGTCCACTTCGCTAGTGCCTACACTTCCAGGGGTTACCTGAAAAATCGGGAGCCTCCCGCAGGTCCCGGGAGAGTAGGCAAATATGCTGTGAACGATGTTGTTCACAGACATATCACTAGTACACACCGGCCGACACACCCACGATATATATCGGCCGTTCAATTGAACAGCCGATATAACGGCCGTTCAATTGAACAGCCGATATATCGGCCAGTGTGTACCCAGCTTTACAAAAAAAAAATCAATATGATTATTTAATTCCTTGTATCTGCAATAGTAAAATAAATGGAAGGATCAGAAGTGCTGCATTTTGTACCAGGTGGAAGGGTCTTGTTGGAGGGTTGTTAATATAATGGGACTAGACGAGGATAGAAAAAGATAGGCATTGCATTGGGACATATTCAGGGACAAATATACACCTGTGGCTGGAAATTTGGGACAGTTGGAACTATGATCCCACTATTAAGCTGGGTACACACTGACAGATATATTGGGCGATCAATTGATCGGCCAATATATCTGCTGCCCGTCGGCCAGTGTGTACCCGCGATATGTCTGTGAATGACATCGTTCACAGACATATCGCATTGGCTGTGCTGCACAACCAATGGACAGATATGTGTGCAGACATATCTATCCATCGGCAAGTGTGTACGGGCGGTCGGCAGACATACCTGTCCATCAGCAAGTGTCTACGGGCGGTCTGCAGACATATCTGTCCATCAGCAAGTGTCTACGGGTGGTCTGCAGACATATCTGTCCATCGGCAAGTGTGTACGGGCGGTCGGCAGACTGCCCGTACACACACAGCGGCAGCCATGGGGTAGGGGACGGAAATGCCTCAGGGGACCCGCCTCCTCCTACACATTGAACACAGATGATGGTTGTTCAGTGTGTACGAACAACCATCAGCTGCAGATATATCTGTTAAGTGTGTACCCAGCATAAGACATAAGAAAATGAACAGGCTGCTGACAGACAGTACAATTCCTACTAGGAGAAAAGCACTATATAAATAAATTATTATTAATAATAAGAAATCATCCACACAGTGCTCATGATTTACATTTCATTGTTGGACTCCACTAAATAGATTTGGAAAATGAAAACTTAATCAGGTCGCCTTACTACAGCAGTTTTTGTAGCTTTGTTTGTGCTTTGCTGTGATGACCAATGTGTGATTTAATTACTAGGGCAATTGTCTTACATTTCTTTTGTGCTCTGCCTTCATTTATTCATTGTATGGATTCTCTGCTAAGACAAAGAAAAAACATATATCAAGTCTATTGCTTTATATATGTCTATTGTTATAGAGCAAATTGATTTATTTCTAATTATTCATTCTTAATTAAATATATACATGTAAATTCATATTCCCACTAAGTTTATCAACATTATTTTGATGTTGGAACAGCATATTTTACATTTGTTCCTGATTTAATGACACCTCAGATACAGGTTGTCATATAAGAACTTCTAATAAAATATACAGACTTAAGCTGGGTACACACGAGTATAATCGTCGGGCTGTTCTTTCGATTCCTGACCCGTCCGTGCGATATCTTAAGAGTGTGTACGCACCTTCCATCATGTTTTCTCTGAAAACAACTGGTCACATCGATAGATCAGGTCTTATATGCAGTTTCATTTTCAGCCCATTTGGGGCTCCATTTACACAAGTTTCAGCTCTTTTCAAACTTGTTTTTTGTGTTAAAGAGGCATGTTGTATTTATCATTGTAAATAGCGCTGGTCTGCTGCTTCCTGCCAGCGGTTTTTATTTTTTTCATATCCCCATTTTAATTTTATACATTGCTGTATTTAAAAACGAGCCGCTCGTTGCATATGCTAGATTTCCCTGTCTTGCTGCCGCTGTTATCTTGCGCTGATGAGCGCTATGTACCCGGCTGGCTGACCCGGCATCCGGGTCTACCCGGAATGCAGCGCGTCAGAAGACACCAGTTACACAGCACCTCTCCATTCACCCCAGTCCCCCTCAGCAACCAGTGGATCCCCTCTCCCCAGCAGTGACCGACCACCCCTCCTCTCCTCCCTCACTCCCTCAGTACACACCATCCAGTGCCTCCCTCCCCCAGTACACACAATCCAGTGCCCCCACCCAAGAGACGTTGCTGCCGCGACCAGGCTTGTTTCTGCGGACCGATGCTGATAATTGGCTGCCAATATAGCTCAGTTACCTTAGAGTGGAGGCAGCCGGGAACAGATAAGGGTAGAGCCATAACTAGGTGTTGCGATATGTGCCATTGCACAGGGCACCACAGGCAGGGGGCGCTGTTCGGGCCTGTCAATATTCTGTTGATAATCATTGTTACTTGTACCTTCCTCTTTTTTTATCCCCGGCATCTCCTCCCTGACCGACTCCCCCTCTACCTGGCCATCTCCCCAAACACCTTCAGTCACATCCTCTTTTATTTAACACACACATTTCAAAATACTCTCATACCCGGTATATTTGTTGCATACACTACAAGCAGCACTATTTCTATACCTTCAATCAGTGATTTACACTGCTGGCTGCAGGCTTGTGCATGGCTGTTCTGATGGACAAATCCTGCTGCAGGTGCAGCTTCACCAGCGCTCTCTGAGAGCTAGAGCTGGTGAGTTATACTGCATAATTATTGTTTATCATCACTGCAGCCATTGGATTCACACCCGGATAGCAGTGGTACAACAAAATCGGCACCCTTTTATCATTGTACAGGGCCTATCATATTTGTCATGGCCCTTCCCCATGTGGCCACACCCCTTTTTTTGGGACGCATCTTATGTCCCTATATGAAAAATGGGAGGGGGGGTGCCAATGCACTTTCTGGCACAGGACACCAAAAAGTCTAGTTACGGGTCCGCCTCCGGGAATCAGCATCAGTCCGCACAAACAATATGTCTCCCCTGTCAGATCTCCTCAGCGTCTGGTCTGCTGGACTGAACATGCGCACAGTTCACACATTAAAAAATCAACTTCATTCAGCAGCGCTGTTTAAAGAAAGAAACAGCGCTGCCAGGTTTTTTTAAACACTAACGCTCACTGGAGAGCTCCTCAATGATAAATTCTGGATTAAACAAAAGAAAAATTCTGGCGAGTGCTAGTGCTAAATATTTTTAGTGTAAAAACTAAATGGAGACTTGTATGGTACAATATCAGACAAAAAGTGAAGTGTGTACACATTCTCCACTGTTCTGTCCCATGCCCATACTCCTCCAGCAGCAATGCCTACTTTGTGTGGATGTCAGCAGGTATTCTAGCTAGATGCATTTCCTGGAGTGTAAGTTAGATGGTAAAGGTGTGCCTCCTGCATGACACAACACTTTGAATGGGACTTTAGAATGTGTATTTGAAAGTAAAAACTTAATATGTAAAGGTTGTAGTAGCTGATCAAACTGGTAAATATTTGTGATCACGAGGAAGATATCTTCATTTACACAGTAGGCTATCACTAATCCCAATATGGGACACAGACACTACCGCTTGTAGAAAGAAACTGATAGAAGAGAACACTAGCTTGTACACCAGTGCACAGCTAATACAAATATCATTTAAACTGTCTACATTTCTGTGGAAGCATGGAATTGTTACATATACAATCGTTCAGTGCTATTTCATACTCTTTTATATCAGGATATTTGTCCTCTACTAACTTCTTACTATTTCAAGTAAGGCCAGTTTCCTGAGGACCTACCCAGCAGTGATGGAAGAACTTCTAAAGTGGCAAGACCCTGTGGGATCTCATACATCTGGAGTGAACCATTGAATACTTCCCTCCTCGGGTAGGCAAGCCAAATGCTAGTTTTGATTGTTTTTATACTATGACCTTTTTCTGTTTCACTTTGGACACCACAATAAAATACTGTATTGAACCACTGAAAGTGACTGAGAAAGTGGTCCTGATTTCATCTCATAACAGATACCATGTGATATGCACTATTATCAACAGGAATCTGTGAGTGGTATGTGTGGGGGAACCCCGAGTTCAATTTGTACCTTATGGTGATGGTCTACATTCTGACATAAAAGCACACTTGCCTATCTTTAACTTGTCCTCCCTGGGAGAAGCTTGGGGAGGACATGCAGGTTGGCTGCGATGGGGGCGGAGCTTGACGGGTCACATCATTAAGCCCCACACCCTTCACGGAAATTGCCGAGATTGGGTTAAATTTAAATAGGAGTGTGGCTACATGACGTGATTCATGGACAATCGCGTCATTAAGCCCCGCCCCCTACACCGGGACCCGCGATCGCTGTGGAAATTCTCCCCATTCTGCCCACTTCACTAGGAAGTGGGCAGATTGCGGGAGAAATGCCTACCTTCCAGAGATGTGGGGGGTTACCCGAAAAATCGGGAGCCTCCCTCGAAAACCGCTAGGGTAGGCATGTATGCATAAAAGATAACTCTTATATGCCTACATGCTATCGTAAAGCTGTGAGTTAAATGTGTAATAAATAAGTTATCTGGGTGGAGGTGATCAAGAAAACGCTTTAAAGACAAAGGGGCCCATTCAGTGGCAAACGCAGGATTTCCAGAGGGGGGTTTCCAAATGCTTAATTTTAGAGCGAGTGTGGCCTGTCAATGAAGAGGCCAGAATTAGTACTTAACCTGCTTTAATAAGCGTCATACAAAGTGTATTGTGTGTAATAATTCCAGCATATACAGGATTACAGGAAGTCATTATATGCAGCAGTAGGGCCATCCTGCCTGAGCTGAATGTATTTATTTTAGATGTGGGCACCATTCCAGCATTGGAGCAAGTCCTGGAGCCTGGAGGAGCAGCAGAAAAACCTAGCACTGCCCTGGCATACTGTATATGTACATATTGGGCTCTATAGCAGTCCATCTCTAACAGAGCATGTTTTCCAGATCTTCTACTTGTTATGTATGATAAATGGTGCTCAAGCCAATCGGCTCCCAACTGTCATTTTTCAAACAGATGACAGCTAGGAGCTGATTGACCAGAGAATCATTATCATGCAAAAGTTTTAAAACTCATTACTTGTAATAAAACTTGTTGATAAATGGGCCCCAAAGACTGAAAAAATGTTACATTTGAACTTTATTTGTACATCATTTGTTATGTAACAGGATTGCATGATTGGTAGTGTTTTTTCTCGCTTTCATGTTACCATTGAACTCTTCATGAAAGGAAAATCATCCCATTAACAGGGGAGTACTATTTACTGTTTATTATTTCAAAGCACCATTATGCCTGTTACTCTTTTTTGTTATATATTGTGTATTTTGGTGCTGTGGTGGAGTTCCTTGTAACAGTGGGCCTGATTCACTCGTAAGCGGCCGCTCGTTCGTTCTGACCGATGTTCGCACAACTGCGCATGCGTACGGATTTTAATACGCATGCGTGAACCAGTCAGTGCGGCCGAAAATCGTTTGTTCACTAAATAGCGAATGCCTGCTATTTTGAGTGACAGGAGGAGGTGTATGTGGGTGGTAACAGGGGAAGGTGCTTGAAAACTGGGAGTGGAAATCAGAACGCAGGCGTGCTTTACCATCAAAACGGGCGTTTTATGGGTGTGCATAATTAATACAGGAGCTTCATTAACCACGTCACTTGGTTGATTTATAGTCAGAACTGCTCGCAAGATTGTGGTAGGAAAAACCAACCACAAGAATAGCGAGCAGTTCATACCCTGGTCTATGTACTCGATTAATCTAATAAATAGCGGACATGACGTAGGATGCGAGCGGCCAGGAGGCGTATTTTTTCAAAAAACGACCGCAAGTTTGGTTCGCTCGTTCAGACCTAGAGGCGTGAACAGACCGCAAAGAGCGAACGGTTGATTTGAATAGCCACCCCTATTTTCTGGACGAGCGAGCGCTAATTGCGTCCGGCTCTGAATCATGCCCAGTGTGTATAGGCTGCATTGGTTTTGTGCACTGAGAGATACAAAAGTGGTCTTGTATCATTATAAACTAGATGGGTTTTATGGGCATGGGAGCCCATCTTTTCGCCCTACAACCTAACTAACCATAGTTTTAGCCATGTCTACCATGCACACGCCCTCTAGTGACATTTATAAGTGTGGACATTTCTGTTTATTTGTAGTGTACCGGTGTAACTAAAATGGTGCTTACTAGCCCAGATAGCATATAACAGGTTCAATGAAAATGGAGACCATACCCTTCAAATTTATCCCTACCAGCAGGTAAAAAATGTCCTGCATCTGATATTCCCTTTTATTTTCTTATTACAGGCACCTGTGTTTAGTTCATTAATAAGGGTAATGTTAAAAAAAAGCAATTAATTATTGTATCCCAGGTATCTGCATAGTAAATTAAATGGGAGCTTCTTGAATAGAGCATTTTTCTCCAGCTAGAAAGTTGCTGCCGCTAGACATAGGAGAACGCTGACCGCCAACAGAAATCATTCACACAGTGATTCTGATCTTGTCCAGACTTGTCCTTCACTATTATGGAATCCAGTAAAAGGATTTGGATCCTGTGAATGTAATCAGGTCATCCTCCTACAGTAGGTCCTGTCATTATACTGTGTATTGCCTTGAAGACCAATGTGTGATTTAATTGCCAGGTCCATTGTCTTACATTTCTGTTGAACTGTCTGTATGCTATTTAATTCGTGGTACTGATGTTCTGTTAAGACAAAGAAAAACATTTATCACTTCTATTGTTATAGATCCAATTGATTTAGCTCTAACTAGCTGTTGCCCGTGACTTTGCCCACGATGAAATTGCTTCTGCCAACATTTTTTTCTATTTGAGGTGTTTTAGCTGTATTGCTTTGTAATTATAGGGGCCCTGTTGTGGGAGTGGCCACGTGACTAGCAGCCCTATACAGGTGGCAGCAGCGCCTTCACTCGCCACTCACGCCAATGTCACTGTGTGCCCTGTGCACAGATTGCTATGTAGCCTATCCTATTCACCCACCACTCACACCAATGCCACTGTGTGCCCTGTGCACATATTGCTATGTAGCCTATCCTATTCACCCACCACTCACACCCATGTTACTGTGTGCCCTGTGCACAGATTGCTATGTAGCCTATCCTATTCACCCACCACTCACACCAATGTCACTGTGTGCCCTGTGCACAGACTGCTATGTAGCCTCTCCTATTCACCCACCACTCACACCAATGTCACTGTGTGCCCTGTGCACAGATTGCTATGTAGCCTATCCTATTCACCCACCACTCACACCCATGTCACCATGTGCCCTGTGCACAGACTGCTATGTAGCCTATCCTATTCACCCACCACTCACACCAATGTCACTGTGTGCCCTGTGCACAGACTGCTATGTAGCCTATCCTATTCACCCACCACTCACACCAATGTCACTGTGTGCCCTGTGCACAGACTGCTATGTAACCTCTCCTATTCACCCACCACTCACACCAATGTCACTGTGTGCCCTGTGCACAGACTGCTATAATGTATCCTATCCCATTCAAGTGACCGCAGGCCCAAAGCACCTCTCCTCCCACCCCTTACCGGCCGCCCGCATGGTACCACACCTATCTCTGGCACTGATGATATCAATACATTTTGTTTTTGTTATTGCTCAGCTTTAACTTGACATATCCAGATGAAACAAAGTGCAGGTTGTGTCTAGGAGTTTTCTCTACAAAATGATTAAGTTTTTAATTAAATTCAGTTCCGTAGTTTTTGCGCCAACTTGAAACAAACAGACAGACACAATGTTCTTATAATATTAATATAGATTATTCATTTTAAATCTGTCTATCTCATACATGCCTACACAATTTGAAGGGGGCACCTGACACCATTGTCACTCGGCCGTTCCGTGTCCACCTGCTGCTGAGGAACAGAGGAGCCACATGGAGGAGGAGCGCCGCTACTGATCGGCGCTCCTCCTCCATGACCTGCTGCTGCCGGAGTGCTCTATGGTTCCGTACGTCACGTAGCATGTGACTGCGCGACCTGCCTGAGCCCGTACGCGCACGCATTTGGGGTTTCTGAGTACCCAGACAACCCCCCTGCCCGCCGATCAGTAACAACACGCCGCCGGCGATGTGTTTGTTTTAGCAACCAATGAGAGTCAGACAGACTCTCATTAGCTGCTGCATCCGCGGAGGGAGCCGGGCGGAGCTCACTCATAAGCTCCGTCTTCCGGCTCCCGTAGTGGTGATTGGAGAGACGTCATGACATTCCTCCCATAGTGCCGATCGGGAGGACATAGGAGCGGATGGTTGCGGGAGCAGGAACGAGGATTCAGGTAAGTACTCTGGCCCTCATTCAGAGGCGGTCGGAGGATGCAAGCGGTCGCTCAGAAACTGGGCGGCCACTTGCATCCTGACCGGCTGCCTCTGTTTCAGTCGTTAGGCTGTGGGTTTACACCCACAGCTCTAACGACCGCTAGGGTGATGGTCGCGATGGTCTATGACCATCGCGACCATTGGGGCTTGCGACGAGACCCTAGGATAGGGTCTCACTTGTCGTAAGCCCCGGAGAGCTTCTGGCTCTGTCAGAGCCGGAAGCTCTCCACTAACATCACTAGTGATGTCAGTGGGGCCTCCGTTTGGGCTGCCACCCCCCGGCCCGCCTTCCAAACGGGGCGAGCTGTCAATCAACATCGACAGCTCGCCCCCTTTGGAAAGAGACCCGCTACGACCGGCGCTGTCGGTCGTAGCTGGTCTCACGCATGCGCACGAAGGAGCCGGCTCCCTCGTGCACATGCACACTGGACAAACATCGAGGCGGCCGTGCAGTCCTAGACCGTACGGCCGCCTCTGAATGAAGCCCTCTGTGTGTGTCTATAACATATGTACGGGGCACTGCGTAGGGGGACAGTGCGCTGCCGGCCGCCGGATGAATAGGAGGGGGCACGTTTTGGAGACTGCACACGGGCCCCCTCCTCTCTAGAAATGCCCCTGGGGGGGCACTGTATAAGGGGCACTACATAGGGAGGACCCACTACTGGGGGCACTACATAAGGGGGCACTGTATAAGGGGCACTACTGGGGGCACTGTATAAGGGGCACTGCATAGGAAGGGCCACTAATGAGGGCACTGTCTAAAGGGCACTACTGGGGGCATTGCATAGGGGGACCACTACTGGGGGCACTGTATAAGGGGCACTACTGGAAGCACTGCAAAGGGGGGCCATTACTGAGGGGCACTACATAGGTGGCACTGCATAAGGGGCACTACTGGGGGCACTGCATAAGGGGCACTACTGGGGTCGCTGCATATGGAGACCACTATTGGGGAGACTACATGGGGGCACTGTATATGTGGTTCTGTATAAAGGGCACTGCTGGGCACTGCTGGGGGCACTGTATAAGAGGAACTGCATAGGGGGGCTGGCATAGGTGCTGGGGGTGGTGGTTAATTTTAACTTATGTGTGTGTGTGTGGGGGGGGGACCAACATTTTTCTTGCCTCCGGGCAGCTGGGATGAAGTTACGCCACTGGTATCAGATATGTAAATTTAGTAAAAGTATGACATTGTTATATATATTCATGCAAATCAATTAGTGGCTCATTTATATTTGGCAATTTGTATTTTAGGTTTAATAAGAGTACTCTTTAATAAGACAGGAACAATAAAAATAAGAGCCAGAACTTTCTACCATTTTATAAATAAGGCAGAGTCTGGGGGTAGAGGGCCTGATTCAGAGCCGGACGCTATTTGCGCTCGCTCGTTCAGAAAAAAGGGGTGGCTATTCAAATCAACCGTTCACTCTTTGCGGTCTGTTCAAGCCTCTAGGTCTGAACGAGCAAACAAAACATGCGGTCGTTTTTTTGAAAAATACGCCCTCTGGCCGCTCGCATCCTACTTCATGTCCGCTATTTATTAGATTAATCGAGTACATCGAACAGCGTATGAACTGCTCGCTATTCTTGTGTTTGGTTTTTCCTACCGCAGTTCTGACTATAAAATAACCAAGTGACGTGGTCAATGACGCTGCTGTATTAATTATGCACACCCATAAAACGCCCGTTTTGACCGTAAAGCACGCCTGCGTTCTGATTTCCACTCCCAGTTTTCAAGCACCTTCCCCTGTTACCACCCACATACGCCTCCTCCGGTCACTCAAAATAGCAGGCATTCGCTATTTAGCGAACAAACGATTTTCGGCCGCACTGACTGGTTCGCGTATGCATATTATGATTAGGGGTGAGCGGGTTCGGATTTCTGAAATCCGAACCCCCCCGAGGCCCCCCGATCCGAGGCCGATCCGAGTCAGGCTCGACTTTTCCCGCCTGACTCGGATCTGAAATCGAGGCAAAACGTCATCATCCCGCCTTCCGAGTCTCGCGGGTTTTGGATCCTATATAAGGTACCTGCGTCGGCGCCATTTTCTCACTCGGCTGTGGACAGTGAAGAGGGAGGGTGGGAGTTTGGGCTGACTGGGCTGTGTAGTGTAGTGTAGTGTAGTGTAGTGTAGTGTAGTGCAGAGTAGTGTTGTGCTGTGCTGTGCTGCGCTGTGCTGCTGTTGTCCACTACTTCAAAGTCCATAGGGGCTGGCTGTGTTGTGCTGTGCTGCTGTTGTTAATAGGGGCTGTGTCCACTACTTCAAAGTCCATAGGGGCTGGCTGGACTGTGTTGTGCAGTCAGTTCTCCATAGGGGCTGTGTCCACTCCAAAGTCCTGTGCAGTGTCCCAGTCCTAAAGGGGTGCTGTAGTGTTGTCCAGGGGGTGCTCTGTCCATCAGGGGTGCTCCCCCCAAGTGCTAAAAAAATAATATTTTTTGTGTGTTTGTGAATTGTGTGTGCAGTAGCCGCACGTGCATCAACAAAGTAGTGCCAAGCGTGCACCTGTGTCATAAGTAAAGGGCCGGCTGGCTTGACCGTTAAAGGGTGCTGTAACCCCCAAAGTACACTCCAGTCCAAACCAAAATAAAAATAATTTTCTGTGTTTGTGAATTGTGTGCGCAGTAGCCGCACGTGCATCAACAAAGTAGTGCCAAGCGTGCGCCTGTATCATAAGTAAAGGGCCGGCTGGCTTGACCGTTAAAGGGTGCTGTAACCCCCAAAGTACACTCCAGTCCAAACCAAAATAAAAATAATTTTCTGTGTTTGTGAATTGTGTGCGCAGTAGCCGCACGTGCATCAACAAAGTAGTGCCAAGCGTGCGCCTGTGTCATAAGTAAAGGGCCGGCTGGCTTGACCGTTAAAGGGTGCTGTAACCCCCAAAGTACACTCCAGTCCAAACCAAAAAAAAAATTATTTTCTGTGTTTGTGAATTGTGTGCGCAGTAGCCGCACGTGCATCAACAAAGTAGTGCCAAGCGTGCGCCTGTGTCATAAGTAAAGGGCCGGCTGGCTTGACCGTTAAAGGGTGCTGTAACCCCCAAAGTACACTCCAGTCCAAACCAAAAAAATATATATTTTCTGTGTTTGTGAATTGTGTGCGCAGTAGCCGCACGTGCATCAACAAAGTAGTGCCAAGCGTGCGCCTGTGTCATAAGTAAAGGGCCGGCTGGCTTGACCGTTAAAGGGTGCTGTAACCCCCAAAGTACACTCCAGTCCAAACCAAAAAAATATATATTTTCTGTGTTTGTGAATTGTGTGCGCAGTAGCCGCACGTGCATCAACAAAGTAGTGCCAAGCGTGCGCCTGTGTCATAAGTAAAGGGCCGGCTGGCTTGACCGTTAAAGGGTGCTGTAACCCCCAAAGTACACTCCAGTCCAAACCAAAAAAATATATATTTTCTGTGTTTGTGAATTGTGTGCACTGTGGCTGCACGTGCATCAACAAAGAAGCAGCGCCAAGCGTGCGCCTGTGTCCCATAAGTAAAGAGCCGGCTGGCTCATTTCTTAAAGGGTGGTGTAACCCACAAAGTGCACTACTCTCCAGCAAAAATAAAAAAATATTTTCTGTGTTTGTGTGCGCTTTAGCCGCACGTATATATCAATGTAACATAAATGGAGGACCAAACTTTCTCCGATAAAAATAAAATAGGGAAAGATCAAGAACCACTTCCTCCTAGTGCTGTTGCTGCTGCTGGGAGTTGTTCATCATCCCAGAGAGGAAGTAGGAACATCACTACTTTTACTAAACAATTGACCCTCCAACAGTCCCTAGCGATGAGGATGAAGTACGACAGCAGTCATCCTGAAGCAAAACGTATAACTGAGGCCTTGACTGCTATGTTGGTGTTAGACGTGCATCCGGTATCCGCCATTAGTGCAGTGGGATTTAGACAATTGATGGAGGTAGTGTGTCCCCGGTTCCAAATCCCGTCTAGATTCCACCTGCATCCTCAAAGCAGCAGCGACAAGCGTGCGTCTGTCTGTTAAAGGGTGGTGACACCCTCAAAGTGTGCTACACAAACAATAAAAATATTCTTCTTCTTTTTTCTGTCTTTGTGAATTGTGTGGGCTGTAGCCGCACTTGCATCCTCAAAGCAGCAGCGACAAGCGTGCGTCTGTCTGTTAAAGGGTGGTGTAACCCTCAAAGTGCGCTCCACAAACAATAAAAATATTCTTCTTTTTTTTCTGTCTTTGTGAATTGTGTGGGCTGTAGCCGCACTTGCATCCTCAAAGCAGCAGCGACAAGCGTGCGTCTGTCTGTTAAAGGATTACATCGGTGACAGCATCCAAGTAGGCATGTCAGACAGTCCGTACCTGTACTGGCAGGAAAAAGAAGCAATTTGGAGGTCCCTGTACAAACTGGCTCTATTTTACCTGAGTTGCCCCCCCTCCAGTGTGTACTCCGAAAGAGTGTTTAGTGCAGCCGGGAACCTTGTCAGCGAAAGGCGTAGGAGGTTGCTTCCACAAAATGTGGAGAAGATGATGTTCATAAAATGAATTATCAACTCTTCCAGGGAGACCAGCCTCCAGAACGTACAGAGGGACCTGTGGTTGTGGATTCCAGCGGGGACGAATTAATACTCTGTGAGGATGAGGATGTACACACTGAAGAGGGTGAGGAATCGGTGGATGAGGAGGATGAGGATGACATCTTGCCTCCGTAGAGCCAGTTTGTGCAGGGACAGATTAATTGCCAGCTTGTTTTGTGGGGCCCAAACGAACCAATCATTTCAGCCACAGTTGTGTGGCAGACCCTGGCGCTGAAATGATTGGTTTGTTAAAGTGTGCATGTCCTGTTTATACAACATAAGGGTGGGTGGGAGGGCCCAAGGACAATTCCATCTTGCACCTCTTTTTTTTCTTTGCATTATGTACAGTTTGGGGCCTAGTTTTCAAACTGCCATCCTGTCTGCCACTGCAGTGTCACTCCTAGATGGGCCACGTGTTTGTGCCACCCACTCGTGTCGCTTAGCATAGTCATCCAGCTACCTCGGTGCAACCTTTTGGACATAAAAACACTATTGTGAGGTGTGAGGTGTTCAGAATAGACTGGAAATGAGTGGAAATTAAGGTTATTGAGGTTAATAATAGCATAGGAGCAGAAAAACCTACAAATTCTGTGATTTTAGCTGTTTTTATGCTTTTTAAAAAAAAAATACAGATCCAAAACACAAAACCCAGAACCCAAAACACGGAAGGGTGGTTTTGGCAAAACCAATCCAGATCCAAAACACGAAAAAAGATCCAGATCCAAAACAAAAACACAAAACACGAAAAGTGGCCGGTGCACACCCCTAATTACGATCCGTACGCATGCGCAGTTGTGCAAACATCGCTCGGAACGAACGAGCGGCCGCTTACGAGCGGCTCTGAATCAGGCCCAGAGTGCGCTATGATACGATACAGAGTGAACCTCCGCTCACTTCACTGGAGATGTGGGCTGGATGCGGGACGATTGGCTTTTATCCTGGGAGCCAGGAAAACGATGATATGTCGTCAGTTCCGGCGGATCGAAGCGACATAACGGGCACATCGTCTAGTGCGTACCCGCTATGTTGCTGATGATATGTTGCTGATGATGCGCACTCCTGCGTGTCGTCAGCAACATCCTCCATCGGCCCTGCATGCAGGTCCGACGGGTGAGATCATTAGCGGGAGCCATGCTGCCGAATGCAGCATGGCCCACGTCGTCGTTGCCGGTACTGGCAAGTGTGTATGCATTTGCCGATGCCGGCACCCCCGCCGGGTCCTGTTGCTAACGAGGTTGTACACATTAGACATTCTCTAGTGTGTACCAACCTTGAGTGATAGGGGGAGATTTATCAAAGCTTGGAGAGAGATAAAGTGGAGAGAGATAAAGTACCAACCAATCAGCTCCTAACTGTCATTTTTCAAACACAGCCTGTAATGTGACAGTTAAAAGATGATTGGTTGGTACCAGAGCTGTAAATAGACTTTTTGGTGCCCTGTGCCAGAAAGAGCAGTGGCGCCACCCCTATTTTTTAAATCTGGAGATAACACCCGAAAAAGGGCCATGGCCTCATGGGGAAGGGCCAGGGGAGAGATAGGGGAGGCCAGGAGATGCTGGGGATAAAATAAAAGGAAACTACAAGTGAGAATGATAATAGACAGGAAAATTGACAGGCCCAAACAGCGCCCCCTGTTCTGCGGTGCCCTGTGCCATGGCACTGGTCGCACCACCCTAGTTACGGCCCTGGTTGATACTTTATCTCTCTCCAAGCTTTGATAAATCTCCTCCTTAGCTAGCATACTAATGATCCAGAACTGAGCCACTGGAAAGCATTAGCACCAAACAGCAGGATGACACCTAATTTGATCATCTATGCTTGTGGCCAGAGGGGCTGATTCAGACCCGCTCGCGAGCGCAGGACGCTCGCAAGCGAGTCGATGGTGCCGAATTGCACATGCGCACGACGGAGCTCCCCAAGCCGTCGTTATGGGTCTCGCACCAAAGGGGGCGTGCTGTCGATGGTGAGTGACAGCACGCCCCCTTTGGTGGGCGTGCCCGGGGCGTGGCTGCCAGACGGAGGCGTTCCCATGGGAACGCTTACCGTCTGAGTCCGGCCCCACTGACATCAGTAGATGTAGATGTACCTGTGTGTGACTAGCCTTATAAAATAGCCTGGCTTTATGGGCCCAGGAGCCTTTCATAGGGCAGCATAACTTTGGAGCAGTTATTTGCAGTAGAAGGCAAGCTCATGCTAGCTGGGATCTCAGCACTCATAAGGGTAATTTTACTAAAGTGAGAGTTTTTAGAAGTAGAGATGTTGCCCATAGCAACCAATCAGATGCTACCTAACATTTATCTGGCACCTTCTGGAAAATAATAGCTAGAATCTAATTGGTTGCTATGGGCAACATCTCCACTTCTAAAGTTTAGTAAATATACCCCATAGTATCTATGGGGTCTATGTACTAAGCCTTGAAGAGAGATAAAGTGGATGGAGATAAAGTACCAACAAATCAGCTCCTAACTGTCATTTTACAAGCTGTTCTTGAAAAATGACAGTTAGGAGCTGAATGGTTGGTACTTTATCTATTGCCAAGGCTTAGTACATAGACCCCTATATTTTCAATGTCAAAGCTATGCTGCAACATTTGGAAAAGTACAGTCCCAGCAAACACTAAGGTCCATATGTATTCATAATCATAGCACTGTCACGATTATTAACAATCCTGATTATGATGGGGATAATTATTTTTAATATGAGTATCCCGGCTATGTATTAAAAACATGTACAGGGACAGTGCTTCTGATAAGACGCTGTCTCTGTGAATAACATCCCGGCACATTGGAGGAGTCTTTCATTTTCGAAAGACTCCTCCATAGCTTCCGCCACTGCACATGCGCACAGTGTCACTTTCCAGAACATTTGGCGGAGGATGGAGTTGTTCTCCGACATCAATGTCTCCATACGCATAAAGCAGCTATCACCATCTGATGATGGTAGTAGCCTTCTTGGTCAAGCTCCGAAAATTATGTTTTTTGGAGCTTTCTACATACCTTAGGGGCCAGAACACAGTCCGCACTAAGAATAATGGGGACTGAAGGTCTGAATCGATAAACTCTTCACAGAAATCTCCTGCAATGGCTATTGATACATAGCCAGGAAATATAGTATTATTATGCAGATTCAGGCCCAATATGTTTACATATGCTCCTATATTACAGATTCCTCTAAAATCAGCATAATTACACTTCCACAATTCCATTGAACCCAATTATACCGTTTCAGCCACAAGTGGGGGTATATTTACTAAAGTGAGAGTTTTTAAAAGTGGAGATGTTGTCCATAGCAACCAAGCAGATTCTAGCTATTATCTTCTAGAACAGTGGCTCTCAAACTCTGTCCTCAGGACCCCACACAGGTCACGTTTTCCAGGTCACCCAGCAGGTGCACAGGTGTATTCATTACTCACTGACACATTTTAAAAGATCCACAAGTGGTGCTAATTATTTCACTTGTGATTCTGTGAGGAGACCTGGAAAACATGCACTGTTTGGGGTCCTGAGCACCGAGTTTGAGAACCTGTGTTCTAAACGGTGCTAGTTAAATGTTAAGTAGAATCTGATTGGTTGCTATGGGCAACATCTCCATTTCTAAAAACTCTCACTTTAGTAAATATACCTCCTGGTGTGTGTATGAATTACCTGTCATCACTGCATACACTTGGTTCCGGAGCATGTGCAGAGTGAAAACACGCATAGTACTACGCTCCGCAAATTGACTTGTGTGCGGCTCTGCACCACCCTCTACGTTTTTTGTTTCATTTTTGTGTAGTACAATTAGATTTGATGTTATCGGATTTCCTTCATATAAACACAACCTGCACCGTGCAGGAAAAAAAGCATAAATAAATAAAAGGAAAGCTGTCAGGGAAAAGAGTTTGCTTCATTTGTCAGAGCCTGGACACAAAGTGCACTCAATGCATAAAACCAAATAAAAATGATGTGTTTTTTTGGTTCTTAAAATAGATTAGTAAGATTCGCTAAGTAAATTACAACAGAGTTTTGAAAATAAGAGATCACAATAACCTCCAGGGATATGAGAGAGAAATACAACGTATATTATGGATGTGGGCAGAGATTAGAGCACAGAGGAGTGAAAGGCTCTGACGTCCAGGAGAATGGCCTTGTAGGTAATTGGACTATTTAATGGAGAACTAGACGAAGGATATGAGGAGGAGGATGATTCAACCATAGTGGACTTGCTCGTATAATTATTTTTAGTGCAAAATAATGTATTTATTGCCTTTGTCAGCGTGACCCTTCTTGGTCTGCAGGGGGAATGCGGGTGACTTACTAGACAGCTGCCAAACTAAATGTTGTAGAGATGATAATTCTCGGATCACAAGAGACTTTTTGACTTGACCTAGAACCACGGACTTTATCTTATTAGGGGAAACAAGAAACAGAATCAAAGTTTATTCAATTATTTTGCTTCAAATCACCAAAATACTACAAATTGCTCAGATATATAAATGTAATTATCATTCCAATATTCTGACTAGTGAGCAATTACAAATAAAGTGGCTATCTTGGTAAGGAGCATGACATTGGGGCCCATTTATTAATGATCGCATTTTGCAATGCGATCAGGGCATGCAGTACCGCCCCTGATCGCATTGCAAAATGCAATCCTATCTGCCGGATGTATTATCCGGGACATGCAGGAAGACGGGCTCCGAAAAGAGCCCGTTCCTGCGATGTCTCCGGAGGGCAGTCGGGGCTTCTGCGCATGCGCAGTCCCGCGGACTGCACATGAGCGGCGCCCATTGCCGGCGGAGGGATCTGGCAGATCCCTCCGCCGGCTGATATGCGATAAGTGCCCATAGGAAACAGCGGCTAACGCTATCTTTAGATAGCGTTAGCTGCTGGGGCCAATATCGGGAATGCTTCGCATTCCTGATATTGATACATTTGGCAGCATCGCATCCCCCATAGAAACCTATGGGGGAGGCGGCTGCCGGCGGCAATGGAGGGATCGCAGCAGGTATCGGAGATACCTGCTGCGGTCCCTCCTTCATACATTCGGGGGATACTAAGTATTTGAGGTAAACCCCCGAAAACAGGTGTTTTCGGGGAATTTACCTCAAATGCACTTTGATAAATGGGCCCCATTGTCTTTTAGGGACCTATTTAGGAACCTAATTTCCCTCTGAAAATAATGGGGGAATGTCAGCTGCGGTATGATATAAGTAACAGTGGCTGAATGCAGGATATATCAGCAGGGGCGCAGAGAGGGGGGGAGCGGGTACAAATTACCCGGGCCCAGGCTTGCTGGAGGGGCCCAGTGGGGGCCCAAGTCTGGCACCGCCCCCCTCCCTTCTACATCACAGCAGCCCAGCACATGCTGCTGTGTGCTGGGCTGCAGTGGGAGACTGCTCGCAGCTGCTAAGCAGCAGCTGGAGCAGTCTCCTGTGCCTATGGGGGGAGCGATCATGCTGATCGCTCTCCCATTGGCTGTATGCCGGGCTGAGGGGCTCACAGCGCCCCCCTCCCAGCGCGCAGCTAACTTGTTTTTTTTTTTCCTTCCTTCCTAAGGGGGCATGGCCACGCCTCCCACGATTAGGCCACGCCCCCTGTCACCCGAGCCCTGCACAGCTTTTGGCGGCTCTGTATATCAGAGATACTAAGGGATATATAAATTAAAGTGCAGGTTTTTAGAAGTAGAAATGTTGCCCATAGCAAGCAACCAATCAAATTATAGCTATAATCTTCTAGAAGGTACTAGGTAAATGTTAAGTAGAATCTGATTAGTTGCTATGGGCAACATCTCCACTTATAAAAACCAGCACTTTAGTAAATATACCCCTAATACGGCAATGGGGACAGTGCTTTGGCCCAATTACCAAGCTCTGAAATGCTTAGCTGACCCTAATACTAATAACGAATACTAAAGCTTTTTGCCCACAGTATTACCAGAGACTACTTTACAGGAACTGGAGCCAGGGCTGGATTAACAACAGGGTGGTTGGGGTGGTCATCCTGAGGCCCTCACACATTATTAACCTGTGGGGCACTATGGCATAATCTGGACTGAGGTTTCTGTGTGGCAGAATGTGACCTGGAGGTACTATTATACTTTATAGTATGATCATCAGTATACCATTTTGACAATTTTATTTGTAGTGCCTCCACACGATAATTGCCCTGGGGCCCCCACAAACCTTAATCTGGCCACGGCCACAGCTTCCCATGGGCATATAGTAAGTGATGTCATATAGATGTGCTGTCTCAGCAAGCAAAGTATGATAAATACGTAGTTCTGATAAACCAGAGCTGTGAGCTGTAAGTTCAATCATTATGTATCAGATGGAAACCCAATAAACAAAAAGGGTTTCACAGGCAAGGATATTGCTGCTAGTAAGATTGCACCAAAATCAACCATTTATTGGATCATCAAAAACTTCAAGGAGAGAGGTTCAATAGTTGTTAAGAAGGCTTCAGGATGCCCAAGAATGTCCAGCAAGTGCCAGGACCGTCTCCCAAAGTTGATTCAGCTGCGGGATCAGAGCACCACCAGTGCAGAGATTGCTCAGGAATGACAGCAGGCAGGTGTGAGTGCATCTTCATGTACAGTGAGGCAAAGACTTTTGGAGGATGGCCTGGTTTCAAGAAGGGATGTAAGAAGCCACTTCTCTCCTGGAAAAACATCAGGGACAGACTGATATTCTGCAAAAGGTACAGGATTGGACTGCTGAGGACTGGGGTAAAGTTATTTTCTCTGATGAATCCCCTTTAAGATTGTTTGGGGCATCTGGAAAAATGCTTGTCTGGAGAAGGAAAGGTGAGCGCTACCATTAGTCCTGTGTCTTGCCAATAGTAAAGCATCCTGAGACCATTCATGTGTGGGGTTGCTTCTCAGCCAAGGGAGTGGGATCACTCACAATTGTGCCTAAGGACACAGCCATGAATAAAGAATGGTACCAATATATCCTCCAAGAGCAACTTCTCCCAATCATCCAAGAACAGTTTGGTGATGAACAATGCCTTTTCCAGCATGATGGAGCACCTTGCCATAAGGCAAAAATGATAGCTAAGTGGCTCGGGGAACAAAACATAAAAATTTTGGGTCCATGGCCAGGAAACTCCCCAGACCTTAATCCCATTGAGAACTTGTGGTCAATCCTCAAGAGGACAAACAAAAACCCACAGATTCTGACAAACTCTAAGCATTGATTAGGCAAGAATGGGCGGCCATCAGTCAGTATGTGGCCCAGAAGTTGATTGACAGCGTGCCAGGGTGAATTGCAGAGGTCTTGAAAGAGAAGGGCGAACACTGCATATATTGACTCTTTGCATAATCTTAATGTAATTGTCAATTAAAGCCTTTGACACTTATGAAATGCTTGTAATTTTACTTCAGTATACCATAGTACACACTGAAGCAGCAAACTTTGTGAAAACCAATACTTGTGTCATTTTCAAAACTTTTGGCCATGGCTGTATACAATCCAACGGCCGTTCTCTCAATATTGAAAGAATGGCCCGACGATTGTATAGGTGGCTTGCCAGTTTATGCGTGTATGGACTGGTTTGCCAGTTCATGTCTGCACAGTGTACTGGAAACACTGACTTGGGTTTCTAGTGCTACTCTCCAGGAAAGTAAAAAAATAGAAAAAAACTTATAATTAAATATGGAACTTTTTTAATTTAATAATAAAATATGTTTCCAGTAGTGACTCCTGGCTATCACCTTCCTGAGATGGTGATAGTGATAAGAAGATAGCAATGGTAGATGTACAACCACTATCCTTCTTAAATAGGCTTTCCCAAGCTTTTAATGGGGAATCTATCGCCAGAGTTTGTCAGGAAAAAGTAAAAAAGGTTGGGGGCTTGTTAAATTGGAAGAAACCCTATATTCAGTGGACATCTGTTTTGGCTGGATTTAGGGCTTATCTATTTTAAAAAAAAATAAAGTAGTAACTTATTGGGATTTTATAGCTGGTATTATGCAATCTAGGAATGGAAACAAACAGTGTGTTAAAACTTTTATTGTTCTGCTTGTCATGTGTTTCACAAAATGATTGTCTCAAATACTTTCTGGCTGCTAAATCTCCATATATTCTGTGCATGTGGTACATATAGGTGTAATTTAGGTATGAATTGAGCATGTCAGGGCTGCACTTCCAGTATTTTCTGGTTTCCTTCAATTCTGCATCTCGTGCTTGCTCAGACTTCTCACCATTGTTTCAGTGATGGCTAGAGGTGACTGAACGGGAAGAGTGTTAAGGAAATTAATACATCAGTACAAATAATTATTTTTGGCTTTCTATTTTCTACTAACATCAATGCTATGCTTTACATGTGAGCTTTAAAATATATTATGATTTGTGTCTGTCGACTGGAGAATCTCAAAATATACCTGAGTTTTTTCATAATGATCTGCTGGAAACTACAAGACACATTTGTAGCTATTCAGTTTTCCAATATCATTGTCTTATTTATTTACCAATTACTTCTATTTTGATATTCTTATATTAGATTAGGTTTCCAAATTACTTCCAACTTTAAAAGTTTTATAAAATTATCATAAACTTGAAACCGAGGGGTATATTTACTTGAGTGAGGATTTACAAAGTAGAGATGTTGCCCATAGCAACCAATCAGATTCTACTTATCATTCTACTTATTTATCTAGTAACTTCTAAAAATTATAGCTAGAATCTGATTGGTTGCTATGGGTAACATATCAACATTTTTAAACCTGCATTTTAGTAAATATCAGTGGAAGTGGGTTTCTTGCGCACTGGATAATAAGGGTAATGGGGTTTGCTGCAGGTAAGGTAGAGGTGCCTAACCTTTTTGTTGATTATATAGAGAGAGAGGTTTACCGCGCTAATACCCTTATATATGGTGTCTGTACCTTAGTCCAATGAAGACTTGGATGTATAGTGAGTGAAAATCTGTTTATTGGTTAAACACAATGTTAACCACAGAATTATAACACATATGTAAAGAAGGTTATGACAAGATATGATAAAAGACGGTTGCAGCTGAAGTACAATATTGCAGACCTGTAATAAATGTACATATAAATGAGGTTGCACACAATAAACAATCAGATATATATGAACACTATGATGCACAAACAAGAAAAATGATGAATCAAAGTTTAGGTATGTGCATAATGAATTAAACAGATATTGATGTTTGGTGATGCTACAATTGTTCATATAGTCATGTAGGAGAGTGGCGTCCTGCTTAACCTACTGGTCCATTCCGTTCCAGGCTGAGTACTGGATGGGTGATGCTGGCGAGTGGCAGAGTTGGTAGTCCCGACCAATGGTGGAGGGGGGAGGGGTGTGGGAGAAGGGGGTTTTGCTGGATGACAACACTTGTTACCTGTAGACTTGCGTTATTGGAGCTTGGAGTGGAGTACTGCTGGTTACCGGGATGTGCTGGCTTCCTTTTCTAGAGATGCAATTCAAAGGCTTCGCCTTGGTGTGGCTGGACTGTTGAACTTGGACAACTCTTGCCGGGTTGCCTGCTGGTTGGATTGGAGCTGCGCGGCGTCGCCTTGTTGTGGGCTAAGTCGCGGTGACTTCTCTCCTTCCTCCCGATGGTGGAACTGTGTGGCAGTACAGGACCGCTGCCTGCAGTGCAGCGGTCTCCTCACTCGCTTCCGGGTAAAGGCTGGTGGCTGCGGTCATGTGACCCAGACTGGATGGTCACGTGTCACGGGGGTGTCAGCAGTCGGAGGGGTGGTGTTGCCGTAAGGGTTTGCTTCAATGCTCTTTGAACCCACCGCGCTTCGGCCTTGCAGCCTTCCTCTGGGGTAGTGTATTTAGCAAATATACCCCCAAAAGTGTATTGTTTGGTGCCAGGTATAATCCTCCGCCTTATTTAGTATTCATGAATCAATGCATAACTTGTGCTAAATAGTAATGTTGAATACATTTTGCAGAATTTCATCTTAATTTTTTCATTACAATAAATAGAAAACAACAGGAAAATACACCATTTAACATTCATATATATCAAAGGCTGAGCTGAGCAATATCAATGAATAATTGGATTGTTTTTACTTATAATAAGTTTACCATCCTCTTATTCACTGCTCTGGCCAAGCATGAAGTTAGGAGGGATGTGTGTCTCTATCAGAACAGTCACAGAGTGACTGACAGTTTGGCAGACCTGTTTTGCAGAAATGTACTGTATGGATTAGTTGACTCGTAAACATAGGCAGGGCCAGGGATATCGCAGCAGCTTTGTATACCTGTATTGTATCTCATCAGGACACTGACCTACAGATGTGGGAGATGCTTCAGCTGCAGGTATATAACAGATGGAGCAGCAGTGTATTATCAGGTTAACACTAAACAATGTATTTGACTCTCATCATACCAACTTTAAAATATATATCTAGGGGTTTACAGGGTAGTGGTCCTTTTAAAGACTCTTTAATTGTCTGTCTTAGGCTGGGTCCTCACTGGTGTTTGATTTGTGTTTGAAAATGCAAGTTCATAACTTCATATACTGTACCAGCGATGGCAGCAACATTAGTGCATTAGGCATGTGGTTGCTAACCAGTATTTTTACATGCGTAGAGAAGGCCGGTAGAGGAGTGACCTTAGTAACTTGCGTTAAATGCATTGAATGGAGCATGAAGTATACAGAAAACAGCACATATATTTGTAATAACACTGTTAGACTTCTTCTTGGTCAGCAGCAACATAGATTACTCCTGGCTATTGTATGATGCTTACTGCCATATAAAAGGAGAACTATTACAGCAATCTAATGCAGCAATAAATGTAAACAAAGCAGGTTTTTTTAATGAAATAATTGTAAAGCGATATAAAATGTAATTTTCCACAATGTTAAAATATATTATTTTGATAGCAGTTTAATAGATCTTGTTGGTTAATGACTTTATACTAACCCAATCATTTTAAAAGTGCTATATTGTCCTCCAGTGTATATGGCGATAAACATTGCCAATAAGTAGAGCTGCCAGATCTATGTCTGTTGCTATTGTCCATGACATGCAGAGGGATTGTCAATGGCTGCAAAAGCTTCTTATCTCTTCCAGACCATAGTAAAGTAATGCAACAGCATGATGACACAATACATATCATTAAACACATACACATTCTTCTGTGAAAGCTGAATACAATATCTAATTTGAAACATTTCAAGAAAATAATGTAGACATATTGATCATCTTATCACAGTCCACCCACACATGCATACAGTGCATAAACACATTTTAATTACTAAAACATGTAGAATATATATATATATATATATATATATATATATATATATATATTTTTTTACTTTTTCAAACTTGAAAAACAGAGTCTGTGTCCTTGTTCATGCTAATAGTAATGTCATATTATAAATAGATCTATATATAAAATGAATTTAAATAAATGAAAATAAATATATAATCTACTTAAAAGTCAGATAGGCAGTAAAAAAAGAGATATCTCTACATTATAGCCTGCATTTATTGTGTGTTTGCACCAGTATACGTAGATGGCCAAAATTATTTAATTTTACTTTTAACACAACAAGAAAACATACCTCCGGGTTTGACGGTTTTCTTGTGAATACAATAGCAAGAATGGGGTTTGCACCTAAATTTTCTTAATATCAATTATTTGTTCTGCATGACTATCTGATGTTCAAAATGTACTTATCTATTCTTGTGAATGTTTTATTTAGCTTAATAGAATATAAAAGTTGTTCTATGGAATGCATTAGGAATGATACTACTACTCAATGTTTATCTTACTAATGAATAATCCTTACACATAGTAACGTAAATATCATCTATTTAGATTATTTATTTTCTCATGTAGTTATTAAAAAAAGCTTTTTTTATCGACAACCTATCTATTGCAGATATTGTATAAATAAATACATTTAATAAAGGCAACAATGTTTGCTATGACATATATTATTTAGATGGTATTTCTCCTTAGCAGATAAAGCATAAGATTAAAAAAAACCCTAGTGGAATAAAACAATAATAGGAATAGTCTGGTCTGCACACACAGACGAAGCATTGAGTTTCGCACACAATTAGGTGTGACTGACAGACAGAGGTTGTTTACTTGGCTAGTAGTAAGACCGGCTGTTCCCTGCTAGATCTGGTTCCTGCAACCCCCCTAGTCAAACCAACAAAAGATTAGATAGAGAACAATAAGCCTACATGTTTCACATCTACCCTGGTAAAAGTTTCATAGATTTAAGGATTACAGATGTGGACAAATGCACTATACTGATAGCTAAAAGTAATTCACCAATATTCATACTTATCTAAGGATTATATATGGTATTTTTGATGATTACATTTTTTTTGCACATTGCAGTAATGTTACATAATAAATATATTACTTTATGAAGATTGATGCAAACATGATTACAGTTATCTCGTATGTAATAAAAAAGGGTTGTTTAAGGATTAACCTTTGTCCTGCAAAAGCCCTCGAAAAACATAACTGCTCTTGCTGAAAAAAGTGGAATTTTATTAAAATGAGTGCAAATATATTATATATATAATATATATATATATATATATATATATATATATACACATAATATTTTCATGTGCTGATGGCTATTTGAAAATGCTACACATAACTGCCAAGGGTTAATCCATGTATTGTAATTGTACTTCTGTAGGTCACATTGAAATGAGATGTAAATACAATATATTTATAAGGTGTACTCTGACAATATATTTAATATATGCATTTTGAAAAGTGGACATAGAAATATTGTTTTACATATTTCTTAAAACTATTTTTTTTGAAACCTAAAAATCTTATTTCCTGACCTTTTACGTCTGTATTAAAACTATTCTGTTCGATAAGGGACATTCAACTTTGAATTCCAAATTCTGAATCATGTATCACATCAAAAAACTGATTATACAATATGTCAGTGATTTTAATATATACATAAACTGCATATAACGTGGCTGATTCTGATTTATAAACAAAGCAAAAGTAACTTTGCACCTGGAGAAGCTATGTTGCAATGTAAAGGGTGCTAATATATATATTTTCTTTGCATACAAGGTAAATACTGTCTGCTTTGCATGTGCCCACAAATCCTGGGCTTTATAATGTAATTATAATTTAGATATCAGTTTGGACACACCCCTCTCACATCTAAATCTCTTTGCACCTTTAACATCTGCCCCTCCTGCAGTGCAACATGGTTTTACCAAGGTGCAAAGTTACTTTCCCTTTGTTTGCTTTGCTCCCAATTTAGAATCAGGTCCAACATCTGTAGAAACATGATTAATACAGTAACATCTGTATAAACCCAGCCTTCAGCCTTGATCTTTTGTATGATCACAGAACTCTTCTGTGATTTATTCTAATATCAATATAATTTACAATAGGTAGCAGTGACGTGTGGTGAGGTCAATGGCTGGGGAGACTCACGTATAAAAACACAGTTTTTATATCAAAACTCTGGAGCACGACAGGGAATATGATAGGGTAGGGAGTATGACAGGGGAGGCTCTGCCTACCCTGACCGCACGTCCCTGATAGGTAGAGCATAATTTCATATACCATGAAGAAAATCTGCTAGTATTGTAATATTTGGAGAATAACTAGAAATCCATTAAGTACTGCTTCTATTGGCAGGGTTCATCAGATATACAGTGTGAATTGGGGGAGGGTACTGGATTTATGGACAGACAGGCTGGGAAGTAATGAACTCTATTCCAAAACATTACATGCCTCAAGGGCTAGAATGGTCAATTGTCTGTGGGATTAACCAAGCCCATACTGAAAGATCCTGTCAAGTTGTCCTATATATTCTTATACTGATGTGTTTACAAGAAACTAAACAGTTTAACAAACGAGACAATATATCCCTGATGCATGGCAGTAGGGAGGGCATAAAACATTTATACCACATAAATTCCTTTAATAGCAAGAACTTTTATGAGCACATACAGTATCAGAAACATGTTGAAATATGTAATTACACTGACTAACTACCAGGCTACTCCATCATTGAAAAAGCAGACTCAAAACACACACGTACGCGTACATGTATAAATATATATACATAGATTGTAAGTTTGAGAGCAGGGCCTTCCTACCTATATGTCTGTCTTTTATTACCCAGTCTTGTTCAATGTTTCCAATTGTAAAGCGCAATGGAATATGTTGCGCTTTATAAGAAACTGCTAATAAATAAATAAAATTAAATACATATATATATATATATATATATATATATATATATACACACACACACATACTCACAGTAGACAGAAGGTGGCACTCCGGAACATGGTGGATCAATCAATACATGGGATGTAGTCAGTGTACCTGCGTGCGGGATGCCGACTGTCAAAATACCGGCGTCGGGATTCCAGCTCCAGAATCTCGACTGCCGGCATCCCGAAGGTGAGTATCAGAGGTTAGGGGAGGGTTAGATTTAGGATAAGGCACTAGGGGGAGGATTAGGGTTAGGCACTAAGGGGGGAGGGTTAGGTTTAGGGTGCGGAGAGGGGGAGGTTATAGGCACTAGGAGGGGAGGTTAGGTTCAGACGCTGGGGAGATAGAGTTAGGGTTAGGTGTAAGGGTTAGTGGTAGGATAATGGTGTCAGGATTCTGACTGATTGTCGGGATGCCGCTATCAGTATTCTCATACGTTTCCAATGGGATAGGTGTCATGTAGGACCCCCTCTAGCCTGGCGAAGTGCTGCAACTCAACAAGGCATTGATTCCACAAGTAGATGGAACACCTCTGGAGACATGTTGACCCATGTTGTCTGGATAGCTTCTCACAGCTCCTTGATATTTGTAGGTGCAGGATTTGGGGTGTGAGTGGACCTCTTCACCACATCCCATAAATGCTCCATTGGGTTCATGTTGGGTGAACTTGGTGGGCGCACCATTCGCCAGAACTCTCCAGAATGCTCCTCGACAACTGCTTCTGGACAACTTGGGACCAGTGCATTATCCTGCTGGAATATTCCATTGTTGTGTGGGGGGGGGGTACATGAAGTCCACGAAGGGCTGCAAATGGTCATCAAGCAATGTAACATAGTGGTTGCCGGTCAATGACATATTCAGGCGGATCAGCTGACCCAACTCATGCCACATGAACACACCCCACACCTTTATGGAACCACCACCAACGTGCAAAGTGCCTTATTGATAACTGGGGTCCATGGCCTCATGGGGTCTGCACTTCACCCAAACCCTAAAGCCCAAAACAACTGGAGCTGTGACTCATAGGACCACAAATATTCCCCAAGGTCCAATTAGTGACATCACAAGCCCTGGTGAATCGCTGTGTTCGGTGTCGTAGTGTGATTTGAGTCAGTGTCGCTTGCCTGTTGTCTGTTACCACTGACAATTCTGGCCAGACGCTGCTGGTCACGATCAGTAAGCACCTGTGGTCGGCCACTGCACTGTCCATGGTGGTTGGTAATGCCTTTTTCCTGGTACACACGTGACACTGTAGATTGAGGAATGCTGAAGGTCCACATAACTTCAGAAATGTAATGTACCATCAGTCGGGCACACACTGTCATGCCCCGTTTGAACTCTGATAATTCACATCGTCTTGCTGTGATTAGCCTGGCCAGTGTTCAAACTGACCGCGAGTTGTCAGATTACAACTGATGCAGGTCTCGGCATTTCCAAGACGTCACAGTATGGTGACGCCACCTACCATTACCTTTACATACTGCTATCGCATGACTTCTGGCACTTCAGTCTCGGATCTGTCCGGATTCACGAAATTTGTGCGAATTCGGATTTCTGGAGAACCGAACCGCTCATCTCTGATATTAGCCCCTATAAAGTCTGACCTGAAATTACTGGGCTTTACAACCGAAGGCAGCTTGCATACTTTTGTCCACTCTGTAAGTGGTAACTATAAAATGATCTGTTATCATGTACTCCAATGTGTGACAACTAATCCTTATACTCACAAATATAAGCCCCTTTTTCACTCAGGCTGAGCACTTTAATTGTCCATGGCCAACTGGATTCCGCAGCAGGGGTTAAAGTTACACAGCGGCTTTGTACGCCAGATATAGGTGACAGCACTAAGTTAGTAGGCAAATAAAGTCAAGGCAGATCGCAATAAAGAGGTAAAAGTAGCTAATAACATTTACTGGTATTAGTATAAGTAGAAATATTTTTCTTTTCTTGTTTTTTGTGCTTTATAGTTTGGATATATCTCAGAAACAATTTTTAGATTTCTATCTTAACTCATTCCATGAAAATGTTGCCTCAGTTACCAAACAAAGCCAAATAATGAATGTATAAATGTGAAACTATCATATCCATTGTTAACACTATAAAGGGTCTATTTTACAACACAGATTATTTCTTTGGGGTTTTTTTTGTGACAATTTTATTGAATAAGCTCTTTAGATTTCATATAATAAAAGTATTGATACTGACAATTCAATAACAACGCAGAGCACGCTGTTCCATCAAACCCTTATACACTGAGAGGGGTATTCAATATGAAACGTAAACTTCGCTGTCGAAGTTTATGTTTCATATCGGAGTTTTTACCTGTGTTAAAGTATCGGGCGCGCGCCCGCTTATTCCTGTATTCAATATGAAATTAACGAAAACGGGAGCCTGCGAAGTTGGATTTGCTTAAGTTACGAATTTTTCCTTAAAAAATTGTAGGACCCCCCTAAAGTTGTAAAAACATGGGGGATCACTATGGGTACCCCCGTTTTAGCCTGTAATTGAAAGTCGGGGATTTAAATAGCCGCAGCAGGTATTTTTTCCCGACATTGAAGAAGTGATGCAGAAGAGCACTTAGGTTATTTTTTTTCGTTTTTTTAAGTGGTCCCATCAAATTTGGGGTACATGAAAATGGGTACTAGCATATTTTGATGTCCCTAAAGTAAGTTTTTAAAAATTCTGCAATTGTGCACCTGCCGCTATAAATCTATTCTAGAAAACACCTGCCGCATACTTGCAGAATAGCCCTGAACCTATTTCCCTATTGTTAATCAATTTTTTCCCATGTTTTTTTTCACCCCAATTTTTTTATTAATTTTTTGGGGTGTCCCTATTTTTTTAAAAAACTTTTTTTGACACAGTTCTTTTTTAAATGTCATTCCCAGGGGTGCAGGCTATTTTTTTTAAGCCTGCACCCCTAAACCCCAATTCTGCACTTTTTTTCGACACCTATTCAATGGTGAAAAGTTATCCCCGTTTTTTATCAAAGACTTTTCGAACCTGCAATAAGTCTTTGAAATTGAATACGGTGTAAAAGTAAAACCTGCGATAATGACGTCAAAAGTGCGATATTAACGCAAAAACTATGTTTTCGCTCCCATATTGAATACCCCTATGAGACTTCATATACAAAGAAAACAGATGGACTGACTTACTCTCAGATAGCATTCTTCCCGGATAATATATCTCAAATGGAGAAGGACTTGATGTATTTGTACAAGCACGTTTTACTTGATTATAAGTACAGCAAAGCGAAAACATATGTCCTGGATAATGTCTGCAGTATGAGTTACAAGACACAACATCTGTAACACTGAGATTTAGGTAATCCTGGTCCCAGAGATTAGGGTGTTCCATGTCTTTTGTCTAAATCTATAGAATAAGTTAAAGGAAATTAAATTTCATGAAATTATCTTTTAGTGGGCCTGATTCAGAGGTACCCGCTAACTGCATGCAATGGCCATGTTTATGTAGATGAGCGGCTATTTGCTACTGCGCAGGCGCAAAATATTCTGAAAATCCTAACGGCGCATGTCCGAACTTGCTCAAATGCTCTGGAATGGAGCCTACATCTGACATAAAAACATTCAGCTCAGGCAGGATGGCCCTACTATAATGGCTTACTGTGATCGCTGCTCCTGTATATGTCAGTATTATTACATAAACTTTACTTCATATCACTTATATTATAGCTGGTTAAGTGCTGATTATGCCCTCATCATGGGCCAGCCACATTTGTTTTAAAATCAAGCATTTGGAACCCCCCCTCTGGAAATCCTGCTTTTGGCCCTGTCACCGGCAGTGTTGCAGCATGCATGGGCACTGAATGTGGGCGTCTCAGGGCTTGCACTTTCTGGCGCACCCTAGTGGCTGAAATTATCATTTGCATATTATTGCCACCGCAGCTCCGCAAAAAGACACAGCCACTGCGGCGACAGCATGCACCCTGAACCAGGCCCAGCATTTGGGACTTGTTCCTTTCCCTTTCTTCACGATCATATGTGCACATCTCCATCATAATTGCTCAGGCATTTTCTTATTTAATATATGTAACTTGGGGCCTGATTCAGCAAGGATCGCAATTTTGCTTATACGCACGCAACGCAGTTGCTCATATCAGCGGTGATAATAAAATGTTTGCATTCATATTGCGATCGTCTGACCAGCCCCCTGTCTCCACCCACAAATGGCACTTCCTGTCAGTCACTCTGCCATGGGTCTGCATAGCCTCTGCGATTGCAGTCTCTATTGCAGTGGCTAGTACGGGCACGCGCACTGCGAAGCATATGTATGCGCAGAATGCAACAATCGGCCGATTGCGTGTGTATAAGTCACTGCGTTCCATACTTTTTATAATTTTTTTGCAATTAAAAGAAAAAGCACAAATCAGCCATTTGACTCCATTTAAAAACCTACAGTACCTTCCTAATGCCCAGAAACAGTCTTCTATACGGTCCTGCTAACAAAATTATACATTTTGGGGGGTCCAGGATGGTTTCCCGACTGTTTTATGCATTTCTCTCAAATCTCATTTGGCTGTCAATTCGCACCTCTCCGGTGCAAGAAACCGCGAATAGCCATTTTTAATTCGATTGGAGAGTTCTTGGGAACGCGCATAAGTGCGAAGTCTTCAAGTTTCAAGAAATTTTTAGGGCTAATAGGAGTGACCCCAAAGTATGTAAAAAGGAATAATAGATTTATTGGAGAAATTATTATTATTATTATTATTATTATTATTATTATTATTATTATTATTATTATATGCCATTATTCAATATCACAATTACAAAATATAAAAGATATTGCCCACTTTATCATGTATTTCTGACATAGCATACCGGTTTTAGAACTCAGACTTGTTGGTTCCTGGTTTCAGTTTTTATTAATTCAGAAACCAGCAACTGCCTAGTCCAAACACTGTGATACAAGCGATTTTTTTTTCATTAGTGATATTATATAATGAACAAATAAAATAAATATATTATTGCTTAAGAAATCCCCTTTTAACATCTAAAAGTGCTCACTCACTATGTTACCTTTTATACTGATTGGGTTTTTAGAATTTAAATGGGATTCATTGTATACATTATTTATCAAATGATTAAAGGACTATTAGGTGTGTCGTGACAATAGATCCCATCATCTCATACTTCTATGGACAAATCTTTTTATAATCTGATTGTTTTAGGTGGAAATCTTTTATCTAAAGAGATTGAGTGTAAGTGTATTCCTTGTAATAATAGGATTAAAGTGTAATAATCCTACTGCATTGTGCATACATTGATAATAGAACTAAACAAAAAGGTAGAAAATAGGCGGCGCACTCCAGGAGCTGCAAATTACGCTTGTTGGGTAATATGTCACCTAACACATGAATAGGATACATACAGAACAGAAACATCCAAAGCTACAAATATACCTTCACAAAAATTCACATGCCAATAAAACTAAAAGATATCGATATTAGAGTGACTGACAAATGCATACAACCAATACAATCCAGAAGGTACAGTGGATGGTGATTGTGTGTCGTGACAGATTGTGTATCTATTAAGTCTCTGCATTTGATTAAAACTGACGTAGATACCACCAAGCTGGGTCCACTTAGCCCCCTTAGCCCAAAAACGGTTGCAGTGGTGTTTTTTTTCTGATGTTCTAAGCATGTCAATGTATAAACCTTTTTGCAAACGTGTTGTGATGGTCTTAAAGTGATATCTCATTTAAAAGCAGATGGTATTTTACATATGGGGCTTTCCAGGGCTATTTTCTGGAAAAATAGGTTCAGGAAATGTGAGTGGAGCTACTGGGGGTGGAGCTATAGAAAAACAATTATATATATATGTTTTATATACTTATATCATTATTATATATACATATATATAGTATTTAGAAAAGAAGATACTCAAAAGGGCCTTTAAAATAAAACTTATCTTATGGAAAGTACATTTTGGCCCAGGACCTTACGTCATAGTCAATGAGAGGTTCAAGGAGCTGAGTTCCAGCTTGTTCCTGCTGAAAAATAGCACTGATGCTTTTAGCCATAACATATGTTTAAATTGGCAAACTGAAAATACCGGTAGTTGGAATTCTCAAATAGCATACAGCTTTCTGTGAGGATTCCAAAGTCTTATTACTGCCTGTACAATAGCACTGGGGTTTTTCTCTGTTTTCTTACTGAAATGCAGCATATATACTGTATAAATATAAAGTTTATACAGATGTTTAGAAAAGATAACACAAATGTGATTGAAATGAAATGTGAGTGAATTAGGACCCTTACCACAGCTGGTTAAATACTGCCCCTGACTTATGGTCACCACAAGTAGGAAGCACTTCTGAAATAATTGCACAGAACCTGGCCAGAAAAGAGTGGTGTGTGTTGTACACATTTGGACTGTCAAGCATGTGCATGGCATAGGCAAACGCAGGGGGGGTTTCTGTCTGCCTGGAAACCCCCCTCCCAGGCCCACACCATGACCACAATAGAAATAGTAATGTAATAGAATTTTGCTAGTGCTACATGTTCACAGTATCACAAATTAAATTATTAGCACCACCTGTGGATCTTTTAGCATGTATCAGTCAGTAATAAATAACCTGTGCGCCAACTAGGAGATCTGGAAAACATTCACTGTTAGGGATATGCTGCTATAGAGTCCAATATGTACATATATGTCCAGGGCAGTGCTAGGTTATTCTGCTGCTCTCCCAGACTCCCGGACTTGCTCTAATACTCTGGAATGGTGCCCACATCTAAAATGAAAACATTCAGCTCAGACAGGATGGCCCTACTGCCACATATAATGGCTTACTGTGATTGCTGGTCCTCTATATGCTGGAATTATGACACAAAATATACTTTGTATGACACATTTTAAAGCTGGTTAAGTGATAATTATACCCTCTTCATGGACTGGCCACACTCACTCTAAATTCAAGCATTTGGAAACCCCCATCTAGAAATCCTGCGTTTGCCACTGCATGGGTTGTTTGACAGTAGCTTAATGAAGATGGCAGGCAAAGGAAATACAGCTGGTGAGTGTGATGTTTATGTGTGATGGTGTACAATGTGGAAAATCTTAAGACCACTGTACAGCACTTAAATTTGAGAGAAGGTGGAGGGGCAGGGTAGAGGGCAAGTGGTGTGGGGAGTGTTCATGTGGCTCCATGGTGTAGGCAGGGAGGCCAGATGGCCAGACTGTGTGACAGTTTGATTTGATTGTAAAAACTTGGCAGTCTTAAATATAAATAAAATAAAATGTGTTTATCTAGAGTGTAAGCTCCTAGGAGCAGGGCCCTCCTCCCCACTGTCTCACAACCATCTTCTCTAGCACTTCTGTGACATCCTTCACCTTCAGAGCTGCACTGTGTATGGAGAATTGTGTTGCTAATTGTTACTTGTGTTCTGTTTATATTTGGTTACTGTATTGTAATGTAATGTTCTGTGTACCCTTTACTGTATGTACGGCGCTGTGGACCACTTGTGGCGCCCTATAAATAAAATGTAATAATATATATATATATATATATATATATATATATATATTTATATATATGCACAGACCAAAGTGCGCCACTCAGCATCCCAATCAATAATAACACAACACGGATCCTTAGTCAACGTTTCAGTGTATTACTTAAACTATCTTCAGGTCAATTGTTTTTTTTATTGTACCTTCAGCTACATTCTTGTGTGCTCATCAGAGACAGGAGTTTGTATAATAATGAATAGAAATGTATAAATGTTGAGTTGAGCAAGTACAAGATGTTTAATAAATTAGGTTGCACTATTTCATCCTTAAATGTACAGTGCTGGATAGGACTTTATCAGTCAGCATGGGACATGAAAATCATAAAAGTAATTTCCTGTTTTTTTCTGGATAAAGGGTTTATGATACATATAGTATTTATTTAGGGTATTATTACCTATGAATGTAAAAAAAGCTTAATAATTAAATGTTAAGTATTATATACACATAAAGCACTGTTTAAATTAAATAAATAACTCATATTGAATATAATAGTACAAGCAGAATATATATGACCCATAACAAACAGTCAGATATTAGCCTGACAGACTATATTAGGCTGCTGAACGCTGACATCTGATTGGTTGGTATGGGTTACAGCATTTTGTTGCTCTTTGCACCATGTTATGAAATAAGTACCACATTAGGGATTACTTATCAGCATGCATTTATTGGTTTGTGTTGCAAGATCAGGGGTAGACAGTTCATCCATATTAATTTTTATCTTTCAAAATTTGGTATCTCTAAAGCAGATACTATGATGGTACATAAGTGTCCTCTCTAGTGACTTAAGTAATGATTATCTTTGTTTATTCTCTTTTACTGTATATGTTGAAAATCATCAGTAAAAGGTCTAGATACTCTGGAGTCAGGGTACAAACCATTAGATCAGTGGTTCTCAAACTCGGCCCTCAGGACCCCAAACGGTTCACATTTTCCAGGTCACCCAGCAGGAGCACAGGTGTATTCATTACTCACTGACAAATTTTAAAAGATTCACAGGTAGAGCTAATTATTTCACTTGCTATTCTGTGAGGAGACATGGAAAACATGCACTGTTTGGAATCCTGAGGACCGAGTTTGAGAATCTGTGCATTAGACTGAAAGATCAGAGGAGCAAGGCTGAGACATAGAAAGTGCACAGTGGTAGAAGTGCCCAATTCTTGGAGGCATCTGGTGCAGCCACTTAGAGCAATGAGCAGGACAAACCACATGGAGTTTCTAAAGGGGTTTTATTGAGTCTGGTGCATGTGACAAAAGCACTGGTAAGGTTATGCACTTGAGATATATATTTGTCCCAGGTTTCTGACCTATATGTATTAAAACCCCAGGAAAATGTCTGTGATTGCCAAACAGGCTTGATAGATGTTTGGGCTTTAGTAAAAGCTGGTTAAGGTTTCCTGGGTTATAGATGGAGAGTAAGGTGGGCTCCATCCATTAGTCCCATTTCGGGTCTTCAGGTCTTAAGCCTGAGAACAGGCTAATTAGTCATTGCACCTGTAAGGGGCTAATAAAGGTGTGCCAGGGTTTTTACTCAGTGTCTCACTACCTGGGGAAACAGGTAGCAAACTTGTTAAGAGACATTGTGATTTACTGACCATGAGTACCGTGCATATTCCTATGTTTGTGGTAGGGGCATTAGTATCCCTGTTAATACTCTACATTTATTTTATCCTTCAGTACTCAGCTACTATATGTCCTTATCTTTCACATGCCACACCCTGTGTCTCTCCAGCCTCATTCCACTATTTGTGTCTCAGCTACTGTCCTTATCTTGCACATGCCACCCACTGTGTCTCTCCAGCCTCATTCCACTATTTGTGACTCTCCAAACTTATGCCACCACCCGTGTCTCTCTTGTTGATGTATCCTATTTGGATGGTGGTCACAATAGGTGCACAGGAGATGTGAAAGTGACTGTTAGGCCACATAGAGAGTCCTTAGCCAGGATGCTGGGTTTATTGGTAAACAGCAGTAAAAGGATAATGCAGGAACACAGTGGTGGTAATGCAGGGGTCAACAGCAGTAACCAAAGGAAGGTTTGTAACTAGGGGTGTGCGACTGATACCACCACTCAGAGCACAGGGCTCTGTGGGTGGTACAGTTGCTGCCCATGACTATTGCTTCTGGCTAGCAGGGTGTCTGAAACAGCACACTGCAGCCAGAAATGCTTAAGCAGTGCTGCCCATAGCCTCCTATGCACAATGTCATGCACAAAAGGGGGAGGGCTGGCACAGGGCATATTAAAGCCCTGTTGTGGCACTGACCAGAGGTAATGCAGCAGTGGAATCAAACAGTGGGTAACAGCATGGGCGTAACTACCTTAGGTGCAAGGGGTGCAGCTATGGGGCCTAGAGTTTAGGGGTCCCACCTATCTTGTCAAAGTTACATGTGTTATATACATTTTTCACCATAGGGTGGTACATAGGTGGGTCCTTACAAATGTTTTGTTATGGGGCCTTCAAATATCTAGTTATGCCACTGGGTATCAGCAGGTATTAGGTGTCTCATCTCAGGTACTTGGGGCCTAATTCTGAGTTGGGAGCAAAGCAGAAATGAACAAGTTACAGTAAAAGGTAAAACCATGCTGCACTGCCGGTGGGGCCAAATTAAAATGTGCAGAGAGATTTAGATTTGGATGGGGTGTGTCCAAAGTCCAAACTGAAATCTAAATTGCAGTGTAAAAATAAAGCTGTCCAGAATTTGTGGGCAAGTTCTATATCAAAGAAAAGGAGAAGAAAGAATATCCATATGGGGGGCATTTATATTAAATTTACCTTTTTAATTCAATGAAGTTAAAATATAGTATTTTGGCAGCGAAAGCATTATAATAATAGAGAGGAAATGTGATAGAAAAAGTGAATATTAAAAAATCAATCCTAAAACTGTGAGCCTTTATTTACCTTCCTTACATTGCAAATTCAATTATATTTAGGCTGCAAATTATATTTCCCATCAGTGGGCTAACTGTATTATATCCATCCAGCTAAACTGATCTTCTACATTTAGGGAAAATATTCTTTGTCATCTCCAACGATTATGTTCATATAAGTTTATTGTGCAAGATCCGTAGTATATTGTATGAAGTTACTCCTCCGAAATTCAAGCTGTGTTACTTTCCCATATGTATTTTAGGTAGTCTTTATATTCCATTTGTTGTTATACATATGAGGTAGATTCTGTATATGTGATTAGGTATATATATTAAAAAAATAGCAAAATCCTCAGCAGGTACTGGGATATAAATGTTAAGCTGCATACACACACAACGATTGAGTTAATGAACGATTTTAGTAAACTATTTTCTACCTTGAAAAAATGAACTAAAATCATTTACTAAAGTTGTTCATTTACTATGTTCATTTAAATGTAATGAACGATTTTTATGAACTACAAACGATTTTTGCATATTAACTTAATGAAAATCGTTGAGTTGATAAGTCTGACTGAACTACAAACTACAAACGTGAACGCACATAAACAATAATCGTTCATCGTTAGACTCAGAAAGTGAACGATTTTTACAAACGATTAACGTTTAACGATAATCATTCAAAAAATCGTTGTGTGTGTATGCACCTTTAGGTGGTTAAAAATTAGCTCTAATGCTGGCCATACACCTGCACGACCAGCATTAGATAAGATTCACCTCACGACTCCTCGGAGCTCCCTGGCAGTCCCGATGGCACGATTTGTTGCTTTTCCTCTGCACACGATCTGTCGTACGATTGATCGTGTGCCTCACGTGCTCATTAGGAAAAAGTAACTGAAATGACATGAATGGACGCACGATGCATCGCATGCACAAAATACATGGTATGATCTACACATGATACGATGGATAATATGGGTTGCACATCTGATCATATGATCCATTTTAGGAGCTGCGGGAGCACGCATCGGATCGTATCCTACTCCAAAAATACACGATTCATCGTACGACTCATCGAAAATCGGCCAATCATGCAGGTGTATGGCCAGCATATGAGTAACATTCCCGTACATATAACATATTAAATAGAAACCTATCTGGTATCCTGTATTATTAGCAGGTGTTGGAGTATATGTTGGGGTCACATATAGGCCCTCATTCAGAGCCGTTCGCTATTTGCGGTCGTTCGTTCAAAAACAAGGGGTGGCTATTCAAATGATCCGTTCGCACATTGCAGTCTGTTCACACCTCTAAGTCTGAACGAGCGAGCAAAACATACGCTCGTTTATTTGATAAAAACGCCCCCTGGCCGCTCGCACCATACGTCATGTCCGCTATTTATTAGATTAATCGAGTACATCGTACAGCGTATGAACTGCTCGCTATTCTTGTGGTTGGTTTTTTCAACCGCTATTTTGCGAGCAGTTCTGAGTTTAAAAAAACCAAGTGACGTGGTCAATGACGCTGCTGGATTAATTATGCACACCCTTAAAACGCCCGTTTTGACCTTTAAGCACGCCTGCGTTCAAATTCCACTCCCCCGTTTTCAAGCACCTTCCCCTGTTACCA
Organism: Taudactylus pleione; assembly: GCA_031769625.1. Lineage (NCBI taxonomy): Eukaryota > Metazoa > Chordata > Amphibia > Anura > Myobatrachidae > Taudactylus > Taudactylus pleione. The sequence goes on along the minus strand of JAUIMM010000015.1, from coordinate 40,922,282 downwards.
CCCACATACACCTCATTCTGTCACTCAAAATAGCAGGCACTCGCTATATAGCGTACAAACGATTTTCGGCCGCACTGACTGGTTCGCGCATGCGTACTAAAAACCGTACGCATGCGCAGATGTGCGAACATCGCTCGGAACGAGCGTACTGCCGCTAACGAGCGGCTCTGAATGAGGGCCATAATTTCTTCTGATAATGATCAAATTTTGTATCATATATCGCCACACTCCTTTTATCCTGCACAGCATACAAATTCCTAAAATGTCAAGTAACCATATTCCAATCCAAATAATATTATGCAGGTCAGGTCTCTTATATAGGAGTATATAGAAGGAGTGTATTAGTTTTGCATTCAGTAATTCAATCTTTCTAATGAGGAGATCAGTTTCACCATAAACATTGATTGTTAAAATATACAACAGTAAAATATCCCAACAGTAAACAGTACATTATAAGCTTTTGCAACAGTAAAATATGCACTTGGTGCTATTAGTATCTACAGTGAAACAAATGGATATTAGGTATAACATTTTAAGTTTATAAATGTATCTTTTTCTTAGATGAGTCATCCTCATAGATGTTTCCCATTCTTTAACTGGGTTGATTATTACTGTTGTACACTGAGTTTGTATATTATCCACTATGGTTATACATACACAGTCGAGTCACATTATTATGACCACATCCTACATTTGACATCGGGAGCGAGTAGCCATGAAGTACGTCACATGCCATGCGCTGGCTTGGTGGGTATATAAGGTGTGCGATAGGCCGTCTGCATACATATCACTTGTTGCTGTCATGAGTAAAAGGGTGGAATTTTCCGAGTTGCAAAAATAGATAATTATTGGCTTTCGGGCCAAGGGTGGCAGTATTTCTGAAATAGTGCAGTTTATGAACTGTTCGTGTGCTGCTGTGATGAAGGTGTATCGTGACTGGACAAATGGCACCATTGCGAATTACCGACGTGGAAACTGTGGAGCACCACGTGCCATTGATGTGAGAGGTGATCGTTGGCTACAAAGATGTGTGAAGGACGACCGACACGCTACAGTGGAGCAGCTCACCATCAAAATGAACCTGGGGGTCACCAAAAATGTGTCTAAAATGACAGTTCAGCGAACTCTGCTGCATATGGGGCTCCGAGGCAAATGGACGGTCACTGAACTTATGCTAATGAAAGTGCATCGGTGGAAAAGGCTTCAATTTTCATGCCTTTTTCAGAATCGGACCTCCCCTGATTGGCGAAGGGTTGCCTACTCCAATGAGTCACATTTTCTGCTTCAGCAAACGGATGGACATTGGCATGTCAGGCGAGAAACATCGTAGAACAAACACCCTGCAACCATTGCTGGAAGAACACAAGCTGGTGGTGGCAGCGTTATGGTCTGGGGAATGTTTTCATGGCATTCTCTTGGCCCACTCATCCATGTGGAAGGCACCCTCAACCCAGGGGCGTAGAGAGCCACGGGGCCCCAGTAAAGAGGGGGCATGGCCTAATTTCAGAAGGCGTGGCTACGCCCCCTTCAAAGAAAAGAAAGAGTTTTCCAGCGTCGCGAAGCGAAGCCAGCCGATGGGAGCTGTTTGGCACCGGAGTCTGGGGGATGGGCCGATCCGCCGCTGCTGTCACTGTGGTGCACCTGCCTGGTTCCCGGTGGACTTGCTGTTCCCTGCTGATGGTGCTGGCTCTCATGTTTTTGTGCAGCCTTAGGGGCTGCTTGTTGTCTGGCTCCCCCCTTTTAGTTCTCGAGTGCGCTGTAGCCCCTGCCTTGCAACCACCACTGTGTATAAGGCATAATGGGCCTGATTCTGAGCCAAACGTAAAAGCGAACACAGCAGAGTGTATTAGGGGTCACCTGTCTGTGAGTGGAATACAAATTTCTCCCATTGTATACATCTGTGCCGCAGATGTGTAAGGTCTGAGACACCCACTTTTAGCTCCTGTCCTATGCCACTATTGGTCATCCCATCGAAACTTACACCAGCCCTATGACAGTATAACAGGTGCAGTTTCTCCGTATGACTATGGCTTCCTATGCCTGCGGCTCTGCGTCTGTGAAGCAGCTTGCATTAATATGTCCACAACCCTCCCATAACTCACCCATTGAATGGACTATGGACCTGATTCAGAGCCGCTCGCAAGTGCTATGTGCTTGCAAGTGGCCCGATGGTATGCGTACGCGCATGCGCACGCTTCATTCTGCACGTGCACGAACTGCTCTGTGGGATCGCAGCCCACTCGCTCATCCAGCAAAGACAGCCCAGTGAAATGAGTGACAGGAGAGGCCGTTTGTGGGTGGTAACAGGGGCAGGATACTAATACCGGGGGAATGGAGGTGCGAACGCAGGGGTGCCTGGGTGTCTCCACGCTGTTTTTAAGGCATGCATAATTAACAGGCAGCGTCACAGTACACATCACATGCCTGGTTTTTACACTGAAGTCCTCGCAGTACTTGCGGTAGGGTAAGGCAACCACAAGTGATGCGATCGCATCCGATGGTGCTCAATGTACCAATGTTTTAATACACTTCCTGGAGATGACGTGCGCTAGTGGGCGTCTCTACATACGCTAATGGGTGTCTGCATACACAGAGTGATCGCTCGCATCGCCAAAGTGGGTGTGCTTTTGCCTTGGCGAGCGAGCGCTTCCCATGGCGTCACTTTGACAAATTTGCATATGCTGGATGCGAGCGATCGCATCTAGCCAGCGGCTCTGAATCCGGTCCTTTATTTGCACGATTAGCCACCTCCCAGTCAGGCCCGCTAAGAGCCGCACCGGGCCCGGGGCATGACCTAATTGCAGGAAGAGTGGCCACGCCCCCTTAGGTAAATAAAGAGTTTTGCAGCGCCAGCGAGGGGGCGCTGTGAGGCCCCTCAGCCTGGCGCATAACCAGTGGGGGGTGCAAACAGCTTGATCGCTCCCCCCACAGGCATAAGAGACTGCTGTGGCTGCAGGAGGGGGAGAAGGTGCCGGACCCAGGCCCCTCCAGCAAGCCCTGGCCGGGTAATTAGTACCTGCCCCCCCCCCCCTCTCGGTGCCCCTGCTCCCAGTCACAGTCCTCCATCACTTTTCTGCTATCTGATACCATGTGAATCGATCATAACAGCACCTTTGTGTGTACTCTTTGTGTAACGCATGCACTGTAGGGGTTATGTGCAAATAAGTGCTTAGCTATGTGACTATCAGCATTGGTTTCTTATTGCCTGCTGCTCAGAATCAGGCCCAAAAACTCTGCACAGTGGAATGTTTGGGTAACCTATAGATAAATCATTATTATTATTATTGATAATAATAATAATAATAAAGGTAATTTACATGGGTAATTAATTACTAATTACAAGTACTAGATCAAAGGGTTTTACACACCATACGATCCCTAAATATGTCTTTGAAGTTTTCCCTTTAAAATGGTAATATAGGCTTCACATATATTGGCAAGTTTTGCCTGGGGCCATTGCAGCAGAAGCAATATAAATTAGTAATGAAGTTTTCATGTACAAAATGTCTATAACACATTATTAATCATTATGCTTTAACAGAAAACACTATAAGATCCAAGTAATTAGGTTGAGCAACACTCCTGAAAAATAAGCGCAGAGCCCTTTACCAGTCTAGAGGGTAAGCTCACAGAGGAGAGTCTATCACATGGCATAGAATTATGTACGGTACTAAACAATCCAGGGGAGTAGTAAGAGAGGAGGGGACCGTGTGCAGTCTCTGTCCGGGGCCCCCTCCCAGCACCCGGCAATGCACTGAGCATAGCAGCAGACTCTGGGCACTAGTCTGTCCCAGAGTCTGCTGAGCATGCGCAGGTTACCTTGAAAATGGCGCTGCAGCCATTTTCCTGGTGATTTTTCTACTGCGCATGCAGAAAACGCCAGGAAAATGGGCGCGGCAGCCTTTTACCAAGCAATTTGTACAGCAATGCTACCGCCAACGGGGGACTCCGAAGAGGTAAGTACAGACTACATAAGTGCCCCACTGAACCCAGGTGCCCCGCACACCCTGCACCCATTATAGATATGCCCCTGTAACTATCTTATGTGAAATGCACTAAACCTTACTATATAAGTCTACAGTATCCTGCTTAACTTCAACATTTAAGCTGCTTTGAGCACAGATCTGTGCCTAGTATTGTGCTCAGTACCTGTGCTTCAGCATTCTTGGCTAAGCATTCGTGGCTAAGCAGCAGCCGCAGCAGTCTCCCATGCCTGCAGCGCTATGGGCTGGGGAGGGGGGCGCTGTCAGCCCGGTGCATAGCCAGTGGGGGGCGTGATCAGTGTGGGGGTGTGATCACACTGATCGCACCCCCCACTGGCTATGAGCTGGGCTGAGGGGCTCACAGCGCCCCCCTCCCCAGTGCACACTTTTTTTCCCCTCAAGGAGGTTGGTCACACCTCCTGCAATTAGGCCACACCCCCTTCACCCAAGCCCGGCGCAGCTATTGGTGCGACAGCATATATACAGCCTCACAATGCATTCTAACAAAGGGGGTGTTACGTCTGTTTGGTGATTTTCCACTGTTTGACCTTGCAGATGCTCTTTTCTCTGTTTGGATGTCTACACTGGTAGTCTCTGGTTCAGGTATGTCTCCAGCAGCTAACATATCCAGAAACACATACTTGTTCTGCAAATCCAATTTCACCTTTTCTTTAAGTGGTTCTGTCTCTTTGAATATGACATCTCTTGACTTGACAAACCATTTGGTTTTTGGATTCCAGATCTATAACCTTTAATCTCTTGGCAATATCCAAGCAAGATGCACCTCATGGATTTTGGATCCAGCTTACTTATTTTCTTCTCTCTTTGAGTATGTCTGGCCTATGTATGGCTCTGCGGACCACTTGTGGCGCCCTATAAATAAAGTATTATAATAATAATAATAATAATAATAATAATAATAATAAAAATAATGATAAGTGTATATAGGCAGTAATGGTAAGTAGAATCTGATTGGTTGCTATGGTCAACATCTCCACTTCTAAAAACTCTTTACTTTCACTTTAGTAAATATACCCATTTGTCTCTATTGGTGTCTTGTGCTTCAGGGCAACTGCAGGAGCACAATTTTTGGATTAGACTGCCGTGGACACTGCTTTCGCTCAAATACACTTACATAGGCTGGCATCTTTCAGCATACATCGGACTCTCTCCACTAAAGTGCGATTTGCATGCTCACACCATTCTGCTCTGACATGTATGCAATTGTCAATTGATGTTCATTACAATGCCTCTTCAGGAAGATTTTCAAATCTTTGTGTCTCTACTAATTTCTGATAGTTTGCAATCTTGTTCATCACTTCACTTTTTTCTTTGATGAAGTAGATGTGTCATTCTTGTGAAATCATTGATGAATGATGTTATGAGTATCTGTATCCACTTATTGACTTAACTTCCATCGGATCACAGACTTCCATATGCACCAGTTCCAGGGGTGTCTCAGCTCTGCTTGCTGATTTTGGAAATTGACTTCTGCTTTGTTTGCCTTTAAAGCAGCTTTTACACATGGGCTTTTCTGTATAAGTCACTGACATTCCTGTAACCATCTTATCTAGGAGTTTCTGGACCATGTCGTATCCTAGGTGACCTAAACTTCTGTGCCAGAGTTCCATAGCCTCTAGGTAAGATGTCATCATTGCATAACATTATTGTGTGTAAAGGACAATTGATGGCATGGGGTACCTGATGCTATCACAGTCCTTTTTTTCAGTACAATTCACTTACACTTTGTGAACTGGACTTTGTAGCCTCTTTGTTCCAGAATACTTAAGGGTGTGAGGTTTGTCCCATATCTGTTACATAAAGTACATCTTGGATCTCTGTAAATTTTGTTCTAGTCACTATTTTCAAGTGGGTAGTGACTGTCCCAACTTTGTAGCTGTAAGCACTTAATTTCCAATCCCTTTGATTGTTCTAGAATCATACGTGTTCAATGTATTACAACTGAAATGTCTTATAGCACCTCAGTCAATATACTGTATATATGAGCAATCTTTTCCGTGACTATCTGTGACACTCAAAGCTGATTCATCTTTGCCATGGCACTCTTGTTTTGTGTAGCATTCACATATTTAATTTTACATTTAGTTGCTTTGGGCCTGATTCAGACCCACTCGCGAGCGGCTGTATGCTCGCAAGTGGGTCGATGGTCTGCACTGAGCATGCGCACGACGGAGGGAGCTCCGTCGTGCGCATGCGCCAGACACGACGAGCGAAGGACTTTCCTTCGCTCGTTGTGTCCGATCAAAGGGGGCGTGCTGTCAATGTTGATTGACAGCACGCCCCCTTTGGTGGGCGTGCCGGGGGCATGCCTCCCTGACGGGGGCGTTCCCACGGGAACGCCTCCCATCAGAAGCCGGCCCACTGACATCACTAGTGATGTCAGTGGGAGTGATTTTGGCTCTGATAGAGCCAAAATCACTCCGGAGCTTGCGGTTGAAAACCTCAACCGCAGGCTCCGGCTCGCAATTTCGATGGTCGCGATGGTCACGACCATCGCGGCCATCAAAATGCACGCTCGTATAGCCTGTGGGTGGTGACCCACAGCTATACGAGCGTCCAGGAGGACGCTCCATGAAAAAGGAGCCCGGCCCTCATGCAGAGCGTGCTCTCTGCTCAGAGCGTACGGCTCTGAATGAGGGCCTTTGTTCCCTATTTTATGACATACATAACATTTGTAATTGAATCTTCTGGGCTTGTCACTTTTAGAGTGTAATGCATTATTTGCAGCATTTAGCTCAACTGGCACTGTAGCAGGTTTGTCCTGACAATTGCTGTAGTTAGCTTGGCTGTGTTAGCTTCTAACGCTACTAACAGGAAATCAAATTCAGGTGTTAAATTCTGTAGCATTGCCATTGCAATCTCCTCATTATCAACTTGGACTACTACAGATGTTAACTGCTGGGATATGGACATCATTTTGTCAATGTAGTCACTCATACTTGTGCATTCACTCAACTTGGTATTATACATTATGCTCTCAGACCAATTTTTCTCATCTGACCCCCATCCTTAAATGCTGCCTCCAGGGCCATGCACATGTCTTTAGCTGACATTTTCCCATGTATGATAAAATAAAAGTGCTGTTTAACACTTAAGCCTACTGTTCCCATGGCTCTTTCTATAGCCTGTGGGCTTAGATTGTCACCTGGGTCAACTGTAACTTTCCACAACCATTCATGCTTCAGTTGCACTTCCATTGCAAATTTCATTGTGGGGTATTTTTCTGTATCTTTTAGCTTAATGAACCCCAATACTATGCAATACTATGCACTGTGTTGACACATTGTGTTACACATATCTTCTGGCATTTAGGCACATTGCATATGTGCACCTGTATCCATAACCTGTTGATATGTATGTGCTATTTGGCGGTGGTATGCTGACACTAGCAAAATTGCAGATACACCAAACAGTCCATGTGCTTAACCAGGTATCAGGTTTATTTGAAGTATAGTAGTAATTACTGGTACAGCCATAATCAGAGTCACAAACTTATTAATCTAGATTGAGCGGGTCATTCAGAGCACCACCAGGTGATGTATGGAGGTAGCAGAGCAAGTATAGGTAGGATGCACTGTACATACAGGCCAGTATGCAGGGTATTTTGGCAGGGTCTCTGGAGCTAAGTGGTACATGTCAATGTCCCACTTGACGCTCATACACAGTGACGAGATAGCGCCATGCCTGCGCAGTTGACCATTGGCAGTCATCTTGGTAAAGGAGAATGCCTCATCCAATGAGCATTCATGGAGGTAGAAGGTAAAGTACTACCAAGAAATGAAATCTCTTGCACCAGTTCATAGAAGTCATAGGTCCTGATACAGAGTTGTGTGCTCTTCACATCATCACTGCATCTTTGTACAGAGCAGATTATGCAGCAGGAGGAGTCTTGTATAAATTGTCTCCTCCTGCCAGCTGCTGCAACCGTCATTGCAGATATTAATCAGCACATGCACAGTACAGATCCTGTGCATATGCCTATCAGCAACTCCTGGAGTTGTATGCAAACCAGGGTATACATACACCTCTGTATGAGGCCCATAGTACCTTATGCTGCAAATCAGCTTCAAGAACACAATGGCCTGATTCAGAATTAGGAGCAAATAAAAAAGGAGCATGTTTCACTGCAGGTAGGGTACATCTATATAATATGTGAGAAAGTGTGTGTGTGTGTGTGTGTGTGTGTGTGTCAGTATGTGCTTGTGTGTGTGTCCTTTATGCTAGTTTTGTACCTACAGTAGCTCCACCAAATTTGGCATGGTGGTATAGTTAGACCAGGATTAGGTTTCTGGCTATGTTTAAAGTTCGTCAGGGCCATGGAGGTCTACATGGTGCCCACCAAGTAAGCCATGGAGTCTCTGATTTGAAATTTTGATTAAAGCAAGTTCACTCAGGATGTCTTCCAGTGCCTAAAACTGCACTGATCTGAAGGCACAGGCTGATATGTACCAGTGGGGGGCAGGAAGAGCTTCAGCAAAAGAGCAGTGAGTCGGAGGATCAACTGTCACACTGTACCTACACTGACAGTTACTAATTTTCTCCAAGTACATTTTCATATGCCATGCTCTCCAATTTTAGTCTGCAGAGATTTCTACACGGCAGTGATTTCTGGTCTACAGTTATTTCTGAAACCGCAGTGATTTGGGAAGCTATACTGATTTCTGCTTCTGATATACCCTATTCTAAAGAGTAAGAGAATACGCCTGCCTGCCAATGGCTTAGCTATAATGGGTTCAGGGTGTGCAGTGTACACGGGCCCTTCGGTCCAGGGCGGCTTACACTGCACACCCTGCACGAATATATAGTTATACTAACCTCTCCATGGTCTTCAGGGTGTTGCACTGCAGCAAAAATCACAGGGAAAATGGAAGCGAACATATTCTCGGCGACTTGCGCATTAAAGATGTCTCCGGGAATAAGGCGTGTGTGCCACATGGAGGCTGCACATGGGCCCCCTCCTGTCTTAAAACTAGGGGTGAGCGAGTTCGGATCTCAGAGATCCGAACCCGCCCAAACTATGGGTATACAAGTCAGATCCGAGCCGGCTCATGTTTTCTCGCCTGACTCGGATCTGAAAATGAGGCAAAACGTCATAATCCCGCTGTCGGATTCTCGCGGGTTTTGGATTCTATAAAGGTCCCGTGATTGCCAACATTTTTCATTCTGGCTGTTGAGAGTGAAGAGATAGGGAGCTGTTGCTATTGCTGTTGCTGTGCATAGGGGCTGGCTACTGTTGTCCTGTCCATAAGGGTTGGCTGGCTGGCTGGCTGTCTATAGAGGGGCTGGCTGTTGTATTGTCCATAGGGGCTGGCTGTAGTGCTGTGTTGTCCAGGGGGTGCTCTATCCTTCAGGGGTGCTCTTCACCCACCCTCAGTGTGAAAAAAATGGGGTGCTGTGCTGCTGTCTGTCAAGGGTCTGCTGCCTCTTTCCAGGGTTCACCCCAGTTTTCAAATAAAAAATAAACAATTTTTTTTGTGTGCATGTTAACCACACCTGTCAGCGGCGTAGGTGCGCAGGGGTGCTGTGCTGCTGTTTGTCAAGGGGCTGCTGCCTCTTTCAGGGGTCGCTCCCGGTGTGAAAAAAACTAATTTTTGGTGTGTGCGTGTTAACTACACCACCAGTGAAAAAATAAAAACATTTTTTTGTGTGTGCATGTTAACCACACTTGTCATCAGCCTAGGTGCGCAGGGGTGCTGTGCTGCCACTTTCAGGGGTTCGCTCCCAGTGTGAAAAAAAAAAAAATTTGGTGTGTGCGTGTTAGCCTGCCACACATTTCCAGTCAATTTTGACCACCTCACAGCTCACAATAATGATTTTTTTCATCTAGTTAAGGGCCAAACGGTTGCATCCAGCTAGCTGGCTCAAAACTGAGTGATAAATAGAGTTGAGGACAGTGCAAAGGTGAGGATTGAATAATTAATTAGTGGAGCGCTGGCTGAAGAATTAATAATTGGTGCAGCCACTGGCTGAAGAAATTAATTGATAATTGGTGCAGCCCCTGGCTGAATTGATAATTGGTGCAGCCCCTGGCTGGCTGAAGAATTGATAATTGGTGCAGCCTCTGGCTGTAGAATTAATTGGTGCAGCCCCTGGCTGAAGAATTAATAATTGGTGCAGCCCCTGGCTGAATTGATAATTGGTACAGCCCCTGGCTGGCTGAAGAATTGATAATTGGTGCAGCCCCTGGCTGAAGAATTAATAATTGGTGCAGCCCCTGGCTGAATAATTGATAATTGGTGCAGCCCCTGACTGAATTGATAATTGGTGCAGCCCCTGGCTGGCTGAAGAACTGATAATTGGTGCAGCCTCTGGCTGAAGATGTGATAATTGGTGCAGCCCCTGGATGAATTGGTAATTGGTGCAGCCCCTGGCTGGCTGAAGAATTGATAATTGGTGCAGCCTCTGGCTGAATAATTAATTGGTGCAGCCCCTGGCTGAAGAATTAATAATTGGTGCAGCCCCTGGCTGAAGAATTGATAATTGGTGCAGCCCCTGGCTGAATTGATAATTGGTGCAGCACCTGGCTGGCTGAAGAATTGATAATTGGTGCAGCCTTTGGCTGAAGATGTGATAATTGGTGCAGCCCCTGGCTGAATTGGTAATTGGTGCAGCCCCTGGCTGGCTAAAGATTTGATAATTGGTGCAGCCTCTGGCTGAAGAATTAATTGGTGCAGCCCCTGGCTGAAGAATTAATAATTGGTGCAGCCCCTGGGTGAATTGATAATTGGTGCAGCCCCTGGCTGGCTGAAGAATTGATAATTGGTGCAGCCCCTGGCTGAAGAATTAATAATTGGTGCAGCCCCTGGCTGAAGAATTGATAATTGGTGCAGCCCCTGGCTGAAGAATTAATACTTGGTGCAGCCCCTGGCTGAATTGATAATTGGTGCAGCCCCTGGCTGGCTGAAGAATTGATAATTGGAGCAGCCCATAGCTGAAGAATTGATAATTGGTGCAGCCACTGACTGAGGAATTGATAGTTGATAGTTAATTGTTGATGCAGCCTCCGGGCTGAGTAGTAGTGGAATACAGAGCTATGATTAGGAAGGAACCAGTCCTGCCTTGATGCCTGGAACTCTTGGCAAGGTGCGGCCATTACAGCTTTGAGGGCTGGTGAGGAGTGACGACAGTTGGCCTCTGGGCCGTGAAGCAGGATGATGCCTTTGGGCCATGTAGCAGCCTTAAGGGCTGAGAACCCTTGGCTGAATGTCACTGTTGTGAGACTTGCGTCGTTCAGTTGACACAACAAGCAGCAATTGGTTCAGAATTTTCTTTAAAAAAAAATGAAAGGGGACATGCTGGAGATGCTGTCTGTGGCCATTCCAATTTCTGGACATTCATAAACCATAACATTAAAAATGTCAGGCAGCATTGCCCCAACCAGCACATTATAGAAAGGAAAAAGGTGCAAAATGGAGTTGTCCTTGGGCCCTCCAACCCACCCTTATGTTGTATATGAAATAGGACATTCACAGTTTAACAAACTAATCACTTCAGCAACAGGGACTGCCACTTGCGGCTGAAATGATTGGTTTGTTTGGACCCCTCACAAAACAAGCTGACAATGCGCAGTGGACATTGGTGGCAATGATCCCATACCCAAACTGGCTTTACAATACATTAGATGTCATCATCATCCTCATCAGTGTGTGCATCTTCCTCTTCTTCACACAATATGAATTCGTCCCCGCTGGAATCCACCAATACAGAGTCAGACGCTTCTGTATTTTTTGGACTTAAGTGCTGGTAAAGGTTTTCCTAGTGGTATTTGTAATTCATTTTGATGAACATCATCTTTTCCACATTTTGGGAAAGTAACCTCCTACGACGATCACTGACAAGGTTCCTGGCTGTGCTGAAAACTCTTTCAGAGTACACACTGGAGGGTGGGCAACTTAAGTACAGCAAAGCCAGTTTGTGTAAAGGACTCCAAAGTGCCTCTTTTTCCTTCCAGTAGTGAAATGTACTGTCTGACATGCCTATTTGGATGCTATCCCTAAAATAGTCATCCACCATTCTCTGAATGGTGACTGTATCAGACAAAGTCACGGTAGACATGTCACTCATTGTAGGCAACTGTTTCAGACCCATCCAGATGTCATTAGATTTTGCTGACTGATCTACATCACCACCAGCAGTGGGTCTCTTAGGAAAATGTAGTTTTTCCTGGCAGCTGTATAAACTGAAGGAGTTTTGAAGGAGATGCTGCCATGTCACATTCCGCTTGGGCTGGCAATTTTTTCACCACCAGCTCTTTGCATCTTTTCAGATTTATGTCCGTCAGAAAGAAAGACACAAGGTATGACTTAAACCTAGGATCAAGTATGGTCACCACAATATAGTGATCTGATTTCAAGAGATTGACGACCCTTGGATCCTGTCGAAGCGAATGAAGGGCTTGATCTTCAAGTCCCACACACTTAGTGGAATCACTCTGTTTCAGCTCCTCTTTCAGTTTCTCCTGCTGATTTTGCAAAAGTCTGATGAGGGAAATGACCTGACTCAAGCTGGCAGTGTCTGAACTAACTTCAAGTGTGGCAAGTTCAAAGGGTTTGAGAACCTTGCACAACATGGAAATTATTCCCCACTGCACTTGACTAAGGTGCATTCCCGCTCCTCTCCCTATATCATAGGCCGTAGTGTAGCATTGGATGGCCTTTTCTGCTCCTCCATCTGCTGAAGCATATAGAGGGTAGAATTCCACCTAGTTACTACCTTTTTCTTCAACTGATGGCAGGGCAAATTCAACAGTTCTTGCTGGTGCTGCAATATTCGATACGCAGTTGCTGAATGTCAAAAATGTCCAGAAATCTTTTGTGCCACCAACAGCATCTCCTGCACACCCCTGTCATTTTTTTTTTAAATGTTGCACCACCAGATTAATTGTGTAAGCAAAACATGGGATGTGATCAAATTCGCCCACATGTAATGCTCACACAATATTGCTGGCAGTGTCAGATATCACAAATCCAGAGGAGAGTCCAAGTGGGGTAAGCCATTTTGCAAAGATTTCCCTGAGTTTCTCTAAGAGGTTCTCAACGGTATACCTCTTAGTGAAACCGGTGATGCACAGAGTAGCCTGCCTCTGAATGAGCTGGCATTTGTTAGATGCTGCTGCTGCTGTTTGCACAGTTGGAGGCAATACACCTACCCAGTGGGCTGTCACAGTCATGTAATCTGTAGTTTGCCATGTCCCACTTGTCCACATATCTGTGGCTAAGTGAACAGTGAGCACAATGGCAATTCGGAGGACATTAATAAGATTTTTTTGAATGCCCTTGTACAGATTGGGAATTGCTATTCTAGAGAAGTGGAATCTAGAAGGCACATTGTAGTGGGGGGACAGGACCTCCATTAACTGGGTAAAACCCACTGCATTAATGGTGGACACTGGATGCATATCTAGTACCAGCATAGCTTTTGGTACTAGATATGCATCTAGTACATGGTGTCAGTAATACGCTGTGCAGCTGAGTGTTTGCTGTCATACTTGTTCGCCAATGCAAGGGACTATGTGATAGTCAATTGTTTTGTTGATCTTCCTGAACTACTAAAAGTAGTCTTCTTCCTGGTCCCCTTCTGGGATGAAGGTCCACTTATAGCAACAGCAGCAGCAGCAGGCAAAACACTCAAGGATCCTTCTGAGGAACAACGGACAGGAGAGGAGTCAGTCCTTATGATATTGGATGCAGGACTACTTCCGATCACAAATGAGGATGTTGATGATGATGCAGGTGTGGGTGGTGGATATTGCAGGGGCGCTTGGATCCAGAAAGAAGGGAGCAGCTTGGTGACACTGAACTGATTGTTGTTGTTTTTTTTGTCCCCAAAGTTTCTGTACTCTTTCCGATTTGATGAATGTGCTTCAAGCGAAGTAACAGGGAGGAGGTTCCAAAATGGTTATGGTCCTTACCTCTACTCACTGTTACTTGGCAATAGTTACAAATGGCTTGGCAAAGGTTGTCTGGATTTGGGTGGAAATAATTCCACACATGAGTAGTGGAGTTTTGGTCCTTTGCCCAGGCATGGCAACAATGGGATTTTTCCCACCATGGGCAACAACTGTTCCCTGATTTACAGTTTTTACACAAACATCCTCGCCAGCAACATCCTCATCATCCTTGTTGTTATCGCCAACTACCTACTTATCCTCCTCATTCAATTCCATAGAAGCATCCTCGATTTCTACGTCAGAAGGCACACAAATGGTGGAAGGAGGATCCTGTCTGTTTCTTTTATATATATGTATTTCACTTTTTTATTTTTATTCGTTATATGCGGCCAACGGCTGCTCTTAACACTTCCCTTTTCTTATTAGAGCGGTGCCTTGGGGTGGCTTAGCTGGGCTAGTTTGGGGGTGTCCTGCACTCTGGATTTGAGACCTAGTATGTTAGGGACCTGCCCGACAAGAGGTTACCCGGATATGGTCGGCAGGCCCATAACCTTGGCCAAGATTATGCCAAAAACCTCTATTGTATTTACTGCAAAATGTATTTATTTATATATAATCAGTTAATTTGGAGTTGTGCGCCTGTATTTCTTCTTTGTGTATATATCAATGGTCTCCACAGGTAGCACCTCCAATTATATATATGTCCAGAGTGTGCAGTCTGAGATCCATTTTCTTCGTCTTAACAATTGTAATTTGTTTTGTACCTCTCCTACAAGCAGAGGGGCTTAAATTATCACTAGAACCATCAGTCATAAATACAGGCCAAGGCCTTAACCTTTCCTTAGCCACTTCGTGTAGTGACTTGCATATTGCCAATTTTTTGTTTCTCTAAAGCTGACAGCTTTAAATTTTTTGGGGTAAAAGTAGATTTTTTTTAGCCTGACTTTTTGGCCTGACTTAAGCCCTGGTACATCAGCCTTCATAGATGACGTTGATAGCCTTGCATCGTCATCATAACTGCTGCCGGCAGCTACAAGACTGGTATGTGGCTCCTGCTCTATGGTCATGTGACTGTCTTCCATACTCACTACGCACACAACCACACTACGCAGCAGCCCCTCGACAGACAGGAGCACAGCCCCCCTGTGCACCTACGCCAATGACAGTGACAGCCAGGTGTGGCTGACACGCACACAAAAAAATATTGTTTATTTATTATTTTGGGCAGCAGCCCCTCAACAGACAGGAGCACAGCACCCCTGTGCAGCTACGCTGATGACAGTGACAGCCAGGTGTGGCTGACACACACACACACACACAAAAAAAATTGTTTATTTATTATTTTGGGCAGCAGACCCTCGACAGACAGCAGCACAGCACCCCTGCACAGCTACGCCGATGAAGGTGACAGCCAGGTGTGGCTGACACGCACACAAAAAAGTTTATTTATTTTTTGGACAGCAGTCCCTTGACAGACAGGAGCACAGCATCCTTGACAGACAGGAGCACAGCACCCCTATGCACCTACACACCGATGACAGTGACAGCCAGGTGTGGCTGACATACCCCTTGACAGACAGCAGCACAGCACCCCTGCGCAGCTACGCCAATGACAGTGACAGCCAGGTGTGGCTGACACCGTGACACGCACACAAAAAAATGTTTTTTATTTTTGGCCAGCAGCCCCTCGACAGACAGCAGCACAGCACCCCTGCGCACCTACGCCGATAACAGGTGTGGCTAACACGCCACACAAAAATAAATATATATATATTTTTTTTAACACTGGGGTGAACCCCTGAAATGAGGCAGCAGCCCCTTAACAGACAGCAGCACAGCACCCCTGCACTGATGACAAGTGTGGCTAACACTAATTTTTTCTTATTTTTTTCACACTGGGGGTGGGTGAAGAGCACCCCTGAAGGGCAGAGCACCCCCTGGACAACACAGCACTACAGCCAGCCAGCCCCTATGGACAGGACAAGTACAACAGCCAGCCCCTATGGACAGGACAACGACAGGCAGCCAGCCCCTATGGACACGACATCAGCCAGGTAGCCCCTCTATAGAAGACAACAGCCAGCCCTTATGGACAACAGTAGCCAGCCCCTAACACAACAGCACAGCTCCCAGATGCCTCCCCTTTCACTCTCCACAGCCAGAATGAAAAATGGCGGCGAATCGCGGTACCTTTATAGAATCCAAAACTTGCGAGAATCCAACAGCGGGATGATGACGTTTTGCCCCATTTTCAGATCCGAGTCAGGCGGGAAAACCCGAGTCGACTCGTATCTGCCTCGGATCCCCGTAATTCGGGTGGGTTCGTTCTCAGGGAACCGAACCTGCTCATCTCTAGAAAAAATACAGATCCAAAACCAAAATCTAAAACACCAAGGAAAAAGATCCAAAACCAGATCCAGATCCAAAACCAGGGGAGATACAGATCCAAAACCAAAATCAAAACACGGGTCGGTGCGCATCTCTACTTAAAACTCCCCTGCTGCCTGCATTATCATTTACTCCTAAATTGCATTGTTATCTGGGTGTGAATTACTTCTGTGTTCCCTGTCAAAGCTTTTCCCCTGTAGTATGCACAGTGTCCTAGCTCAATTCTAAATTTCAATGCAAAATCAAAGCAGCACAGTTTTAGTTCGCTACAAGCAAAAAACAATCAGTATTTTCCACTTAAAGGGTATTATCCAGCACAGAACATCTTCTGACTGACCAACAAGAAATACTTTGCAGTGATAATAATATTTATTATAGCATTTTATGTATTCCACCCACTGTGCATAATCAGATTATAAATCAACAAAGCTGTTAGTAATATGGCACATTTTCCACACTAGTGCTAGGCTGCAGCAGCTGATCAGCTGATCATATAGGAATGCTGTTTACTGCAGTCTGTATGGAAGAGAAGCGGAGGGCAGGTCTGTGGGAGTGTTAGGGTGGGCGGTGATGGATCTGCTCTGCTTATGTCATGAACTGAACTGTGTCATATGAGAACAGAGCGTTCTGAAGTAGCTGAAAAACACTTCTTACAAGTTGGAAAAATATGGGCGTGTTATGGCAAGGCTTCCTTTTCTACTCACGCCACAGGACAGATCAACTACATAGGAGGAAGAAAGGGAAATATTACACACTCTTAAATGCAGAACAAACATTCTTTAGCTTTCAGTGTTTGCACAGCTCACCTACATTCAATAACATGATTAACTAGGTACAAAATATAACTGTACTTTATTCACCAGTGGACTTTGCTGCCCTAGTCTGTAAAATAACATTGGTGTTGTTTTTGTGTGATTACGGCCATTTACATATATTTCTAATATCCCCCTCTTGGCCTGTAGCAGGGTGGCAACAGAAATCTAGGAGCCTGGTACACTTATATGTTTGGTGCCCCAATCCCACACTGCGAAGCAAAATCAAATTATATTGCCGCAAAGTGCCCCCAAATCACAGTATATGCTGCACTGTCTGCCCTAAAATCACATTGTATGCTGCACTGTCTGCCCTAAAATCACATTGTATGCTGCACTGTTCCTGTAATCTCATTATATGCCACATGGTGCCTCCAACTGCAGCTGTCCATGAGACTCAAAGACCTCAGTAACAGAGAAAAACAAAGGTGCAGCAGAGCTTGATTTCTTATTTTAAATATGGATAAACAGGAAGGTCTGTTGCGCAGTGGACTAGGTTTTTTTTTTTAATTTTAAATATGGTTATATGAGACAATTTACAGCTGCTAATCGTCTAGACCAGGGGTTCCCAACCACAGTACTCAAAGCACACTTACAGTCCAGGTTTTAAGGATAGCCATACTGCAGGGTTGCCGACATTCAGCTCCCTCCTTCCGGGAGGGAGCTGTCGGACTTCCACACAGGGGGGCGTGACCAGGCAAATTTTGCATCATTGGGGGCGGGACATGGGGAGTGACAGCACGAATCCTTCCCCTTGCCGAGGCTTGCCTGCCTTTCCGGGGGGCCTGGGAACGGCACCATATTTTCGGGAGGCTCCCAGCCGAATCGGGTAGGCAAGTATGCCATACTGGATCACAAGCGACTTAATTAGTACATCAGTTATTTTGATTTAACCATCTGTGCTCAAGCATAGATATCACTAAAACCTGGACTGTTAAGCTGCATACACACAGAACGATATCTATGAACGATAACGATATCGTTCAATAATATATAAATCATTTTTATACAGTGAACGACCAACGATGCGCGTTCCCGCATGTACGATAACAATATTTATGATCGTCCATGCATGCAGGCCAACTTGCACGATATTGTCAACTTTGCCTGTTCAGAGATGTGGCAGGATGACTTCACTGAAAGGTATCTTTCAAGTCGTTGGTGGTACAGATCATACCGTGTGTATGCAGCTCCAGTGTGTCTTGAGGACTGAGGTTGGGAATCACTGGTCTAGTTGATTCTCAAAAAAACAACTGGGAATATATGTTTACAAGGAGCAGAGCTGTAGTTGCACACCTCTGTGTTATAACCTAAACAGTCACAAACCTGTGTCTGGCGAGTTGTGTGGAGACCTGGAGGAGGTCGCATCTGTCTTTGTCTGTGGCATAATACTCTTTTTCCCCAGTCACTGCCAGTGATGGCACCTGTGAGGGAGAAGTTTGAGGAGCGGGCCGACCCTGGCTGCACAATATATTTGGGCAGGAGGAGGATGAAAAGGGATGAATCAGCCATTAGTTGATTCGTGTCGGGCTGCTCATGCTCATATATGTTGGGGCTGGTCATTAATACACCAGAGCCGGCCCCGTTAATTCCTGCCATCCTTCTCTGCATGAATGGGAATGGCCATCTCAGCTGTTGCAACAGTATCACAGCGGTGCTGCTGCACACTTGTATAAAATGAAGTGTCCCAGGCTAGGTAGCTCAGCTGGCAGTTTCTTTTGCTGGGGAGGATTGTGGTACATGTTTCCCCCTAGTCCCCCCTCTCGCCAGGCCTGGCCTGTAGATCTGTATGTATATTCTTAGTTGGCTTTCTGTAGTGTGCAATTGCCTCCTTAAACTGGGTACACATCATAAATGCCTATAAACTCCCCATCGCCTTATGAGTGTTCCCTCCTAACAGTGCAGGTTAAACCATCAACCATAATCATAATGAAATGACACAGAGACTTGTATAAGGGGAAAGGAAGGTCAGCTTTATTTATTCTTAAGCTAATTAAACTATTTAATATATAACTGAACTAACTAATAGAATAAGAAAGAAAGACAGACAAAGTATGGTGGCGCAGAAAGAACGGCCCCACAATGCAAGATCACCAACTGCATACACACTGATCTTCTAAATGGGAGGCGAGCAGCCAGCCCATTACCATGCCCAAGGTATCCACCTCCCACCCCAATGACACAACGTGAGGCCCACCTGGTTAGGTGGTTGCCGCTGACCCCAGTAGGGTAGAATCAGCCTAAGCCATGTATTGTAAGGGAGAATACCTCAAGCTCCAAAGACAGATGGTGACTGCTACCGTTCTTTCCTGCCACAAGAAAAGCCGACACCAAACAACTTAATGAATAAGGGAGGGAGAGCGGGGAAAAGCCGACCACAGAAATTTCTATGAAATGGCTGCCAAGCAGCAACTCTGAAATAGAATTGAAAAACCCACCCTCTGCCAATCCTATAGGCTAACCAAACCTAACCCCACCCCCTACCCACTCCTATAGGCTAACCAAACCTAACCTCACCCACAACACTATCTCACTAAGCGGTTTATTGACTAAGCAGTGTTAGGAGACAGAGTGAAAAGTGATAAGGTGCCAGCCAATCAGCTCCCAACTCTCATCTCACAGGTTGTGTTTGAAAAATGACAGTTGGGAGCTGATTGGCTGGCACCTTATCACTTTCTTATAACTTTTCACTATGTCTCCTAACACTGTTTAGTAAATAGACCTCTAAACAACTAGCTCCTTCTTGTCCAGAGGCAGACACCCACAGGCTCGGGTGTTTAATTAACTCCTTGCATATGAAATGCACTCCATCCTACTAAACTCCCCATCGCCTTATGAGTGTTCCCTCCTAACAGTGCAGGTTATACCATCAACCATAATCATAATGAAATAACGACACAGAGACTTGTATAAGGGAAAGGAAGGTCAGCTTTATTTATTTTTAAACTAATTAAACTATTTAATATATAACTGAACTAACTAATAGAATAAGAAAGAAAGACAGACAAAGTATGGTGGCGCAGAAAGAACGGCCCCACAATGCAAGATCACCAACTGCATACTCACATCGATCTTCTAAATGGGAGGCGAGCAGCCAGCCCATTACCCTGCCCAAGGTATCCACCTCCCACACCAATGACACGACATGAGGCTCACCTGGTTAGGTGGTTGCCACTGACCCCAGTAGGGTAGAATCAGCCTAAGCCATGTATTGGAAGGGAGAACACCTCAAGCTCCAAAGACAGATGGTGACTGCTACCGTGGGAACTGTCAGGAGCCGAAGCCAATCAGCGGCTGCTCTACAGTTAGCAGACACTGATTGGCTGGCGGGACATGGGAAATCCCGTGATGTCCCGTCAGCTGGCATTCATGAGGTATCTGTATGTGTGGCTATTTTATGATCATTGTATCCGAAAGTCATGTTGCAACGAATACATACCTTTCATCAACAAAATGTCTACAGTGAATATGCTGGTGGGAGAATGCCGGCAGAATTATGCCAACGTGGTTGTAATGCTAGTTCAAGTATTTTAACTGTTGCGGCATTATAACTTTAAATTTGATGGTAAAGTATCATGCTTAAAGTTATAATGCCTACACGGTTTTAATACTTCTCACATAGGGGCCTATTCATGATGTTAATTATCAAGGTACAAACGGATAATTAACATTCTAACTCGCCGTGGAATCCGATCTATTCATCATTGCTCCGGCTAGGTGACAGCTGATGCGAAATCAGCTGTTGCGAATATCTGTGATATCTCCTGCTTTACCTTCTTGGTGAATGACCTGAAAACTTAATTTTTACAATTGCAGGTGATAATGTTCATTTTCTCCTACTTTTGTAACAATGAAGTGGTGATGAATAGGCCCCATACGCAATGTTCAGTCCAGGTGCATTGGCACATCTATGGCATATATGGAGTTTAACTTATGTTACTAATAAAATCTTTGGCACCAAGTATGGGCTGGTGTAAGTGTGCCCTGACGATGCTGACATCTATGAAACTTAGGGGGTCATTCAGACCCGCTCGCGAGTGCAGGACGCTCGCAAGCGGGTCGATGTTGCCCCACTGCGCATGCGCACTACAGAGGGAGCTCCGTCGTGCGCATGCGCGAGACCCGGATAGCGACGGGCTCTCCGTCGCTCCGGGTCTCGCACCAAAGGGGCGTGCTGTCGATGTTGATTGACAGCACGCCCCCTTTGGTGGGCGTGCCGGGGGCGTGCCTGCCAGACAGAGGCGTTCCCACTAGTGATGTCAGTGGGAGTGATTTTGGCTCTGATAGAGCCAAATTCACTCCAGGGCTTGCGGCAGCGAGACCCTACCGCAGGGTCTCCGTCGCAAGCCCGATGGTCGCGATGGTCTTGACCATCGCAACCGTCATCATGGACGCTCGCATAAGCTGTGGGTGGTAACCCACAGCTATGCGAGCGTCCATAAGGCCGCTCCATTTTCATGTAGGAGGGCCCTGATTCAGAGCGAGCGCTCTGGTCAGAGCGTCCGGCTCTGAATCAGGCCCTTAGTGTACTGATTGGGGGCGGCCTGGCCATAAAGATGCATACCAATTTGCATATTGGTGAATATACATTTTTTCTATGCACACAAAACAGGCATCAGACCCCTAGTATTTCCCAGGTCATCTATCATTGATAATTGTGGGGATATAAAATTGTTAATACAATGCCCAGCACCTTACGTTAGGTTCCCAGATGACTCTGAGGTGTATATTTACTAAAGTGCGTGTTTTTAGAAGTGGAGATGTTGGCCATAGAAACCAATCAGATTCTACTTATCATTCATCTAGCACCTTCTAGAAGATAATGGCTAGAATCTGATTTGTTGCTTTGGGCAACATCTCTACTTCTAAAAACACGCACTTTAGTAAATATACCCCTTAGAATCATTTATCCTACTTCAAATGAAAGAAAACACACTAGGGTGTGATTAAACCCTGAATAACACACCCACTGGTAAAGATTGCTTCTAGGATAATGTGTTAATGAAGGTGTGGAATTATAGATATTTTCATGCACACTGGAGGCTGTCTAAAACGACACAAATAGCAGCTGTTCATAGCTTCGGGCCATGTTTAGCTGTGAGATCCGTCACAAATACATGCTTGGAGGCCTATGTCTCATATACAGAATGAGTGCTTACCACGGCCACTACTGTAATGACTGATTTAAGGCATAGAGTAGTAATTCTCAATCATTTTCCACCTGGGTAACCCCTGGCAGAGCATTTTCATTATCCATACTCCCCAACATTTGAAAGAATGGGATTGAAATGATTGAAATGCCAGCGGCTATGTAATCGCCGGTTCAAATCCCCTCAGCGCTAGCCTGACGCGGAGGAAATCCAGACAGCGGAGGTAAGTAATCTACCCCCCCAACCCTCCTTTAGCGGTGCCTAACCCTAACCCCCCCCTCCCTGAACCCTAAACCTGACCCTCCCAGGGGGGTCCCTATACTCCCCCCAGTGCCAAAACCTAACCCTCCCTTGGGGGGTGCCTAACCCTGTCCCTAAACCTATCCCCCCCACATCCCCTGCTGCATTGCTACTTACCTCCGGTGCTGGATGATCGGTCCGGCGTCCTGTAGGGTTCCCGGCGTCGGGATTAACATAGGCGTCTGTGTTTTGATGCCTATGTTAAATCCCCTGCCGGGATTGTAGTGTCGGGACTGATACCGCCGGTCTCATAACTACATCCTCATTTGCAAAGCAAATCATTTGTAATTAATTTAATTGTTATTAGATTTTGGGGCCCATTAATCATCACTAATGGGCCATTTCCATATGCAGAAACACTATGTAACAGGCCCATTCATTATCAGGGGTCCGATAGGGCCACCTAACATTCAGCAAACTCTGATAACTGAAAGTTCGCTTCCAAGAGTTAACGTCATTTACAGTTGGCACTGATTCCCTGCGCCATGCTCCTTCCTGTTGGAAGGAGTTCTGGGGTTGCGTTGAGGGATCTGAGCGAATCACTCCGAACAGTGCGACCTTTGGCTGTGCGCATGAATGACCTCGGGTCATACGTGCGCAGTCGGCAGGGTGGTGACCAATACATAATACTTTAGCGACAAAGAATGCGACCACGGGGGCATGTCACATCCTGCATCTGCGATCCCATACACAAGAAAGATGGCATCAGGCTCGCCCAGGACTACGATAATTGATTATCTGCGACCATTGCTGCATCTTTGTACACAGATGCTTGGATTTGCAAAGCCTTCTGGCATCTCCAACATTTGCATATGTTTGCATAGTAGCTGCATACACGGACACAGGAGCGGCAGCATTGGCATACCACTCTGAGGCATACATGCCTACCCTCCCGGTTTTCGCGGGAGGCTCCCGATTTTTCGGGTAACCCCCCGCACCCCCGGAAGGGTAGGCATTTCTCCCGCTTTCTGCCCACTTCCTAGTGAAGTGGGCAGAATGCGGAGAACTTCCGCAGCACTCGCGGGTCTCTGTGTAGGGGGCGGGGCTTAATGACGCGATTCTGCGGGAATCGCGTCATTTAGTCCCGCCCCTTATGCAAATCTACGCCAATCGCGGCAATTTGCCGCGAAGGGGCGGGGTCTAATGATGCAAGATGTCAGACCCCGCCCCCATCACGACCCGATCTTTCTCCTCTCTCCAAGTCTCCCGCAAAAGAGTACTACAATGTAGGCAAGTATACTCTGAGGGCCTGATGGATCGCAATTGCAACAGAGTACACAGATTGGCCGATTGTTGTGTACTGCGCATGCACCACACTGCGGTTACGCACGCAGACAGGAATCCATCACAGAGTGAGTGACAGGCCGTGAGTGTTTTGGGGTGATGATGGGGGAGAGGGTGCAGAAACGCAGATGTGCCTGTCCGTTTGAACGCCATTGCATGGGCTTGCATAAATTAGCCACTGCGATTGCCTACGCAGCCTGAGTACTCTGTGTACGACAAGATTTGCAATATCTGCAATGGGTCAGACCTGCTGTAATTGTGCGTGATGGGCCAATGTGCGTCGATGTTACCTATGTATGTGCAGGACTGCGAGGTATTACAGATGTGAGAAGGCAGTAGTGGGCATCTCTATGCTGGCTGAGCAGTGGCAGACCTTAGCATATTTTCGCAGCTGCTTTGCGTGCGATTATGCAGCTGATATCCCAAATGCAATCCATGCTGAATATGGCCTGAGGGCCTGATTCAGCTTGGATCGCACTTGCTTATACGCACGCAATCAGCCGATTGTTGCGTACTGCGCATGCGCGTACTTAAACTGGCCACTGTGATCGGGACTTTCGACCTGTCGAATTACCAAACGATTGGTTAGTGCATACACACTTACCAATTGTTCGGCTGATGTGTCTGTGCTGACATCGCAACTGGGCGGGCATTTAAAGTTGCCCGTCCTGTTGAGATGCCAGTCACCGGCGGGCATCTGCAGCAAATGTATGGGCGGTTGGCGGGTTGCCCGTTCACACAGCCAGATGTGCCGATACATCTGCAAGATATATCTGCATCTGCTGTACAGTAGGGCAGATGCGATATGTCTGTGTACAACGTTGTTCACAACATATCGTCTGTACACACCCGCCGATGCATTGCAGATATATTGTACATTCAATGGGATGGGTGCTATATCTGTCAGTGTGTACCCAGCATAAGACTAAAACTAAACGGGAAATCCCTTGTAGACAAGCCGGCTGTCAACATTCACGCAGTCAACATTATGTCATTGTCAACATTCTGTACATGTTGACATTCAGAACAAGTCGGCTTTATGCTGTCGCCATTCTGAATGTCTGCATTCTAAATGTTGACATAATATGCCAAACCCGTCACTCTCACCATGAACATAAGTTCCTTATTGATGCTGTTTTTATGACACTGGGCCTGATTCATTACGGAACGCAACTGCAAAATGCAATAGCGATTGCGCATGCAGTTCAACTGCGATAGTATGCTAATCCATTGCGATTGCTATGCCGCCGCAGCATAACATATGGACGCCCAATTTACCTTACACACAAGACTGCAAAACCATCGGTACACTCGAGTACCATCGCAGCCTCACGCACACTTACACAAGCTCTAACTTCATCGCACGCTATGAGTCCTCAAGCTGCGTAAGGCATCGCAGTGGATAATTTATGCACGTCCATGCAAAGGCGTTCAAATGCACTGGCACGCCTGCGTTTCCCCGACCACCCCCCGTCACCTCCCACAAATGATACTTCCTGTCAATCACTCTGCGGTGGGTCTGCGTAACCGCTGTGATAGCAGTACCGATCGCAATGGCTGGTTCGCGTATGCGCACTGCGATGCATACTCAATGTGCAGTACGCAACAATCGGGTAATTGCGTGCATATTAGCAACTGCGTTACTTGCTGAATCAGGGCCACTGTTTTGTCAAAAAAAGAATTAATCAGAATATTCACTTGAATATCAGATTTCCACTACTCTCAATGTATAATTAGCAATGATTTATGTGACCTTTTAGGTGTGGTGGCATTAAGGGTTTACTGAGATTATTTTTGTCTATGTCCCACATGCAGCTAGCTCTTCATGGAGGGTTCTGAAGGTCATGATTTCTGTTTACCTCCAATATTTTTGCAGCTTCTTCTACACCATACGGGTTCTGCAGTATACTATATCCAGAATACTAGCAAGGTTCACGATGCTAGGCTGTAAGCCAGTCCTCTCCGGCAATGTGGTGTTCTTAGAAAGATTTCAGCAACAACAAAACACGCCTTAAGGCACTTCCCTGTTTACTTGTCCTTGTGCCTAACAGTTTAACAGCCAGGGTTCAGTAATTCATCAAGAGACTATTTTCTCCTTAAAGCCAGATGCAGGTAAGGTAGATTCAAGGGAGTAAATTCCATCAGGTGTGAATTGGGTCCTGCGAACCGTTTTCACAGTAAATTCGCACCATGAATTGCATTTTCAATTCTAAACTCACATTGCATTTTACCAGCATATTTGTATTTTATTGTGCGCATCTCCGAGCAGCTGAAATAAGTATATAAAAATGTCAGGGCACAGTGCAGTACCTCTGATACACCCAGGGGTTAAAGTAGGCAGGAACGGGGCAGAACTGAATTCAGTCAGTTGTATTTGGAGACGGAACCAGTTCCACCTTATTGGCCAGTCAGCGCGGTGCCGCAGGGAGTTGCCCGTCGCCAGCTGAGATTTTGTTACC
Organism: Taudactylus pleione; assembly: GCA_031769625.1. Lineage (NCBI taxonomy): Eukaryota > Metazoa > Chordata > Amphibia > Anura > Myobatrachidae > Taudactylus > Taudactylus pleione. Next base: position 40,895,996 of record JAUIMM010000015.1, on the reverse strand, counting down.
AGCGGGTGCCTTTCTCCTTCTCTACAGCGGCAGCCGGAGGCTGGAGTTCACTCATGAGCTCCAACTTCCGGCACCCGCAGCGGGCACTATGGGAGAGACATCAAGACTTAGGGCCTGATTCAGACCCGCTTGCGAGCGCACAGCACTCGCAAGCCGGTCGATGGTCCCCGACTGCGCATGCGCTGCCTCCGGCGTGCGCATGCGCGAGACCCGTACTGCAATGGCAGCTCAGTCGCAATGGGTCTCGCTACAAGACGGGGCGGCTGTCAATGTTGATTGACAGCTCGTCCCGTTTTGTAGGTGGGGAGGAGGGATGGCTGCACAAATGCAGGCGTTCCCAAAAGGAATGTCAGTAGTGGACTTCCTACTCTATTAGAGCAGGAAGTCCACTCGGGCTTGCGAGAGCTGAGACCCTACCACAGGGTCTCCTCGCAAGCCCGATGGTCGCGATAATTGCGACCATCGCCAGGCCACTCAAAAAAGCTGATTGAGAGCAAGCGCTCGCAAACAGCGAGTGGCTCTGAATCAGGCCCTTAGTCCAAGGAGCAGGACCATGCGGGAGATTCGCCTACTCTTTTGGGGGTGCGACTCCCGGGAGTGTAGGCAAGTATGGGTAAATGTGTTTATTCCAACTTTCTAAGAAACATGTATAAAAACACTGGAACATCACTTGCACATTTTCCTGTACCACAAAATGCTGGGAAGACTTTAATTTGCTGAAAAACACTTGCTTGGTACCATTTTCCACCCATTAATAAAAACCTTCAGTGCTTTCCTTATGGCCTCTAACATCCTTCTATATGGTCCTTCTATCTCAGTTCCCAGTTTTTGGAGTCCAGGATGGTTTCCCCACTTTTTCATGCCCTTTTCCCAGGTCGCATTTTATAGAAAAGTTGCATACCCTCACTGCGAGTCCTGCAAATTAGCATTACTAACTGAATCTCGCATTTCTCGGGTGCATGCATTCATGCAATATATGTTATTTTCATTAAATAAATTACATAATTGAATTGACCCCTTGGTGTCTTGTCCCTCAGGGCAAAGGCCAGGCTACCCCAATTTACAATGTAGCATGGATTAATTGTTGTCACCTTTATTCCACAATTTAGGGCATGATTCAGAGATGGTTGGTATTAAGATCTTATACTCACCTCCATCCTCACGCTGGTCTCCGTAGTATCCAGGGGTCTTGGCAAAAAAACAAACCGGCACCCAATCCATATACTTACATTAGCAGTGTATGTGTGTGACCACATACACCGCTAACCGCTCCTGACTGATCAGTGTGAACTGTTAGGAGCCGCCAGCCAATCAGCGGCCGCTAACTGTAGAGCGGCCGCTGACTGGCTCCGGCTCCTGACTCACTGACCAGCCCACATGGGAACTGTCAGGAGCCGAAGCCAATCAGCGGTCGCTCTACAGTGCCTGCATGGGTCTCCCCGCCTTCTTGCATCTCTCAGCACGCCATCATCTCCCCCTGCGTCATCTGTCAGCACACCATCATCTCTCCCCACTCTGTATCTCTCTGAGGCCCCCTTCATTCTGTGTCTGTGTGCCCCCCCATTCTGTGTCTTTGTGTTTCCCCCCTCCAGTCTTTGTGTGTCTCTCTCTGTTTCCCCCCTCCAGTCATTGTGTTTCTCTGTTTCCTGAATCCCCCCTCCAGCCATTGTGTGTCTTTGTGCGTGTGTCCCCCTCCTGTCATTGTGTGTTTCTTTCTGTGTTCCCCCCTCCCTCTGTAACTGTCAACCGGCCTCACAGCTATCGGAATGAGTCGGCAAATGGGGAGGCCAGACAGGCGCTGGGGCTTTTATTCCCAGCAGGACACGTGACGCTCCCGGCAGCAAAGTGGAGGGTGCAGGGCAGGCCCATGGTGATCGGCGGGTCTGTGGTGGTGCAATAGCAGGTCTGACTCTGACTTACACACACACACCCCTCTGCTGGGCCTGCCACGGTGCCCAGGGCACCCGCGCCGCTTACACCGCCTACGTTACACCCACATATATGTGAGGGGGACCTGTGCTACGGGGAATCTGTGCGTGGGGGGGGAAGATCTGTGCATGTGGGGCAGGTTCATATACATGTGTGTAAATCTGGCTCTGATACTAGCCAGTGCCTCCCCATCCATTGACCTCACCGCATGTCCCTGCTGCAAACTGATGAAGTATTGTACTGCCTTAAGGTGAAGAGTATTAGTAGCCTGATATGTGGTTTCTGGCATCTATACTGTGTTTGGGAATCACACCTCCCAAGCACTGTACATTTGTTAGTGTCTAATGGTCAGTATATACTTACACGGTATCAGTAATGTACATAACACTCTATAGATAGAATCATAAAGAGGAAGGACAAAGTGGACAAGTTCAATATTAGATGCAGGTTTCTGCCCTGGGGACCTGACAAAGTGTACATTGCTTGCAGAGGGTGCATAACAGTGTTAAACTCATAACAGTCTTGACAGCTTTAGTATGGAATGTACATGTTTCTGTAGGATCATACATGAGATAAACTTTAGGGCCTAGACAAAGTAAACTATTATATTTGCTCTATATATTTGGATGTTTATACTGCATAGCCCTACACTAATATGTTGTGTTTACCTTGTGTTTTTGGTGTTGTCTGTTTCTAAACAGCTCAAAACACTGATAAAAAAAAGGAGCTTTCTATGCCAAATAGCATTGTAGATATGTACTGGCAGATTTTTTCATGTGTAATTATTCTGAAAGCTGCAGCATCTAAATACACCGCCAGGGCCAGGGCAATGCAGTCTGCGGGATAAGGGCACACACTGCGTTTCTGCAACCACTCCCCCGTCACTACCCCCAAACGCTCACGGCCTGTCACTCACTCTACGATGGTATCCACAGTGCGTCCATAATCGCAGTGAGATCGCCACGTGCAGTGCGGTGCATGCGCAGTATGCAACAATCGGCTGATCTGCATACACTGTTGTAATTGCGATCCATGCTGAATAAGGCCCTGTGTTAGCTAATGCTTCACATTTATATCTTATGCAGATACTAGTTACTGTATATACAGTGTCTTTATCCCCATACATACTGATAAACATAGGCTGCAGGACTGTTACCTGTGTGGAAATGAGGCATCTTCTGAGTGCTTTCCTTGCTACAGCCTTACACTTGTGATGGAAAACTATATAACACTACTGGTGCAAAATAAGCCCTTAATCCATTTAATGATATTTGAATTGCAAATTCTATGATGTTCTGAAATCTGCTGTAGTATCCATGGTTGTTAACCCAGCAGTTTATTTATTGATCCAAGTCAGTGGCTCAGTGGTCATTACATACCCCTTATCTGTAAGCAGAAATGTCTCACTGAAATGTATTAATCAGAGTCACCAGAGAGGTGGGACAGTAACGCACGCCTCCAGCGTCCTCTGGGCCTGATTCATTACCGATTGCAACTGCGATTAAGCATGCAGATGGGTGATTGTTGAGTACTGCGCATGCATCGCAGTTTGCGAAGGCTCCATTATGATTGCAGTGACTACGCAGACCCATCGCAGAGTGATTGACAGGAAGTGACCATTTGGGGGTGGTGACAGGGTAGTGGTCGTTGAAACACAGGTGTATCATTGCGTTTGAACAAAGTTACTGGGGCATACATAAATTAACCATTGCGATGGCATAGCAGCTTGAGCTTTCATTGCCTGCGATGAGGTTAGCAAATTCTGAGTAAGGTCAGACCTGTTGTAATTGTGTGTGAGGCTCCGATGGTACCGATATTACCGTAGGTTCCACAGACGTGCAAAGTATTATGGATGTGAGTAAGGGGATGTGGGCGTCCTTATGTTAAGCTGCTACAGCATTGCGATTGCAAACATTAGCCTATTTTCGCAGCGGGTCTGCGTGCGTAATCGCAGCTGCGATCACAAATGCGATCCGTAATGAATTAGGACTCCTTCCCCATCAATACCACATTTAGCCTAGTGCTGACAAGATATAAAATGGCTCCTGTGTGGCCGTGTTGCGCATTTGCTACTCAAACAAAAGCAAGATCTGCAGGCGGCCGGCGCATGTGTGAGGATGTCCAGATGGCAATATGTTTTTCGGGGACAAGTGACAATAATCTCAGCGTTTGTTGCTTAGTAAATGCCTATCACACTTGTTTGCATTAGTAACAAAAGCTGAAGAGATCTTTTTCTACATTTTGGAGGAGCTGTAGTAAACCCTTTTTCAGTGAAACCGGGGTTATCACCGTAAACCGGGGTTATCACTGCTTGATACATTTGCTGCAAAGGATATAGGATGAGCATTCACAGAAACATATAGTTACTAGTCAACGTTTTAAATGGACCATCATTTGTTACAAAGTTTAATTTCTTGAAATCCAAGTGGGGGTTTAAAGATTTTATCAATATATATTTGTCTGTTATGAAAATAGACAATCCACAATTATTTAAACGGAATAGCTAAATTAACAGACATAGGATTCATACAACAAAGATATAATGAGCTCATAAAAAATTGTCTTTAAAAATAGCATTTTACACTTCCCTCTGCATCTGGCTCAAATAGAAATCGAGATTAATAAGTTAGTGCTATTGTTTTATATTTTAATCCATTACTATACAAACTGTAATACATTTATGGAATGAAGTACAGCCAATTATTTGAATTTGAGATATAATTTATCCCCTGAATATTAAGATTTTAATAACCATCACCACTGGTTTTATATTTGAAGACAGAGCAGCATTTTCTCTATTAGAAAGGCTTGTGTATACAGGACAGTGTAGGAGTAGGGGAGGGGCTGAACTGTGGGAGGATAGAACCTTTGTGAATAGAGTTCTTAACCCTGAACAACTGGGAACAGTTTGTTCCAGAGGACTTGAGAACAAAACATCATAAAAAGAGACGTCCAGGGTTTTCTAGCAATTTCCAGAGTACAGACTCCAGCTTGTGTGCAGATCATTTATAGCTGGTGGACCAGAGCACATACAACGTAATGTTTTATTGTCAAAGATAAAGTAATGTCCTAGTTACAACTTACAAGTAACACGGAACATATTTGTATCATGTTATTGTCAATGTGACAGCTGGGGCAAGGTCATGCTGTTGTTCTGCAAAAATATATATAACATATTTTGTCACTGGGAATAGAAAAAATTAGTAGCAACGCTGGATTTAAACAATTAAATGGTATTAAAAAATAACCATATAACCTGTATAAATTAACATATCTGAATTTATTGATACAGTAAGCACACATTAAAAAATACTTGCCAAGTCTCCCTGATTGTCAGGGAGACTGTCTGAAATAGTAGCAATCTCCCTGACTCCCTGAAGAGTCTATGGGCAACATCACTTCTTAATAGAACTCCCATCTTAGTAAATTTACCCCTAGCAGTCTCCCTGACTCCCTGACATAGTAGCAAACTCCCTGACTCCCTGACATAGTAGCAATCTCCCTGACTCCCTGAAATAGTAACAATCTCCCCTACTCCCTGAAATAGTAGCAATCTCCCTGACTCCCTGAAATAGTAGCAATCTCCCCGACTCCCAGAAATAGTAGCAATCTCCCCGACTCCCTGACATAGTAGCAATCTCCCTGACTCCCAGAAATAGTAGCAATCTCCCTGACTCCCTGACATAGTAGCAATCTCCCTGAAATAGTAGCAATCTCCCTGACTCCCTGAAATAGTAGCAATCTCCCTGACATAGTAGCAATCTCCCTGACTCCCAGAAATAGTAGCAATCTCCCCGACTCCCTGACATAGTAGCAATCTCCCTGACTCCCTGACATAGTAGCAATCTCCCTGAAATAGTAGCAATCTCCCTGACTCCCTGAAATAGTAGCAATCTCCCTGACTCCCTGAAATAGTAGCAATCTCCCTGACTCCCTGAAATAGTAGCAATCTCTCTCACATAGTAGCAATCTCCCTGACTCCCTGAAATAGTAGCAATCTCTCTCACATAGTAGCAATCTCCCTGACTCCCTGAAATAGTAGCAATCTCCCTGACTCCCTGAAATAGTAGCAATCTCCCTGACATAGTAGCAATCTCCCTGATTCCCTGAAATAGTAGCAATCTCCCCGACTCCCTGAAATAGTAGCAATCTCCCTGACTCCCTGACATAGTAGTAAACTCCCTTATTCCCTGAAGACTCTAGGGGGGTAAATTTACTATGAGTCGTGTTTAGTCGAGATTGCAATCTCAGGTGTATTTAAGCATTTTTTTCAACTCGCAAATTTACTAAAGACAAACTCAGGTGAGTTTGGGAGAGATTTCTCTATTTACACTGAAAAACTCAGATGAGATTGCCAACACGATTAAACACACCATCGGCCAAACTGGAAAGTACTTTCACTGAATTTACCAAGAATCGTGTTTACAATCACAGGTGTAATTGTAGCAAACTCGGCCCTAAATAGAAGTTTCAAATAGACTACTTCCTGAGGTGCATGTTTTGCTGAAAAATACACAGATCAGTGTGATCATGGGGGGACCCTATGTCATTGTTTTTTTTTAATTAACCCTTTATTCACAAAAAAAAGCAGCCTTCACATATCTCACTGATATGTGCGGTCATACACTGCAAACTCGGGTGAGAAAACTCAATCACATACACCATCGGAAAACACACTCTCAGCAAAACATGATTCTTGGTACATTTGAGTGTTTCAGAAGCTTTAAATCATCTGAGTTTCACCGAGGCAAATCGAGTTTCAAAATGGAAAAACTCGACCGGACATGATTCTTAGTAAATTTATCCCTATATCTCCCCGATTGCACTTTACCCCCTATCGATTGTAAGCTTGCGAGCAGGGCCTTCCTACCTATATATCTGTCTGTTATTACCCAGTTTTGTTCTATTTATGTTTCCAATTGTAAAGCGCAACGGAATAGGCTGCACTATATAAGAAACTGTTAATAAATTAATTAATTATGAAGCTGCTATATAAAAGAAAATATAGACATATATACATTCAAATGGGATCTTTTGTATCATTTACCTGAATTGGTTATAAGGCACAATGATCCCTGTGGCTACATGTATTTTCTGAAAAGTATCAGTGTGTTGTCATCAACAAGTAGATCTTACTAATTGCTTTGGAGCTCATTACATTTGGCTGTAAATCAATTTATGACACGCCTCTCAGATGTAGCAGTACACGCCCATCACATGTATGACACACCTCTCAGATGTAGCAGTACACGCCCATCACATGTATGACACACCTCTCAGATGTAGCAGTACACGCCCATCACATGTATGACACACCTCTCAGATGTAGCAGTACACGCCCATCACATGTATGACACACCTCTCAAATGTAGCAGTACACGCCCACTCTCCCACTGCGCTCATAGGTGTTGTTTTCACAATCTTCATAGGTGTTGTTTTCACAATCTCCCTGAAATGCTTTTTCAAATGTAGGTAAGTATGCATTAAAAATATTTATAAAAACATGTATCAAAAGTGGAATATGTCCAAAATCTGCTAGTCTCAGTAATGGGTAATATGGCACATAATGTCCAAATAATTTGAATTCTTGAAAGGGCACTGTTATAAAGGTATTGTATAAAACGGTGCTGTTGATCCAAATGAATATAAATATTTGATGTTTGGATATAAATTATTAATTACAACAGTCAATGTGCACTTGCAGGAGTCAACCACAGTCACAAAAATATATATTTCTCACTGGGAAGTGTAGGAAAATAATGTACTCCTGAAAACTGAGACACATGTTAAAAACAAAACAATTGATTATGAAAAACTGTAGACCTTGTTCATCTGTTCGTATTTGTGACAGTGGCATTTTAGTGTCCTTTCTGACATTGTATTTTCATGTAGGAGGGCCGTGATTCAGAGCGAGCGCTCTGGTCAGAGCGTCCAGCTCTGAATCAGGCCCTGAGTCTCTAAATCTGTATACGAAGTGCTATAATGTAGCCGTCGCAGCTTTTTTCATTCAATGTTCCATTGTGCTTCATATACAGACTCAGGTGCACACAGATATACAAGAGTCGCATATCAAATTAATCAGCACAGTCTGCTGGTGCTTCATAGTCGCATCGCATTGCGACTTAGACAAATTTGTGGCAAAAATATGCCTGATGCTAGCAGAGTAGCACAGGACTTAGCGCCTTACTAACGCTAGGCAAGTCGCCAGCTGTGGCGTATTACGGCTAAATGTAGGAGGACTTATCTGTATCTCGAAATAAACATATTTTCACTAGAGATGTGCGCCAACCCCTGTGTTTTGGCTTTGGTTTTGGATCTCAATCTCCCCTGGTTTTGGATCTGGATTGGTTTTGCCAAACCCTCACTTTCGTGTTTTGTTTTCGTTTTGGTTTTGGATCTGGATTTTTTCTTAAAAATTAAAAAACAGCTAAAATCACATAAAATGGGCCTTTTTTTGTTCCTACAGTATTAATAACCTCAATAACATTTATTTCCACTAGTTTCCAGTCAATTTTGACCACCTCACAATATTGATTTTTTTTCATCTAGTTATAGGGCCAAAAGGTTGCATCCAGCTTGCTGGCTCAAAACTGATTAATATAATTATTAATAGAGTTGAGGACTGTGCAAAGATGATGGTTGGGATACCCTTGAGGATTGAAGAATTGATTGTTGATAGTTGGTGCAGCCCCTGGCTGTAAAATTGATAATAAATTAATTAAAAAACAATTAATTGGTGCAGCCCTGGGCTGAATAATTAATAAAACTTTAATTAAAAAAGTAAAAAACAATTCATTGGGTGCAGCCCCTGGCTGAATAATTAAGAAAAATAAATTTATTGGTGCAGACCCTGGCTGTTAAATTGATAATAAACAGCCCCTGGCTGAATAATCAATAAAAAACAATTCATTGGGTGCAACCCCTGGCTGAATTAATAAAAAGCAATTAATTGGTACAGTCCCTGGCTGTTAAATTGATAATAAATGTAAAAATAAATCATTGGTGGGGGGCGTGGCCACGGCGGATCTGGTGTAGGCAGCTGGTCCTGTAGGCTCCACAGTGCTATATCCTGCATATCTATGCTGCGCACAGCTACCCGGATAAAATTGCTCGCCTGAGCGCCGAGACTGAATACGGCGCCCGGCGGGATCGCCAAGACTTTGGGCCCTGCCGCCACCATTGCTGGACTGTAGAGCCTCGGCTGTTGTTTGGTGCCTCCGCTGAGACGCGGCTGTGCTAGCCGGGAGGAACCTCCACATCCAGACTGACCCTTCTCGTTGTGGTCGGGCAGTCGAGAAGACTCCGGTGAGTGCAGCTCTCTGTCCCCTGTACCTCGTGCTGGCCTGATGCTTGACTGGGCCTCCCAGCCACGTGACGCCGCCGGAGCTTGTGCTGGGCGCCATTGCTGGACCCCGATAGGTGGCTTTTATCCGCTCCTGATTATATCAGAGGAGGCATTCGGAGTGTGGTGCCCTGCGTGATCTATACTCCCTGCAACTTTTGTGAGTCAGTATCATCACCTAATATACTATACTAATTAAACCTAGCTGGATGATTCTGTGACTGAGCTCTCTTGGATCTCTCTTTCAGCCTAGTCTTTATAGCATTCCTATTACAAATACCATTCTTTCAAGATATTGTTTATTGTGCAGTGGACTGCTACTGAGGGACCGGCTATTACATTATTGTCTGGCGATATAATGGGAAAGTCCGGAGATGGTGCGGCGGCTGCGGCTAAACTTGAGCGCTTTGTCCGCTCATCAACGCCACCTGTGCCTCCGAGTGTTGCCCCCTTAGGGACATCCGGACAACCAACTGTCGCACCTAACACTGGAGTGGGTTCCACTACATCTTCGGAGGTGACCCTACAACAGGTGCTGGAGGCAGTCACCTCCTGCGAAGCTAGACTAGCTGACAAAATCGAAAGTGTTCAGTCTGATCTGTCTCTTCTACGACATGATGTACAACGGGTGCGGGAACGGGTCGGAGAGGCAGAAACCCGTATTTCTAATCTAGAAGATTCGCACACCCCATTACAATCACAAGTTGCTTCTCTGACTACGCAAATGGCTACTCTGCAGAACAAAATATCTGATATCGAAGGCAGACTCCGTCGTAATAATGTGAGAATTGTGGGGCTTCCTGAGAAAGAGGAGGGTTCCGCCCCTGAAGCTTTCCTTGAAAAGTGGCTCATCGATTTCTATGGCAGAGATTCTTTTTCAGCCCAATTTGCAGTGGAGCGGGCACACCGTGTCCCTCCTAGACCTTTGCCTCCCGGTGCTCCTCCACGCACATTTATTGCTAGACTCCTACATTACCAAGATCGAGACACTATTCTCAAGTTAGCACGTATTAAAGGTCCATTGGAACGAAATGGAGTTAAAACTTCTATTTTTCCCAGACTTTGCGGTGGAGGTACAGAAGGACAGAGCAAGATTTCTCCCTATTAAACGTCGCCTCCGTGACCTTAATCTATCATATGCAATGCTTTTCCCCTCTAAGCTACGGGTGGTGGCAGATGGGGAGACCAAGTTCTTTGCTTCCCCAAAAGAGGCGGCGGCTTGGCTGGATCGTAGATCACCTGGTCTTTGGCAATTGGAACCAGAGTGATTATGAATAATATATAATTTTGTGAATATATATCTATATTGCTGTTGGAATCGATGTTCTTAGATATAATATGTTACTTCATCGATTGCAATATATACACTAAGTAGGTACTGGATATAAATAATAGTTTACGGAGGATAGTATTCACTATATAATACTTTTGCTTTAAAATCACTCTACAATATGTCAGTTCATACAAGTATAAGTGAATATGGTACTGTTGCTTCAATATTATTTCTATACTGGGGAGCCCATCATGTTCTTTGGTGGTCATTAGAATTCATTGCTCCTAATACTCTCAGCTTGTTTTGGCTATCAGAGTAATTGTGTGGCTGGGTGGGTTGTGTTACTATTAGTTTGTAGGGAGGGAGAGTTTAATGTTTAGGGATCCAAGTATGCCTTGGTTGGGTTGGTGTACAGGGTGGGGGGGATTTGGGAGAGATTTATTTCCTCTTTTTTTATTTTTATTTGATATTATTTTTATGTTTGGTAAAGTGATGTACTGTATTGCCTTATTGACTATATATATCCGTTCTGTCAGTCTGCATAATGTTTCTAGTAAATTGCTGGGGGATATCCTGAAACTCTTTTTACTTCCCTATATATGACTAAAATATTGACTTGGAATGTGAGGGGCATTAATGATAGGATAAAACGTTCCTTAGTACTTAGACAGCTGCGACACTATGGATCAGAGATTACCTGTCTTACAGAAACGCACCTGGTGGGTGGGAAACTTTTATCACTTAAGAGACCGTGGGTGGGTTGGGCATTTCATTCCCCATTTACCTCCTCTTCTAGGGGAGTGTCTGTTCTTATAAGTAAAACAGTCCCATTTGTCTGCAATACCGTTAAAATTGACCCTGGAGGGCGATATGTTTTCTTAGATTGCAGCATTTATTCATTTAATATATTTATTTTAGCAGTATATATTCCTCCACCCTTCTCGTATGAGGTTTTGAAGCGTGCAGCTGAATTTGTAGCTTCCTCTCCTGATACCCCAATTATGTGTCTTGGGGACTTCAACAATGTACTAGATCCTGCTATGCATAGGTGGCGTGAATCCTCCGCCTGTCACGTCCCATCAGGTAGAGGGCTGGCGAATTTTGTGACGGATATTGGCTGGATTGACCCCTGGCGGGAAAAACATCCAAATACACACCAATATTCTTGTTTTTCCCATTCCCATCATTCTTTTTCCAGAATAGACTTGGCCCTGGTCTCCAGAAACCTATTGCCCTCCCTGCATCTCTGGTATAGAGTACAAGGCTAGGGGCATATCTGACCATTCCCCGCTATTCTTGCAGTTAGATATTAAAATAGATAAGGGTCAGCATTTTTGGAAGCTACATCCCTCCTGGTTATTGCAAATGGGGGCGGGGGCGGAACTGGAGGCGGCATGGCAGGGCTACTTTGCTAATAACATGGGTTCTGGTCCTATTGATATGATATGGAATGCATTCAAGGCCTTTATGCGAGGATCACTGATAAAGAGGGTGGCAGAGCTGAAACTATTCTATAGGAAAAGGGAACTTGAATTGGAAGCCAGATGCCGAGCTTTAGAGTTGTCATATCTGGTGGATAAGCTAGAATCCTCCAGGGTATCATGGTTACATGCTCAAAAAGAATGGACTACTCATTTACATGACCGAACTAGCCGTCGATTATTATTTACTTCACATTCCAGATATTTTCAAAGTGACAGGTCAGGAAGCTATCTAGCGTACTTGGTTAACTCAGACAGACCTAGTAACACTATTGCTAAGTTGAGATCAGCTGATGGCGTGGTAGTTGATACAACCCCTGAAATAGCGGATGTGTTCCTGAAATTTTTTAAGAATGTCTACTCATCTGATTTAAAATGTAGCCAGACAGAACTGCGGAATTATGTAAATAATGCCAAGCTTCCTATCCTTACTACTGAGGCCAGCGCCATATTGGAGGCCCCTATCACTATTGAAGAGATTAACACAGCTATTAAATCATTTCCGAGTGGCAAAGCTCCCAGAATTGATGGTATTCCCCTTGAAGTTTATAGAAAACATGTGTTATTTTTTGCTCCCATATTATTGGACATATTTAATGCTTTGTTTGAGGAAGGGATCTTCCCTGCCTCCATGTCTGAGGCGGTGATAGTGGTACTTCCGAAGCCTGGAAGAGATCTCCTCTTTCCAGAGTCATATAGACCGATATCCCTGATATCTACCGACGCTAAAGTTCTGGCCAAACTCCTGTCTATGCGACTTAATAGAGTTATTGCTACTACAGTTCATCCAGACCAGACAGGATTTATGCCCGGGAAATCCACTTCTGAGAATCTGAGGAGGTTATTTACACATCTGCAGATCTCCCATGGTGATGAATCATCTTCAGTTATAGTGTCATTAGATGCGGCTAAAGCCTTCGATTCCATAGAATGGCACTTCTTATGGGAAGTTATGCGAGCATTCGGGATAGGTCCACGCTACATTAAATGGGTCCAGTTGCTATATATGGTCCCTAGTGCATGGATCTCAATAAATGGTTATGTTTCACCCTCCTTCCATTTATCTAGGGGAACAAGACAGGGTTGCCCCTTGTCTCCAGCCCTATTTGCTTTGGCAATGGAACCGCTGGCATGTGTACTGCGATCCCATCCTGATATAGTGGGTCTTCGGGTAGATAATGGAAATGACACTGTGGCCTTATACGCAGATGACCTTTTATTGTTTTTGGCTGACTATGCTCTCTCCATGCCGGCGGTGCACCAGGTTATTACAGCCTTCGGTATATACTCTGGACTAAAGATTAATTGGGGGAAATCCCACATACTTCCACTTAGGGGGTCCCCTCCCGCATCTCCCAGTATACCTCTTCCCCTTAAGTGGGTAGACCGTTTTAAATATTTGGGAATCTGGGTTACTAATTCTCCGCAGGATTATATCTCTCTGAATATCCAACCATTATTGGAATATCTCCGAATGAAATCTCGCACCTGGGTTAAACTTCCTTTGACACTGACTGGTAGAATTAATTTGGTAAAAATGATCGTGCAGCCTAAATTCCTATATGTATTCCAACAATCTCCTATTTATATACCACTATCCATATTTAGGAAACTAAACAGTTTGATCTCCTCTCTGGTCTGGATGAACAAGCGTCCCAGGATTCAATTGAATACTCTAACTAGATCCCGGAATTTGGGTGGACTTGCTCTCCCTCATTTTAGATTATATTATTTTGCGTCTCAATTGGCGCATTTGAGAATATGGTTGCAGGGTGGCCCGGAGGGTGACTTGATATCTGTAATGGTCTCCCAGGCTTCGCCGGGACACTCCCCTTTACAGGCATTACTTGCAGAGGGATACTCTAAAAATGATCCTCCTGTGTTTTATCAAGCTATTTACATCTGGAGGCTAATTTCAAAAATGGTCAAGTATGAAGGTGTAAACCCAGACACTTCACTGTGGAACTCCAAATTTTTAGATGAGTTGTCTTATTTACAAACAGATAGAGTATGGGGTTCTAAAGGGTTGTTCTCTTTGGGACAATTGTATGATAATGGTATTCTTAAATCCTTTATTCAGTTAAGGGATGAATTTTGTTTACCTAGCTCCTATTTTTACCGATATCTTCAATTGCGACATGCGCTATCTGCCAATTCTCAGACTCTTCGCCAAATATATTAGACTCTCCTATTAAAAAGTTATTGTTATCTACGGGGTCCCGTAAAATTATATCTAGTATATACTCTTATCTTATGTCCGCTCATCATTGTTCGGACCTTCCTGGTCTTCGGGAACGTTGGATTTCTGATGTGGGTCCTGTGGGTGATGAGTCCTGGAGCCTTGCCATGGGGTCTCCGAGATGCTCTACTGCATCAATTAGATTTCAACAGATACAGCTATTCATTCTGCATAGGACTTATCTCACACCCGTTAGGCTTATGAAGTTTGCTGGAAGGATAAATGATATCTGTCCTAAGTGTGCTATACTCAGTGGTACTTTCTGGCATTTAATTTGGGAGTGTTCCGTCATAAGTACATTCTGGAACAGAATTCTACAAACTATGGCCACTACTGGTGTCCCTATCTCTATACTAACACCTAGTGCATGTGTTCTAGGAATAATACCTTGTGATATTTTGGATAAACATACTACCCAATACGTTATTAATCTGTGTACATTGGCAAAAGTTGTCATAGCTAGATCATGGTTGGCTTCTACGGGACCTGAATATGCGACATGGAAATCACTTGTTAATTCTACGGTGATGCATGAGAAATATATTTATATCTCACAAAAGTCTGAGTCTAAGTTTGAGAAGATATGGAATAGATGGCTTCAATCTAGTTTCTATGAGACACCCAGTGACTCATAATTGGCTCTAATGTTCTATTGGGAAGTTTTCTATTATGCGGCAATGTCAGTATCAATAATAACAACATTAACACTGTTTTTTTTTTTAAGTGTGCTAAGTACATCACAGTTGTAAACTGTTATTAGTTAGTATGTATGTTTAAGAAAATTATATCTGTTTATATGCATATCTATAATCTGTTCCTTTTTTGTAATCACTCAAGTCAGTGGGATGAGATATCTACTCTAACTATTTGTATATGCCTGTTACTACTGATATTATTTGATATGTATGCATGTTATGTACATGTTAATATGTATGTAATTTATGCTTGTATGGTATGTTTTTAAACTAAAATAAAAAATTTACTCAATTTAAAAAAATAAATAAATCATTGGTTCCTAAACCAACCATAACATTAATTTAAAATGTCAGGCAGCAATGCCCCAATCAGCCCGTAATGGAATGGAAAAAGGTGCAAGGTAGAATAGTCCTTGGGCCCTCCCACCCACCCTTATGTTGTATACGCAACAGGACAGTTTAACAAACCAATCATTTCAGCGACAAGGACTGCCAATTGTGGCTGAAATGATTGGTTTGTTTGGACTCCCATTAAACAAGCTGCCAATGTGCATTGGATATGGAAATTAAAATGATCCGATACACAAACTGGCTTTACATTACAAGTTGTCATCATCCTCGTCCTCGTCATCCCCATCAGTGTGTACATCCTCTTCTTCACACAATATTAATTTGTCCCCACTGGAATCCACCATAGGCGCCTCTGTAATTTTTTAATGTAATTGTTGGTAGAGGTCTGCCTCATGGAATTTGTAATTCATTTTAATGATCATCTTTTCCACATTTTGAGGAAGTAACCTCCTACGCCGATCACTGTCTAGGTTGCCAGCTGCACTGAAAACTGTTTCGGAGTACACACTTGAGGGTGGGCAACTTAAGTAATGCAAAGCCAGTTTGTGTGTGGGCTTCCAAATTGCCTTTTTTTCCTGCCAGTACTGAAAGGGGCTGTCTGACATGCCTATTAGGATGTTATCTCTGAAATAGTCCTCCACCATTCTGTGAATGGAGACCGTATCACACATAGTCACGATAGAAGACGTCACTAGTAGGCAGTTCTCTTAGGCCTGACCAGATGTCATTTTTTGGTGAACGATCTGCATGACCAGCAGGCATTCTGTCAGGAAAATTTTGTCTTTTCCTGGCAGCTGCAGAAACTGAAGGAGGAGATGATGGCGGTTCACGTGCGGCTGCAGCTGACAATTTTTTTTACCAACATCTCTTTGCATAGTTTTCGATTTTCGTCTGTTGGAAAAAAACTCACAAAGTAGGACTAAAAACTGGGATCTAGAATGGTCACCAAAATATATTTTTCAGTTTTTAATAGATTGACAGCTCTTGGATCCTGGTGAAGTGAATCAAGGGCTTGATCCACCAGTCTGACATACTTTGTGCAATCGCTCCGTTTCACCTCCTCCTTCAGTTTCTCCAGCTGTTTTTGCAAAAGTCTGATGAGGGGAATGACCTGACTCAAGCTGGCAGTGTCTGAACTAACTTCACGTGTGGCAAGTTCAAAGGGTTTGAGAACCTTGCACAATATCGAAATTATTCTCCACTGCGCTTGAGTAAGGTGCATTCCCCCTCCATGGCCTATGTCATAGTCCGTTGTATAGGCCTGGATGGACTTTTGCTGTTCCTCCATCCGCTGAAGCATATAGAGGGTAGAATTCCACCGAGTTACTACCTCTTGGTTCAGCTGATGGAAGGGCAAATTTAACAGTACCTGATGGTCATGCAATCTTCGACAAGCGGTTGCCGAATGTCTAAAATGTCCGGATATTTTGCGGGCCACCGAGAGTATCTCCTGCACGACCGTATCAGTTTTAAAAACGTTGCACCACCAAATTAATTGTGTGTGCAAAACATGAGACGTGTTGGAATTCGCCCAGATGTAATGCTCTCACAATATTGGTGGCATTGTCCGAAATCACAAATCCCGAGGAGAGTCCAAGTGGGGTAAGCCATTTCGCAATGATTTCAATTAGTTTTTCTAAGAGGTTCTCAGCGGAATGCCTCTTAGTGAAACCAGTTATACAAAGAGTCGCCTGCCTCTGTATCAGCTGTCTTTTGGTAGATGTTGCTGTTGCTGTTGTAGGCAATACACCTACCCAGTGGGATGTCACAGTCATGTAATCCTTAGTTTGCCCTGTCCCACTTGTCCACATATCAGTGGTCAAGTGGACAGTGGGTACAACAGCATTTCTGAGGACATTAATAAGGTTTTTTTTAATGTCCTTGTACAGACATGGAATTGCTGTTCTAGCAAAGTGGAATCTAGAAGGGATCTGGTAGCAAGGACACAGGACCTTATTTAACTGTTGAAACCCACTGCAGTAATGGCGGATACTGGACGCAAATCTAATACCAGCATAGCTGTTATGGTGTCAGTAATCTGCTGTGCAAATGGGTGATTGCTGTCATACTTGTTTGCCCTTGCAAACGATTGTTTAACAGTTAATTGTTTTTTGGAGGATACGTACAAGTAGTCTTCCTCCTGGTCACCTTCTGGGATGAAGATCCACTGACAGCAACAGTAGCAGCAACAGGCGTAGTCATCAAGGATCCTTCTGAGGAATCACGGATTGGAAGAGTCAATCATGCTTAGAATACCAACATTGGATGCAGCAGGACTACTCCCGATGACGAATGAGGATGTTGATGATGCAGGTGTTGGAGATCGAAGGCACTTGGATCTCACAGAGAGGGAGCAGGTAGGTGACACTGGACTTGTTACATTTTGAGTTTTGGAACTTGGCGACGTACACTTTGATATTTGATGAATGCGCTCCAAGTGATGTAACAAGGAGGAGGTTCCTAGGTGGTTTAGGTCCCTTCCTCTACTCACTCTTGCATGGCAATGGTCACATATGGCTAGACAACTGTTGTCCGGATAGGGGTGGAAATAATTCCACACGTGATAAGTAGATTTTTTTTTTTTTTTTGTCCCAGCATGACAACAATGGGCTTTGGCTTTTTCAATCCATGGGCAACAGCTGTTGCCTTACTTACACAAAGGACATCCTCGGCATCAACATCCTCATCACCAACATCTTCATCATCAACATCCTCATCATCCTTAGTGCCTTCAACTACCAAAATATATACTCCTCCTCCATGTGCAATTCCACAGAAGCATCCTTAATGACTACGTCTGCAAGATGTTGACTGCCCTTCCCCGCATTTAGAGAGGGCACACAAATGTTGGAACTTTGGGGATCCTCCAGTACACTAGTATTTAGGTCTGGCTCACACATGGCAACCGCGGACACACTTACACTCTCCTCGGGGATTTGTGATTTCAATTTCTAAGGGCACACAGGGCTATCAGAATCAGCAGTCTTCCTAAAGAAAGGCCAAGGCCTTATCCTTTCCTTGCTATTTCGTGTAGTGATGGGCATATTGCCAATTTTTTGTTTATCTAAAGGCAAATTTCCTTTCAATTTTTTTTTCTTAACTTCAGTACAAATAGCTTTACCATATAGATGGCGTGACTTAAGCCCTGGGGCATGGGCCTTCATAGAGGACGAGGAAGTTGACGGCCTTGCACTGCTGGTAGCAGCTACAACATGTGGTTCTTGGCCTTGCTCTCCTGTCATGTGACAGCCCTCCATATTTTCTGCGGTCTTGAAGCAGTGACACAAGCACCAATAGTGTAGCCAAGGTGCAGTTACAAAATTCACACACGTGCAGTCGTGCACACACAGAAAAATATTAGACAAAAAAAGACAATTGATTTTAAGAACTTGGGCCCAGAGCAGTGATTGATCACGACTGGAGTGGGGCAGCACTAGGTTGCAACTTGCGTTGCTGGCTGGATCTTGTGCGATTAAGCTTAACACGTGCACACACACACACACAGACAATTATTAGAAAAAAAGACAATTGATTTTTATTTTTTTTCAGCTCCAGAACTTGGGCCCAGAGCACAGATTAATCACGACTGGAGTCGGGCAGCACTAGGTTGCATTGCCAACTTGCTAGATCTTGTGCGGCTAAGCCTAACATGCACAGACACACACAGACAATTATTAGCAAAAAAGATAATTGAGTTTTATTTTTTTTCAGCTCCAGAACTTGTGCCCAGAGCACAGATTGATCACGATTGTAGTGGGGCAGCACTAGGTTGCAATTTGTGTTTCTGGCTGGATACACGCATACACACAGACAGTAAAAGATAAAAAAAAAAGACAATTGATTTAATTTTTTTTTATGCTGCAGAACTTGGACCCAGAGCACAGATTGATCACGACTGGAGTCGGGCAGCACTAGGTTGCCACTTGTGTTGCTGGCTGGATCTTGTGCGGTACTGTGGTTAAGCTTAACATGCAAGCACACACACACAGAAAAGTATAAAAGACACTTTGATTTTTTTAGCACGACTGGAGTCGGGCAGCATTAGGTTGCAACTTGCGTTGCTGGATGGATCTTGTGCGGTACTGCAGTTAAGCCTAACATGCACACACACACAAAAATATAAAAGACACTTTGATTGATTTTTTTTTTTACTATACATTTATTATTTTTTTGAGTCCAGAACTTGGGCCCAAATGGACAAAGCACCAGCCCAGATGGATGTGCAGTTCTGCACCAGCCCAGATGGAGACAACAGACAACAAAGCACCAGCCCAGGACACAGCTGACAGCACAGACAGCCCAGATGGATCAGCAACAGCCCAGATGGACACAGCAGACAGCACAGTGACATCACCAGCCCAGAATGGATCAGTACCAGCCCAGGACACAGCAGACAGCACCTCTCCCAGCCCTACACTACCCACCCTTCCTGTTCAGTCTCCACAGCTGGAGTGAAATGGCGTCCGTCGCGTGGTCCCTTATATACTACATTGATCATAGAGACGAAAGCTCGTGAACCGCGAGATTTCAGACTCTATAGTGTTGCCTTGGTTTGAGATCCGAGTCAGGCGGGAAAAATCGAGCCTGCTTGGATCCGACTCGGATCTGCTGAATTTGGGTGGGTTCAGATCTCTGAAATCCGAACCTGCTCATCTCTAATTTTTACTAAGTTTACGCACTGTGATGAGATGCTGTCTTCATGCGAACAGTGGAGTTGTGACTTGGACCTCATTCATAATGTGTGTGATGTGCAGTTAGGGCCTGATTCAGAGCTGCCCGTAAGTGGCCGCTCGTTCGCTCTGAGCGATGTTTGCCCAACTGCGCATGCGTACGGATCGTTATACGCATGCGCGAATCAGTCAGTGCGGTCGAAATTCATGTGCTTGCAAAATAGCGAATGCCTGATAATTTGAGTGACAGGAGTAGGCGTATGTGGGTGGTAATGGGGGAAGGTGCTTGAAAACGGGGAGTGGAGATCAGAACGCAGGCGTGTTTAAAGGTCAAAACGGGCGTTTTATGGGTGTGCATAATTAAAACAGCAGCGTCATTGACCACGTCACTGGGTTATTTTATAGCCAGAACTGCTCGCAAAATTGTGGTAGCAAAAACCAACCCCAAGAATAGCGAGCAGTTCATACCCTGGTCAATGTACTCGATTAATCTAATAAATAGCGGACATGACGTAGGATGCGAGCGGCCAGGGGGCGTATTTTTTCAAAAAACGACCGCAAGTTTTGTTCGCTCGTTCAGACCTAGAGGCGTGAACAGACCGCAAAGAGCGAATGGTTGATTTGAATAGCCACCCCTATTTTCTTCACGAGCGAGCGCTAATTGCATCCGGCACTGAATCAGGCCCTTAGTTCATACAGTACTGTAAATCACAGTTAACTGAAAAACAGAAAATACAGTTTACAGCTGCTAAATAGTGAAATGAATATATTCTAAATAAGCAGCGGCTATTTTCATAAGGCAGATATTTTCAACTTTTTCCAACTCATGGCCTCACTAACTAAGATGCTACCCTAAAGTTGTCAAGCACATATCACTTCAGTCACACCTGCAGCCTGAAGGATTGTTCAGAAGAGGGTAGTTATAGGCAAAGCAGCAGACAGGGCCAGTCTGGCGGTGACGCGCTGAAAGTGATATCGCTGGAACCTCACCCACTGCCGTTCCCATACAGCACTAATCAAGGATTAAGCAGCCTCCAGACAAAGCTGCTGAATTCAGGTAGTAGGCCGTATATTAGCAGGAGGCTGTGGTGTGGCCGTCCATGTTCTACAGTATCTATATCTACCCAGTCAATATTATTTTCATATAACATATAAGTGAACATAAGCTTACCTTACACTGTAAGATGTCACAGCCACCCTCCTTCCCTTCCTACATCCCTCCCATCCCCATTCCTTAACCCATACCCTACCTCCTGCCTCCCACCCTCCCTCTCCCTTCCTTCCTACCTAAATCTCTCCTCTTTCCCAAAATCCTACCCACATCCACCCTCCCTGAATCCCTCCCACACCCTAATCCCACCCTCCCTCCCTCATCCCTCCCACCCCCATACCCAAACCTCCACCCTCCCTCTCCTTCCCTCCCTCCCTCTCACCCCCACTCCCTAACCCCCACCCATCCCTCTTCCTTCCCTCCCCCCAACTGACTGCTTTTTTCAAAGCAGTGACAGTCATACCAAATCTGACATCACATTGGCTGTTTATGATGGAACCCGGTCACATGGCCAGCCTAGCAAGCAGTGACTCAACAAAGGAGGCTGACATCACAATGGCATTTATGGATCTAAGCCTGTCACATGATCATCCTACTGAAGTGATATACTGTATAATCAAATTGCATGCATTTTACCATTGAAATGTTTTTATTTATATGTTCATCATCTATTTGTCTGTCTGTCTATCTATTTATCTATCTATTTATATCTATCTATCTACAACAGAGGTATCTAAACATATAAAGGCATATAAAGAAAATGTTTTTGTTTTGGAGGGCCCCAAAACATTTATTTACAGTTTGCCTCTAAGTAATTAGGTAAAGGTTCCCTGCTAGGAAAATATTATCCCAACAAAAACGTAATCAAAAAGCCCCTCTCGGTGCGCCAGGTCCAATGAGACTCTGCTACCACCGGGCATCTTTTTTGGCCGAAAATGCGTGCGCACCAACAGACTGTGCTGATTCATTTGATATGCGACACTGGTTTATATGTGTGCAGTGTGTGCACAGTGTACGTGCTGGCTGGTTTATATGTCTGCAGTGTGTGCACAGTGTAAGTGCTGGCTGGTTTATATGTCTGCAGTGTGTGCACAGTGTATGTGCTGGCTGGTTTATATGTCTGCAGTGTGTGCACAGTGTACGTGCTGGCTGGTTTATATGTCTGCAGTGTGTGCACAGTGTATGTGCTGGCTGGTTTATATGTCTGCAGTGTGTGCACAGTGTACGTGCTGGCTGGTTTATATGTCTGCAGTGTGTGCACAGTGTACGTGCTGGCTGGTTTAAATGTCTGCAGTGTGTGCACAGTGTACGTGCTGGCTGGTTTATATGTCTGCAGTGTGTGCACAGTGTACGTGCTGGCTGGTTTATATGTCTGCAGTGTGTGCACAGTGTACGTGCTGGCTGGTTTATATGTGTGCAACTGAGTCTCTAAATCTGTATACAAAGTGCTATAATGTAGTCGTCGCAGCTTTTTTCATTTAACATTTCATTGTGCTTCACATACAGATTCAGGTGCACACAGATATACAAGAGTCACATATCAAATTAATGAGCACAGTCTGCTGGTGCTTCATAGTTGCATTGCATTATTCAATTAGCGCGAAGACGGATGTTTTTTTCTCGCCTCTGGCGAAACCAGCTGTATTCGCCAAAAAAATGCAAACATTTTCGCCAAAAAACAGGCGAAATCGGCAACAAGCGATAAAAAACTGGAGAAAAGTTTTCTCCATCACAGACCAGGCGAAAAAAAAAGCTAAAGCCCTAAATCGCCTTAATGGCGAAAAAAAGTGCAGTTTTTGCCGCTAATTGAATACGGTCCTTTGTCAGTCCTAAGTGTAGATGCGATCAACATGTCTATGACTCTGCATCGCCTGCGATTGGTTTTGTCCTTTTTTGAAGTATGATCAGTGCAGATTCCTGCTATATATACTATGCAAACCTGTCAGCGATTAACTAAGCGCCAACTTTCTCCACTGAAAAAAACAAACAAAAAACCCTGTGAAGTGAATTTGTAATGAATATGTACTAGCAAAACTGACTACGGGGTCTATTTACCAAAGAAAATTTTAAGGAGTG
This sequence comes from Taudactylus pleione, assembly GCA_031769625.1. Lineage (NCBI taxonomy): Eukaryota > Metazoa > Chordata > Amphibia > Anura > Myobatrachidae > Taudactylus > Taudactylus pleione. The sequence goes on along the minus strand of JAUIMM010000015.1, from coordinate 40,872,889 downwards.
TCCCCCCAAAAAAACATTTAATTTCAGTGGATAACCGCAAATTTAAATTATCCCTTAAATCCATCTTTTTGATTGCAATAGCAACATCCATAGATTTCTATGGGGACTGTAATTTATTATTTATTATGCACTATTAATATATTGCATACATATTCCAAGTGCTTTACAGAGAATATTTGGCCATTTAAATCTATATTCTCTACCCAGGGGCGTATTAGGAGAGGAGGGGGTCCATGTGCAATCTCTGTCCGGGCCCCCTCCCCTCACAATAGTGCACTAGTAAACTTTGGTGCTGTGCCAGAGTCTATTGGTCTCTATGGAAATTGTGCTGTGGCCATTTTCCCGCTGATTATTCCCTACTTCTTATGCGCAAAATGCTGGGAAAATGGCCGCCTCACCGTTTTCCTGGTGATTTGTGCAGCACTGCCACTGCGGGAGAGGAGAGGGGAGAAGTATAGAAAAAATTGGTGCAGAGTGTGGGACCCATTATAGATATTCCATTGTCTCTACCACACATACACACACAGGTTCATTTTTCTCAGATGCCAATTAACCTACCAGTATATTTTTGGATTGTGGGAGGAAACCGGAGTACCCAGAGGGAACCCACACAAGCACAGGCATAACATACAAACTCCACACAGTTAGGTGCAAATAAAATCCACGACCGTAGTGCTTTGAGGTAGTAATGCTAACCATTACACCAAGATTTACCAAGCTCTAAAATGTGAAACATTGGCTCTGGTAACTAACACCATATTCAAATGGCGTTAGCCATTGTACTGCAACATTTTACTGGGAGATTGATCTGTAGGGATTCAGTTGTGATGAATATTAATAAAATGAATGGGATGGGGCTAGACATAATTGTATATATTTATTGTGTGTCTGTGGACTGCTTTTGTGTCCCACTTGTCTTTCATGAAGACTCAAATCCTCCTGTAACTCTTTTGTATCTGATGTGTATTCTGCATGTATGTCATCCACTATTGTTCCAAAAATTGTCTGTTTGGCTCCTAAATTAATTACAGCATTCTCATTGTATAATAATGTTGTGGGAGGTATGAGAGTTCTCAGTATGATGTGTATAGAATGTGCATTGTGTATCTTTGTACAGTGTGTACAACAAATGTATGTGCTGAATCATTATAGTCTGATAGACTTCTCATATTATGTGTTAGGAGGTACAGTATGTCTGCAGTGTGTGCACAGTGTGTGTGCTGGCTGGTTTATATGTCTGCAGTGTGTGCACAGTGTACGTGCTGGCTGGTTTACATGTCTGCAGTGTGTGCACAGTGCAAGTGCTGGCTGGTTTATATGTCTGCAGTGCGTGCGCAGTGTACGTGCTGGCTGGTTTACATGTCTGCAGTGTGTGCGCAGTGTACGTGCTGGCTGGTTTATATGTCTGCAGTGTGTGCGCAGTGTGCGTGCTGGCTGGTTTATATGTCTGCAGTGTGTGCACAGTGTATGTGCTGGCTGATTTATATGTCTGCAGTGTGTGCACAGTGTACGTGCTGGTTGGTTTATATGTCTGCAGTGTGTGCACAGTGTACATGCTGGCTGGTTTATATGTCTGCAGTGTGTGCACAGTGTACGTGCTGGCTGGTTTATATGTCTGCAGTGTGTGCACAGTGTACGTGCTGGCTGGTTTATATGTCTGCAGTGTGTGCACAGTGTACGTGCTGGCTGGTTTATATGTCTGCAGTGTGTGCACAGTGTACGTGCTGGCTGATTTATATGTCTGCAGTGTGTGCACAGTGTACGTGCTGGCTGGTTTATATGTCTGCAGTGTGTGCACAGTGTACGTGCTGGCTGGTTTATATGTCTGCAGTGTGTGCACAGTGTACGTGCTGGCTGGTTTATATGTCTGCAGTGTGTGCACAGTGTACGTGCTGGCTGGTTTATATGTCTGCAGTGTGTGCACAGTGTACGTGCTGGCTGGTTTATATGTCTGCAGTGTGTGCACAGTGTAAGTGCTGGCTGGTTTATATGTCTGCAGTGTGTGCACAGTGTACGTGCTGGCTGGTTTATATGTCTGCAGTGTGTGCACAGTGTACGTGCTGGCTGGTTTATATGTCTGCAGTGTGTGCACAGTGTATGTGCTGGCTAGTTTATATGTCTGCAGTGTGTGCACAGTGTATGTGCTGGCTGGTTTCAGTCTAGTAAGATGACCATGTGTCACAGGCAGCACCACGCATGCCATGTAACAGATTAGTGTATTACTGTATGATGCCGCCTTCTCACCAGACTGCACTAGCCAACTACAGGTTGGCAAGATGTTTGTCTTGCATGAGTACATTATGAACTCATAATGTGATCTGATACTGCTCCTTAATGATAATGTGTAGCTCCCCTTTGCCAGATATTTCCTTCCTGTTATGTATCTATTAATAAAGGGTTGTCTTAATAGCAGTGTGGGCAATGCACTGGGGCCCCTATCCACCCATTCACGGGAAAAAAATCTAAATGGTCAATAAAATTAAACCCTCCTGCATACTCATCAGACCTCCCACACATGCAAACAGACTCTGTCTGACTGGTCTGAAGCTGGGGGATGAAGTGAAACTGGGACTTAGGTGAGTATTCATCACGGGGGGGTGGGGGGTAGGGGAGGTTAGATCAGAATACAGTACACCAGCGGTCGTTTTATAAAAATTTCACAAATTTACCAACTGGCTACGGTTGCAGTGGGGCGGGTTGTTGGGCCCCTACAAGCTTCGGGCCCTTGGGAAACTGCCCAACAAGCCCAATGGGAGAGATGGCCCTGTATTTATATAATAATTCTTTTTCTCCATTTAGCAGCTCCCTGCGTGGCTGTTAGGCCTTATAGCCACTAGCAGAGGTTCCCAAACGCTGTCCTCAAGGCTCCCCAACAGTTCTGGTTTTAAAGATGTCCATGTGTCAGGATTCAGGCTGGGATCGGCTGTTACTCACCTTGGTGCCAGCTTCCCCTGAGCAGTCGTGCGGTCAGATGCCAGGTGCAGCAGCGGGTGACGTGCTGAGTATTCTCGCCAGGGCCCGGTGAAGACTTCCATGCGATTCTCTATTGCAGAGTTCCCATGGTAGAGACTATTTCCACTTCAGATTCTGTACCTGGAAGTGACGTGCACTGAGGGCAGAAGTGTAGTTTCCTGCCCACACAGTCCACCATAAAAAGAAAGTCAACCGCTCGCCACACTTCGGGCACGGTGGCACGCTACACTTGCCACATTGTTATATTCCCCCACTATGCCCACTCGGATGGTAGGGAATGACGATGGACACTGGCTGATGACGTCATGGTCAATCTACGGAAGGGGATCTAGCTGCTTCCGAGTTACCATGGCTGCAGTCATGGGCGCAGCCATGTTAACCTGACCAGACCTTCCTCCAATGGTAGCCTTGCAGTCTCTCAGCTGACTCTCTCGTCCAATGACCAGCTAAAGCAGGACTCCAGGAACAGGAAGTTGCCTGAACATCTTCTCTATTTTCAAATGCTGTTTCGCTGAAGGCTCCACGCTGTTAGCAGATATTACATCACAGCATATTCTGCTAATGAACATTAATAATAGAATGGATTGTAAAAAAAATACATTAAAAAATGCATGACAATTACGTATATTATTTGTCTAGAAAAGATATTTTTTTTTATACTTTTCACAAGTACATATGTTTGAATGTAGACTAAGGTGAAATGACACTGAAATATATCTTACATTAAAAACACTGAGCATTCACTTATGAAACCAGCATGCCTAATCACTTTGTGCTATTTCTGTAATAATTATAAATAAAATGTGCAAAGCAGCATAACATTTTGATATTAAAAAGTGATGTGAAATAAAAACAATGTACAAACACACAAAATGAAACTACAAAAATGCACCTGGACAATAATAAATTAAAGGCATAAGCAAATGAATAGAGTTGATTCCAAGTGCTGTCAGATAATTGGAGATGTGTTTAAAAAATGAGTTTTATTTAAAAGGATTTTTTTATTTAAATGGTGCTATTTATTTATTAACAGTTATTTACAATATATAGTGCACATATTTTCCTCATCGCTTTACAGAGGATACTTGGTCACTACCGATATATTTTTGGAATTTATGAGGAAATCGGGCCACCCAGAGGAAACCCATGCAAACAAAAGGGAGAACATACAAAGTCACACATAGAGGTGGGAATCAAACCCAGGACCTCAGTGCTGTGAGGCAGCAAGTTAATCTTTGCACCCCTGTACTACCCCCAGGGCCATCTTAATGTATGGGCAGACTAACAACTGCCCAGGTCCCCACAATTCTAGGGGCCTTCCATGCAGGGGTGGGATGGCCAGGGGGCATCTGCATGGCATGTGCGTCGCTCACTCCGTGATTATGGGCAGGTAGAGAGATGCTCCTCAGCTGCACTGATTGTGAATTACACACTGCTCTCTTTACCTGCCTTCCAGCCTGGAGCCACAGAGCCAGATTAAGGGAGGGGGCATAAGGGCACATCCCACAAGCAGGGCCGTAACTAGGGTAGTGCGACCAGTTCCATGGCACAGGGCACCGCAGGGCAGGGTGCGCTGTATGGGCCTGTCAATTTTCCTGTTTATTATCATTCTCACTTGTAGCTTCTTCTTTTATCCCCAGCATCCCCTGGCCTCCCCTATCTCTTCCCTGGCCCTTCCCCATGAGGCCATGGCTCTTTTTTAGGTGCTCTATCTTATGTCCTTATATAAAAATTGGGGGGGGGGGGGGGTTGCCATGCTCTCTCTGGCACAGGACACCAAAGAGTCTAGTTACGGCTCTGCCCACGGGCCTCCCAATGCAGAGCAGGCACTGCACTGCAAGCTGGAGAAGAGGGAGGTGGAGTCAGTAATCCTCACTTTACATCATGTTTTTTATGTTTTAGCATTTATTTTGTTGAAAGTGCCAATAAATCTAAAGCGTCAATTTTATTTACCGTTTACATATTTATTCCAGTGAAGGGGTGGGTAGGGGCCCCAGTGCATTGCTTGCCCAGGGTCCACACTGCTGTTAAGATGGCCCTGGCTCTTGGCCCCCAAAGCCTTACGCCTTACCTTGTTCAGGCATGCTGGTCCCTTCTTCTCCATGGTGCCATCTTTCCAGTGATGTTCAAGAAGATGGCGCATGTGCACAAGAGAGCAAAGTGCCAGAGACTTTGCTGTCACTGCACTTCCCGAAGATGTCACTATGAAGATGGCGCTGTAGAGGAGAAGCGGCCTACTTGCCGGCACAAGGCGAGTATACTATGGGTGCAGTGGGGGACCCTCTGCACCCAGGGGCCCATGTGCACCGCACGCCCTGCGCCCATTATAAATATGCTTATGGCCAGGGGGCCCAGGTTGAAAATGACTGAGAACTACTGTGCTACAAAGAAATAATGCAGGCAGACAAGACACAGGAGCAGATGTAGGGCTGTAGGTAAAATGGACGTTTTATCCCACATATGTATTGAGAAAATATTATATTCCTATTAACTAAATACTTATATTTGCATCAAAGACAGGTAGAGTGACACTCCCCAGGAAATATTACTATTAGCAGATACAAAGTTCTCAGCTAAGCCTGTAGCATCTTATGCATAAACATACAGGGTAACCCCTTGTTTCTTTATAGCTTATTATACCTGTGCTTCGCTCCCACAGATGACGAGGGGATGCAGGGTGAGTGTCAGAGGACTACTTCATAAGGGAATTCCGCTTCCTTCATATCATGCCTGCACATTGCCCGAGTTTATATATTAGCAACATTCATTTATTTATTGTTGTGGATGAATTAACGCATCAGTTTTTGGGGAAGTAAATGTATTTGTTTTTTAACATGTATTTATGTATATAGCAGCAGCAAGTGATACTTTACAACTGGAACAAAACAGAGTATTAACGTACAGAAGAACAGGTGAAAGAGACCTGATTACAATATTCATATGTTACTAAACACATTAAAGATAAATATTAATGCGATAGGTTTCTGTAGAAGGGCACTATAAAATATTTAAATATTGAATACCCCTTTGGCTAAGGACCATTTAGAAGGCTGGCTCCATAGTTGAGCTTAATGAAACTTATGTCCTACCCAATTCCTAACTAAGGGCCTAATTCATTATGGATAGCAACTGCGCACTGCGATAGTATGCTAATCTATTGCTATCGCAGCACTACACAGGGACGCCCTTGGACCCGGATTATCTCCAGGTAGACCCCATTTACACTAAACATGTGTCTGTCCTGCAAAACTTGTGTATGTCATTAGAAATGGACATTTTTTCACAAAGATGAGGTCATAAAAAGTGGGTGGTGACTGCTCACTGCATTGCATTATTCACGGCCGACGCGTTACCACTGTGTAGCCCGTAGTTCCTCTGTATTTGCACACAGCAAGTGAGAGCATGATGCAGCTGCATACACTGTGCTACCTAGCAGAGTAATTACAGGAGAAGATTATGATATCATCTCTGAGCGCACCATCAGCGGCTTTTTGTGTGACCAGGGTTGCATCGTTCACACCGCACTGTTATCTGGGACAGTGCCAGATCCGATCATGGTCAGATTCCCAGGTAACGTGACCCAGGGTGACCCTTTCATACCAAACCATGACACAGGTTGCCACGGCAATAACCAAGGTTATAAACTTGGTGGGAAAAGGGTATATGTGAACTGCATTATTACACTTACCATTATGGCAGTCAAGCTGTTTAACAAACTTAAAAGTGCAAGAGGATTTTAGAGCCCATGGATAGTAAGAGACAGAGCTTACCTGGAGGAAGCTTTAATGGGTAGCTGCACTTGGGATTAGAATCTACACTGCACTTTCACATGGAGTCACGTAGACTCGCTATCACAGCTGAGGGAGAGAGGCCAGGAAATCTCCGTCAGCCGACAGAGATCCTGGCCTCTTCCCTGCCCTGCAAAGGCAGCAACACGTCTCTGTTTTATGAAACGGAGGCCCCGCCCTCACAACCAAATGGCAGCAGACCGTCAGTCACTGACAGTCTGCTGCTGTTCTCCCTGCGTACACAGAGGACCTGTACTGCACATGCCCAGTACTGGTCCAGCACCTGTGCAGATTCCCGACCATAAGATTGTTGGCTCCACTGGGACAGGGACTGACGTAAATGGGCAAATATTCTTTGTAAAGTGCTGTGGAAGAAGTATGTACTATATATAAATAATTGTTATTAAGGAATATAACAGTTCTCACACCATGGCAGAACTTGAATTTTTAGACATTGTATATCCTTTTACTGTGCAGTTAAGAAAATAGATAGTCCTGTTAGCTGACATTTTCTGCAAATGGTGCCTAAAAAAACCACACAGCAAGTATGAGTCTAGATAATTATCTTATTATTATTAATAATAATAATAATAATATTAATTTATAAAGCATCTTTCTCTCAATAGGACTGAAAACACATGACATCATTGCGGAGGGTGAGGCGGCCATCTTACGCACTCAGGTGCTGTTCTATTCTAGCTGAATTATTTCTATCTAGTAATATGGTCAGGGTTTATGTCTACTCCCTGCCCTCAGAATACACCACAGCAAATGGGAAGTGCACCTGGGTGTGCAGAGAGGTGAAAAATCTCCACAAGGACACTGGGCCTGATTCAGACCCGGCCGGAAGCGCTGAGCGCTCGCAACCAGGTCGATGGTGGCCCACAGCGCATGCGCACGATGGAGCCAGCTCCGTCGTGCGCATGCGCGAGACCCGGCTAGCGACGGGCACTAAGTCACTCCGGGTCTCGCACCAAAGGGGGCGAGCTCTCGATGTTAAGTGACAGCTCGCCCCCTTTGGTGGGTGGGCCGGATGGGTGGCTGCCCAAATGTAGGCGTTCCCATGAGAACGCCTGCCATTTGGGGGCAGCCCCACTGACATCAAGTGATGTCAGTGGAGAACTTCCGGCTCTGTTAGAGCCGAAAGCTCTCTGGGACTTGCGATGAACGAGACCCTTCCACAAGAGTCTCGTCGCAAGCCCGATGGTCGCGATGGTCTTAACCATCACGACCATCATCATGGGCGCTCACTATAGCTGTGGGCGGTCACCCATAGCTATGCGGGCAGCCGAGAGGCCGCTCCAAAAATAAAAAAGCCCGGCCCTGATTCAGAGCGAGCGGCCCTGAATCAGACCCACTGTGCTAAAGTATAAATTACTACCACCCTTTTCAATAACATAAACTTTCCATTTTGCTCTGAAGACAGTTACTGCCTTTATTACATGTGCCAATTTGTGTGTGAAGCTTTTTAATACATAGGAGTGCGCATAAAAATTCTCTTCAACAATGCTATAATTTCCAGAAACAGCTTTAACTGTTTATAGGAGGAATCAAGAGAAACAATTAACTTATAAGGAAGGAAAAAAGTGACACATATCAAGAATATTTTAATAGAATATAATTGATATAAAATAGAATTCATTTCAGTAACTCGATTTCAACTGTTTAGTGAGTGGGGAGGAAGGTGAGAGATGTTGGTGCAGGGAAGGTTCTCTTGGACAGGTTACTTACCATTGGCGTATCAATAAGCCCACACTGATCACTCTACACTCCTTGAATATACTTACCTTGTGGCCGCCACTAATGACATCTAAAAGAGAATGGGCCGGCAGCATTAGCCTTGGAGATATGCACATGAGCAGTAAGCTCTGGCAGCGCAGTATCTGGATTTTAGTGCGCCCTGTGCAGCACTGCCACCCCTCTAGCTCCCCCCCCCCGCCCCCCTCCTCCCCCTGAGTGCTTACCTTTCCATCCAGGGGTTGGAGGGAGGGCGGAATCCTTCGCCGGTGTTCTTAGTGCGCCCCGCACCACTGCAGGAGGTCTCTTCCTGTAGACCTCTGAAGTCGGGGAGTGTGTGGCCGGTGACCATGGAGGCTTCTGCCCTGTGCTGAGGCACCGGCCGCACCACCCTCCCTACGGCCTTGGGCTCTGGCACAAAAATAAATAAGTTAACAGTCATCATAATCAGTAAACATGGCATGATGAGGATTGTAGTCCTCCAAGCCTTGAAATAGTAGCAATCTCCCTGACTCCCTGAAGAGTCTAACAATCTCCCTGATTGCATGTTACACCCATTATGAATATGTTATATATATATTAAAAAAAACAGATATATAAATTCAAACAGGATGATTAATATAATTTCCCTGCATTGATTATTATAAAGCACAGTGATCCCTATGGCTACAGGCATTTTCTGAAAAGCATCAGTGTGTTTTCATCAACAAGTTGATCTTACTAACTGCTTTGGGGCTCATTTACATTTGGATATAAATTAATTTTATGACACACCTCTCAGATGTAGCAGTACCACTTTACCACCACACTCATAGGTGTTACTTTAACAATCTCCCTGAAGTGCTTTTTCAAAAGTAGGCAAGTATGCATTTACTGAGACAGTATGGCTCAGTACTTGTGTACAGTAAGTGCACTGGCTCATCTGCAAAGTGACACTACACAATATTGAATTTTAAAATGCTGGCACCTATGACAGCGCACAGCACTGAGACTAAAAAAAAACTGGATTTCAGTGACAAAAATAGGACAAGAATCCAAATTTTCAAAGCTTGTCACAAATGGCCGCCTTTTCAGGGTTTTTATTATAAGGGGATGCTGGGACTGGAGGAAGTGAAAACAAGACACATTAGATTCTAAAAGGAATATACTACATAATGACGGGATGTGTTGTCAGTACTATATGCCACAAAAGACTGCAAGACTACAAACAGGAAATGTGGCTCCTAATCCAATTCAGCAGTTGAAAACTCAGACTATAAATCTGCATTCTGCCTCTAGGGTGTCTTGTAATTAGCGTTTCATGGTGAACATGGACATAGCTTTAGTAAGCTGGTCTTAAAGGTTATTTGCATAGGTGCCGTATTTGGACACTTGTGGTATTTAATCATTTGTGCCAAGACACTGTTTTCAGGCTGCAAAAGGGTAAATGTTTAAATTAAATAAACAAAATAAATAACTGCAATTTATTAGCCTGTTTTTTTAAAATGCGATGACTATTTAGATACAAATGTTATATTGTATACATATGCAATATATTTGCTCTACATTTCCCCAATAGTTCACTGTTAAGAGGCCATTTTGCACCTGCAATATTGGCTCATATTTTAGTTACAGTAGGCAAACCAATTTCTAATAATGGACTATTTGGTTTGATCAATGACTGGCTCCCATTGCTGAATCGGGCTTCTTAACAAAAGTTACAATGTTGTTGATACTGTATTAAGATTTCAACCTTGTTGCACAGAATTCCTTCTCCAGTAAGGAAAAGTCTGTACAAGTAATAGATTTTAGTATTCTTACGTACAAATGTGATTTATATATATATTATATAAAATTGCTCTATGAATTAAGTGAATCCAAAGAAAAAAAGAAAAAGGTTCCAATACAGTTAAATCCATACAAGTGCAATTCTCACCACACCCAGGGGTATAGTAACTAAAGTGAGCGTTTTTAGAAGTGGAGTTGTTGCCCATAGCAACCAATCAGATTGTACTTACCATTTAAATAGCACCTTCTAGAAGATAATAGCCAGAATCTGATTGGACAACAACCCCACTTCTAAAAACTCTCACTTTAGTAAATATACCCCCCAATGTGGATATAATACCCTTCCGCCTAAAAAAAGAGAGTTTCCTTAGAATCCACAAGAATCCTTCCTGAGGATCTTCCCTTATTTTTTGTCTCTCTCCATGGTCACATGACTTTATGCATGAAAATATAGAAAGACAATTATAGCGCAGTGCAGTATATGATGCAAATAGTTTATTGCATACATTCTAAAAACAATAGAACATATTGGTATTTCAGAAACGAATAATAGTAAAAGTTGGATCCCCTACCAGATGGAAAGATTAAGAGGGCGTATCTGACAGTCAAAAGGTCCTTTATTCCATCATCCTGGCACACCTTCCACTTCCTGCTCCTGGATGGCCACCAACAATATCTGTCCCCCCATTGCATTTCAATCGAAAACTCGGAACACTGGCAATACACACTAAGGAGATCAGTGTGCTGTTTTGGAGACAGTGGAGAAATTACCTTGAATATGCAGGGTGCCCGCTTATAGCCGGAGACTTTGGGCCTGATTCAGACCCGGATGCTAAGCTGCGATCACACGCTATGGCCGATAGTCACACGTCTGTGCATGCGTCACAGTGTGCGAGCCAGTTACTGCGATTGGGAATCGTGCACGGATGTGCGAATGCAGGTGTGTCTGAGCGTCAAAACAGCGTTCTTTGGGCATGCATAATTAGCATGGAAGCATCATTGTACATGTCACCTGATTGTATTTCAGCCTGCAGTGAACGCAGTGCTTGTGGCGGGATAGGGTCTACCTTAACGGCTGCGAGCAGCGCTGATGGCGCTCAATGTTACTGATTAAACATACACTTCCTGGAGATGACGTGTGCGAAGAAAGAAAAGTGGGCGTCTTTACACCGGCACACGATCACTCTGCCATTGCTCTCTAAGACACAGAGGGCGTCTTTAAGCTTGGCCGTGCGTTTGCAGAATTTGCATACCCAGTCCCTGATGGCTGTGAAAGTGCGCTGCGTTGCTTCCGGGTCTGAATCGCCCCCTTTGTTCCATCTACCCAGAAGCTTTTTCCATCTTACTGGCAATATTATTCCAGCCTCCATTATACACCGGAGCCGCCGGCCACACCATCGCTGGGGCTCTAGGAGGAATCAGCACAGCGGGAGCGACAGTGGTGAGAGCCTATCACAGGTAGTGCTATCTGGAGGATTGCTTATGTACTGACCGGGAGATTTGAGATATTTATTTACTCACCGGAACATCTATTAATGGTAAGCTGAGTGACACACTTGTCAGCTGCCTAAAGGACTGTGAGTATAGTGGAGCAATTGCATTCCCAGCAGTTCTTTTAACACTTTCTTCTCAATTGTTTCTCTATTATATTCATATTCATACCGGATACATTTGCTACTATATTGCATTAATCTCCATATTGGATACTTCCATGCTATAACAGCAATTTCAGATGTGGATACGCATATGAACAATCCCTCATATATTCTCTGTGTGTTTGCCAGTAGTATCATTACAGCCATCATACCTATACATGATGTTTTAATACATGTGTATATTTATATTCATTGTTATGTGAACTTTTTTACTATTAAAATAGGAGACTGTTTATCCCTTATCTGAGTGTGGTACTATGTGATCCCTATTATCTTTTTTCTGTGTGTGTATTGTGCATGGTGAGAGGATTGGCAAAACCTCTCTATAGATGTGCAGCTATAATCACCTGTGACCCAATAATTTCATCTATTATATACCCCCATTGGCACCAGGTTTTATCTGTTGCTGCGTCAGGCAGCACGTTTTTTTTGTCTGGGGGGGTGGGGGGGGGGTTTGAAAGTTTCCTAATATAAATTTTGAAATTAGTTGTATAGTATTTAACTTATTGATAGACATAATAATGCTTAATAATTACAAAATTTAGCTGTTTAATTTAGATAGTGTCCCCACCCATATTATGCAGTGCTCTTCAGAGAATATTTAATCATTCACGTCAGTCCCTTCAGCACTAGAGCTTACAGTCTAAATTCTCACCAGCCAAATAACCTACCAGTATGTTTTAAGCCTGTGGGAGAATGCCAGAGTATTAGAGCAGGAAGTTCACTGGGGCTTGCGGTGAACGAGGCACTACCACAAGGGTCTCATCGCAAGCCCGATGGTCGCGACCATCGCCAGGCCGCCCGCTAAAGCTGTGGATGGTCACCCACAGCTTAGCGAGCAGCTTGGAGGCCGGTTAAAAAAAAATAAATTGCCCACCCTGATTCAGAGCAAGCGCTTGCCAATAGCGAGCGCCTCTGAATCAGGGCAACTGTACCAACCACTGTGCCTTTTAACTTGCAAACAACTCACCTACATATTTCACAGTGCTTTTTATAAGGCAAGAGAAGAGCCTCATTTTAGTGGGCACAGCTCTGAAGATAACCTGGTTACTAGCATCACATAGAACTTTCAAATATTACAATCCACCAATCTATTCACATTCCTCTGTCACTTAATCTTTGTTGATTCAGAAAAATGTGCAAAAACAAAATCCCAAGTTTCCCCTTTAAAGATAAATGTAGTATATTTCATAGTAAGAAACTAGAGGAATGTGAATAATACTGTGCATCACATGCTCCATTTCTGGGACTGTAGTGTTAGCAACAACATCTGCTGTTCACACATAAACAAGGACGTGGGAGACATCTTGTAGCATACAATTCCATACACAGTGGAAGACGTATAACGCTACAGGGATGAACGCCAGCATGAGCGCAGCTATATTCACACATTTGTCACAGCACGTGGCACTCAGTGCATCAGAAACTGCAAATACCTAGTGACCATCACATGTAAGATACAACAGATTTGCCCAGTAGATTATAAGTCTTGTGATCATTTGTTTCAAATGTTCTCAGACTTCTAGCGATAAAGGCATACAGATACATGTTCTTAGTAGGTCAGCAATGTAATAAGGGGAAAAAATAAGATTTAACAATTCAATCTTTAGCCAGTGTTTATAAGAGCTGTTATTGTCAGTGGTAATATATGTAAAAGGTAAGTCATAGTGGCAAACGCAGGCTTTCTCCAGGTAAATGTTTGCACAGGGAAGCCTGTTTAACAAGTATCATTGCAGTACTTGTAACACCGCAATACCTGTTCTGGATGGCAATAACAGATTAATATCACAAAAAAATGCTTGGTAGAGTATTTATGTTACATACTGTTGTTTTCACTTTGTATGTTTTTATGTTCACACTTGCACTTATGGTGGCAGGTTTGGCACGAGGTTGACCAGGATTTCTTGTTTACCATGAGAACACTCAGGGCCTGATTCAGAGCCGCTCGTAAGCGGCTGCTCGTTCGCTCTGAGCGATGTTCGCACAACTGCGCATGCGTATGGGTCGTAATGCGCATGCGCAAACCAGTCATTGCGGTCAGAAATTGTGCGCTCGCAAAACAGCGAGGGGCTGCTAATTTGATTGACAGAATGTACCGTTTGTGGGTGGTAACAGGGGAAGGTGGTTGAAAATAGGGGAGTGGAGATCCGAACGCAGGCGTGCCTAACGGTCAAAAGGGCGTTTAATGGGAGTGCATAATTAGTAAAGGAGCGTCATCGACCACGTCACTTGGTTGTCTTTTAGCCTGAACTGCTCGCAGTGATAGCGGTAGGAAGAACCTACCACAACCACTGCGAGCAGTTCAGATGCCTTTCGATGTTCCCAATTAATCTAATAAATACTGGAGATGACGTGTGTCGCGAACAGCAAAGGGGCGTCTTTACAAAATAGCAAGCGCATTTTTCGTTCGCTCACTCAGACATAGAGGCGTCAACAAACCCCAAAGAGCGAGCGCTCAATTTAAATAGCCGGCCCCTTTTTTGGAACGACCGTCCGCAAATAGCGTCCGGCTCTGAACCAGGCCCTCTATTCAATGGGATAAGCCGCTCTTCCATGGGGTGTCATTTTATTACTGTCATTACATCCCCTAAGGTGTGGGTGGGCTAGCAATGCAGTCTAGATCTAGGAATATTTCTACTTCCATATCACCCCTGTTTCACCTGACATCATGGAACGAGGATGGGTTGAATACCCCTGTTAAAAGTAAAAAAAAAGTCACACTCTCATGTTGTGTTTCTTCAGGAAACCCATTGGAAGATAGGTGATAATTTCACTCCGATTTGCCAAAATTCGGGTGATTGGCCTCAGTTATTGTATAGTGTGTATGAACGATCGTTTCAGAGTTTCACTGATAAAACGATTAGAAAACATCCACAAACACATTTTTTTGATTATCTGATCTGTCAGTCAAGACCGAAAATCTCGGCCACAATAACTCAATATGGAGCAGTGTGTGCATTCTGAATAATCGGCACATATTTCCTGTTCTCCTATCACTATGTCATCCTCCTTGTGGGTGGACATATGCAAAATCAGTGTGGTGTGGCCAAAAATTGGTAGCTTCTAATAAAAAATTGCATAATGTGTAACACAGATATTGGGGCTTTCAATTTGACAATAAATCGCCCCACTTGTCGTCCCGATCAAAAAAAATTGGACAAGATGGACTGGCTTTAAGCCTCTCTTCATAAGGAAGACAAAGTCCAGACCCTTTTTGAATTATGGCAAAGTTAGATTGCTACACTGTTGCACCCTATACAACTGCAGATTCTAAAGTTTTCAAAGCACGGGCTGGTATGAAACCAGAATTATATTATTGGAAGCTGTGTGCATTCTAGTATGATGGATGTTGTTACTTTTGTTGCCTCACATGTGTTTATATGATCCCACCAGCCATTTGTTTTCTCCTTACCACCTTGGTTCTTGTTTTCTCTTCCCCTACGAATATTTTGTGTTATTTGTTCCTACATGGTTTTTTTTTATTTGCTCTTATTAAGCTGGCATAGTTGCAATTTCTTTGTTCTCTGTTGCTTACTTTATTTCTTGAATACATATGTGATGTTTATTATTTATGCTGTTCATGTATGCACTTGTTAGTATCTTTTCTTCGTGTGACATTGCCAAGTTTTTTTTCTGTTATTGCTTATGCATCTTTTATTTCCCTATGTGTATAATAAAAACATGTTAGTAGTATTGGGTAAAGTGTTCCATGAGTACATTCAGGCTTGTCATTTTTTCTGTAGCTAAAATATGCAAAAAAAAACCATTATGGGAGTTCCCCCAAATTGTTAACCAGCCCTAAGCCTTTAAGCCTAAGGGGCATATTCAATCAGGGGAGAGGTTTAGCGAGGTAAAAACCCTTGCGCCCCTCGCACCAAATTGTGGAATACCGCAGAAATGCGTGCTCCTGATACCCTGTTTAATAAAAATGAGCGCAGGATTTTCAGTACTGAGGACCTCATTCAGAGTCGGTCGTTGCGGCCGCACGGTCGTACGCCACTGATGTTCGCTAAACTGCGCATGCGTAAAGTTCGCAATGCGCGTGCACAAACTAGCTGCTACGATCAGAAATTTCTCTCTCCTTGAACACAGCCAAGTCGGTAGTTTGAGTGACAGAATGAGGCGTTTGTGGGTGGTAACAGGGGAAGGTGCTTGAAAGCGGGGGAGTGGAGACCTGAACGCAGGCGTGCCTAATTATGCGAACAGCGTTTTATGGGAGTGCATAATTAACAAAGTAGTGTCATGGCACACGTGACATGGGTGGTTTGTACACTGACCTGATCGTAGTGCTTAAGAGAGGGTAGGGTCAACCTTAAGCTCTACGACCAGTTCCGATGGTCTCGATTAATCCTTATATGGCCGGAGATGACGTGTAATGCGTACGAGAAGGGGGCGTATTTTTTGTCTTACGGCCGCATCCTCCCCTTGGTCGGCCTGCTAACGATCCGATCTTAAGGACGCAACTTGCGAGTGCATCATTTGCATATCCGGCCCCTTTTCCCTTATGACCATGCGGCCGCAACGACCCACTCTGAATGAGGTCCTGAATACTCTGAGGTGTGGAAAAAAAAAAAACTACTTACTGGTCCATTGGTCTCCACGGCTCCCGGTCATTTCCCCTCCATCTTTGCACTGGGGAGGGGGCTGCTGTGAGGGGCTGATCGGATTGGGCTCACACACACACGGGGGTCGCACACAATCACTTACACACACTCACGCATACTTCTATACACTGACACAGCATACTTACACACACCGCTCTTCCGTGTCCCGACGCTGGAGGAAGAAGACACCGCGTCGGAAGGTGAGTATTTACTGACTAATTAGCTAATTGGAAACTTCCAATTGCTTAATTAGTCATTAGTAGGGGAGCCGCCGGGGTCCCAGTGCATTTCCCGACCATTTTTCCTAAAATGGTGTTCTATTGGCACTGGAGGTTGGAGGTGGGTGTGTAATGCTCCAGAAAAAAATTGACACTGGAGCATGGAGGGTTTTTAAAATAGTCTAAAAAATAACAGCAGTCACTGGAATGGAGGGGTGTGAGTAAAAAACTGGGCTTGGAGGGGGTTACACAAATGGGGATCTATTACCAATTTTGGTATAATGCTAATGGAGAGAAATTGCCACTGGGGGGGGTGGGGGTGGGCTATTGCCAATCCGGTGGGAGTTAATTTAATAATAGGGGCCTACAAATAAATATATATACAGTCAGGTGCATGAATATTGGGACATTGACAGAATTTTCATATTTTGGCCTCTATTCACCACCACAATGGCTTTGAAATGAAACAAACAAGATGTGCTTTACCTGCAGACTTTCAGATTTAATTTGAGGGTAATTACATCCAAATCGGGTGAACGGTGTAGGAATTACAACGGTTTCTATATGTGCCTCCCACTTTTTAAGGGGCCAAAAGTAATGGGACTATCAACTCAAAAGCCATTTCATGGACAGGTGTGGGCTATTCCCTCGTTATTTCATTTGCAAATAAGCAGGTAAAAAGGTCTGGAGTTGATTCTAGGTGTGACATTTGCATTTGGAATAAGTTGCTGTCGACTCTCAATATGAGATCCAAAGAGCTGTCACGATCAGTGAAGCAAGCCATCATTAGGCTGAAAAATCAAAACAAACCCATCAGAGAGATAGCAAAAACATTATGTATGGCCAAATAAACTGTTTGGAACATTCTTAAAAAGAAAGAACACACCGGAGAGCTCAGCAACACCAAAAGACCCGGAAGACAACTGTGGTGGATGACAGAAGAAATTATTTCCCTGGTGAAGAAAAACCCCTTCACAACAATTGGCCAAATCAAGAACACTCTCCAGGAGGTAGGTGTACATGTCTCATAGTCAACAATCAAGAGAAGACTTCACAAGAGTGAATATAGAGGGTTCACCACAAGTTGTAAACCATTGGTGAGCCACAAAAACAGGAAGACCAGATTAGAGTTTGCCAAACAACATCTAAAAAAGCCATTACAGTTCTGGAACAACATCCTATGGACAGATGAGACAAAGATCAACTTGTACAAGAGTTATGGGAAGAGAAGAGTATGGAGAAGGAAGGAACTGCTCATGATCCAAAACATACCACCTCATCAGTGAAGCATGGTGGTGGTAGTGTCATGGCGTGGGCATGTATGGCTGCCAATGGAACTGGTTCCCTTGTATTTATTGATGATGTGACTGCTGACAAAAGCAGCAGAATGAATTCTGAAGTGTTTCGGGCAATATAATATGCTCATATTCAGTCAAATGCTTCAGAACTCATTGGACGGCGCTTCACAGTGCAGATGGACAATGACCCGAAGCATACTGCAAAAGCAACCAAAGAGTTTTTAAGGCTAAAAAGTGGAATATTATGTAATGGCCAAGTCAATCCCCTGACCTGAATCCGATTGAGCATGCATTTCACTTGATGAAGACAAAACTGAAGGGAAAATGCCCCAAGAACAAGCAGGAACTGAAGACATTTGCAGTAGAGGCCTGGCAGAGCATCACCCAGGATGAAACCCAGCGTCTGGTGATGTCTATGCGTTCCAGACTTCAGGCTGTAATTGCCTGCAAAGGATTTGCAACAAAGTATTAAAAAGTGAAAGTTAGATTTAGATTTGTCTAGTTTGTCCCAATACTTTTGGCCCCTTAAAAAGTGGGAGGCACATATAGAAACCGTTGTAATTCCTACACCGTTCACCTGATTTGGATGTAATTACCCTCAAATTAAATCTGAAAGTCTGCAGTTAAAGCACATCTTGTTTGTTTCATTTCAAAGCCATTATGATGGTGTATAGAGGCCAAAATATGAAAATTCTGTCAATGTCCCAATATTTATGCACCTGACATTATTTCTATATATATATATATATATATATATATATATATATAAATCTTTTGTACCTTGAAAAAAAAAAAACAGCCGATGGAGCTCTGAAACGTTGGTGATTTTCCTTCAAGTCCCGGAGTGCCACCCGTGAGAGAGAGAGAGAGACGGGGTGGTGTGAGACATTCCCTAATCGTATTTTTCAATAAAGTGTCTTAATTAACTTTTAAAAATATGTTTTTTACTTAATGAAATGAGTAAAATTTAAAATATTTGATGCCCATTTTGTAGAAAAAAAAAAAGTTATGTGGTTAAAGGTAATAGTGTTGTCACAAATGGTTTCAGGATGTCTACATGACACAAAGACTACACTCCAAGGATCTGAATAATAAAGTGGTGAACGAAGGATGTGTGGGGGAGCTTTTTCTGAATAAAATACTTTGTCTATGGTGTGTGTCCTGTCTTTTCTGTATTTTTTTCTTTAACAAGTTCAATACAGGTGACGGTTTATGGTTTTGCAAGTGCCAGCATGCCCTGTTGCTATTTAAATTGGGCATGACAAGGCTAGCTGGAAATTGTAGTCGCCCAGTCGAAAAACATGCCCCACGCTTTTTGTCCCCCCAGTTTTTCCACTACTAAGCTAGCCTTAAAGGCCTAGCGCTGAATAACAATTTGGGAAGGACCCCCATGCCTTTTTTTGTTTTTAAAGTTTTTATATATTTTCTTAGGAACATGTGCAATACATGTGATTTACCAAACAGCGTGCTTAGTATATCCAGTATTTTGTCCCACTAAACCGTCGCTGATGCTCTTTGGTTTCTAATCACCAACCGCTTGCCAAATTTATCCCCTTAACATAGACGTCCTATAAGTCATTTGAAATAGATAACCTCTGTGAATGTCAAAGGGTTAGTTATGAAAACTTACTGGAGCCTAATGGAAAGAAACTCCTGCCACATCCCAGACTAGGCTACCAGAAGGTCATTCATTAATATATTTATCAGATATACAGTATTATTGAATATATTCCCCGCAATCAAACATTGATTATAACATTAACCTACAATTTTGCCATTTAATTCATCTCCCTATAGTGATGCTGTATAAAAGACTACAATGAGAATGAACATGAAATCCACTTCAGTCTCCTTTCCTTTTGCAAAAGAATGCCAATGTCATGATGGAAAAAGAGAGGGAGAACACAGGTAACACTATAATGAAGTGAAATCGTGTTTGTGGAAAACATATTATGACAATACCTGCTCAGCCTCGCTCACATGCCTTATAATCACATAAGCAGCGGGTGGGATAACACCGTAGAAATGGAGGAAGTTTCTTGCTTTCAACACATTAAAAAAGCAAATTTCTTTCAGAGAACAAGTTTTAAAAAAATTATAGCACATTCACTTTGGAGCATCCTGTTTAGTTCTATGTATACAGCTTATTGTATGGAGGGCAGATGTACTAAGCCTGGAATCGGTATGAAATACCGACAGTCAAGATCCTGACGGTCAGAATCCCGACACCGGGATCCCCACAGGGTTAACATACCGACACTTGTTGGTCGGTATGCTAACCCTCCCCTCTCCCTACCCTAACCCTCCCTCTTTGGTGCCTAACCCTAACCTCCCCCTCCCCGCACCGTAAACCTAACCTCTCCCCCCTAGTGCCTGTACGTAACCCTCCCCGCACCCTAAACCTAACCCTCCCCCTCAGTGCTTAACCCTAACCCTCCCCCTAGTGCCTAACCCTAACTCCTAAACCTACCCCCCCACCCTGTTACTTACCTTCGGCATTCCAGCGGTCGGGATGCCGGTGCTGGGTTTCTGACTGGCATCGGTATTCTGGAGCCGGTAATGTAAGCGTCGCCATTCCGACCGCCGGGATGCCGAACGCATACTATAAGCCCTGGAGAGTAATAAAGTGGAGGGAGATAAAGTACCAGCCAATCAGCTCCTAACTGCCATGTCACAGGCTGTGTTTGAAAAATGACAGTTAGAAGCTGGTTGGCTGGCACCTTATCTCTATCCACTTTATCGCAATCCAAGGCTTAGTAAATAGACCCAAGTTACAGTTAGGAGCTGATTGGTTGGTACTTTATCTCCGTTCACTTTTTTAAAACATGTGATTTTTTATTGAAGGTTTTGAGAAAGAAATACACCCAAACAGGGAAACAGGCATATAAACGTGAAGGCAGATTTGAGGAGTATTGCATAAGGACATAAAAAAACAAATGACAAAATAAACACTCACGGATAACATAGGCAACACCCAAAGGTGCCATTCGGGCGTACCCATAATAAACACAAAGTAATAATTTGGCATAAATAACATACAATAATTGAAAATGTGAAAAATAAGAAAATTCACAATTGCACCGCTGTTCCACCCGCGGTGCAAAGTGTCCCGGGGCCGGTCGGGAGGTTGGGCACCTCCACCGCCGCAGACGTGCGGCGGTCCCAGCGAAGAGGTATGGATGCCGTACACATATGCGGGGCATCCATTCAATGCAGTAAGAGATGGGCAGCCCAGCTACTGATTAAGTGCTGGGCTCGACCCCAGCCTGACGTTAACGGGCGGCGTGCCATATGAACACCCCCCCAAATAAAGTAATTTAGGGGGTGTGGTCTATGATAATTAGACCACACGCCCATTTTCGTCCGCTCGCTGGCAAGGGGCGACAAGGTACTGTCCTACACAGGGCGCGACTCCCCCTAGAGCCAAACAAACAAAAATGGCAGCTGCTCAAATCAATCTGGCAGTATTGTTCAGGTGCATGAAAGGGAGGGGTCATGCTAAGTAGAAGAAACTGGAGCCAGCCCTGCCGAGGGACCTTTCAGATAACACAGTGTGGTCATGCCTGGGAACACCTCCATTACTTTAAATAGCAAAGCAGTGACTCTTTTTTAAATTTTACCTTATAATTGAAGTTTAGGATTTTACCTCAGATGTGTAACTGTTAAGTCCATTGAAGCACAATGAATGAATGAATGAATGAGGAGGGAAGGAGAGAGGGGATCAAAAATGAGAGGGGAGCAGAATGTGCCGATCAGAGAGGGGAGATGACAGAGGTCAATATGAAAGGAGAGGGGGGGGGGGGGAGGGCCGATCAGAGAGGGCCAGTGGCAGAAGCCAATAAGAAATGGAGAGGAGAGGGGTGGTGACTGAAGCCAATAAGAAAGGAGTGGACAGGGCAAAGAGCCGATCACAGTGTAGAGAGGGGAGGGAATGAAAGAGTTGAGTAGTGAATGTAATCAATCTGGCAGGAAAGGGGAGGTGACAGAAGATGATCACAGGGGAGGGAGGGTCATAGGGGAGGCAATCTGGGCTGCTTGAGGAGCATGAAATGTAGAAATTGACCTCAGATTCATAACTTATTTAGGATATAGAGCAAATAAACCGAGATAAACTAACAGGCGGCCAACATACTATGCAGCGCCCCATTATTTCCAGAACCCTGGATGGCGCCCTCTGTCCATTTTGGTGCCGTGTATTGAAGCCTAGGTGCTGCCACAGACAACAATTGAAGTATTCCTGGGTCTTCTGGCATAACTGTGTCTGATGTCCTTTGCTGGGTGGTTTTGCACCAGAGAAAGTAGTGCAGTACACAGCACGCCAAGACGACCCAGTCAATCTTGTCCACACACAATTGATGAGCGGTTGCTGAGGTGTTCTTCCCAATACAACGTGCCCTGGAAATCCTGTAGTTGTAGATCCGCTTCTCCTAGGTCCATCCGCCAAATGGAGACTGATATGCAAATTGAGTTTGAGAGGCTTCTCTACGACCTAGTGACCCGGGGCAAAAGGCAATGCCTTACTAGAGGCAGAGGAGACTCCTCAATTTTATGACTGGTAAACAAAATATGTACCCCAATTATCAACAAGTTTTATCATTCACAATAGCTACTCTATGATATATGGTGCTTGTCGCAGATTGAACTAGGTCAATAAACACATGCCATAAGGGCAGATTGATGGGACCGGGACCACAATTTGCACTTACGGCACGTGTTTATTGACCTATTCCATTGGTTCTCAAACTCGGTTTGCAGGACCCCACACAGTTCACGTTTTGCAGGTCACCCAGCAGGTGCACATGTACATTCATTACTCACTGACACATTTTAAAAGATCCACAGGTGGAGATAATATCTCACTTGTGATTCTGTGAGACCTGGAAAACATGCACTGTTGTGGTCGAGGACCGAATTTGAGAACCTGTGACCTATTCAAATCAGCGCCAGAATCCCATATATCATAGAGCATCATAGTTACTGGGATTGATAAAACGTGTTGATAATTTTGTTTTACTATTGTATTCATATATATATTAAGATTTTACATTTAAAATGTAAAGTTTTATAAAAGAAAAAAATGCTGCCATATTGGTAAGGTGTCTTTACCCTTTCATTTATTATTTTTTTATATAAATGTAGAAAAAAAATTAAGACAAAATACAGTTAAATAAAAAACTTTTTTCTTTCTCAAGAAATAAAAAAGTGTGGTGTTTTCTTAGGAAATAGAGTGGAGTGAAGGTAGCGCTAGTACCTAGAAACTCAACACAGGTAGCTGCCCCAAAAAGAGGATAAAAATAGGGGCTCACCTTCCCTTGGAATTTTATAGATTAAAGATATATCCTCTGCCGCTTCCTGTGGGTTCCGTATATACTTTGAATGTAATTATAATAACAGAATAAAATTTGTAATAATAGTCAAAGTAATATCCGCCGGCCGGGAATGAACTCCATACGGCTGGGCGCCACGGGGGGGACCTGGGCGGAGAACATGGACAGAGGCGGTATAAAGAGAGGATCAGAAAGGAGCATATCCACCATCCTGAAGAAGCCTATCATTGGGTGAAGCGCATTGATGACAGTGGAGGGGCAGCTTGTTCATGTTTGCAGCGTGTAAGTTATCCCCTAGTTTGCCAGCAAACGAACCTGACTGATTTTTTCCTCTCTGAAGACGCAGTAAGCAACAGCTTTCTTTGGACTTGGACTCTTTCCTATACTGGAATTATCTCCAGGGGACAAACACATGACTATCATTTGTATGAAAATACCCATTTGGATTATAACACATAGGATGGCAGAGTAATGGAGCGTACACACGGTCAGATTTGTCAGACTTGTCAGATTTGTCAGATGAACGACTGAACGATTTTACCAAAGTTTTGAACGATTTGCACGATTTGAACGATTTTTGACTGCATTAAAATGAATGGAATCGTCCAAGTCTGACTGCAAACCCATCAGATGTCAGATATCGTTATCTGACAAACGGGAACGCGCATCGTTGATCGTCCATCGTTCAGGCATGTCAGATATGAACGATTTTCCTTCAGATATGAACGACTGAACGATTTTTAAATCGTTATCGTCCATATCTGAAGAAAAAATCTGATCGTGTGTATGCACCATAAAACGCTAATATAGCGTGTCTATCATTCTACACTGGAAACATATCTGCATAGTGTCTTGTTTTATGTTATTTGTTTGTGAGTGAGTTTGTTTTATATGTTTTTGATTTACCACAAAGGTGCAAGTTTTTACTATTATTGCAATAAAATTGCTATTTTTTTAGATATTACTTTGACTATTATTACAAATTTTATTCTGTGGTGTTTTCTTACCTTGCAATACTGGTACTGCAGCACATTCTCAATAGCTTTGCAGGTCTCAGGAAAGATGAGGGATCCAAACTTCAGGTCAGCCAGGGACCTTCCTGTAGCCAGAAACCTCAGGGTAGCCACCAGCCTCTCCTCAGCAGGAATGGCCCTCTGCATCTTGGTATTCTGCCTCTCGATGTAGGAAGTCACCAGAGTTCAGGGGCTGAACTATTGGAGACAATGGAGGCGCCTGCCGCCGGGCTCCAGCTCTGAAGGGGCACCTCCTCCATTGTCCACAACATATTCACCCCACTTAGGGCTATAATTATATACCTGGAGTGTACCATCACAGCCACCCAATACATGGCACCCCTTCCCGGCACCTGAGAAGCCACCATACACTAGTGGAGAGCTCCATGTCACACCATCAGCTGCAGCCTTTGTCTATCTAATGCCTGTCTGCATGTGAATTGCTACATTACAGTGTCAGTGTGATGGGGGACACACATACCAAATGATAACTTGCCTCCGGGCATATGGGATGAACTTACGCCACTGCAGCAGACGCAACTCCTGGAAGGTGGCGTCATCCATGCGCAGGAAGTTGCGGTGTTCACCTGGATTGTTCTCCCTAATCTCGATCACAAGCGGAATGGAGAGCAAGTATCCCTCTGCAGGAGCCACTCCTTCGTCAGGCAGGATCTCAGCCTCCCTTTGCTGGGCCCTCTCCTTCTCAGCTACCTTAGCCCCAGCATAGGCTACCAGAACTCTATACTGATAAGGATCCATCACCACAGAATGCAGGATAGAAGCACTTTGTTGAGCCAGGCAAAACAAAGCAGAGCACAATAACAATGTAACCAAGGCTCACTAGTCACAGAGCAGAAGTGCGCAGAACTAAAATGGCGTCTGGTATATATACCCTCTAGTTAGTCCAGCCCATTATTTAAATTTTGAAGAAATCTTTAAGATAATAGTCAGGTGTTTTGGTAAACAAACGATATATCGTGAACGATCGAAAGATTTGGAAATGGCTAATGACGCACAATATATCGTTAGGTCGTTGGTCAGATTGCACAGAGTGTAGGTATGATATCATTTGTCCGGGAGCGCCGGGGAGTTCAAGGGCAATCGTTGATGACATCGCATCGTTTGTGATTCATCTGTAGACACCTTTATACCCCTAACTCTAATGTTGTAATTTTGACTGTCATTCACGATATTGACATAATGATCATGTCGGCAATATGTCCATGTTGACATTTTGAATGCCAACATGTTTACTGTCATCATTTTCTGACATTGTCAACATTCCGGTGGTGATATTCTGAAAGTCGACTACATTTCATTGTACTTACATTTAGGGATGAGCGAGTTCGGATTTCTGAAATCCGAACACCCCCGATCCGAGTCGTATTCGAGTCAGGTTCGACTTTTCCCGCCTGACTCCGATCTGAAATCGAGGCAAAATGTCATCATCCCGCCTTCCGGATCTCGCGGGTTTTGGATTCTATAAAAGGTCCCCGTGTCGGCGCCATTTCTCACTCCAGCTGTGGACAGTGAAGAGGGAGGGTGGGAGCTAGGGCTGGCTGGGCTGTGTTGTGCTGCTGTTGTCCATAGGGGCTGTGACCACTCAGTCCATAGGGGCTGACTGGGCTGTGTTGTGCTGCTGTTGTCCATAGGGGCTGGCTGGGCTGTGTTGTGCTGCTGTCATAAGGGCTGGCTGGGCTGTGTTGTGCAGTCAGTTGTCCATAGGGGCTGTGTCCACTCCAAAGTCTATAGGGGCTGGCTGGACTGTGTTGTGCAGTGTCCCATAAAGGCTCTAGTCCTAGACGGGTGCTGTAGTGTTGTCCAGGGGGTGATCCGTGCATCTTGGGTGCTCCCCCAAAGTGCACTCCAAAAAAATGTTTTTTCTGTGTTTGTGAATTGTGTGCGCAGTAGCCGCACGTGCATCAACAAAGTAACGCCAAGCGTGCGCCTGTGTCATAAGTAAAGGGCCGGCTGGCTTGACCATTAAAGGGTACTGTAACCCCCAAAGTGCACTCCAAACAAAATAAAAAATTATTTTCTGTGTTTGTGAATTGTGTGCACTGTGGCCGCACGTGCATCAACAAAGTAGCGCCAAGCCTGCGCCTGTGTCATAAGTAAAGGGCCGGCTGGCTTGTCTGTTAAAGGGTGGTGTAACCCCTAAAGTGCACTCCAACAAAAAAATAATAATTTTCTTCTGTGTTTGTGAATTGTGTGCACTGTACATGCATCCTCAAAGCAGCAGCGACAAGCGTGCGTCTGTCTGTTAAAGGGTGGTGTAACCCCCAAAGTGCACTCCAACAAAAATAAAATAATCTTTTTTTCTGTTTGTGTGTGAAATGTATGCGCAGTAGCCGTACCTGCATCCTCAAAGCAGAAGCGACAAGCGTGCGTCTGTCTGTTAAAGGGTGGTGTAACCCCCAAAGTGCACTCCAACAAAAATAAAATAATCTTTTTTTCTGTTTGTGTGTGAAATGTATGCGCAGTAGCCGTACCTGCATCCTCAAAGCAGAAGCGACAAGCGTGCGTCTGTCTGTTAAAGGGTGGTGTAACCCCCGAAGTGCGCTCCACAAAAAATAAAAAATTCTTTTTTTTTTTCTGTCTTTGTGAATTGTGTGGGCTGTAGCCGCACCTGCATCCTCAAAGCAGCAGCGCCAAGCGTGCGTTTGTCTGTTAAAGGGTGGTGTAACCCCAAAGTGCGCTCCAACAAAAATAAAACATTTTCTTCTTTGTTTGTGAATTGTGTGCACTGTACGTGCATCAACAAAGGAGCAGCGCCAAGCATGCGCCTGTGTCCCATAAGTCTGTTAAAGGGTGGTGTAACCCCCCAAAGTGCACTCCACAAAAAATAAACAATTCTTTTTTTTCTGTGTTTGTGTGCGAAATGTATGCGCAGTAGCCGCAGGTGCATCAACACTATAGCAGCGCCAAGCGTGCGCCTGTGTCAAAAGTCAAGGGCCGGTTTGGACATCTGATCCGGACTGAAGGACGTGCCAACAATTTTTGACATGTCTACTGTCACTGCATATGATACTGTCACCACTGACAGAATGGTGGAGGATTACATTGGTGACAGCATCCAAGTAGGGATGTCAGACAGTCCATACCTGTACGGGCAGGAAAAAGAGGCAATTTGGAGGCCCCTGTACAAACTGGCTCTATTTTACCTGAGTTGCCCCCCCTCCAGTGTGTACTCCGAAAGAGTGTTTAGTGCAGCCGGGAACCTTGTCAGCGAAAGGCGTAGGAGGTTGCTTCCACAAAATGTGGAGAAGATGATGTTCATAAAAATGAATTATCAACTCTTCCAGGGAGACCAGCCTCCAGAACGTACAGAGGGACCTGTGATAGTGGATTCCAGTGGGGACAAATTAATACTCTGTGAGGATGAGGATGTACACAACACTGAAGAGGGTGAAGAATCGGTGGATGAGGATGACATCTTGCCTCCATAGAGCCAGTTTGTGCATGGACAGATTAATTGCCAGCTTGTTTTGTGGGGGCCCAAACGAACCAATCATTTCAGCCACAGTCGTGTGGCAGACCCTGGCGCTGAAATGATTGGTTTGTTAAAGTGTGCATGTCCTGTTTATACAACATAAGGGTGGGTGGGAGGGCCCAAGGACAATTCAATCTTTTTTTTTCTTTGCATTATGTACTGTTTGGGGCCTAGTTTTTCAAACTGCCATCCTGTCTGCCACTGCAGTGTCACTCCTAGATGGGCCACGGGTTTGTGCCGCCCACTCGTATCGCTTAGCATAGTCATCCAGCTACCTCGGTGCAACCTTTTGGACATAAAAACGCTATTGTGAGGTGCTCAGAATAGACTGGAAATGAGTGGAAATTAAGGTTATTGAGGTTAATAATAGCATAGGAGCAAAAAACCCACAAATTCTGTGATTTTAGCTGTTTTTATGCTTTTTAAAAAAAAAAAAAAAATACAGATCCAAAACACAAAAGCAAGAACCCAAAACACGGAAGGGTGGTTTTGGCAAAACCAATCCAGATCCAAAACACGAAGAAAGATCCAGATCCATAAACACGAAAATTGGCCGGTGCACACCCCTACTTAAATTGTACTTATTCTGTTCCTATGTGTACAGTGCGTTACACCATGCACACCACTGGCTGGCAAATCCCATGGGAGAAAGCGTTACAGATGCAGTGAGCGTATTAGGACAGTACTGGACAAAAGTGCCATTAGCAAAGACAAGCAATGTGAGATCACTGTGTTATTGACATGTATCACTTTAGATTAGAATAACAATAATGGTAACAAGAGGATATGGGCAACATCTCCAATTCTAAAAACCCGAACTTTAGTAAATATACACCATTATGTTAACTGATATTTATGGATTCCACCACTGAACACGTTTAAAATAAATCAATGTTACCAAATATAAGAATATATTTTAGAGGTGTAACAGACAATTAAATTTTGTTACCTCCTTTTCTAATGTCGGATTGCAATGGCATGGACACTTGCATAAATATGGCATTGCACGGGTAGCAACCACAATGATGTACAGTAGGTTCCAGAGTCTTGCACCTGTCTCGTAGTAACAAAGCACGAGTAACTCGTCGTCAGATAGTCCAGAAAAGATACACAGTCCAGGGAAGATCAGCAGGCACGGATATAGCAAGCGAAGTCCAAATTTAGCCTGTCGGTTATATGCATGACAAGGCAATAGCAGTATGTAATCCAAATACATGTCTAATATTTGATACACAGGGGTGTTAACAAGCAGGCAAGGGAATTCACAGCAGAGAGGAAACAGGCCAGGTACAACAGGGAAATGCACTGGAGCACGCAAAGGGGGGACAGCTATTCTAAGTACCCCCCTGACGGTTCCCCCTCACCCTGGCTGCAATGAGAGCAATATGACTAACCCTGCCCTCTGCTCATATCCCCGCGAATCACGGTATTATGCAGCAAGTTAGGCGGGGCATAATAATGTGCGGTGCCCAGCTCCCTCCCATCAGCAACCTGCAGCTGCTGCTTCAAAAGTATGTGTGTATAGGTATGTGTTAAACTACAATATATAACGTATATGTGTGTGTTATACAATACAAGTGTGTGTATTATATATAATGTATATTTTTGCTACATATAAAAAGTTAATGTTCACGGCATGTGCACAAGAGCAGGTTCACAGAGCAATTAGCTAGCAATGACTGCTGGATGAGATCTCCCTAAGGCCCTGATTTATCAACAAGGAATATTCTTGTTGTCACTCGTTACTTACCTTAAATGGTGTTCCAATCAATCAGCTCCTGTCATTTTTCAAACACATGACAGGAGCTGATTGATTGGAGCATGGGTGTCGGAACGGGAGGGGATGGGGGAGGCAAGAGCGTAGCTCGCCCCCCTAAAGATTAGAATGGCATGGCGGCCGCGGATGGTTAGGGGCTGTGCAATAGGCTGCCTGCACTGCACGGAGGAGGAGGTGTAATGTGCGGTCTTTAAGTTAAAACACGGCACATTACACCTCCTCCTTCTCCGTGCGGTGCATGGGGTGTGCAGCCTATTGTAAAGCTCAGCCCCTGACAGTCTGCGGCTGCTGCTACAGTGATTCCCTGTGCTGGATCGTGGCGTGCACACCCAGGTAAGAGGGAGTGAGGGGAGAGTGGGGGCGGGCACCAGAATGATTTTATGTTGTCCCCTCCCAACATAAAATCGCTCCGACGCCCCTGGGTTGCTCAGCTAGATAACTAGAATATCACTTGTTGATAAATCAAGCCCTAAGTGTTAGGGGGTGTGCAGGGCCGGCAACAGAAATCTCGGGGCCCGGTACACTGATGTCTCTGGGGGCCACAGCTTCTCACCATCAGCCCCGACCTCGCACTCAGCTGCATGTATGATATGTGAAGATTGATAATGTTATCTGAAAGATATATAAGCCTTTTAACAAAGTAAAATACACTATGGCTTACCACACTGTCACTGATGATGCTGGCAGGTCTTCTTGATCAGTGCTGTGGATGCATCAGGGGTAGGAGGGATGGCGTCTGTAGCCAGCCATCCTTAGTCCTCAGCCCCTCATCACCTTGCTCAAATTCAGCCTCTCACCATTCAGCCCAGAAGTCCCTTATCACCTTCCTCATGGTCTACCACCATCACCATCCTCAGCCCTTAGTCCATCACCTTCCCCAGCCTTCAGCAACCTTCACCTTTCTCAACCCCCATCCCCTACCTCCGCCCCTTCCTCCACACTCAGCCCGGACACAGTCCACTGTGTCCCTGTGCGGCGGCGTGTCCTATCACGTCACGCTGCTGCGTTGCTGAAGAGGTTATATCTGGCCCGGGTCGCGTCTGAGCCACTGGCAAGTCCAGCCCAGCGCTGCCCGAGCCAGAGTAGAAAAGAAGAGGGCGGCGTATATGGGTACCAGTGGTCGCGGCTAGAGCATTTAAGTCTGCCATCCGCGGCCCTGCTTTGTGCCCGTCTGGGCCTCGGGGCCCCTCTGGACCTGTTACGGGTGTACCCTTAGTCCCCTGTCGCCGGGCCTGGGGGTGTGGCTCCAATCATGACGGGTTACTTGGCAGCGCATGTGCAGATATTTTTGCACCGTGCCGGAAGCTGGAGTCTACAGGCAATATACCAAAATCTTTTAAGAGTATATATAATAGCCCCGAATGCTCAAGACATCCACACTCTGGAGCTCATTCAGACCTGCTCGCTGGCAAAAAGGGACCGGATATTCAAATTCCACGCTCGCACTGCGTGGCGTAAGGATGCCCTCTATGTCTTAGCGAGCTACGGCACTGAGCGCTCGCAAGTTTATAAAGACGCCCCCTTTTCCCTTGCAACACACGTCATCTCCTGGAATTGTAGGATTAATCGGTAACATCGAGAGCCAACGGAGCTGCTCGCAGCCCTTGAGGTATCCTTACCCCGCTGCAGGCACTGCGATCAGTGCTATCTGAAATACATGCAGGTGACGTGTACAATGACGCTACCTTGCTAATTATGCACGCCCTTTAAACAGCGTTTTATCAGCCTGACAGGCGTGCGACCGCAACACCACTCCTGTTTACAAGCACCTTCCCCTGTTACCACCCACAAACAGCACTATCACTCAAAGTCACGGGAAGTATGTGTTCTACGAGCGCACGATTCCCCAACGCTGAGACTGGCTTGTGCACGCACACTGCGAAATATACGCATGCGCACCGAGCAACAATTGTCCGGCAGCGAGCGATTGTGCCTTAGCGAACGAGTCTGACTCAGGTCCTCTGTGCTAGAGCATATTATCACATACTCACACATTCAGTAAAGCTGCGTCGCTATAAAGCTGTGTGCAAGAAAGATAAAGCACAGCAATAATGATTTTGAAATTACGATTCGATTTATGTCTCTATTGAGAGTAAAGACTGGCCAGAAGGGGAAGACTTCCTTGTTGTGATGGCACTAGTTGACACCACCAAAATCATTTTGCACAGCACTCATATTTGTGGAAAGATGATTAGGTAGGAATTAGGCCACGGAACTCATCTAAAGTGGTCATCTCCAACCTCCATCTGCATACTGACAAATGATGGCCTGATTCAGAGGAGCAAGCAACTCTAATGCAATGCAGATGTCCATTTAGTTGGGTGATTATTTGCAACTGCAAGAAAAGTCCTGAAAACCCCTAGGACGCAGGCGTTTCATACAGTGTACGCACAAAGAAACTGTTGCGATCAGAACAGATGGTATCAGATAAGGGGCGGCAAAATGATGGGCGTTCCCGGGCAGTGACCTGAAGTGTACGCAGAAAAAGTGAGTCTCATGGACGCGTTACGGGAGTGTAACCAATAGTGGCTGCGTTCTCAGACACACAGCCACAGAGGTCATGTCAGACGGAGAAACTGCACCTGCCGTAAGGGTGGTGCAAGTGTTCGATGGTGCACTGATCGTGGCATGTCAATAATCGCTTAGTTACAGCGTGCAGAGATGCTGAAAGTGGGCCTTTCAGGGATGCTCAATAAGATGCAGTCTACTACACCGGGGAGGGCAGAAACTAGCATCACCATAGGCAGCACAGATGGTGTAATGGTTAGCGTTACTGCCTCACAGCACTGAGGTCGTGGGTTCAATTCCCACCACGGCCCTAACTGTGTATATTTTCTGTGTGCTTGCGTAGGTTTCCTCCGGGTAGTCCGGTTTCCTCCCACACTCCAAAAATATACTGGTAGGCTATTTGGCACCCAGCAAAACCTAACCCTAGTGTGTGAGCGTGTTTTAGGGAATATAGAGTGTAGGCTCCACTGGGGCAGGGACTGATGTGACTGGCCAAATATTCTCTGTAAAGCACTGCGGAATATGTGTGCGCTATATAAATAAACATTATCGGAGTCGTAACTCTGGCAACAGACGGACGGAGCAGCATTCCACCACTGGATCAAGCTCTAAGCATGCAGTTGAAAATGACAGCCCTAGTCAGGAGTGACCCCTACTGGTTGCAGCTTGAAAAAGGAAAAAGTCTACAGCAGTTGCTCTTTCATTCAGCATCTAACGAGACCACAGGCTGCTTAGCTTCCAATATCAATCAAGAGTATGTGTAGGGTGGTTTAGTCATAATCAGTGACAGTCCTCTCAGCTTGGTCCTACAGCTTGTATCCACCCCCCCATCCCAGCTGCTCATTGCTTTATACAGCTACAGTCATTCAATGCACACTCT
The DNA here is from genome assembly GCA_031769625.1 of Taudactylus pleione. NCBI lineage: Eukaryota > Metazoa > Chordata > Amphibia > Anura > Myobatrachidae > Taudactylus > Taudactylus pleione. The sequence goes on along the minus strand of JAUIMM010000015.1, from coordinate 40,839,851 downwards.
CCCAGTCACATCTTGCCTCTTTCAGGCATGTCATACACCAACACACAAAAACATATTTTCATAACCAGCATTAGAGGTCTCATTCTTATTTATTTAATTAGTTTTACTAGTAGTATCATCTTGGATATATATTGGCTCTTTAAAATGGCTATTCAATCAAACTTGGTAGGCCAAGTGGGAATCTTAGGTGTTGTTGTAACACTGAACAAAAGGAGCTTCACAGGGCATAAGGACATAGAGAAGATCTCCCCTTACTGGCTGCAGTATTGAAAGTAGGGGAGGGGACTCCAGGTATTCCCAGTAATTTGCATTCAGCTACAAAGGGATAACAGGATCACAGCATACAAGCCCACAGTAGTATCAATATGTCTTTATCCTCCCCCTCCTATTGTGAGATGCTGTCAGATTTCTATCTGGTACAGAGACAGTGTTTCTTTTTAAAACTTATTTCCATTTATCCCTTCACAGCAAAAGACAAGAACAAAGTTTTCAGGCTTAAAGCTGGGTACACACTATACGATATATATGGGCCAATCCTGCGATCTGCAATGGATCACAACGACCATTGTATAGTTTGTACACCCAATTTATCGGTTGATGAATTGTGTGGTCGCATCTTCCCATCTGATGTCCTGCACATCTGGTGGAACAACGCAACGTATGATGCGGTCCGCCTACATTCATACTAACGTAACGTACATTCATACTAACATAACGCAACGATATACAGACAGGTGCATAAATATTGGGACATTGACAGAATTTTCATATTTTGGCCTCTATTCACCACCACAATGGCTTTGAAATGAAACAAACAAGATGTGCTTTAACTGCAGACTTTCAGATTTAATTTGAGGGTAATTACATCCAAATCAGGTGAACGGTGTAGGAATCACAATGGTTTCTATATGTGCCTCCCACTTTTTAAGGGGCCAAAAGTAATGGGACAAACTAAACAATCCTAAATCTAACTTTCACTTTTTAATACTTTGCTGCAAATCCTTTGCAGGCAATTACAGCCTGAAGTCTGGAACGCATAGACATCACCAGACGCTGGGTTTCATTCCTGGTGATGCTCTGCCAGGGCCTCTACTGCAAATGTCTCCAGTTCCTGCTTGTTCTTGGGGCATTTTACCTTCAGTTTTGTCTTCATCAAGTGAAATGCATGCTCAATCGGATTCAGGTCAGGGGATTGACTTGGCCATTACATAATATTCCACTTTTTAGCCTTAAAAACTCTTTGGTTGCTTTTGCAGTATGCTTCGGGTCATTGTCCATCTGCACTGTGAAGCGCCGTCCAATGAGTTCTGAAGCATTTGACTGAATATGAGCATATAATATTGCCCGAAACACTTCAGAATTCATTCTGCTGCTTTTGTCAGCAGTCACATCATCAATAAATACAAGGGAACCAGTTCCATTGGCAGCCATACATGCCCACGCCATGACACTACCACCACCATGCTTCACTGGTGAGGTGGTATGTTTTGGATCATGAGCAGTTCCTTTCCTTCTCCATACTCTTCTCTTCCCATCACTCTGGTACATGTTGATCTTTGTCTCATCTGTCCATAGGATGTTGTTCCAGAACTGTAATGGCTTTTTTAGATGTTGTTTGGCAAACTCTAATCTGGTGTTCCTGTTTTTGTGGCTCACCAATGGTTTACATCTATATTCACTCTTGTGAAGTCTTCTCTTGATTGTTGACTTTGACACATATACACCTACCTCCTGGAGAGTGTTCTTGATTTGGCCAACTGTTGTGAAGGGGTTTTTCTTCACCAGGGAAATAATTCTTTTATCATCCACCACAGTTGTTTTCCATGGTCTTCCGGGTCTTTTGGTGTTGCTGAGCTCTACGATGCGTTCTTTCTTTTTAAGAATGTACCAAACAGTTGATGTGGCCACACCTAATGTTTTTGCTATCTCTCTGATGGGTTTGTTTTAATTTTTCAGCCTAATGATGGCTTGCTTCACTGATAGTGACAGCTCTTTGGATCTCATATTGAGAGTCGACAGCAACTGATTCCAAATGTCACACCTAGAATCAACTCCAGACCTTTTACCTGCTTAATTGATAATGAATAACGAGGGAATAGCCCACACCTGTCCATGAAATAGATTTTAAGTTGATAGTCCCATTACTTTTGGCCCCTTAAAAAGTGGGAGGCACATATAGAAACCGTTGTAATTCTTACACCGTTCACCTGATTTGGATGTAATTATCCTCAAATTAAATCTGAAAGTCTGCAGTTAAAGCACATCTTGTTTGTTTCATTTCAAAGCCATTGTGGTGGTGAATAGAGGCCAAAATATGAAAATTCTGTCAATGTCCCAATATTTATGCACCTGACTGTATATCTTGCAGTCATTCAGCAGAACGAACAGTGTGTTATTGGACAAGATAGATCGATTAATCGTATCAGCAGACACAAGATTCCTGGATCGCACAGGTGTGTACCCAGCTTCTTTCCCATCTAGATGGCGGTAGCCTTTAGTTAGCATTTTGTTTTCCTATGCGGTTTGAACATAACTGGTAGTATAGATGCTTTCGGATTACACAGCAGCTGGTTCTGGATCATGAAGGGCAAGTGGCTGGGAGTCAGATGGAAGGCTGGCGTTCCCAGGGAGACATTTTTAAATCCCTTCACATGAGACTACAGGGATTAATAATTAATAATTCAGCTGTAATCACTTGTGTGTACTCTGCGGTGAACACATCTACGAGGTGGGTGCAAGCAGAAATCCACGATAAGCGCAGACTCTGGGTTAGTTGCAGGAGCTAATTGAATAGCTCCTGGGGACTTCAGCTAGGAGCTATATACCCATGAAAGAATGGTATCATCCACAAATTGTTAGCTCATCTGTGCAGGGTCATCTTTACCTTATATTTTATGTCACCGTATGTAATTTGTAATATAATTCCCTAAATGTATAGCGATGCATCATAAACAATAACAATGCTTCTCTTAGGCCAAAGTTTCCCAAACTCTGCCATTACAGTCCAGAATTTAAGGAAATCCATGCTTTAACACAGGTGACTTAATTATTACGTCAGTCAATTTGATCTACCCATCTGGACTCAAGCATGGATATCCATAAAACCTGGACTGTAAAGGCAGAGTTTGGGAAACTCTGTCTTAGGCAATACATATGGCAATGGAAGAGCCATGTCCACTCTGTGCCAGGCCAGACCTATAATTGCACTCTCGAATAAGCCACCCGTACACACACATAATATATATATATATATATATATATATATATATTATTAACAGGACTGGATTAGGGGTCCCTCTCCTGGGGTAGATGGACTCCCTCTTCACACACAGCGCAGCCGGAAAATAGTACACCATTCTGGGTCTCGTGCTAATTGGTCGGCACCAGTCTTTATTGTGCCAAGTAAAAGGAAAACAAAACATAAAAGTAAACGCTAGCCCGTCTGGGCGCTAACTAAACAAAGAAACAGTGGGGCCTACTGCCTCCACCATCAACACAAGCACATGCACAGACCTTACAGGTAGTTTCACCAAGTGTCTCTGAGCCAGCCAGCGTGCTTGCTCTCCCAGGTATCAGACACTCTCTTACAATTAGACACAGCCTATATCAGCCAGTTCCAGGTGCAGATCTTAATGAGCCTGCAAACAGGCCAAAAACCAAAACCTGGAGTGGGTTGTGGATGGAGCCCACCCTCTCCTCACATCCACACCTCCAGGCCCCAAACCGGCTTTTCCAAAAGCCGAAACTCAAATCTGCTTTAGTGCAGACTTTCTCCTGGGGGCTTTTTAGAACACATAGGTCAAAAACCTAGGGCAAATGTATCTACCACTGACCACTTTACCAGTGATCCTATCACTATATATATAATATATATATATATATATATATATCGAGAGAGAGAATATATATATATATATATGAAGAGGGTAAAGCAAAGCACTTTATTTATGATCGGGAAGGGGGTGCAAAGTCCTGAATAAATTGATATGTACACTATCCCATTCCCAGCAGTGTAAGAAGTGAAAAAAAAACAGCACTCACGTTTAGAAGATAATCAAGTTTATTCACATAATCCTATGTGAAGAAATACAGCAGCACTGCAGTATTTTTTCACATGGGAAAAGCTGCATACACACACAACGATTTTTTTAATGATTATCGTTAAACGATATAGTTTAACGATAATTGATGGCAAAAATCGTTCACTTTCTGAGTCAAACGATGAACGGTTATCGTTCATGCGCGTTCACGTTTGTAGTTTGTCGTTTGTAGTTCAGTCAGACTTGTCAACTCAACGATTTTCATTAAGGGAATATGCAAAAATCGTTTGTAGTTCATAAAAATCGTTCATGACATTTAGTAAATGAACAACTTTAGTAAACGATTTTAGTAAATTTTTTCAAGGGAAAAAATAGTTTACTCAAATCGTTCATTAAAAAAATCGTTGTGTGTGTATGCAGCTATAATGTGAATAAACTTGATTATCTTCTAAACGTGAGTGCTGTTTTTTTTCCACTTCTTAAGGTGCATACACACACAACGATTTTGTTACCAACTATTTTATGAACGATTTTCTGTCAGATTATTTTTCAGATTATCTGTCAAATTTTTTTAAAGTGTAATGGTGCATACACACGATCAGATTTTTCCTTCAGATATGAACGATAACGATTTAAAAATCGTTCAGTCGTTCATATCTGAAGGAAAATCGTTCATATCTGACATGCCTGAACGATGGACGATCAACGATGCGCGTTCCCGTTTGTCAGATAACGATATCTGACATCTGATGGGTTTGCAGTCAGACTTGGACGATTCCATTCATTTTAATGCAGTCAAAAATCGTTCAATCGTTCAAAACTTTGGTAAAATCGTTCAAATCGTTCAATCGTTCATCTGACAAGTTTGACAAATCTGACCGTGTGTACGCTCCATTATGAACAATTTTTTTGAACTACAAACGATTTTTGCATATTCCCTTAATGAAAATCGTTCAGTTGACAAGTCTGACTGAACTACAAACGTGAACGCGCATGAACGATAATCGCTCATCGTTTTAACTCAGAAAGTGAACGATTTTATCAACGTCTGAACGATAAATGATATAGTTCAAAAAATTGTTGTGTGTGTATGCACCTTTACACTGCTGGGAATGGGATAGTGTAGATAGATAGATATCTCTTTGTGGTGCATTGAGAAACCCAATAACAAATCAGCACAGAGGTTTAATTTGTGACTGTTTACAAGGTGGGTTATGGGAAGCATATATTGCAGAGGAGGGTGTCAAGCCCCATGTGGGCTTGAATGATGTTTACATACCTAAATCAGACCTGTGTGTCAATTTGAGTTTGGCAAGGATAGAACAAAAGGTTATGACCTTAAATGCAGTTCTGTGATTGGCAATAACCAGTTAACTTTAGCGTCTTACATTTACTTGTAAATGTCGCTCTTCTTGATGGAGAATTTATTGTGAAACAATGATGAATTTTCTTTATACCCAATAGAGAATGACATATATGCCTACATTGTAAACAGTTCTCTGAATATATTTACACAAGCTTTATTCTAACAAGCCAATTTTTTTTTTCACGGATGTTTAACATATTGGCATATATATATATATATATATATATTAAAGTTCCATTTTTGGTAATAAATACATAGCAATTACATTAGTGATACAGCCACTCTTCCCCCTCAAGTTCTGAACCTGTGCTCTAACTACCTCCCACAAACAGATGCCTTTCTAACCTCTCTCTCTCTTCAGTCCCTCTTTCGCGGTATTCATTTTCCAAAATAAGTGAGCACGAGGAGTGCATCTATTTCAGAATACAAGTGTTCTTTAACGGGACTAAAAATAAGTGTGGTTTTGCGGCCAGGAAAAAAAGAAGTGCTATATTTATTGTACCATGTACTGCGAAACAACAACATGTAATCAGGAAGAAGTGTTCAGCAAGCTATGAGAAACTGTCATACTAAAGAGCAGGACTGAACATCACAAGGCTTGAGGGTGGTTACTATACTTTATATAACCATGCTAGGCCAGTGCTGAACTATAGAGTACAGTTTGTCCTGCCAGCTGTTAAGTTATATAAAGGAGTAAGTTCTATTTATTTTGATAAGAATCTGCTTCCATAATGTGTAAATAACAAAAGAAGTTTTCATAAGATTTAAGGCACAGAGACCCTTTACAAAAGTTATATACCCAGATACATATAAGCTATAAGGGGTCCTGTTCTATAGATTAGAGAGCTATAAGAAGTTAAAGAGCAAGAGGCCGAAGGCCAGGACTAAATATCAGACACACCTCAGATATATCCTTTATAATACTAAAACAGGAACAGGAGGAGAGAGGGGCAGAGTAAGAGGGGCAGCGAGAGGCAGAGTAAGAGGGGCAGAGTATAGTAAGAGGGGCAGAGAGAGGCAGAGTAAGAGGGGCAGAGTAAGAGGGGCAGAGAAAGGCAGAGTAAGAGGGGCAGAGTAAGAGGGGCAGAGTAAGAGGGGCAGAGTAAGAGGGGCAGAGCATAGTAAGAGGGGCAGAGAGAGGCAGAGTAAGAGGGGCAGAGAGAGGCAGAGTAAGAGGGGCAGAGTAAGAGGGGCAGAGAGAGGGGCAGAGAGAGGGGCAGAGAGAGGGGCAGAGAGAGGGGCAGAGGAATTATTGTGAAGCTCATAAATCAATGTGTCTGAAACTGCGGTTGGACTGCCATAGTCTACGTCAGAGATGTGCGATTGAATTTTGTGTTAAACTTGGAAAAAGCAGATATTCAATTTTGTTACAGCAAGCATACGGTGGAGAAACAATTAGCCGTGCTGCAGTATTTCAGTGGTGGAAGCACTTCAAAGAGGGTAATACGCGAGTGACTAAGCGCATTCTGGGAAACCATCCACCGTGGTTACAGATGTCAACATTGCCAAAGCTGCGGAGATGTTGCAGATCTACAAGTTAACTTCACACACACTTTCGGCTTCACTCGGTGCCTCATTCTAACGCGTTCAGCATATTGTGACAAAGGAACTGAAAATGCATTGCGTGTGTGCCAGGTGGGTACCCAGAAATCTCACAGAAGAGCAGATGCAACGACGAGTGGAATCGTGCAAGAACACCGTTTGAATGTCGGAGAGGATAACCGATTTCCTAACATCGACTGTGACGATAGCATGGAAAAAGCAGCCAGATCGTAACCTGTGAGGATTATGTATACTATGGAACCAACCACAAATCAAACAGTAATAGCGGGGCACAACACTAATCAGATCCCCTCCTAGATTAAGATTTTGATTCTTTGAAGAGATTTCCATAACAATACAAATAATTACTCTTAATCATTTCCTATTTAAAAAAAATATATATATATTGTAAAGTTCAACATGGCGCTCATCTTTATTTCAGGAAAAGAGGCTTATAAAGAAAAAACAACATTATAACATCATACAACAAATATCAAAACACAAAAATATGTTAAAGAAAACAAACAGTACTGCACTGTGGGACATAAAACCACCAAGTAAACATTTTATAGTGCTTAGAAGCCCCTCCTGCCCTCCACAAATAAGATGTAGCTATAGACAGGACATCCATTCACTGCTCATGGAATGCAAACAGGGGTCAGAGAGCAAATGGTGGATCATTGTATTATAGAGAGTCATCCATTGCAAATAATGATTTCACCAAATGCATATGAAAATATACACATTTTCTCTGTCATCTGATGGAGGAGGATTGATTATTAGATGGTTGCACTAGAACACATTTGTTTTAGAAAAATTTAGTTTTTCTATCATGTTTCAAGCCCTTTGTTTTACCAGCTCAGCAGGAAAACCTACTTATGTACTTGTCCTAAGTACACACTTTGCTTATTGTCCATTGCCAGACAGCTGATTAAGAATCACCCCAAATCGGTCACTTTCCTCCTGAAGAGGGGGTGAAGCCCAGGAGTTGCTCTATCGGTGTGTATCGCCATTCATCGGCCTCCAGTTCCTCTACTAACCCAGCCAACTTCTCCATTCGAGTCACTTGTTGATCTGAAAAGATTAGACCTAAACAAATGTTACTGCAATTAGAACAGGATCCACCCCTTTCTCTTGAGGTAGCTCCTTTATTTCAGCTCAGCTCTGCAGAGAGTCATAATGAATCACAGCGTTTAGATGGATCGGAGCATTGAATACACAGTGACATTTACAAGGAGCTCTTCAGCTGGTGATAAACAGTCTGAACAATCAGTAGAGAAACTCACAAAGGATGGGTGGGGTGGAAAGAGACACAAACACACATTGTCTTGTTCTGCTGGCTACAATGCTATCTACAGCTATAATCACTGAAAAACACAGCCAAATAAAACCTCAATTTCTAGATTTGTAGAATGTCTTGTTGTCTGGTCTCATAAATCATCAATATCTATAGAAGAAATTAAATACATTAATGAACTCTGTGCACATGAGATGAAAAACGCTAACTGAAACACCACAAAGTATTTGATCTGCAGAATTCATTCTTACAATAATGATAGTGAGTGAATCAGCTGCTAAATGTCCTTTTAATCCTCATCTGGTTGCTGGCCTTATAAATAAAAATTCTTCTTAAGCTACAGACAAAAGCAGACAGATGACATATTAGTGGCCTACCCATATTATTTTATATTGAGGATATTGTAATTTAATCACAGTAGATATCCTGGCACACCTGCAGCGAGTGTGCTTAATGCCAGTCACGCGTGCTACAATTTTGCAGACAAGATCAGAACGTCTGTTTGACACAAAAAAAGTGATGATGATTTATTCGATTGTCCAATGATTGATTATAGGGCGTTTGTCTTGTTGCAAAACATGGTTGGAAGAGGCCTGCTATTGGCCTCTGTGTGCAGTCATCTTCCAACAGCATTATAGAGCTATTAGGGATGTCAGAAGTGCACTGCCAAACCGGAAAATGAACCTATTACTCTCTGCTTGCTCCCAATGATGAGCCCAGCCCATAGCTTAGGGCTATCATTACTCACTGGTGTCACAAGGGGGTGCGGGCCGCACCCGGGAGTCACCAGCTGAGGGGTGACACTAAAGTGCTGGCTCCCCCTCAGTGGCAGGGGCCGGGTGCTGCATTACGTGCACAGTGAGGGAGCCGGCACGTCACACAGGCTGGTCCCCAGGGGCAGCCGGCACCTCCAGCATCCCACGGTGTGACAAAAAAAGGGTGTTCGGTCCGCGAGACCACGCACCCTTATGTGCCAGTACAAGCTCCCCACCGCTGCCCACACCTGGTGCACTGACAGGTAGGGATGCCACTGCCATTACTTTTTAGTGACTTACTAATTATATTATTACCTGTAGGCTTCTTTTCTAGGCACATATTATAACTATATGCCTTTTGACTTCGTTAAGGCCAATGTCAAATGATTCAAATCCTTAATGAAATGCAGAGGAGACAGGGCTGAATTCATTTATTTAGTCTTCTTTTTTTAATGAAGCAATAAAACTCTGCAACTTGTCACTTTTTTATTGCAATAATTCTAAATTATCATCAACAATGGGGATATAATGGTGTATAAATACTGGCACAAACTGCCTTTAATCTTTATTTGCATTGATTATAGTAGGCAAAAGAAGTGAGAGAATCACTGTTGCAATTCTTATTCAAACAAATTGCAAAGAGTAACAAACTAGTTTTGTCCTTGGCAACAGTTTCTCCCAGCTAAAGACTCTCCTGAGCGACTATATTGCTTTTGGCACATCGCTTTCTTTGCAGTTTTTTGGCTACTCTTATGCTTAAGATCATACCCCATATGTGTTGCTGCTTCCTATAACTCCCTACGAATTATGGTATCCATTATAAATTAATTTAAAAGACAACATTAGCTGTCTCTGTCTATTTAATGACTACATGCTTTTTTATTTGCAACGGTGTGGCTCTTGGCAACAGCTATTATTTTGTATTTTTAAATCAATCTTGAAAAGTAATTATTATTAAAGGTGCATACACACACAACGATTTTTTGAACGATTATCGTTTAACGATAATCGTTTGAAAAATCGTTCACTTTCTGAGTCATAAACGTTCATGCGCGTTCACGTTTGTAGTTCAGTCAGACTTGTCAACGCAACGATTTTCATTAAGTGAATATCCAAAAATCGTTTGAAGGTCAAAAAATCGTTCATTACACTTTAAAAAATCTAATAGATAATCTGACAGAAAATCGTTCATAAAATCGTTGGTAACAAAATCATTGTGTGTGTATGCACCTTAATAAATAATTATAATAATAATAATACTACTACAGATGTGTCCTCATACATCTAACCTCATGCCATACGGAGTGAGTTGCCTGGCTCAAGAGAGCCGCCAGGCCCCATGCGACTTTGTTATCGTTGGGCATTTTTTTGCCGAAAATGCGTCTTAATCGCAATGCAATGTGACTAGGCCGCACCAACAGACTGTGCCGATTAATTTTATATGTGACACTTGTATATCTGTGTGTGGCCAAGTCTGTATACGAAGCACAATGGAGCTTAAAAAGGAAAAAAATCTGCAGCCGCTACATTATAGCACTTCGTATACAGATTAAGAGTCTCAGGTCCTGATTCAGGACCTGAGTCTCTTAATCTGTTTCTGCTCGCTCTGAATCAGGGCGGATTTAAAAAAAATAAAATAAAAATCCGCTTCCAGGCCGCTCGCATAGCTGTGGGTGACCACCCACAGCTTGTGCGGTCGGCCTGGCGATGGTCACGATTATCGGGCTTGCGACGAAACCCTTGTTGTAGGGACTCATCCACTGCAAGCCCCAGTGAACTTCCTGCTCTAATAGAGCAAGCCCCAGAGAACTTCCTGCTCTAACAGTAGGGCCGCCACAAACGGCAGGCGTTCCTTCGGGAACGCCTCCGTTTGTGCAGCCACCCCCCCGACCCGCCTACAAAATGGGGCAAGCTGTTGATCGTTTTGCTGCGAGCCCCGAGTGAGTGAAGTTCTCACTCGCTCCGGGGCTCGTCCGCCCATCGACCCGCTTGCGAGCGGGTCTGAATCAAGCCCTCAGTCACACACAGATATACAAGTGTCACATATCATATTAATCAGCACAGTCTGCTGGTGTGTCCAAGTCACATTGCATTGCGATTAAGACGCATTTTCTGCAAAAAATGACACCCTGCGCTAGCAGAGGCGCACGGGAACTAGTGCACAGAGGGGAGCTGTTTGGCGCGACTGCAGCAATGATGTAAGAAGACACATCTGTAATGATAAAACAAAGTTCTTAGAAAAAAAAACAATAAATTTACGTGGAATTTACTTTTTTTTGCCAAATTCAACAGTTCCCCAGCATTGTCCCAGAGTTGAGACCTCAAGCTTATGAGGTACATTCCTGAATATGAACTACAGATGTGTCCTCATACACCAAGCATCAAGCATCAATATGCCATGCAGCGCGAGACATCTGACGCGAGTGAGCCGATAGGTCCTTTGCGACTCGGGAGTTTCCCGGAACCATCTCCCTGTAATATTTGCGATGTGTAGCCCATAAGTTACAGCAGCACTACGCCATTCTGACATGACGTAAGCATTCTGGAGCTTGGTCAAATCTGACAGCATTGCATCCCCCATAGAAACCTATGTTGTTGGAAATGGATGGATCTGCTGCGATCACCCCATAATACATCTGGGGGATACTAAATATTTGCGGGTATCCCTCGAAAACATTTTTTTTTCTTTTTCAGTGATTATGCCACAAATATTAAAATGAAATAAAAACATTTTTTTGCGGCCTGTAAGACTTAGCACACGATGCTCTGTACATCATCTTCCAATTAGCAAGAGAAATACAGAGCGCTAAAATTAAGTAAGTAATCCTTGGTGGTTAAAAATGTTAACACTTTTATTAAAAACAAAGATAAATAAAAGAGAATACACAAAAACACAATGAAAATAATAGTTATAGCCACCTTATTGGGAAAAATAAACAAAAAAAAGCTTTATAACTGCTTTAATTAGGTAATTGAAGAGACCTCTTTCAGCGCCTGTTTTTATTTAATACATTGTTGAAATTGTCTTAACGTTTCCCAGAGACAGGACTACAACATAGAAATGTGTGTCCAGTCATCTACTCACCATGCTTCACCTGCTTCAGAGTTGATGCTACTTGATAGCTGAACACAGACTCGCACAGGAATCTCTCAGAGCCGTCTGCAAACAAGAAAGGCAATTTAATCACTAGGTGACTTGGCACTGTTCTTTTTATGCTGACGAGACCAAGGTTACAATGTGTGTCTGCAAATGCAATAGCGACACTGAAATCTGGACTGGATCATGGTATCTTTACATTTCCCAGATACTCGAACGGCTAAGTAGAGGTGGGTAATGGGCATGTTCCAATAAAGAATAAGCCTGCCTCAATGCCCTCTGCTTAGGAGAGCCAACTTATGTTTCCCCTTGCATTGCACATAATCAGTGATTTTACATTACTACAAGAATAGCCTTGGGTGTGCCAAGCACCTACTATCGTGGTTAGGGGTCCTGGGACTATGCAAGCAGATAGCCAGCTAACACCTACAGGAAGTGCCATTGTATTTGGAGCTCTATATCTTATGAAAAGACAGGAAGGGATTCATTTAGAGATGTTATCATAGCTAACGTAATCATCAGTCATTACTAGACTTCTTTGTCGATAACCACTGTGCAAGCCTGATATCTCCATACTTTGCGGAGCCAATGCTCTCAGTGCAAAATGGACAGCACTTCTAGCTCACAGAAAATAATGGCTGCCATTCTGGTACCCAGCAGGTGATATTTCCTTCCTTGTACCCAGAAGCCCAGAACCCAAAGCCAGAATAAAAAGCCGTGCCATGAGACCAAAAAGGGTATTCAGCGGTGGAGATCTCAAAGCTGGAAGTAAGTACAAGTTGAGTCTCCCATATCTAAATATTCCGAAATACGGAATTATTTTGGCATGACTGAGATAATGAAACCTTTTATTTTTGATGGTTCAATATACAAACTTTGTCTAAGGCACAAATTATTAAAAAATATAGTATAAAATTACCTTCAGGCTGTGTGTATAAGGTGTATATGAAACATAAATGAATTTAATGTATGTATACAAACTTTGCTTGAGCCACGAAAATATATTGTATAAAATTACCTTCAGGCTGTGTGTATAAGGTGTATATAACACATAAATGCATTCTGTGTATATCGGGGTCCCATTCCCAAGATATTTCATTACGATATGAAAATATTCCAAAATACGGAATATTCCTTTATCCAAAATACCCCTGGTCCCAAGCACTTTGGATATGGGAGACTCAACCTGTACTGTCTAGGGTAGGGGTATTTAACATGCGGTCCTCCAGCGGCTGTGGAATTACACAATCCTGGCATGTAGGGGCGTGGAGAGGGGGGGGAGGGGTTACTAATTACCCAGGCCCCGGCTTGCTGGAGGGAGACTGCTCGGTATGGCTACTAATGGGGCCGCGATCCTTCTTAAGGTGCAGATGTATGGGCACCTTAAGAAGCAGCCACAACAGTCTCCTATGCCTGTGGGGGGAGCGATCAATCGCGCCCCCCACTGGTTATGCGCCGGGCTGAGGGGGCTCACAGTGCCCCTCTTGCCAGCGCGATTTGCGGTGCTGCAAAACGTTTTTGTTTTTTTCCTAATGGGACGTGGCCATGCCTCCCACGATTAGGCCGCATCCCCTTTTGCCAGGGCCCGGCGCGGTAAGGTATGAAAGCAAATGACAATCAGCGATTTGCTCCCAAACACAGGAAAATGGACAAAAACTGTTGTTTGAACAAATTGTTTTGATCAAACATTTAACAAACTTGTCTAACGACCATTTTCATCAGTTTTCTGGCATTTAGGAGCAAATTGCTGATATCATTTACTCCCATACGTTATCGGATTTTCATTCCAACCAATCAACTAGTTGGCTGGTTGGATGAAAGTTGGTCTAGTGTGTGGCCAGCTTTAGGGTTGTGTTATGTCCAGTTCAGGTGTTGCCTCAATCAGTGCCTGGAAAGGCAGCTGATTACAGACACCTGTGGTAAGCTGTTTTAAGAACTGCAGAGGCACTGGGAAAACTTATGGTGCATACACACGGTCAGATTTGTCAGACGAACGATTTTACCAAAGATTTGAACGATTTTTGACTGCATTAAAATGAATGGAATCGTCCAAGTCTGACTGCAAACACATCAGATGTCAGATATCGTTATCTGACCATCGGGAACGCGCATCGTTCATCGTACAGGCATGTCAGGTATGTCAGATTTTCCTTCAGATATGAACGATTGAATGATTTTTTAAATAGTTATCGTTCAGATCTGAAGAAAAATCTGACCGTGTGTATGCACCATAAGCCTGACGGTGAAATAGTCGCCCAGCTTATAGGCCTGGGGGTGACTAGTGTTAGGGCTCCTGGACCTGCGAGTCCACTGAAGAAATATTGCGGTTTGAAGACTTTCAGGGGTATTCAATATGGGTGCGATAACATCGTTTTTGCGTTAATATCGGAGGTATGACGTCATTATCGCAGGTTTTAGTTTTACACCGTATTCAATTTCAAAGACTTATCGCAGTTTTGAAAAGTCTTTGATAAAAAACGGGGATAAGTTTTCACCATTGAATAGGTGTCGAAAAAAAGTGCAGAATTGGGGTTTAGGGGTGCAGGCTTAAAAAAAATAGCCTGCACCCCTGGGAATGACATTTAAAAAAGAACTGTGTCAAAAAAAGTTTTAAAAAAAATAGGGACACCCCAAAAAATGTATTTAAAAATTGGGGTGATAAAAAAAAAAGGGAAAAAAATTGTTTAACAATAGGGAAATAGGTTCAGGGCTATTCTGCAAGTATGCGGCAGATGTTTTCTAGAATAGAATTATAGCGGCAGGTGCACAAATGCAGAATTTAAAAAAAATTACTTTAGGGACATCAAAATATGCTAGTAGCCATTTTCATGTACCCCAAATTTGATGGGACCACTTAAAAAAACGAAAAAAATAACCTAAGTGCTCTTCTGCATCACTTCTTCAATGTCGGGAAAAAAAACACCTGCTGTGGCTATTTAAATCCCCGACTTTCAATTAAAGGCTAAAATGGGGGTATCCATAGTGTTCCCCCATGTTTTTACTACTTTAGGGGGGTCTTACAATTTTTTTTAAGGAAAAATTCGTAACTTTACGCAAATCCAACTTCGGAGTTTCCCGTTTACGTTAATTTTATATTGAATACGGGTATAAGCGGGAGCACGCCCGATACTTTAACGCAGGTAAAAACTCCGATATGAAACGTTAACTTCGACAGTGAAGTTAACGTTTCATATTGAATACCCCTCTTTGTGTAACATCTGTGGTGAGCAATAAAAGCTACTGATTGATTTTACCTGGTCTATGTGATTCTTGTCACATTATATGTACACATTTATAGACACACACACAGAGGAACGTCAAACAGTGTATTAGAGCTGCTTGGTAAATATCAGGTCTAATTAAAACAAAGGACACTGAGGGTGCAATGTTTTTCCACAGACTAGAAAAGCCAACAATCTCGCCCATTTCCCTCTGACATGGTATAAAGAAGCAATCCAAATGTAAGCACCACGTTACATCACAGATAGGCAGATTATGTAGATCAGATCCTCCACTGTTCCCCAGGCTGTGAATAGAGTGGGGCAATGTATCAGACTGTGATGTGGAGAAGCCAAAGCAAAGCATAGAATAAACACTACTACTATTGTCATCCCTGGTAATGTATAAACTGTCCACTAGAAAACAATTATACATTACTGTAACCACTTCAATTATAAATACAGTCCTGAGCAGCACCATGTACATTGCTAGTGCCAATATTAATCACAAATAAAGATTAGTCAAATGTTATCTTTCTAGATCCATCTGGATTTGCACTAGCAGTTGTTGTACCAGCACCTCCATTACACTGGTTTTATCAATTGCCACAAATGAGAATTTACTATAGCGCTTGTATGACCATAGAAACATTATATATTAGCCACAGACACCTTGCTCCTTAAATGATGAAATTCCTCAGCATTAAAGAAAAATATATATTTTTAAACAAAACTATGAAGATATTATTTCTAATGTAAGCAGTTTGCAGCTTAAAAACAAAAGAATGCATTACAGGGGCTATACACCTTAAAATACATAGACAACCACCCTTACCAATAACAGTACTTTGGTGGTGGTCCCTCCTACTACAAAACCTGGCTAAATACAATAAATACAGGATCTCAGGGACGGGTACCCATCAAAGTACTATTATTTGAAAGTGAAGTGGTTTAGCAAAATGTAGTTTAATGTGGTCAGTAACAATGAAAATTGTTTGCAGCATTGTGCTTCAGTACCATGATGAACAAAATACATAGACAATGCATATTTAGTAGTTTGTGTGGGAAAAAGTAGCATTTGTTTTGTGTTACTATCTCCAAATGGAATCGGTATGAGAGAGCTCACCGCAGCAGATTTTTTCTTTTTTGGGTGTAATCGATATTGTATCCAAGTAGATCTGTAAACAACATATTTGTTTTTAAAGGAGCAAATTTCCAGAGTCCTGTTACTACTGGCCCGCTTAACAGGATCTCCTGGGCTAAGTTCACCTTAGTGCCTTGAACCTGCATAAGATCATTAGCACAGGTCTACTCACAGCTTGTTATGCCACGTCCCCAGACAATGAGTGGCTTGTATGTATAACCGCATTTACTTGTCACCAGTCCAGCGACAGGACTTTGGAAATTTGCTCCTTTAAAAACTAACTTGTTATTTACAGATCTACTTGGATACAATATCGTTTACACCCAAAAAAGAAAAAAACTGCTGTGGTGAGCTTTCACACTAATAGACATTAAAGGGGACCGATTTAAAGACCCCTGGAGTACAAACATAAGAGACGTTATATTTTCTTTTTGTCTTAATGGTTTTTTTATGCCATTTTATTGTGAATTTTTTTATAGGAATATACACTGATATAATGGCAACCGGTTGCAACCTTTTTACTGTTACATTGTGCAACAAATAACTTTATATAAGTATTTTATAGTATTT
The DNA here is from genome assembly GCA_031769625.1 of Taudactylus pleione. NCBI lineage: Eukaryota > Metazoa > Chordata > Amphibia > Anura > Myobatrachidae > Taudactylus > Taudactylus pleione. The sequence continues at coordinate 40,822,822 of JAUIMM010000015.1, read as the reverse complement.
GAGTGTTTAATTCACATTCCAGACCGCTTTAATAATTAGCGCAAAAACTAATATATATTTATTGTTGTACAGTGTCTTTTTGGATACAGATTTGTGTGTAGTCACAAACACATAGTTTCTGGAGCTGTGAGACATAGAAAATACTCTCAGTGATATATTTATACTATGGTTCAGTATCAGCGCCTGATTTGTGTTTGTTTTGTGAATAAAAAAAAAATGTAATGAGGCCGTTACCCTTTATTGGATAACTCAGAAGAATCCAACCACTTAAGTTAAGGGGATGCAGTTAGGATCCCGATAAGCGGGATGCCGTCTGCCGGAACCCTGGCATTGGAACCCCGATCACCAAGACAACACCGGCACCGAAATCCCAACATGACTCGGGATCTCGATCGTAAGGACACCGGGAAAGGTAAGTATCAGCCAGGGGGGGGGGGATTGAGGATTACTCAGGTTTAGGTGCCGCGAGGGGAGTTAGCGTTAGGTGGTGGGAGGGGGGAGGTGTTAGGGTTAGGCACTAAGGGGGGAGGGTTAGGGTTAAGGTACGGTATAAGGGTGGAGGAAAGGAGGGTTAAGGGGTAAATAGGACAGGGGAACATTACTTACCATTCCCCTGTTGGGATTTTAACCATCGGGATGCCGCTGTCAGTGTACTGACAGCCGGCATCCCATCCATCGGTATTTTATACCGATTCCGAGTTAAGGGCTCATTCAGTAACACTGCATTTAGGTGCAAATCCTGCACCTCAGCAATTGGCTTTTAACTGTCAAGTGCAGGTTTGACACTGAAGAAAGTGTCTGTTTGGTTGTTCTGGTTTAGTGCATAATTGGCACCTAAGGTGCAAGAAAGCTGGTTTATAAACTGCAAACACTTTTATGTGCACAAGTGTGTCTAATTAACCTCAAAGCACAATACAACATGCACACCTGCATCTTTGGAAACTGCGCTGTAAAATCAATCTGTGCCTAACTTTGTATAATTGTGTGTCCTGCCTGCAAATACCCACGGTGGAGACTGGAAAAAGGTCCCTACAGTCTAAATAACTTTTCATTAGGACCATTCTTTAGTTAATTTCAACTAAAATGTTCGTCCATTTAGCATCATTAATCACGGTAGTGAGGAAACATCAGGACTGCCTTTAATAAATGGACACTTATGTAGTTGAAGGCTCTGGTTACACTAGACAAAGCATAAAAACGTGCTTTCTACAAAAGTGCAACTGGAGGGTGCAAAAAGTGTCTAGCTATAAGTAAAAGGACAGGATTGGGTTTCTAGCAGCTCAAACATGCCAGAGAATTCAAAGTCCTTTTGCAGGGAGAAAAATGCTATATGTAAATGAAGGGAACGCTTCCCTAAACTTGCCTAGCCCCCAAAGCCCTGTTTTGCCCAACTCCTTCCATCAGACTGTGCAGGCTTTTGCACCACTGGAGATGCTGCTGTATTGGCCTGCAAAACTCATGCATCTACATTAAAACTGGTGCATATCTGTCAATAATAGGGTTTTTGGTCAACGTACCATTGAAGCCTTTTCTCTTAAGCAGCCTGGGGAACACTGTACAATGGGATTGTAGGTTGGAGCTGGAGTTGGCACTGTAGCTTTAAATCCTAAACTCCTCCCCCTGCAATCCCACAATTCCAGTACTTCTTAAAAAAAAAAAAAAGGAGAGAGAGAGAGAGAGAGAGAGAGAGAGAGAGTCAGGAGAAGAGTAGAAGGAACCCCGTAAACGGTTTAGAGCAACCAAACAAACCAGTAGGGAAAAAAGACGGTCAAGAACCAAAACCTTGCACGACTGAGCGTGAGGGATGGATCGCAGTGTTCCCCAGTCTGCTTAAGTGAAAATGATTCAATGGTAAGTTGACCAAAAATCTTAGTTTCTCTTGAACAAGGCTGGGGAATACTGGACAATAGGACGTTCAACAGCCGCCTACACAATCTTCATGGAAGACAAGAAAAGGCGGCTTGCCAACCCTAAACATGGAACTATGCCGAGGGAAAGCAATAGCCCTAAGGAAGACCAGCTTCCAAGCAACTAACTGAAGATCCATTGAACGTAAATGACTCCTTTGGAGCCTGTGTGAGAGCCGATAAGACTAGATTAAGATACCACGGCCCACCTGCGGACGAAAAGCAGCACACCTTGTAAAAACGGTTTGGAACTTCGGAAGAAAAGCCAAACACTGCTGGAAAGAAACACAGAACAAAAAGTAGTCAATCGGCTTCCAAACCCTCCAGAAGGAAGGACAAGAAAAGCGAGAGACGAAAACTTCTAATGGTTACCTCACAAGAGGTAGCGTTTCCAAACCCGGAGGTAAATGCGAGATGGAAAGGGAGTCCGGGCTCAGAGCCTAGTATGGACCCAGAGAGAGAAAAACCTGAAGCTTTCTCAGTCACAGAAGTCCGGTCGGGAAAATCAACCAAGGAAATGCCCTTGTAGAAATGAGCCTAGTTTCAGCAGGTATGGAATTAGTGGAAGACGCCACCCTAGACCTACCGACCTTGGGTGAACGTCCGCGAACCATGACCAGCATAGAGCCACTAGTATTACCCTCACTCTGGAAGCCTCAATGCCCCTGGAGACCAGAGGGAACAGTGGGGACGGTGGACACAGATGCTCTGGATGAAAAATTCCACGGAACAGTCAAGCCAGCCACTTGCAGAAGCCAGCGGATACCCCGATCACATACCAAACTGTGGAGCCTCGCAAACGTGCCAAGAGGCCATGAGATCCCCAAGCGGAAGACCTCACTCCCGAATGGTAGGAAGATTACTGGAAGGAGAGACCACTGCCCTGGGAGAAACGTGGTTCTGCTGGTATGACCACCACTGAGAGAGACGGAACAAAAGTCTCCGTCCTGGAAGACTTTGGCATCGTTGCTGCACTCTTGTGCCTGCTGGAGGACGTACATATGCCACTGCCAAATTGGTGTCCAACCGACTGCGACCGGCCAAGGACAAACAGGGCCCCCAAAAGAGCCGGAACGATGGCTTGGACCTCGAGCCCATCGGACAGCCGAGCCATTGTGGATGGTGACCCAAGTCCCCGAGCCGAAAAGCAATTTCACGGCTCCTCGGCCCAGGAGACTCGCGTCCGTGATCACAATGTGCCAATCCGGAAGGAACAAGGATTGGATCTGGAGGAAAAGAAAGGAAACCCTCCACGTATGGAGAGTGACGGGTCGACAGAATGAGAATGGAGATGAGAGGGATGCTGAGCAGCCCTTTCCAGTCTGGAGAATTACCCACTGGGACTTCAGTGAGCAGAACCTGGTCCACTGAATGGTCCCTAAGTGGAGACCAACATGCCCAACAACCGATTGTTCCACAAGACCAATGGACGAGGCACAGACTGAACCTTCGGCCAAGGTCGGTAGGGTCTGTTCACTGTCCGCCACAAGAAAAAACACCCTGGAGAGAGGTGTCGGAGGCCACCCACTGCTCCAAAAGTACTTGAAACAAGTGACCTAGAAAGGTCTGTAACTGTGAAGCTGAGTTATCCTTCACAAGCAGAACCTCCGAAGAGGGCCGAATTATGATACGTTCTGTGTGCACAATGTGCGGATGCACCGACCGTATTGTGTGGTGCAAACACACGGAGCCAAGGCTCCACCTAATGGTAGGGCCCGGTATAGATAGGGGACCGGGTCAATTACCTACTGAAGAAGTAGAACGACCTACCCAAAACGGAACCTGAAGACACGCATTCCAGGCGTCTAGCGAGGAGTTGTTGGCCTCCGCGCTGAGGATTCCTGATCGGAGGGAGTTCATGCAAACTGAACTACCCCCCCCCCCCCTGGTGCTCACGGCACAAAGAGACAAGAGTGGCCGGAATGAGCTGTCCAGCATCCGAACTAGGAAAGAAAACCCCAGTTTACGTACCTGCAACGGAACTGGAGTAAAAACATGCCGGCTGAGAGGAGTGGAATTATACCACGGGCCAATGTCACTGCGGTCGCCACTTCCTGGGGAAGAGCGATGTGAAAAAACAATAAACAATTGCCTTGGTGGTGGACCCTTGAGGTTTCAGATGAAACCATGGCAAAAAATGGCAAGCACTCAGGTGTCTGAAGACGACACTCAACGGTCACATAAACGGAGCAACCGCACTACCACTTGCAAGCAAACTGGTTAGAGAGAAAGAAATTCCGTTAGACCCTAGGCTTTCTTGGAGGCGTGTCGCCAGAATGGACAGCGTTACTGAAAACTGCCCGTACCCTTTCTGGGGAAGAATCGGCTAGTGTCAGACTGACCTTCCAAGGAAGCACCACCTCAAAGGAGGAGCGTAAACTTGGAAACGTGGACCTTGCCGCTAGGTCGGCCACCGGCAGAAAAGTGCATTCCCAACCGGTGAGGATGATCCAGTTTTGGCCAAAAGAGAACGTCCTTACCAAACAGAAGATAGTGTAAGGAACACTCTGGTAATGAGTTTGAATGTGAAGCACAGAGCCAAAGCGGCCGTAAGTGAAACCATTTTGCCTGGTCTCCCACACAGAGCCTGCCATGAAGGTCCCACCAATTCAGCAGGGATTCCCAGGGCGAATCACTGTTAAGCCCCTAGATGAATTTGTCAGCAGAAGTGACCATAGCTCATGCCACCCATGTTGCGGCTTGCCAAGGTAGGATAACGACAATGGAGCCTATAAAACAGACCGGAGACAACCCTCCGAGGTCTAACTAGTGGATCCCTACAGGACGCTGAGCCCTGCACAGGACGGGCATGTGCTGATCTAAACGGCTACCGCAGTAACTACCCTAGGAGGTGTTTCCACTTGGATACTTAATCCACTGGAGGCTAATGTGCAAGGAACGGAGTCCTCTGAATCCGGTCTCCTAAGCCTCCCTGAGGAGACCGGAGAGATTCGCCGAAGGGAAAGTAGTGACCTTCCGTCGCCCACACTTGGACAGACCCACAGCCAGAGCTTGGGAATCCATATATAAACCTCCTAGATAGGGGCGCATAGGATCAATGAATCAAAAAGGACAGTAGGTCCTCACCCTTTGGGACAACACAAAGCCCCGTAAGTTCCTGCGCATTCAAAATGTCTAATGGGGCCCAGGAAGGAGGAATACACTTCCAAGACCACCCTTCACCTGCGCCTCGCACAGCAGAGGATACCTGAAAAACCGACGCCACACACTGCAAAGCACAGAGCCAGACCTACCTTGGCTGGGAACTTAACCCTATAGAGGGAAAGTAGCCTGCGCCAGAGATGAGGGAATACCCAAGCCTGAACTTGGTCTCCCTGTGAAGCGCCACCAGCTTCACTAGAGCGTACACTGACCTGCAGAGAGCCCCAGTCCATGCAGGTCCCATGCAGCACTGTAGATGCCTACACGTCCCCGGGTCCGATAAACACAAGGTCCCCGAGCTCAACTGCCCGTCATCCTGTGCTTGGGAGCAGACATCCCCCAGAATACAGCAAAATTCCTACATACAAACTCCACACAGTAAGGGCTGTAGCGGGAATTGAACCCATGACCGCAGTGCGGTGAGGCAATAATACTAACCATTACACCATCTGTGTTGTCAGAGCCACGCCCAGACGGGTTTGGTGTAGGCATTCATAGTACTATATGACGCGTCAGTAAAGCAATAGGAGATAGAACCAAAGTTCAATTGCAAATAATAATACAGACAACACAGCAGAGGCAAGAAAGGCAACAGAAAAGGAATATGCTTAGCTTTCCTGAGAGGCCAAATGCTGCATAGGAGAGGAGTTGGGGAGAGGACTGCACCAGCCGATGATCCCAGCCAGCATGGTCCATGGTTCAGTAGCCATCCTCCTGGACAGATTGTAGCAGCAGCCAGGACTTGTATCACTGCTGCTACAATCTCAGGGGCTGATCAGGGGCTGCACTCTCTCTCTGCAACAAGTGCTACTCTCCTTCCTGGGGAAAGCACTAGGTATGCTTTGCCTGAGAAGCCTGTGCGTCGCGCACTCCCACAATGGAGCCATCCTCATCAAACCCGCAAGATGGTGCCGCCATCCGGGACAGTGCTGCTGCCCACCACGGTGAGAGAGCACCCTGTCTCTGGGTCCAGGTGGTCTCTATGGGAGACCAGAGTGCTCTGTGGGGGGTCCCACCAGGGCGCACCCCCCCCAGCACAGCTGCGTATCGGCGAGCTGTTCCACAGCTCCCGCAGCAGCCTGAATTCTATGTGCTGGTACAAGCAGCGCACAGCTCCTAAGCTGGAAATAATAATAAAATAAAAAAAGTTTACAAATAAAACCAAAAAATAGCTACCTACAAAGGCTGCATGGCAGCCCATCCAACACGTGCCCTACTCCTCAGGCACTTAAAGAACACTGAAATTGTGGGATTGCAGGGAGGAGAAGTTTAGGATTTAAAGCTACAGTTACATTAAGTGCCAGCCCCAAACCTACAATCCCATAGTACAGTGTTACCCAGCCTTGCTGTAAGAGATAGAGCATTTGTACTTTTGCAAATTACACAATGAGCCCTTTAACTCTTAACTGGTATAGTAAGTCTCTCGGACTACCCGCTGATTTGCACTACAGTACATGTCAATCACACATGTGCCTAACTATAGCTTTATAATACCTTTATGTCAATGTGTCCCTGACCAGTGGGCAAAAAGGTGTTCTGTTCACACCCCCACACATTAGTTATTTGTTTTTTGTCAGACCTCTTGTACTAGTTACATTATGTTCTATCTTTTTTTTTTCACGGTTTTTATTTATTGTTCAACTTGAGTGATTGGGTCTTTTTTCCCTATTTTTCCCTAATTTTTTTTTTTATAAAACAGTAATGCCAAAGTGCTATAAACCTAAAAAACAAACAAAATAAAATAACAAAAAGCCGTTTGAAAAAAAACAAATGTTATGTGCAACTTTTGCTTCTTTGCCCGATTTCCACTGTATTGGTTTCACATTTTTTTTAAGAATAAATAAAAAATTGGGATCTCGGTACATGCACTAGTAATACAGAAGTTGTACAAAACTGGTTGTAATAATTAAAGTATAAGGGCACTGACAATGACCTTGACATTATGTCTGACTACACAACTCATTGTATTCTTTTCAGTTGTGTGTACAACATGATTTCCTTTCTAAATCCACCCCCCCCCCCCACACAAAACTAAAAAGTAAAAGCTATTTCATTTTTTCCCTAAGTCCCAGTTATGACTGAAAACTAATTTCTGTTGTACCAGTTATGAAACATAAGCAATGTAGTCTTTCACCCTCAACTGTTGCAACCAAATCAGAGGAACATCAGTAGAATACAAAACAGCTAAGAGTACATAGCATATGTACAGAATATTACTAAAACTTCACAACATGGGTAGACAAATAACAGGGGCATGGGCAGGGCAACTCCCTGTAACTTTATTTGAAAGATCAAGCAGTGAAGTTGGATGCAAGGAGGGAGGCATATGATGTATGGCGGGAGAGGAAGAGGAGACGAAAGCATGTATTCTCAATGCTGCTCTTCAACAGAGATAAAGGCGAATTTACGGCTAATTGCAATGCAGTGTTAGAGACTTCAGTTTCCAAATTTTAACATGCTTAATGACGAGACCAAACATTGTCTTGAAAGCTTGCAAATGATATCTGCTTAGTCAGCCCCTTTTTTCTTTTCTGTTCTAACACTGTTGTGCTTTAGCAGTTTCTTGGAAATAACAGCATTGCCCTCTAGTGGTAGACTAGCTAATTGTATGAAGATTGTTCACTGTGGTGTTTAAATGAACACAACAAAATACATCTGGTATTCAGCAAAATGAAGAGCAGAACTATACTAAATGAATGAATGAATGAAAAACAGCAAATTATAAATCACTGATAATTATTATCTTTGGAATACTCCATTCTTTGCAACAATTTCAACGCAGATCCTCGAGTTATTGTGCTAATGTTACCGATAAAAGGATATCTGTTTTTATTTTCCAGCTAAATATTCTGCGATGTTACTTAGTAGAGATGACTGACTATTCGCTGGGCATGAAAGAATAAATAACTAAATAGGCAACATGTTGTGGATTGCCTACTTTTCACAAATCACTTTCTACTTGTTAGGGGTCACGACAAGAGGAACATTTTGGCCCAGAGTTGAATGCATATTGGCTGCAGATGCTATTGCACAGAAATACATATGCATTTTTGCGGTCTGTCCACCCCTATCTGTATGCTTTGTTTGCCGTTTATTATCATCATCATCATCATCATCATCGCAGACCTGCACCAACTGGTACAAAAAAATGCACCGGTAAAGGCGGAATTATACTTATGTATATAGGAGATTGTAGCACCAGAGAGAATCAAAAGTCCCTTCACAATTTTAAAACGGAAGTGTGTAAATAGCAAAACTGATATAAAGCGCACAATGTGCTGTGTGAGTTCAAAAATTGCAATATATATATATATATATATATATATATAATATATATACACACACATACATGCACGTATATATACAAACAAGCACCAATGTGCAAAAGTTTCAATATAAAGTGTAAACCGTGCATGTGCAATAATGCAAATAAATACTTAAATATTAAAATAACTTAATAGATCATGTTATTAAAACTATATATTTTATGATATCACTAAGTGCCTCAGACACAAGAGGCAACCAACATACAATAATATCTATGCCACTGACAGATGTTTAAAACAGTTAGCATAAAAACAAGGATATTAATAAATATGTAAAAAAAGGGGGAGGTGATAAAACAGGAATAGCTTATTTATTATACTTATATCCAACTTTGAATCGCAGTTGTGCCAACACATACTCATTGGACTTCCTCTTCAGTCGCAAGTGGATATGCGACCAAAATGCGTATGACTGCATTACCCAGTCCCAGATCTTGCACAAACCCCACAAGACATGTTCTGTACAACTCAGCATCAGGGCCCCCTGTTACTATCTCTCAGCGTTTCTCAGTGTTGGGGAAATGTGGCAGATAAGGCACTTTATCTGGGGAATAGTTTTTTAAATGACTTAGTTGGGCAAATAATACCTATTTAAAAGATTTAAATAGCATTTTTAGTCATTTTTTGAATGCCCCATAACAACTGACCCCCATAACATCCCCCCTAACCCCTTTAATGGTGATGCCCCCAGATATTATTCCCTTACCTCTGTGACATATTCCTGTTTGCTTTGACCCCTCCACAGTAGTATAACTCCCCCCCTCCCCCCAGTGACATTACATCTGCAGGTGAAGACGTCTCCCTTCCCCCCTTTAATTATGGTTTCCACTATGTGCTCCCCTCCCATATACAGTATGCAGAGCAGTGTGTTTGGCAGGCAGCTCAGAGGGAGCCGGTCAGTCTCCTCTGAGCAGCAAGCAGCACTTGTAGGGGCTGCTGATCATACATCAGCCCGCTCTGAGTGTACCCTACGAGGATCAGCGATCCAATACTGAGAGAGGAACTTCATTGCTCCTACAGCTACAAGCACCTTTGCTGCTCTCAGAAAGCCGAAACGCCTCCAGAAAGCAGATTACAAGGCATTCTGGGGCACACAAACCACACATGATGTCGGTGGTCACAGACTGCGAATATCACAGCCCAGCCGGTCACTGAAGAGGAAAGGATTTCTGCTTGTCCTGACCTGCTGGGCTCATAAATGTACTGCTCCACTGGGACAGGGACTGATGTGAATGGCCAAATATTCTCTGTAATGCGCTGCGGAATATGTGTGCGCTATATAAATAACTGGTAATAATAATAATAATAAAAAAGAAGAGCAGTCTGCGGCTGCGGCAGGGAAAGCCCACCTGCCAGTGGTTGCACCCCATGCGACCGTGCCAGGAAAACGGTTAAGCAGTAAGTAAAATTCAGCATCTACCTGGCTCCTGCCACAAATATGACTGGAAATGAATGCAGGTAATCTTTCTTCTGAGGACATAGATATTATTGTGATGTTGTTTGCTATCATTTCTATGGTTGACAGCCACAGGCAGACCAATCTAAATCAAGCTTTATACAGCATTAGATCTTCACAAGAAGGGCTTAATTCCAAGGATAGTGGTCACTAGTGTCGGGTGAAGAACGTTTTCATATGGCCCTAAAAGCGTCTGTTTTGCATGGCAGTAGTTCTTGTTTTTGAATTGTGTTCTGAAGATTACAAACCACACAAAACACAATGAACAAAATAAAGATGGGACGTGGCAAAAGTGCACATACAAAAATAAAAAATCAATATGGAGATTTGTCACTGATACAACATGTCCAATAAACCAGACAGGAACATAGATGGACTAATATACTGTGTTCAAAACGGAACCCTTGTCTTGTTAGAATCGAAAATGTCTATATAGACGATAAGTGGCTCAGTCAAATCCAGGGGCTTTCAGATTAGTTAGGTAAACTAATACTATGGCAAGAAAAACTCAGTAGGCTATTTGACAAACAAATGTGGGCATAAAATCTAGATAAATGAAAACCCATATGGCACAAAGGTGAAATGGGAACCCAAAGGCGCTAGTCGGGCCCCCGAACCACAGAACCAGAATAATATTAGAAACAGAATTACATCATTGTAAATAGAAGCCCTGCTCAGTAGAGAAAAACACTGTATAAACAGCAGAAACAAGGGTACATCCCAACACCCAGATCCATACCAGGCCGCCTTAATATAAACCTGCCTCTATAGGGCTGACTCGTAGATACCAAAACAGCATGAGTAAAAGTAAGAATTAACAAAGTACAAATCAACCAATAACCCAAAACATGGACAATGGCACATAACAAACAACCCCCTCCATTATCCCCCACCATATATACCGCACCTCCAACCATGGCATATCTGGATCCCTAAACAACCCCCCCCTCTTCCAACCCCATTACACTAACAATCCCCTCCCCCAAAAAAGTATTACTATAGAAGGATAAACTAACAGGAGATATGACAAAAGGCCATACAACAAGGAGCCGTTCGCCTATATAGTGTCTCTGTATAAAGTACTTTAGACCAAATAACTAATACCTAAATGTCCACGAGACCTGGAGGCAGATTCAATTTTTTTTTTTTTTATAAAACCAACAGTAAAAAAAAAAAAATTTGAACAGCCTGATGGGTCAAAGTGAAAATATTGGAAATAGTCATCACACATGAGAAAGGTGCTCCCTAGAGATTAATACAGCAAAGTAATAAGCTTATATGGTACACTACTGAGCACTGCACAACAAGTGGGTACAAAATAGAAGAAAAAAAACACCAATCACCAGATAGAGTCCACACAAAATGTAGGAGACCCAAGGATCTGGCACAAGAAGGTGTCTTGACCACGGAGAGTTCCGTACACAAGGAAACCGAACGGCACCCAGGCACCTTCCAGACGGATTTAGGTATGCATAGATCCAGCACACAAGTAGGGAAATAGGAGACTAACACAGGAGGATGCAGTAAGTCCGGTGAAATAGCCAAAGGCAAGTTTCATGTCAGTGGCCACAACTCTGTAAAATGGTAGGTGAAGCAGGATATTGCGACAAGGCTAAGCTACATAGTAACAGTCCAGAAACAAGTTCCAGGCAATGGAGTCACACAGAAAGAAAAGTCCCATACTAAGTGCTCGTCCTCCAGGTAGCAAAAAGACAAGGACAGTCTGCGAGAGGTGATATATGGCAGGGGAACACGGCATGCATTCGAGAAATTAGGGCATGGGATAGATGAGTGACCATCTATTAGTAGACAGAATGGGCCTTAAGTCCCATTCTACTCCTCTCCACCATTCGCAGATCACATCTGGAAAGCGCCAAATCTGTTCTCAGTTCATCAAGAGCAGAAAGTATTTGTGGAGTGTAATTATGCAGGGTCACCAGGACATGATACGGGGCAACAGCTGTAAAGCTAATCTACTCTCCCTGAATATGGATGCTGTGAAAAATCTGTGGAGAGAATGAGGAAACGGTGGTGAAATGGCTGGAGAAAGGAACAAGCAACCCTCTTCAATGAGCAGATGTTGCAATGTGTTTTCCCAGTAATGGCGTCTATAGAATTCAGTATGATGGCAGCCACGAGGACATGTCCACAAAGCCATATCAATAAAGGCAGGTCGATGAGGTGAAGCAGGGCAGCACCACTCCTAATTATCCCGATAGCCTCCAAGACCCCAAACACAGTGACCAGCAGGTTGGAGGAGAAAACCGCAGGCACCCGTGTCTACAGGAAGTAGTTCTTGTTTTTACATTGTTCCCTGCACCTCCGGACTCATGGGATTGATGGACTAGGTAGTGCAGTTTCATAAAAAACTAATAAAATGTATTACTAAAAATCAAAACAAAACCCAAACCAAATAGTCAATTGATAAAGCATATCCTGGGCCTATATCTGTATGGCAGTTCTATGTTCTTCCTCACACAATCCATAGGTTAACTGACTACTGACAAAATGAACCCTATATGTAGGTGTGTCCATGTGGTAGGGAACAGTGGCAAACGCAGGATTTCTAGAGAGGGGTTTCCAAATGCCTGATTTTAGAGTGAATGTGGCCAGTCCATGAAGAGGGCATAACTAGCACTTAACCAACTGTAATATGCGTCATACAAAGTATAGTGTGTGTCATAATTCCACCATATACAGGACCAGCGATCACAGTAAGCCACTAAATGCGGCAGTAGGGCCATCTTGTCTGGCTGACACCCATTAAAAGATCCACAGGCGGTGCTAATTATTCATTTTGTGATACTGAGTAGAACGTGCAGCACTAGTAAAATTCTATTATATTGTGGTCATGGTGTGGGCCTGGAAACCCCCCCTGCGTTTGCCTATGGGGAATATATATATATAAATGGCTTGTAGTGCTTAGGGTGTGCAATTTAGGGCCCCTCCCCCTATGTATAATATATATATATATATAAATGGTACTGATGGGAATTCATAAATATTCTCTATAAAAATGTGTGCGCTATATGAATATGCTGTTAAATGTGTTTACTTTTTAAAAACCAAAAAGTGATTTTAGATAACTTAATCTTTTATATTGTGTATAATCTTCCATTCAGGATCTGTAAAACAATAATCAGGTTTTGACATTTCTGATTATTCATTGCATTTCTCATTCAACAAAACGAATGTATTTTGGATATGTAATGACTACATGACAGCTGAGATCTATGGCAGATAGAACAGGATTTTTGCTACTCATCGTTAAATCCTTTTCTCCATCTGGGGGACACTGCTTGCCATTGGGTTAGAGAGTTAGGATTTAGCACTTAATTAGGTACAGTATAACTGCTGCTTCCCTACAACCCCTGACAAGTTATGAATTTACAAGTCTCAAAAGGGAAAGGTTTATGCAAAAAGATAGTGAGATAGAAAGAGATTCTCACAGAAGAGAAAAACAATTGGGAGAGAAGGTTTCCAGTCGGGAAGCCGGCGGACCTAATCCCGACAGCCGGCTTTCTGACTGCTTAATCCCGGCGAGGGTTAAATGACAGGCGTCTAAATCTAGACAGCTGTCATTTTACCGACGCCAGGAGACCGGCGCCCGGAATCCCGACCAAAGGGACGCCGAGCGTGGATATCCGCGGGAGGGATAGGGGGGATGGGTTAGGTTTAGGGTTCCCGGGGAGGATTTAGGGTTAGGCACCCTCCAGGAGGTTAGGTTTAGGCTAGGTGAAGGGAGGGATAGGGTTAGGCACCCCGGGGGGGGACTTAGGGTTAGGCACCCCCCCCGATGGATTTAGGGTTAGGCGGCGAGGAAGGGGGGGTTAGGGTTAGGCACTGGGGGAAGGTTAGGCACCCCTAAGGGAGGGTTAGCATTAGGGGGTAGAATTAGGTTAGTCAATACTTACCTTAGGACGATCAGGATTTCCTCCTCTGCTGGGATGCCGCTTTTGGGATTCCAACCGCCGGGCATGGGTCCGGAGGCAAGTCATACAGATTCCGGAGAGAATGCGGTGTCCTGTTTTGCTCACCATGGAGACGTTCCAAAGCTAATCCTAGGGGAGGGTATGTTCACTCAATACTGAACAATTTTCTTCTAAAATCATCTTCTGACGCTAAATGCGGAAATTGATAGAATTTAGTGAACGTATGGAGTGATGACGAAGCGCCTACCTGACATATCTGTCCAGCGGAGGCTCCGTGCCTAGACGCCCATAAAACACCAACAGATCTGGTGGAATGAACCAAGATCTGGGAAGGAGAAGGCTGCCCAACGGTAATACAAAATAAGCCTGCTGAATAGTTGACTTAACCGACCTGGCAATAACCTGTTTTCAGGCTGGCCAACCATTATTTTGTGCTTCATATAATACAAATTATTATAACATTTACTTATATAGTGCCAGCATATTCTGTTGGACGGTCTGTGAACGGCCTTGCGCAGTTCAGCTAATCTCTTTATGTAAAGCTTCAAAGCACTCACCACTTCCAGCAGGACGAAATGGTTGTGTTCCGTGGAAGACTGAAAATGGGAATAACAATTTCCGGATTGAGATAAAAACTGGATACAACCCTGGTGTCAGAGTCTGTATTTGTTATGGACCCGGGGTGGAAACAGGAGCAGACACAGGTTTAACCTGAAAGGTGGGTTGTTTAATGTGACTGTTCGTAGACATGAATAATAAGATAAACTAAAGTCCAGGAATAAACAAACTGATATATGTGGCTAAAGGGAGCTGTAGTGAATGGAAGTAACGAATGTCCAGATCAGTAACAGAGTTGAATCCAGATAAACTATGAGAGTGAAGTGGGAATCCTGGTTTGCTGAATAGTGGCTGAAGGGAAATCCAGAAATGCTGCGATGGGTTAACTGAGGAGACAGGTTCAGGCAGGAGTGGGTTAACTGAGGAGACAGATTCAGGCAGGAGTGGGTCTGGTGGAAGGTGCAGGGCTGATCTCAGCAGTGAGCAAAGCAAGGCAGAGCGGTGCAGGCTATGCAGGGAGCCAGAGGTCGACAAGGAGCTGGGGCTAGCACCAGAACACAAGTCTAGGTTTCAGGAGCGCAGAGAACTCTCTCTCACAGCTACGCTGTGAACACGTCGCACTGGCAACTACAGGGAGCTCCAAACACCCTTAAGTACCCAGTAGAGAACGTGATAGGCCAGAAAGAGCAGGTGCCTACATACGATTGGCCTGCTAAGTCACATGGCCAAAGACAATATGGTGGCCAAAGATACCTGTGATACAGAGATGCAGCTAGACTTACCCTGGCCAGGATAGCCCAATGCTGGCAGACCACTGCGTACAGCCAATGCCAGTCTCCACATGCCAGCTCGCCCGACAGAAGGACAGCGCCCTCACCGGTAAGGACCGTAAACCTCTACACCTCGAAGCCCTGGTCGTGACACCTGGGTTGGAACAATGGGCTAGTCCGCAGCACTGCCCTATAATCTTGTAATATTAGGTATGGGGATCTGCATGTTATATCACCTTATTTTGACATTTCTAGCTTGATGAGATACCGAACAGAAAACCTTTTTCCAAGTCAGTCAACACAGATAAACTCTCTCAAAAGGTTCAAATGGCGGAAGTTGAAGAGCTGACAGAAAACGTTTAAGGTTCCATAGCTCCAAAGGAGGAACATATGCTGGTTGCATATGTATTGTTCCTTGCAAAAAAAGGTTTTCACCTCTGGGATACCAGACAATTTTATATCAAAATAAACTGTATGGGGTAAATTTACTAAAGTGATAGTTTTTAGAAGTGGAGATGTTGCCCATAGCAACCAATCAGATTCTGCTTAATGTTTAACTAGCACCTTCTAGAAGATAATAGCTAGGATCTGATTGGTTGCTATGGGCAACATCTCCACTTCTAAAAACTAATCACTTTAGTAAATATACCCCATAATGTGGACACCTGTAACTTTAAGGACTGAGACGCCAGCCAGCATCCAAACCAAAATGTAAAAAATTACAGATAACTTGGTAGCCTGAAAGAAGAAAAATGTATATTATTAGTCTCACATCTAGATCTGTATAAATGATCTGTATAAATGATCTGTATAAATGATCTGTATAAATGAAGGCTTTCTAGTCCTAATAGTAGTGTGCACCACTCTGTTTCAAGATTCTGGCTTCAATAGCTGTGTCACCAAAGCCAGAGGAAGGAAGGTGTAGAAACGATCCTTGAGACAGAGGATTTTCATGGCTAGGATGCCTGAGTACCAGGACCTCCTTCGCCAATATGGAACCACCCAGATGACTGAGATTATTACCATCTTTACCTTTTTGAGAACCTGAGGAAGCAGTGAAAGGGGAGGAAATAGACATCCTAGATGAAATTTCCATGGGACTGACATGACATGCACTAAAGATGCCAATAGGTCTCTGGGTCTGGAGCAAAAGTTGTTCACTTTGTGTCTGGATGCCATCAGGTCAGTTTCTGGCAATCCCCAATGTTCTGTCAGAAAATTTAAAACTTTTGGATGCAGGGACCATTCTCACTGAAGAGTTGAGCGATGTCATCCAAATCTCTACTCCTGGGATGAATAATGTAGAGATCGCATGGACAAATTGGCAAGCCCAGGTTAGAATCCTGAAGGTTCTCTTATGGTTAGGGCACACCTTGTAACCCCCTGACGATTGATATAAGCCATTGCTGTGGTGTTGTCGGTTTGTATATGAATCAGTCTGCCACGTATCACAGTCTGAGCAATTTTGTATGCCTTATAAAAAGCTCAGAGTTCCAAAATATTTATGGGCAATCGAAGATGTAGGACTACTGCACCCCAACCCTGCATCTGTTTTGACAATTGTCTAGTTGAGTAGTCGTGTTCCCGCCAGGCTGTTATAGCAGGGCACCGCGCCCTGCCCGATTTTAAAAGGGCAAAATGCACCCTGCCCTTTTAGCGACGCCCCGCTAAAACAGTCTGCCTTTAGCCTTCCCTACATGTGGGTTGCAGTGTCCTGCAGGTGAGGAAAGTTACGGTGACCAATCACCGCCGGGTGAATAGACGCAGTGCGCATGGCATCTGTTCACCGTGAGTGGAGAGCTTGGAGGAAGACCAGCACCTCCGTAAGTGCTGGGCACACCCCCCAAATGTTACAAAATGGAGGCGTGCCACAAGGACACCCCCCCCCCCCGACCGGCCACGCCCCTCTTTTTGGAAGCGCACACACGCCGGAGGAGCGTGCAGAGACTCTCGGCCAGGCACCCCCAGTACCCTGCCTGCAATCTAGCGGGAACAAGAAGTATGGAAAAGGATCTCCCTTGGTTCAGATTCTCCCTTCTAAACCACCATCTGAGAGATTGCCTTGTGCTTAAAAATAAAGTGATTGTCTAGGTCACAGGTTCTCAAACTCAAGTCCTCAGGACCCCAAACAGTGCATGTTTTGCAGAATCACAAATGAAATGAAATTATCTCCACCTCTGGATCTTTTAAAATGTGTCAGTAATGAATACACCTGTGCACCTGCTAGGTGACCTGGAAAACATGTACTGTTTGGGATCCTGAGGACAAAGTTTGAGAACCCCTGGTCTAGGTTCTAACTGGATCCTGCCCAAATCTTCAATGCTGATCTAAAGTATCTGAGAATGAAGTCTGCTGTACTGGACTGTCTCTCAAAGCACATGCTATCTTTCCTAACAGTTTCATACAGGTAAGAGCAGAGGGCCTCAGTTTAATTGCCTGACCACTATTTCCTGCAAATCCCTCATTTTCTACTCTCTAAGGAAAACTTTCTGCTCATCAGGAGACTTTCTATGTAAATCTCTCACAGCCGTGACCTGGATACGCTCTCCTACTTCCTCCCCCCCCCCCCCCCTACTTGTCACAGCTGTCGCCTATGGATGCGCTAACCGGCGTACCTCCCGCATATCACTTTGGGACCTGCCCTCATGGAGGCTGGCTCCCTTGAGCAGTTATACTGAACCTAGTTAACCTAATTAAGTGTTAACTCCTAACGCACTAACTCCAATCCCATGTTGAGCAGTGGAGAAATGGTGGAGAAATGTGCACTTATCAGTGCTCGCAAATACACGCTATAGTGCATATTTTACCCAGTTTCTAGGATTGGGGACTCACTTTTGTAAAAGAGCCGGGTCCCCGGGGACGCCATGTGCCACTGTCAATCCCTGTCAGGCTGTCAGGAATGGTCGCAGTACAGCGCGTACAGCGCGTCTCCGGGGACACGACCCAGTCGCCCTGCACACATACTGTAGCTAAAAGTGCCGATGTGAAATAGGCGCCGGTCGTGAGCCAATTGGAGCTCACAGACCGGCAGCCAATGAGCAGCGGGTGCCGGTCAGCAAGCTCTGATTGGCTCACGCCTGGCGCCAGGTTTGTATGACAGCGCTATTTTCAAGGACTGCTCTGAGTGCAGTGGGATGGTGCGGCTGTCTACTGATGCGGCACAGGGGCAAAAAGTAAGGAGAAATGTGCCCGGCCCCCCCCGGCGTGCAGACTGGTCCCGGCGCCCCTGCCCCGGAGTGCATACTGGTCCCGGCGCTCTCCCCGGCGTGAAGACTGGGCCCCGCGCCCCCCCCCACCGTCCTGAAGACTGGTCCAGGCGGTCCCCGGCCCGAACACTGCGTCTGGTCCTGGAGGCACACCTGGATCCAATACTGTGCTCCGCCCCGGCGTGAACACTCCGGCCCCCCGATTTGAAGGTACTTGTTGTTGTTATTAATAATGGGAGTAGCTGGGGGGATGTTATTATTACAGGGTGTAGCGGGGGGGATGTTATTAATGCTGGGAGTAGTGGGGGGATGTTATTAATGCTGGGAGTAGTGGGGGGGGGGATGTTATTAATGCTGGGAGTAGTGGGGGGGGGAGGTTATTAATGTTGGGAGTAGTGGGGGGGATGTTATTAATGTTTTGAGTAGTGGGGGGGGATGTTATTAATGTTGGGAGCAGTGGGGGGGATGTTATTAATGCTGGGAGCAGTGGGGGGGATGTTATTAATGCTGGGAGCAGTGGGGGGAATGTTATTAATGCTGGGAGTAGTGGGGGGGTTGTTATTAATGCTGGGAGTAGTGGGGGGTGTTATTAATGCTGGGAGTAGTGGGGGGTGTTATTAATGCTGGGAGTAGTGGGGGGTGTTATTAATGCTGGGAGTAGTGGGGGGGTGTTATTAATGCTGGGGGTAGTGGGGGGGTGTTATTAATGCTGGGAGTAGTGGGGGGGGGGTGTTATTAATGCTGGGAGTAGTGGGGGGTGTTATTAATGCTGGGAGTAGTGGGGGGGTGTTATTAATGCTGGGAGTAGTGGGGGGGTGTTATTAATGCTGGGAGTAGTGGGGGGGTGTTATTAATGCTGGGAGTAGTGGGGGGGTGTTATTAATGCTGGGAGTAGTGGGGGGGTGTTATTAATGCTGGGAGTAGTGGGGGGGTGTTATTAATGCTGGGAGTAGTGGGGGGATGTTAGTGATGCTGGGACTAGTGGGGGGGGGGGGGTTGTTACTGGTGCTGGCAGTAGTCGGGGAAGTCCCAGAAGTTGTCCCCATTGATGTGCAGCCATAGAAACCCATGGGGGAGGCGGCTGCCAGCGGGAATGGAGGGATCACAGTTGGTATTGGAGATACCTTTTGCAGTCCCTCCTTCATACATCCGGGGGAAACTTAATATTTGAGATAAACCTCCGAAAAATGGGTGTTTTCAGGGATTTTACCTCAAATATTCAATATTAAATATTAAATGGGCCCCTTAAACTTTAGTTGGCTAACACTGGCAACTCTAATGTTCATTACCAGCACCTGTCTATTCTGGGAAAATGTCTCATTGTGCAATAAAGCTTAACAAAACTGTTTAGCTTTCATTATTTTTTTCTATTGAAGTTGTTAGACTTTCATTCTGATGGGACCCAGAAAAGGTCACGTAGGACCCCAATTTAGTAAAGTGAGGGGTCCCAGGGACCCACAATTTTTTTGGCTCACCGCGATCACTGCTTATACTGTATTAACATTCACGTGTCTTATATCGCACTAAACATGAGTTTGTCAACAGTCTCTGTTTTGAAGACATCATGTACAGTGGAAATTAATATAAACTTAATGACCCAGTAGTTATACTTTGTGTCTAAGTGGCAGAATCCTGTGAGCAGTATATTGGGTTCTAGCAGTAGAAGAAACTATTTATTGTAATCTCAGGTTACCTTCCAACATCTCCCCTGCTGCTTTCGGACATGTGAAGAGCGCCTTCCGCGGAGGAGCCAGGTCTGAAACACTGAAACCAGACCCTGTGACAGAGCTCCCGCTTACACCACCGGCTGAAGAGGATGAAGACGAGGCAGCCATCATAAACAGCCTTTAAAAGAAAAAACACATACTGAATAAGAGCAATAAACATTCTGACTAGTGCCAGGAAACCTTAAATTCAGGAACATAACAACGTTTTTTGCATTTGCAGGCAACAATCATCTTATTCAGTTTACAAATGAAACAGCTGTCATTTTCCAGTTAATGTTTTCTCCAAAATACAGTAATTATGAAGATGTAAAAGCACAAATACAGTAGTTGTACTCCTAGAATCTCATACAGTGAAATATATAACATTAGTATAAGGGTTCTCACATAAATGTAATAAAGACAATGGGTAATTATTATTTATTTACTTTTTCTTTATTGGGAGACTTACAATTGTTGGAAATAGACAATAATGGACAGTCTTTTTGGATATAGCATTACACTGTAATTTATTTGTTCAACGGCGAGTTGCAGATGAAATAATAACATGCATATAGTAGTGGCTTTAAACAACAAAGGGGGGTATTCAATTCAGCGCGATGTTGTATAGCCCTGGGAAGTAGTATTCAGATCTATTCAATTGATCGCGCTGTTTAGTTGCGGTAACCGTCATTCTCTTACTAAAGTACCGGCCACGAGGCTGTTAATGCCGCACTAAGCTGGAAAACAGTATTGCGGCCGGCACTTAAGTCGGATTTCTGCTCGCACCTCAGGAGAGTGTGAGCAGAAATCCTCTAGTCGGACTTGCATTCAGTCAATTGACTAGCTCCCGAACTTCTTCCCAAACTATTCAACATCACACAGTGAAAATAATGTGTACCAGTGAAGTTGCCCCTAGCAACCAATCAGCATCTACCTATTATTTTACAGAATGTACTTGATAAATGCTTCCTCGAAGCTGATTGGTTACCTAGGGCAACTTCTCAAGGGTCCTCTTCTGCACTGCTTATATCAACCCCCCAATTTTTTTTTTTAATAGTTGTAATGAGGGACAGGAGACTTCTGTCTTTTGAAATCACTAAAATAGGTGTAGAGTTATTTTCCCTCTCTAAATTGCATGCTTTGTAATACCTCTTTTCCACCAAAAACCTAGGTCCGACCCGGGTTTTTGGACATGGTTCCAACCCTGGTCAGACCCAGGTCAGACCCATTTACACCGCAGCTTCGATCTGGGTTACTCACAGGTCAGCCCTGTTCACACTGAACTCAGGTCTGCCCTGCTAAACCTGTGAGGTCATAAAAAGTGGGAGGTGAATGCCCCACAACCACCAATCAGCTCATTTTAGGCATGACCCAGGTCAGATAACCCGGGTTGAACCGTTTACACTGCACCATTACCCAGGTCCATCCTGGGTCCAACCCTGGTAGCTACCTGGGTTGGATTGCTGGGTCACTTGACCCAGGTTATTTTTCAGGGACCCTTTTACACTGAGCTGCGACCCGGGTAGACCCAGCAAAAACCCAGGTTTTTGCTCTGGTGTAAAAGGGGTATAAGTGAGAAAAGAGAGAGGCTTTTAGGAAAAGGACTTAAGCTGCGTGCACACTATACAATGTGTGTACCCAGCGACAGCAAGGCACGATGGATCAATATATCGCACCGGCCATACACACTACACGATCCTGTGTACAACCGCGCAATATATTGTTATGTGTAGGAGCATGGCGCAGTTCACTGCATAGTCCCATCTGCTGTGCAGCACAGCAGATGAGGCGATGAACGACCGCCGTGCACGTGCGATCATGC
This sequence comes from Taudactylus pleione, assembly GCA_031769625.1. Classification (NCBI taxonomy): domain Eukaryota; kingdom Metazoa; phylum Chordata; class Amphibia; order Anura; family Myobatrachidae; genus Taudactylus; species Taudactylus pleione. The sequence goes on along the minus strand of JAUIMM010000015.1, from coordinate 40,800,977 downwards.
GTACACACTATACGATCCACATGATATATCGTTCCGATCCATGTCGGAGTTGTAAATCATACGACGGATCGCAAAAATGTGTACCCAGCTATAGTTAAGATTATCTTTTATTTTAGAAGAAATCCAAGAATCACATTCATAACAGCATTTTCTGCACAAAATGTAGGAAAGTATTAATATAATCGTTTTAGTTTACTACAGAACAGATGTTTGTTAGTATGGTCAAAAGATGGCTGCTAAACTTACCTAATTATAATACAATTATTTGGCACTGCAGACATTGAGTTGGGTCGCAATTCATCAATCATGGGCTCCCTTTCGGGGCCCGTGTCCCTGCATATCCCGGATGATGCATTTTTGCAATGCGATCATGGAAGTTACTGGCATGCCCTGATAGCATTGCAAAAGCGATTATTGATAAATGAGCCCCCAGGTGTTACAGGGTGTGATAACCATCTTCTCCTGCTTTTCCCATTGCAACAACCTAAATTTAACAATAACTAATTCAGACCAAGTTACTGCAATTGAAAAACGAGTGGAAAAAGCATCAGCTTATTAAAGTTGGGATATGTAGTTCCGCAGCAGCTGGATGCAGACCCTCCAACATGACCGGTTCCATTAGGTACAAAATGCTCTGCTCCTGGACTTCCCTTTTAATTTATGATTGCAGCCACCTGTGCTGAAACACCTGTCTCATCAATTACCTAGTTCAACGCAGGTGACTGCACTCATACATTAGGTGGGAAGTCCAGGAGCAGAGCATTTTGTACCTAATGGAACGGCTCATGTTGGAGGGTAGGTGGATGCATCAGGCAGCTCCAGGCAACCTTCAGGCCAATGCAGGAGGAGCTGAGACCACAACCACTCGGCTGCTCCGGAATGGATCTGGTTAAACCTGATGTATAGCAGGTATTACGCTGATACAGTCACTCACCTAGCCGCTCAGCTGTCACACTCACACAACCTCTTGGACTTTCTCTCTCCGTACTGCGGCATAATCTGCGCGTCCCAACAAATACGTCATCAGCCGCACTCTCCGCGCCGCCATGTTTGCTTTGGGCATGTTACATTTCCCACAAGTGTTCATTTTATTTTATTTGAAATAGACTAAACTATTAAGTGACGATAATAATTCTAATTGGTAAAACATAATAAAAATACAACGTCGAAACTTAAAATTGTTAAAAGTCCCGAAAATAAATTTTGCTTGACGTACTCAGTCATGTAAGTGAGATGTTACAGTAACAAATATGGCGGCTTGGTGCGTCTTCAACTTCCACTGACGCCCATATGTGATCCCGGCTCTTGGAGGTGACGTTTGTTACTTGGTAAGCATGTGTGGGGGACTATAAGTGTGTAAGTGGGGGGTTATCATGGTCAGAGACATTGGCCATACACATATTTTATTATTAGCACTACATGGCACCGGGTGTCTTTGAGAACATTGGGTGTTTGTGTTCCAAATATTATTTTCCTTTATTAATCCGTTTTACAGTTCATCTGATTAGTGATATTTCACTTGTTCTTAAGTGATAGGAGCCTTTGTGTAAAACTATATGTTGCATTATGCTGTAGGTAGGTACTGCTAAAATCCTGCAGCTACTTATTCTATAAATGTTCCACAGTATGGTGCTGTCTGGTTCCTTGCTCCAGATGGCTTTATGGTAAACTCAGATGTGGGGTTCTCTACAAGTAAGTGGATGAAAGGAAGCTGATTCCTTTGTGGGGCACTCTTTTATATGATTATTTTTAATGTTTTTTTTTATCATAAAGTTTAAAACGGTATGTAGTCAGGACCGCCGGCTTCCCGACTGTGAAATCCCGGCATGGGACTAATGATAGGCATCTAAATACAGACGCCTATCATCAACCCCACACCGAAATCCCAACCTACCGAATGTAGAAAAGCCGGGCGTCGGGACCTGTTAGCCACGGGGGTAGGTTAGGCTAAGGGAATTAGGGTTAGGCACCTCCCCAGGGTTAGGATTAGGGGGAGGCAATCGGGAAGCCGACTGCCTAAATACAGGCAGCCGGCTTCCCGACTGTCTTATCCCGGCATGGGTGAAATGCCGGGCGTCTAGATATAGACACCCGCATTTCCCCGACGCTGGGAGACCGGACAGCTGTGGGGGGGGGGAGGGTTAGGTTTAGGGCTCCTGGGGGGGACTTGGGGTTAGGCACCCCCGGGGGGGACTTGGGGTTAGGCACCCCCGGGGGGGACTTGGGGTTAGGCACCCCCGGGGGGGACTTGGGGTTAGGCACCCCCGGGGGGGACTTGGGGTTAGGCACCCCCGGGGGGGACTTGGGGTTAGGCACCCCCCCGGGGGACTTAGGTTTAGGCAGCGGGGAAGGGGGTGGATGGGGTTAGGCACTTAGAGGGGGGATTAGGGTTAGGCACTTGGGGGGGAAGTTAGGGTTAGGCACCCCTAAGGAGGGTTAGGGAGGTTAGATTAGTGGATACTTATCCACGATCGGATTTCCAGCGATGTCGGGCTTCCGCTGCGTCGCACTCTGCTTCTGTCGGGCTGCCGCTGACGGGAATCGAACCGCCGGCCATGCGGCCGACGGTATTTCATACCAATTCCGGATTAGGCTAGGGGAAGGGGGGGGGTTAGGGTCAGGAACCCCTGGGGGGGGGGGTTAGGGCTAAGCAACCCCCCGGGAGGGTTAGGTCTAGGTGCCCATAGGGGGAGGATAGGGTTAGGCACCCCTAAGGGAGGGTTGGGGGGTAGAAAGGGGAGGGTTAGAGTACTTACCAGGCGCCGTTGGGATTGTCATCTGCCAGAGTTCTGGCGTCGGTATTTCATCCGCCGGGCTTTGGTTCTGTTTAAAACATAACTTTTAATAATGCTGTTTAAAAGTAATAAATTGCAGCAGTATATCTACCACTGTTTATATACAGTGTATGAACCATATAAATTATCCGTGGCTCACAATACATAATTTGAACAATCAGTGGTGTGAAATGCAATAGGGGTGAATATAAACAATAATATATTTCATTAGGCACAATAGAATTACTCCTCAATCCTTGTTCTTTGAATAAATTCATTCAGGAGACTGAACATCAGGCAGGCATATTCAAGGTGAGCCAGTGACAAGTTACAAAATGCTAAGCAATAGTTTCATCTCATAGTTTCAATATGCGAGATTGTAACTCTTCAAAAGTATCTGTTCGGTTCACCAGCCCACAAATGGACAAAAAATTATATAACCGCAGATAATTACATATCATTATAGTTTATCTTACTAATTACATGGGTATTTGAGACCAAATAGTTTCACAGTGTACTCTTTAAATCAGTGTTTCCCAACCCTGGTCCTCAAGGCACACTAATACCCCTTTTCCACCTAAATTCCGGGTCTGACCCGGAGTTGGAACAAAGTTCCTATCCGGATCAGACCCGGAATCAGGCCGCTCACACCGCAGTCGGGTCTGCATAGACCCGGCTTTTGCGGAGTGAAAGTGGACGCTTTGAGATGACGTCATCTCCAAGCGCCACTGAAGCCGGACCAATCGACCGCCTAGCAGCGCACTCCAGGTCATCGTGACCCGGAGTGCGCCGTTCCCATAGCAGGGTTTCACGGGCTACGCCCGTGTTAAACCCTGCTAGTTACCTGGGTTGGATTGCCGGGTCACTCGACCCGGCAATCCAACCCTCTGCCCTTTTACACCAGGGAGCTGCCCGGGTTAACCCTTCAAAAACCCGGGTTTTAGCTCCGGTGTAAAAGGGGTATAACAGTCCAGGTTTTTGTGATATCCATGCTTAAGCACAGATGGTTAAATCAAAAGACCTGAGGTACTAATTAGGACACCTGTACTCAAGTATGGTTATCCTTAAAACTTGGACTGTTACAGGGGTATTCAATATGGGTGCGATAACATCGTTTTTGCGTTAATATCGCAATTATGACGCCATTATCGCAGGTTTTACTTTTACACCCTATTCAATTTCAAAGACTTATCGCAGTTTTGACAAGTCTTTGATAAAAAACGGTGATAACTTTTCACCATTAAATAGGTGTCGAAAAAAAGTGCAGAATTGGGGTTTAGCCTGGGGTATAGCCTGCACCCCTGAGAATGACATTTAAAAAAGAACTGTCAAAAAAATGTAAAAAAAAAAAATAGGGATACCCCAAAAAATTAATTTAAAAATTGGGGTGCCAAAAAAAAAATGGGAAAAAATTGTTAAACAATAGGGAAATAGGTTCAGGGCTATTCTGCAAGTATGCGGCAGATGTTTTCTAGAATAGAATTATAGCGGCAGGTGCACAAATGTAGAATTTAAAAAAAATTACTTTAGGGACACCAAAATATGCTAGTACCCATTTTCATGTACCCCAAATTTGATGGGACAACTTAAAAATATGAAAAAAATAACCTAAGTGCTCTTCTGCATCACTTCTTCAATGTCGGGAAAAAAACACCTGCTGTGGCTATTTAAATCCCCGACTTTCAATTAAAGGCTAAAACGGGGTACCCATAGTGATCCCCCATGTTTTTACAACTTTAGGGGGGTCTTACAATTATTTTAAGAAAAAATTCGTAACTTTACGCAAATCCAACTTCGGAGTTTCCCGTTTTCGTTAATTTTATATTGAATACGGGGATAAGCGGGAGCGCGCACCGGACTTTAACGCAGAAAAAAACTCCGATATGAAACTTTAACTTCGACAGTGAAGTTAATGTTTCATATTGAATACCCCTCATAGTGTGCCTTGAGGACCGTGGTTGGGAACCCCTGCTTTAAATACGGTAGTACTCTTGTACTAATAGCTTATTTGATTAGACATCCTACATAGAAGCAGTTTCCTTTTTCATAATGGTGTGTAATATCTGTATATCTAAAAGTCTGCAATAAGGTAAAGGGGCCTATCCATTACCCGACTTTGTGAACAATACGACCAGGAGGTTTTGGTCGCATTGTTCACAAAGTCAGGTAATGGATAGCCGGCAAGGACCAGCGATGCTTGTGCGCGCTGGGTCGTTGCCGATCCCGACTGTCTACTGAACATGCCTGTAAACCTGACGAAGCCCCAGTGTTCGTTCTACCACCCTGCAACTGCCACAATTGTGCAATTCCTCTTTCCAGCCTGGGGTGTCGACCTCTGCTCTGGTGCCGCCATTGGGGGGGTGAAGGAAGAGGCCAGTATTTCCGTCGGCTTGTGTGCAGCTTAGCAATTCCATCCTGTGCTGAATCGGTCCCAATGTGTGTACTCTTCTGTGTACATAAGTCACTAGAGAACATGCCTGAAGCAAATTGCCTTACTTGGGCTCTTGCATTGACCTATATACTGTAGTTTATGGTTATCTCTGGCTTGTTTACTTTCTGCTAATACAGCAGGTTTATCATAGGTAACATAATGGTTATTTGCTTTTCAAAAGTGAACATTTTTAATTCAGTCAAAACAAGAAAAACATTCACTGTGCATTGTGATTGCCTTCTACATAGTATGATATCTGTTCACTGGACCCACTTGTGTGTAATGGAAATTAATATCTGGTTGGTTTTCATTTGTCACACACACGAATATTTTACAAGTGCGTAGTCACCTGTCTGGTAGTTTGGCGAACATGCGCTGCTAAAGATCATTGTGAATGAGTTTGGAAACCATTGACTTTAGATCTACATGAGTGCTCAATAATTATAGCACCACATTATAAAATAATTTTCATTACATATTTATTTTTGTGGTAACAGTATACAGCAACATTTCGGCACAGATGTGTACACTTGTCAAACCAAATTTATGTTGTGTATAGTCAATCATAGGAGCCTTTAAAATATGGTTTTCTTGCTAGACCTGTATGGAAGGGTTCCCCTAGATTTGTATGCTTTGTGGGATCTGATTGAAATAAAAGTAATGTATTCATTTGGAACCACATTCCCCAAGGTGAGTCCTCACATATTAAGTAAACAGTTACCTACACTTTAAAAGAAAGTCTCACAAAAGCACTTTCCTCCATAGGACATTGTTAAGCCCCCAATGTTTGATATGGTAAAACCAAGATCTGGGCGATCAGGTAACCAAGGAAAGTCCAAGCCTTGTACACGGGACAAATCTCAGATCTACTGTAGACTTCCTATGCAAAAAGTTTTCTAAAAACAGCTTTTAGTGAAAACCATTGGGAAATGGTCTTAAAAGGAGGAGCACTGTAGGGTCAACATATTTATAATGCAAGAGATTTTTAATATAAAGACACCTTTTTTCATTGGAAAATTGATAAAGATAATTTTACATCTACCAGTGATGACTTTTAGGTTTCATGTCCAGATCATTGGCAATCCTTAATAGCTGAACCAGAGAGTAATTATTTCTCTGCCCCGGCTTGGACTTTCTCCAGGAAATCTGCACTGGTCTTCCCGGGGCAGGGGAATCACAGAAAAGGATGTCCGTCCTTCTGCAGTGGTTACCTTAGTGTTTATTGACTAAACAGTCTTTCTTCCCTGGGTGCAGTGTTCACTTTTTGTTTCTAGCAACCAACACCTGCTCTATACTCTTCTCAGTGTCCATGGATCCATTGAAGAAAAAAAATCTAAACGTTTCTGATATTGCTGCCTTAAGGGCCATCTACAGGGTGTTGGCCTATGGGCTACTAATATATAGGATAGGAGCTGACCAAGGATTCTACCATATATACCTTGATAGAAAAATTAATACATTTATATTAAGGTGCATGTGGTAGAAGTCTTGGTTGGCTTTCTTCTATACTCTCACATATATATGAAAAACATAAACCCACACCATCAATTAATTAAAATTTCTTCTTCAGGGTCCACAGGGATTACCATGGGGTGTAGCCGGTTGGAGTGAGCCATGCACCACAAAGTTAAATCTTTAGCTCTCGGGATGCATCGGCCCTCCTCCATATATTCCCCAGCCAGCCAGTTTTTTAATTTGGTGCTGGCAGAAGCAGTAGCACCTTTGAGAACAGTGGGGCTGTGTTAGACAGCCCCAAGCTTTTATTTTATGTTTTAGTATGTTTCTGAGCAAGTCGTGCTGAGCGTCCTAATGGACCCCTGCGTGACTGCTCCTACTACCCACACCGGTGCCGCAACACCAGTGAGCGGTCCTGTGATTACGGCAGGCACCAGCGGAGCTTGGCTAGCGCTTCCCTGGGAGACCCTGGACTGCAGCCGGATAACGGGGATGTCGGGTAAGGTGATTCCCCTTCTTGCAGGGAATTGCGTTGTTATGCAGTCCTACCTCCGGCTGTGGAGACCAATCAGAGGCCGCTGTTGTGGGGCGACTGGTGTGTCTGCTCCCCCACTACACCACCAGGGCAGTAAAATCTGGCATCTGGGGCCTTTGTTAAGCCAGTAGACCCAGGGTTAATACAGCAGTGGGGAAGTAAGCTCTCCCCTGACAGCCCCTCCCCCAGCTCAGAATGTGATTTCTCTAAGCCGAATCTTCCCATGTCTGAGCTGCTCCTCCTACACCCTCTTCCCTAATGAGATGCTCGGGTGCCTTTAATCAGTGCTTTTCTGAAGCTGTAGGTCCCAGGAGATCGGGTCCTGTCTCCCTGTATACCTCTCCCTGGAGCCAAGTTATACAGCACTCAAATCCTACCAGCTTAGTGTTGTTTGATTCAGTCCACATTGCAAGTATATTTATATTTGTATTTATATGCATTGTATGTGACTTGTGCTAGCTCTGCTGTAGTGATATACTGCCTTTATTTTCTGACTGTCTGTTATATCTATCCCTGCTGCTCTTTCTTAACCCATCACTACCAGGTGTGTAGGAGTTCATTTGTGCTTCATATTTATTTAAGGGTGTCGCATTGCATTATTAGCTATACACTGTATTGTGTGCTGCTTACTGGCATTACTATGTCTTCCAAAGGCAAGGGTATACAGGAGACTGCGGCTCCTGTGCTGGTTACATTCAGAACCTGTTCAGCAGGCTTGTCCTCTCAGGATATTGTGCAGGATGGTCAGTGTGCGAATTGTCATGTACCTCCTCTCCAGCTTAACTTACCAGTACCGGTGCAGGAGCCACTTTGGGTGTCCTCCTTTTCACAGATTATGACAAAGTTAGTTAATCGCTTATCAGCTCCCACGCTTCCTCCCCACTGTTGGGTGCCCACAGCAGTTACAGCCTGCTAGGTTGGTACCCCCTGTGCATCCTTCCTGGATGGATGCTTATGCCCTCCCAGCTCAGGATATGGCGCATACATCTGCCACCTTTCAGCAAGATATGTTACAGGTGGACCATTTGCCACCAAAGCACATAGGCGGCCTGTATTATTTCAGTCTGCCCAGCTTTCAAATTCAGACACATCATAAGAGGAGGCAGATGATGCACAGGGTTCTTCTCCAGGGTCCCCCTCGGGTGACGAGGACCGTCATTTGATAGTGGATGTTCCTTCTCTAGTAAGGGCGGTTAAATCAATCTTAGGCTATTGAAGGATGGACGAATGCACTGGAAGACAGCATGTAATCAGATGCTACCAGGGAGCAACTGGCGTACATCTCCCATATTCAGGAGGCTGCCTCTTATTTGGAAGAAGCTGCGTTTGATACGGGACTCCTTGCTTCTAAAGCTTCTGCGACCTCGGTAGTCGCCCGCGGGGTCCTTTGGTTACGATCCTGGACAGCAGACTCGGAATCTAAAAAGACCCTCGAATCCTTGCCTTTCTCTGGCAACATACTGTTTGGTGCAGAGTTGGACAAGATAGTGGCTACTCTGGCATCCTCAAAATCTGCTTTTTTGTCGTCAGGCTGCCTTGGAAAGGACAGTCCTTTCCAAGGCAGCCTGCTTTAGACAAAACCAACAAGTCTAGGTCTAAGCAGCCTTGGGCGATCAGACGTTCAGCTCCTAAAACTGATGACAACCCCCTGCTTGATGGGGCCTCCTCCTGGGGGATCCCAGGGTGGGATGACTTCTGTGGTTCGCCGACTTATGGCATCAGACAACCACAGACGCCTGGGTCAGAGAAGTGGTCTTTCGTGGATAGGCTCTCTTTCCGGAAACGTCCTCCCCAGCTATTATTTTTTTTTAAAGAGGTCTTCCATCAGACCCCACCAAGGTGCCAGGCCTTTGAGGAAGCCATTCACTCCCTGCAGAGTTAAGGTATGGTAATACCTGTTCCTTCGGATCTTTGAGGAACTGGTTTCTATTCCACTCTCTTTTTGATTTAGAAGCCGAATGGGTCTCATCGGCCTATTCTGAATCACAAACCCCTCAACAGGTTTATCCGAGTGCCCAAGTTCCGCATGGAAACTTTACGAGCTATTGTTCTGGCAATGGATCCTGGGGATTTTATGGTTACCCATCCTGAATATCCAGGGAATCTGCATGTGCTATTATACCATCCCACCAACTATTTCTACAGTTTGCTGTTCTGTAGCAAAATTACCAGTTTCAGGCACTACCATTTGGTCTGTCAACGGCCCCTCTGGTCTTTACCAAGATAATGGCAGTTATGACTGCCTACCTGAGGCGTCAGGGAGTCAGAATCCTGCCGTACCTAGATGACCTTTTAATTTTGGCACAGTCAGAGACTGTTTTACATCACCATCTCCAACTGACCATTGCCTGTCTGCAGGCACACGGCTGGCTCATTATTTGGAAAAAGTCCTCTCTCTTTCCAACACAAAGGATGGTACATCTGGGTGCACTCCTATATTCTCAAAGGTACAAAGGATCTTCAGTACTGCAATTGCGTGTGTGCAAATTGCTCTGCATTCGAGTATCCATTCACTCTGCAATGCAGTTTCTGAGGCCCATGGTATCCACCTTCGATATGATGGAATATGCACAGTTCCACTCCAGGCCCCTTCAACAATTGATTCTCTCCCGGTGGAACGGACAGTATCATCTGATCCGATCCTAGACGATCCTCCTCTCTGGAGGTTCGGCTCTTCCTCTCTTGGTGGCTACAGACGTCCCATCTGGACGAGGGTCGCCCCTTCTGGGTTTAAATTGGGAACTTCTCACTACGGATGCCAGCCATCGCGGATGGGGCGCAGTGACAGGTCATCATACCTTTCAGTGAAGATGGACAACACAGGAAAGTCACCTGCCTATAAACATCCTGGAGCTTCGAGCTGTGTACAGAGCGTTTACTTTGGCGCAACACTTTCTCCAGGGCAGGCCGGTCCAAATCCAGTCCGACAATTCGACCACAGTTGCCTACCTCAACCGTTAGGAAGGCACGCAAAGTCAGGCAGCCATGCGGGAGGTAACACAAATCCTAATGTGGGGCAAGCGTTCTCTCCCGGCAATCTCTGCAGTATTCATCCCCGTAGTCTTCAACTGTGAAGTGGACTTCTTAAGCCATCAGGATGTACATGCAGGGGAATGGGCTCTTCACCCGGATGTCTTTCACCTCCTGGTGGACAAATGGGGCCTACCAGACGTAGACCTCATGACCTCACGTCACAACCACAAGGTCCCCAAGTATGGGTCCAGGACCAGAGACCCCTCAGCAGCTTTCATGGATGCTCTGAAATGTCATCGCACTGCCAATCTTGCATACCTTTTTCTTCCGATTTCCCTCCTCCCAAGGGTTCTCCGGAAATTCAAGCAGGAATGTGGCACAGTGATACTGATAGCTCCAACCTGGCCCAGGCGCCATGGTTCACCGATCTACGGAGTCTCTCCCCAGACACTACTTTTACGCTTCCTCTGCGGTCGGTTCTGTTAGCACAGGGTCCTTGTCTGCACTTGGATCTTCCTCGTCTGTCTCTGATGGTGTGGCTTTTGAATTATCCCTCTTAAGAGCCATAAGTTTCTCTAGCTCTGTGGTCAGGATGATGCTTGGAGCGAGGAAACTTTCCTCAGCCCGCATCTGTCACAGAGCTTAGAACTCTTATTTTTAAGAGTGCTCACCCAGAGGTTATGGCCTTATGATTTTCTGAGTGCTTGGTTTTTATTTCTTCTCTAGAACAGAGCTGTCCTCTGTACCCGGGTTGGTTACCTTCCATAAGTGGTATCCCGGGGTTTTCATTTTGATTGAAGAGTGTGTGGTTTCGTCCACACCTTCCTTAGGTTTCTTTCCTTTGATACTTTTGCCTCTCAGGATGCTTCCTCTGGGTGCAGGATTCTCCTTTCCGTTCAGGAGCGTCCCCACCCTTAGGGGAAACTGCTTTAGGATGTCCCCATGGTAATCCCTGTGGACCCCCTATGGACCTTGAAGAAGAAATTAAGAGTGATGGTAAGAACACCCTTGTTAACTCTATTTCTTCAAAGTCCATAGGGTCCACAGGGCGTTCACCCTGACACACCTGGTTTCATTGGGTATTTTTCTCTCGGGAACTGATTCCCTCATCTTTTGTGAGTGTGTTTCTTGAGAGTAATGTTCTTCCTTCTCCTTTCTACTTCTCCTGCCTTGGGCTTGTTTACAAAACTGTTTGCCTGTGGCTGGGGGTGGGGTATATATATGGAGGAGGGCCGGTGCATCCTGGGAGCTAAAGCTGTAACTGTTTGGTGCACGGCTCACTCCAACCAACTACACCCCATGGTAATCCCTGTGGATCCTGTGTACTTCGAAGTAATAGAGTTAACGGGTAAGTTCTTTCCATAACTCTTAATTTTAGTTGTGGGCATCTTCTATACTCTGATTAAACTCAGATTAAGGGAAACTTTTGAATCTAGGAAATTGTATGATTTTTAAAACTGTGTTTAGTATTATGTTGTCTTGAAGGTTTAACCAATAGAAAACATAGGCACAGTTGTACACATCCCAACAACTCCAGTGACTCTGGCTGGCTGTTGCTAGACCAAGAAAGATACCATATGCCAAGTTATTTTTGTAGGAGCCCTTGGAAATGCTTAGTATCCTTGCCAGCTTTGACAATGAATAACAGTCATAAAAATATGGTATCACAAGTAAAAGAGATGGTACTTCTCAAACAAGAGCCGTTATTACTACATTTTGACAAATTATATTAGTAAAGAATCACTAAAAGTAGTGATATAGTTGGTGCCAAACATGGGTAATTACTAACATGTCTGTCTGAGAATCAGAAGTATACCTGTGCTTAAATAGATGACAGGCTGAAGCTTTGTGTGGTGTCATCTCTATCACGTTCCAGTAACCTCTGAGCCATGGAAGTTTTGCGTCCTACCCTGATCAACATTGGAGGGCGTATATACAGAAAGAACACAGTTCGAGAGGAATCTTACCAGAATGAGGAAGAGGATGATGATTATTACAGAGGTAAGAATGTTTTTGGTTGATTTTGTAGAAGCTGGTAACAGACACTAATTATCTGTAGACTCATCTGGGCTTCATGTATAAATAGTATTTGCCTTTCTTTGCAGAATCCGAGCAGTGTCTAGATGAGCCCTGTGATGATTTCACCATTAAGGAAACTGAGAAGGGGTTCCAGTGCTCCATAGATCTTCCTAGTCAACTTTTTAAGTGAGTTTATGCTTTTTGTAACTCCTCTTTTAAATAAGTAGTGATTGCTACCATCTTCGCTTTGAGAGATTCCTTTTAAGTGAGAAGTTTACACTTGGGTATCCTTGGAACTATAAGTAGTCATGCACTAGAGATGAGGACCCGTTTCTTTGGACTATAAACTTCCTACGGAAGATATGGCACTACAAGGATTGCACTCTAAAGCTGGGTACACACTATGCGATCTAACAAACGATGTGAAGGTCGTCCCAATTTAACTAAATCCCAGAATGCGCGATATAGAGCCTACACACTGCAATCATCCGAACGACGGCACAATATATTGTGTACAGAGATGGTATCCAATTAATTGTTGCTCCTGTGCACACTATGCAATCATCATGTAGGACGTGCCAAACTTCAGAGGTACTATTTTCCAAAATATTGTGAGGTCCTGTGTACAAACTATACCATGTGCACCACATTGTTCATTGACATGCAGCACAGCCGATGGGACGATGCGATGATCATCAGATTGCGCATAAATACTAAACGATGTGTGTGAAACATATTGTTCCCATCCGTGTCAAAACTATATATTGGACGGTAGATCTGTAGTGTGTACCCAGCTTAAATTGGAAAAGCACAGTATTCAAGCATTGACCTGTGACACCTCACAGTGGATCGTCACAATTACATTGCTTGGAGGTGAATATAGTCCAAGGGGAAGAAAAAGACAGGGGTAGGGGTGTACAGAGAAAGAGGTGTGTGGGGGAAGCACTGAGATAAGTGAGGGGGGGAGAGAGGTAAAAAATCAGCTAGCGACCCAGCGAGTGAAGGGTCTGTATAATACTAGTACTTATAATAAGTCTCTAGTTCCCTATTACAATGTGAGGGAGTAGTGGGAAGATTCCGCACAGAAATAAAGATTATAAAATTGAATCCACACATGTGGTTCAATAATCTCACATTTTTGGTGCTCCCTAGAGTCAAAGTTAGACAATAGTATCAAAAGGAGAAGGAAAAGTAGACTTTTTCTGGGGGACTCTTTACATGTATTATTGTATTTATTAAAATATAACTTTTATTATAATTGCTTTAAAATATGTTTTCCAACAATCTCTACAAAACTAATATATAGAGCAAATGAAGATGAATATAATCAGACTCCTTTGTATTGGTAAAATAATTTTGTATCCAAATTCTCAGTTTGGGTACCTCCATGTATTGTCCAGGAGTAGATAGTTTGTTATTTTAAAATGGCGAAAATATTTTAGCGGCAATGTCTTAGGAACCAATAATATAATGCACGTAATTTACAATAATAATGGTTACACTAAGTATCCTTCAATACAACACTCCTGGTACTGGTGGAAGAAACGATGATTCTTAAGCTGCACGCACACGTAAAGATTTTCTGTCCAACTAGTTGATTGGTTGGAATGAAAATCTGGTAAAGTATGAAAGCAAATATCAATCAGCAATTTGCTCCCAAACGCCGGAAAATGGACAAAAACTGTTGTTAAACAAATTGTTTAGATCAAACATTTAACAAACTTGTCTGACGACCATTTTCATCTGTTTTCTGGCATTTAGGAGCAAATTGCTAATCATCATTTACTCCCATACCTTACCAGATTTTCATTCCAACCAATCAACTAGTTGGATGGTTGGACAGAAAATCTTTACGTGTGTATGCAGCTTAAGACATCCATTGTTCACTCAAATCTGGTGAATGGGATATAGTACAAATGGTGTTAATGGTACCTTTTATATGGACAACTCTCATCACACAATTTCTTATTCACATAAAGATCAAAGGTGGATGGATTATTGTGACGTATGTATTTCTCTTTCTCATAATGATGTGCTAACAATTAAGTCAAGTTCTATTCATGAAAGAAAGACAGTCACCAATAGATTCAAATGTGGAGACTAAATTTTATTCTCGAATGTGATTCTCCGTCCAAACCATAATTATTCATATGTCTCCATCTCCAGATATGTGGCATAAATGTATATTTCAAATCAGATAAATCAGGTAAAATAAAAATTGTTTTACCCCATTATATATCAAAAACATGACAGATCTGGGATCTCAGTCCATATGCATACTAAGTACATGCAGGGTCTCAATATGTGTATAGAGTATTTAACAAGTAGCCACAAATTCTTATTTGCAAAATAGTTTTTTTTTTTTTTTTCTCTTACTTGCTGCCACTTCCAAGCAACAGTAAGTATAGAGTCTCATCCCGTATCCTTATGTTGGTGTATGTAGTAGCAATACTGGGTCTAATGACAGTCAGGCTGCATCTACTTCTCACCTTTATACATAGCAGGTGTGAGTGCAGAACGTTATGTCCACCCTGATAAATAGTAATGGGTTATAGAGTTGTCCATATAACGGTACCATTAACACCATTTGTACTATATCCCATTCACAGGATTTGAGTGAACAATGGATGTCTAGGAATCCTCGTTTCTTCCACCAGTACCAGGAGTGTTGTATTGAAGGATTCCTAGTATAACCATTATTATTGTCAATTATTTGCATTATATTATTGGTTCCTACAACATTGCCCCTAAAATATTTTCGTCCTGTTACAATGTGCTAGTTCCCATTTATTTACCTATCTTTCGCTTTTGTTTTACACAATTACTGTTACTAGGTAGGTACAACAAGTGACAGAAATATTCACCATGGTGGATGGAATTTGTGCTTCACTATGAATGAAATCTACAATTCACATATTTACACATTCTCAAATTTGTGCACAATTTTCATCAATTTTAGGAAACTTTTTTTTTTTTAAATTTATTACAGTATCCTCTCTCTTATTTTGTTTCTGTTTGTCTTTATGTCATAGGTACATTATAGGTAAGAAAGGGGAGACTAAGAGAAACCTGGAATCAGAAACTCGTACCTATATCAGTATTCCCAGGCAAGGGATAGAAGGAGAAATTGGTGAGTTTAAATCTCAATTTAAATTTAAATCCCCCGCCCTCTCTCTCCCCCTCCTCTCTCTCCCCCTCTCTCTCTCCTCCCCCCCCCCCCCTCTCCCCCCCAGTCACTGTGAATGGATGCGCCCGGCATCCATTCACAGTGACCACAGTGCTTGGGGGCTGCCCAGCATGTCCGTAAGTGCCGGGCACGCCCCCAGGAGTGACGAAAAGGGAACGCGTCATAAAAACATGCCCCCTTTTCGGGCGTGCGCGCAGAAGTGCCCTATCTCTAAGTCTGGCGCCCTGCCTGCTGCCGGACATAGAGTGAACACTAAGAGCATAGACTAAGGAGTGGGAGGGGTCAGGAATAGTAAGGGGAGGAGTCTATGCCAGAAGCCAGATGCTGACGCAAGGTGGGTCTGTGAGCTCTTTAAATGCCAATTCCTATTTTTAGTCCCAGTCCGGCCCTGTTGTATACTGGTCCTTCGGGCAGCAGACAAGTGTCTCGCACAACTTTGGCTGTTCAGTTGTGGGTTTCTGAAAAACTGGCCCAATGTTTCACCAGCAGGTGGCAGAATAAGATCAAACTTACTCTTTGTTAGGCTAATGTCTATGTGCTGTATCCCTTATGTTGTGAGATGTTACAGTAGTGCATTTTCTTGGTGTGTTTAAGCAGCTTTGAATACAAGTAGTATGTTGTGTTACCTTTCACTCTACTTACATTATGTGATATAATAAAACCTTCACAAAATTAAAAATATTTTCTAAATGAGAACTACAGATCCAGCTTGTTCTGATGTATAGAAATTGAGGCATAATTATAAATCTTTTTCTCCCTACTCCTCCGCTGTGAGATGTAGATCACCAAGCAATGGACCTATTTAATTATACTAGCAAATGGCAGAAAAAATCCTGTATAGTTTTTATCATTCCCTAAACATAGAGCTGTGTCAGTCAGTAGTAAATATGAACCTTAGCAGGATTTTATAAACATTATTCAGTTCCTGCAATGTCTGCAGCAGGCACACTTGTTGATGTATGGGGCGATTGTGCTCATTTGTTATGTAGGTCATGCATAAGGCAATTAAGTGAAACTTTTATTAAATTAATGTTCTAAAAATATTACATGTGATTTGCTACGTTAAAATTGTTGAAATTCTGATTAAGCTGTAAAAATGTAATACAAAGCAAAATGTTGCATAATTAATCACAGAAACAAATGATTCCATTAGGAGGCGATCTCCTATCCACCATTGTTGGTAATAAAGGCTTCAGTTGATTTTATTGTTTCAGCAGTAACAGTTCAGAATGAAACATCACACCAGTAAAAGTTTCCACGGATCGTTGTTTTAGTCCCGGTGTATAAAAGCAGTATAACACGACCCGGTTAACATTACAATTTAGTATTTTTGCAGAATTTTTTCTTTTTTTGGTTTGCAAAGAAACTCCTTTTGTGCTGTCAGCACTAAAAGTATAATTATCTTTCATCTGCTGCTGTCATACCTTCCCTGCTTAATTAGACATTAATTAAATTTCACAGTATCATTTGCATACCTATTTAAATGTAAATTCTAACAATAAATGTTTTCTGAAGTATTTTGCATTTTTTACTCTTTTTGTGAAAGTATTGGTAGTTCAGTTACTGATGTTGGCAACATTCTCTCTGGTAACTTGAATATTGAGCTTTGCTAGAATGTGGTCATAAAAACACAAGACCGTGATCATTAGGGTAAATACTAAGCGATTAGCATCTACGTCATGTTATGCACTCATCAACATGTGTTATCTGTGATATGCTGACCTGTCTGTGTATAATGGGCAATTCGTCCTCATAATAGTGATGTACTGATCACTGAGGACAGCCTGCCTATCTGCCGCCGCCTGCCCCGCTATTCACCATTGGCACTACAGCTACTCCTCCTCTCCAGTATTACTGCAACATTGTGTATAGAGAACCATACTGTCAGTAAGGTTGATTGGCACCATAACCCATGATTAATAAGAGACCTGGTAGATGGGAGGCTGCACCTCCCGGTGTCTGGTGTCAGAGTGGACATGGCACGGAGCAGCATGTATTTTGATCATGGATGGGGTATATCATTGGCATTCCGAAGTGAAGTTACATGTTAGATCTGTGTGTGTGTGTAGGACACTGCTAAACCTCACAAATTACACTGCACCCTACTTTCTATACTTAATGCTCTATACAAACCACTACCCTTATGTATTTCCCTAAACCCTCCCCCCCCCAACAACATAATATTCCCTTACTCCATACGCTATTACCACTCCCTTCATTACACTGAATAATCTTTTGATACAAACCGCATTAAACATCTTGAAATCATACACAATTCAAATGCCATCACCTGTACCTTATACCGCCACAAGGTATGTATCCATAATGAATACGTCCTGAGCTGGGTACACACTGGAGCAATATCAGACTGATATGCTGTTCCGATTCACCCGGAGATTACATATCGGCCAGATTGCTCTGTGTACGGCCAAACTGTGAGCTGCCGCAGTCATTAGCTGCACGGCCAACCAAATGATATCGCATGCGGCACCATGGTAATGGCAAGTTGATGAAGGATGGAACCCTCGTTCCGTCCTTCAGTAGATTGTTCTGATGTGTACCGTGGATACGAAATGTCGGCCCATCGTCTGCCATATCGTCCAGGTACACATAGTCTAGTGTGTACCCAACATTAGCCTGTACCTCTGTAATAACAAATACAAACGGAATTGTTTGCTGCAGAGATTAATGCTGAATGGAGACGGGAAGAGCTTGTGATGCATTTCACACCTAAATGTGACTTTCCTGTGCAACAAAGGTATGATAGAGGGAGGGTTTCTCTCTATACAAACCCCCGGTATTACATTTATTGGCAACGTCAATACATTAATATATACTAGAGCAAACAGTACCAATATTTATACTTCTAATATATAACAGCTCCTCAAACAAGATAAAATAATTAAAACAAGACAAGTCATTCCCCAGGGAACAATATAATACTCCAATAAGTGGAAATAATGGTAATATTTATACACATGAATAATATATGATCATAATTGTGTAGGCAACTGTTATACAGTATGTATATTTATAAATATCTAGAGTAAGATGAGACAAATGAAAATGTAACCATTATAATAAGAATCATTCCATTCAAAATTAAAGCCCTTTGGTTGACATAAATGAAATGTAAAAAATCCAGAAAATTTGTTTTTCTCCTATATTCTTCATCTATTAACTCCTTCAAGTGCAGCGTAGTAATGGGTAGATGCCAGGTCACTTACTAGCATATCATTATACTGAGATCCTATGCTGCGGTGTGTTCAGCAGCCATGCAACATATAAGAGGTGGCAATAGACCAGACATGGAGCTCTAGCCCAGAAGCTGTGCAGTTCTGTAGATGGTCCTTAATACCCCTTTTCCATCAAACTTCTAACCTGGGTTATTGCCGGAACAACCAGGGTCGAGGTTAGTGTGAAAGGATCTGAAAGAAATTATCTGGGAAATCGACCCTGGTAGCTACTAAGGTCGAACCCAGGTCCCGGGCAACTGTGCAATGTGAACAGTGCAAACCGGGTTATCCAACCTGGGTCACGCTAAAAGCTGCTGATTGGAGCTAGAAGGTGACACGTATTGGCCATGACTGATGCAATGCAGTGAGCAGTCACCACCCACTCTTTATGACCTCATCTTTGTGAGTCTAAAAACATCCATTTCTGATAACACACACAAGTTTTGCCGGGCAGACACGGGTTCAGTGTGAACAAGGCTGACCTGGGAACAACCAGTGTGTCCAAAGTACAGTGTGAAAGGGGTCTAACCCGGCTCTGACACGGGTTGGAACCATGTTCAAAAACACGGGTCGGACCCGGCATTTTGGTGGAAAAGGGGTATTACTTGCAAAACTTGTGAGTACTGTTAGACTAACCTGCAGTATCAACCAACATCACTGTGGAATGCATACTTGTAATACATTACCTAATCAAACCGAACATGCTATATAGGCCACTAACCCATACGCTAACTCAATCAGATTGTAAAAGGTTGTACAAAATCGTTCTTCCTATTGCTGGATATGAAAGAAAAACCTGCTGCATGAATTGCCTTGTCTGCTGGTTGGTGTTTCTCACAATGCGATAGTGCCGTAACTGAGGAATAAAGGAACATTTATCGTGCTCAATTTGTTTTTCTATTTAATCATTCAGACAAGTATAAATAAAAAGTACTGTAGCTCGCCCTATAAATAGATGCTAGACCAGAAATTGATCTGGATAACCGAATAAACGTACGAGCCCTGCTCCAGGCAGAAGGCGCATACAGAAGCTTCCCTGTTTTGCTTGTTTACATGTCCCCTGAGACAACATCAGAAAGTATACAAGCAATAAAAGGCACATTATACTGACAATTATTTCAGTGTGTGTTTTGTTATATTCTTCTTGTTGAGTAAGAAATACTTTAAATGCTTTGTTTGAAAGTTACTGTTTTTTTATTGTTACTGTGTTTAACTGGTTCATTGGATTTTGAAACAAATTTACATATAACATAATCTAAACCTGGGTACACACTACACAATGTGTACCCAGAATGACATCGATGGCGACGGGACCCTGCATGAGGCAAGTGCATACATATTTGCCGACGCCGGGTCCAACAGAGGGAGCTACGTGTCATGCTGTATTCTGCAGCATGGCATCGTTGGGGACATCCCCCGTCGACCCGCGGGATCGTGCACATCTCATGGGTACACGTAACATGATGTACCCGATATGATGCTCCGATCCGGTAGATCGGACCACATATCGTAGTGTTCCCTCTAGCTCCGGTGCGAGGCAGGGCGCCGGAGCTAGAGAGGGCATGTCCGTGCACGCGCCAGAGAAGGGGGCGTGGTCATCGAAAAGGGGGCGTGTCTATAAGACGCGTCCCCTTTTCGTCACTCTTGGGGGCATGCCCGGCACTTACGGACACGCCGGGCAGCCCCCAAGCCCTGCAGACATGGAGAATAGATGCCAGGCGCATGCGCCCGGCGTCTATTCTCCGGCGGTGACGGGTCACCGCACATTTCTTCACCCGCGGGACACTGCGACCCGAGGGTGAAGACGGTTTCCGCAGGCTGTTAGGGCAGGGTGCTTTTTGCCCTCCTTCTGGAGGGCAGGGCGCTTTTTGCCTTCTAGAAAGAGGGCAGGGCGCCGCGCCCCGCTAAAACAGCCTAGCGGGAACGCTACATATCGTCTAGGGTGTACCCAGCAGTGGCGTAACTTCATCTCAGGTGCCCGGAGGCAAGATAAATGTTGGTGCCCCCCCTCAATTAAATTTAACCCCCCCCAGCACCTATGCCAGCTGCCGCCGCCCCCCTATGCAGTTCCCCCAGTAGTGGTCCCCCTGTGCAGTGCCCTCTGTAGAGGTCCCCCTATGCAGTGCCCACCTATGTAATGCCTCCAAGTAATGGTCCCCCTATGCAGTACCTCCAGTAGTTGTCCCCCTATGCAGTGCCCCCAGTTGTAATGCCCCTTTAAGTGCTCCCCGTAGTAAGGGCCCCTGTAGTGCCCCCAGTAGCAAGGCCACTGCAGTGGCCCTGTAATGCCCCCAGTAGTAAGCCCCCAGTAATGCCCCCTGTAGTGCCCCCAGTAATGCCCTCAGTAGTAAGCCCCCTGTAGTGACCCCAGTAGTAAGCCCCCTGTAGTGACCCCAGTAATGCCCCCAGTAGTAAGACCCCTGTAGTGATCCCAGTAATGCCCCCAGTAGTAAGCTCCCAGCACACACACACACACACACACACTTACCTTAATCCCCGCTCCGTTGCTGCTGCCATCCGCCCCGGCGCCCGCTCCTCGGAACTATGGGAGTGACGTCATGACGTCACTCCCATAGTGCATTGCAGGGCCCGGAAGCCAGAGCTCAGGAGTGAGCTTCGGCTGCCGCTGGCTTCGGGGGGAGGGAGGGAAGAAGGAGCGGGCGCCCGCTGGTAACACAATCAGCAGGTGCCCGGCAAACAGGTGCACTCCCTGCACCGCCCGTAGTTATGCCACTCGAGGTGGAGCACCGATCAGCAGCGCTCCTTCTCCATGCAGTGCCCAGAACGGCCGGGGGGACAATAGAGCCAGGTGCCCCCTTCAGGGCTGGCGCCCGGCGGCAAATGTCACTGTTGTCACCGGGAGTTCAGCTACTGGTACCCAGTTTAAGGGCTCAATCCTATTAGGTGGAAGTTTGCAAATGCAAGTTTGTTTCATGAAACTCGCATACATCGCACAAATGCACGCACCCGAGACATGTGAGATCCAATTACAAATGTCAATATGTGGTAGTTGTGGCGAGGGTGTGCAACTTTCTCTTTTGTATCATTTGGGGACACTGCAACGCTGGGTTTAGAGGGAGGCTGAGGAGTAGACATCCCCTCTCTAAATCCTCCCAACTCCTCCAGCTATTAGTGTTTTAATTTAGTACCTGCAAGAGAGGCACAAAGAAGCTAGGTTATTTTACCCTTACTACTTCAGGGTCCATAGGGTTTCCACAGGATACCTTGCGGTATAGGCGATGGCAGTCAATGGGCACCGCAGAGTTAAAGTTTTCAGCCTCCCAGGATGCACTGGGTCCCCCTCCTATACCCCGCCCCCGAGCCAAGGCAAATCAGTTTCGTAGGTGCCCAGCTCTGAGTCGGGTCACCATTTTCAGAGGGGGGCTGTTAACAGCGCCTGAAGTTACAGGTGGCATAGTGGTCTGGGTCCCCCGCATACCTCTCCTCCGATAAGGTCAGAGTATGCGGCGCTGTTTCTTACGAGGCTCTGTGTCTGTGTAGTTGATAATAGTGCTGGTAGTGCAGGGATTTATCTCTGCATTGTATGTGACTTAATGCTAACGCTGTCTGTCTATACTTTCACTTCTGACTGTCAGCTATTTTACTATTCCTGTTCTTCCTCTGCTAAAACCCTTGCGGTGCAGTGTTGCAGGGTTTTTACTACCTCACAGTGAAAGTATTCTCTGTGAGGGGAGTCACATACACACTCCGTTTACACTCATCATGTCTGAGAGTGAACGTGACTTTCCTCTTCTGCTAAAGTGTACCACATGTAATGTACCATTACGGAGGATGATGGCAACACTGAGGGATTATATAGGGCACGTTATCTTATATCATGCCCGATTTCTGTCACTGTGCAGGAACCGCCCTGGGCTTGTTTGCTAAGGCACTTACAACCCTTGTGGGCCAGCTGGTGACGCCCCCTGCGTTTCCCCAGATGGGGTTATCGCAGTCGGTAGTGTCATTACCCATGCAGGGCTTCCCTAGGCAGTTGATGGTACCCCAGTATCTCCCGCTTTCGCCCCCCCCAGGTCTCACAGGAGCCTGCATGGGTGAATTCATTGTCCAATATGGTACAGCACCTAACGGACATTTTGCAGGGGGCGTCGTCATTGCGGCCTCCTAAGCAGCCTTTAGTGTCTCAGACAGTTCAGTTTGATGACGATGAAGTCACGTCTGATGATGAGATTTTTTACTTTTCGGACCAAGAGCCCCTTCGTACTAAAGAGGCGGAGCCAAAGTCTAAAGTCCATATACCTGGCCTTATACGGGCAGTCCGTGCGGCTTTGGTTATTGAGGATAAGGATCCCCCCCATGGCCAAATCCAAATATGCCTTCTTTAAGGATAGTAAGGGTGATGCCACTGTATTTCCTCTATCTGGTCAGTTGGTGGATCATTTAGAGGAGGCGTGGAAAAATCCATGTAAACTGTTCCAGCCTCAAAAATGCTTGGCCTTTGCATACCCTTTTGCGGATAATTACTTTTCTAAGTGGGAAACCCCACCTCAGGTGGATTCTCATGTCACACGCCTAGTGAGGAGTGCTACATTGCCCATGCCCTCCATGTCCTCCTTAAAGGATGCCACAGATCGCAAGGTGGAAATAGGCCTAAAATCCATTTAATCCCTTGCTGGAGAGGCGTCCAGACCGGCTATGGCCGTGTGCTGGGTTGCCAGAGCCATGGAGTGCTGGGCTGATAGCTTGGAGGCGCCTCTGGACACTGACTCTTCTGCTGAGCAGGCGGAGTTAGTGGGCAATCTCAGAGACTCAGCCACGTACATTAATGAGGCAGCCTTGGATATAGGTCTCCTCGCTTCCGTAATCTCCTTGGCAGCAGTGGCGGCTCGCTGCACCCTATGGTTGCGCTCTTGGAAAGCAGATGCAGATTCCAAAAAGGGATTGGAAAGCTTACCATTTAATGGACAGGTCCTGTTTGGCCCTGATCTGGACAAAATTGTGGCCACTCTGGCAGCAACTAAATCTGTATGTCTGCCATCGGCTACAGTCCCATCAGGGTCTGGTACTTCGTCTTTTCGGCCCTATGGGGCCCAGGGTAAGTCCAAAGTACAGTCCTTTCCGAGACAGTCAGGGGCCAAGAAATCTGCCAAGCCAAGGAAGCAGGCTTGGAGTAAAAGACGTCCTGCCGCCAAGTCGGACGATAAGCCTTCAGCCTGACGAGACGGGCCTCCCTTTGGGGGACTCCAGAGTGGGAGGCTGCCTGCTTTGGTTTGCCCAGTGCTGGTACCTGACTACCAAGGACACTTGGGTACACGAGGTGGTCTCTTGGGGCTATGCCCTCTCCTTTCGGCGCAGGCTCCCCAGCAGGTTTTTCACCACAGGCCTTCTGTCAGATCAGAACAAAGCCCTGGAACTACAGAAAGTGTTGCACTCTATGCTCCAGGCTGGAGTTTTAGTGCCTGTTCCATTCTCCGAGAGGGGCATGGGTTTCTATTCCAATCTTTTTCTGGTGCAGAAACCCAATGGGTCTTACCGACCCATCCTCAACCTGAAATCCCTCAACAAGTCCTTGATGGTTCCTCGGTTCAAGATGGAGACCCTGCGTTCCATTATTCTGGCGATGGAGCCTGGGGATTTCATGGTGTGGTGTCGTTGGACATTCAGGACTCCTGACTGCATGTCCCCATTATCTTAACACCAGCAATTCCTCAGGTTTACAGTACTCGACCAACATTTTCAGTTCCAGGCACTGCCCTTTGGTCTGGCAACAGCTCCTCGAGTCTTAAACTAAAGTCATGGCGGTAATGGGAGCCCACCTGTGGATGCAGAGAGTCCACTTGTTGCCTTATCTGGACGACCTTCTGTTGTTAGCGGGGTCTCCAGAGGTCCTCCAGCTCCATCTGCAACTGACAATCTCTGTGTTGCAGAATCACGGCTGGTTAATAAACTGGAAGAAATCCACCCTGGTTCCCTCGCAGAGGATGCTCCATCTCTGGGCCCTGTTGGTCTCTGTGGTGTCACTGTTCGACATGGTGGAATATGCCCAGTTTCACTCCAGACCTCTGCAGAAGTTGATCCTCTCCAGATGGAATGTGTTGCCCCACCGGATAAAGACACAGACCATGGTGCTTTCTCCAGAGGTACTTCTGTCTCTGGTCTGGTGGTTGAGGACGACTCTCCTGAACAGACAGGGGACGTCCCTTTTGGGTGGCAAACTGGGTCCTTCTGGCGACGAATGCCAGTCTCCGAGGCTGGGGAGCAGTGACGGTTCCACACTTGTTCCAGGGCAGGTGGACCCCGGCAGAATCTGCGCTTCCAATAAACATCTTGGAACTTTGTGCGGTATTCAAAGCTCTCTAGCAAGCAAAACATGTTCTCCACGGAAAAACTGCAGGTACAGTCAGACAATTCCACAACGGTGGCTTACATAAACCGCCAAGGAGGAACCCGAAGTCGGGCGGCGCTGACAGGTGTCCCGCATCCTGACTTGGGCGGAGGGCAATCTCCCTGCCATCTCGGCGGTGTTCATACCGGGAGTCCTCAACTGGGAAGCCGTCAAGACGTGCATCCAGGAGAATGGTCTCTTCACCAGGAGGTGTTTCTACTCCTGGTGGACAAGTGGGGCCTTCCAGAGATAGACCTCATGGCCTCCCGATACAACAACAAGCTGCCTATGTATGGGTCAAGAACAAGAGACACGGAGGCTCTTCTGGTGGACGCTATGTCGGTCCAGTGGACCTTCCAGTTTATGCACCTCTTCCTTCTTCCTCGAGTGGTTAGAAAATTCAAGCAAGAAGGTGGCACACTAATGTTGTTAGCTCTGGCGAGGCCCAGACGTCACTGGTACTCAGATCTTTTGGAGTCTCTCTGCAGACACTCCGATGCTGTTGCCTCAACGTCCGGACCTGTTGTCACAGGGTCCTTGTCATTACCTGGACCTGAGTCGTCTGTCTTTGACGGCGTGGCTGTTGAGACAGCCCTCTTAAGGTCCAGGGGTTTTTCCAGCTTTGTAGGTAACACCATGCTCAGAGCTCGGAAGCCTGCATCTGCAAGAATTTACCACCGATTATGGCATACTTTCTTTGAATTGCCCTAGAGGCTATGATCCTAAGGTGTTCCGGATATCCAGGGTGTTGGCTTTCCTACGGGCGGGCTTAGATCACAGTCTTCGCCTTGCTTCTCTGAAGGTGCAAGTTTCTGCCCTGTCAGTGTGGTTTCAGCGTAGGATTGCTACTCTTCCTGATGTCCGCACCTTTCTGCAAGGTGTACTTCGTATTCAGCCTCCCTTTGTTCCACCAGTGGCTCCTTGGGATCTGGCTGTGGTCCTGAGGGCTATCCAAGGACCACCATTTGAACCACTGGGCTCAGTGGATTTGAAATGGCTTACAGCTAAGACTATATTTCTTCTGGCCATTGCTTCGGACAGAAGGGTCTCAGAATTGGGGGCTCTCTCATGTCAGCCTCCCTTTCTCAGTTTTCATAGAGACAGGGCGGTGCTTCACACTCGCCCTAGTTTCCTCCCTAAGGTGGTATCTAGTTTCCACATTAACGAGGAAATCATAGTGCCGGCCTCTAATTCTCCAGACCTCTCGTTTAGTGAGGCCACCTTGGATGTGGTACAGGCTCTAAGGATTTATGTTGACCGTACCAATTCATTTAGGAAGTCGGCCTCCTTGTTTGTCCTCCTATGGCTTCTGGAAGAAGGGTTGGCCTGCCACTAAGCAAACTTTGGCAGGATGGATTCGCATGGCAATTTCTGAGGCTTATATTCATGAAGGCCTTCCTGTTCCAACGTCTGTTGGGGCTCATTCCACTAGGTCTGTGGGTCCTTCGTGGGCAGCTCGAAATGGTGCCTCTGCTATTTAGCTTTGCAAGGCTGCCACGTGGTCTTCTGTCCATACTTTTGTGAGGTATTATGCATGCGATTTCTCCGTTTTTTTTTTTATTTTTTATAAAATTTGCAAAAGTCACAAAAAAAACCTTTTTACACATTGTCATTATGGGGTATTGCGTGTAGAATTTTGAGGACAAAAATGAATTTATTCCATTTTGGAATAAGGCTGTAACATAACAAAATGTGGAAAAAGTGAAGCGTTGTGAATACTTTCCAAAAAAAAACAAAAAACAGCGGAGGGGAAATGTATGGAGGTATATGGACAATTTTTACACAGAACTTACAAGTCAAATATTTTGTTTTAGTAATTACAGGGCAAAGTCGCAATGGAGTTATTTCTGCAAGGACTCGCATTGAACTATTAGCAGAGACGTTTCGGAGAAGGCAGCCATTCACCCACTTTTTGTCCTTTGCACTCAACCAGCCAGAAATCCAGGAGAGGTTTTTACAATTTAAGGAAGAGGTTCTGTCAAAGTGCTCCAAGGTAGGAAACAATATATTAAATTGTTAATTGGTTATAATTGTGAGTGTGTATAGAGAAACATTGGTGTCATGATGCTGCAGGTGATGTCTATTTGTTATGTGGTTGAGAAAGTAACTAAGAAACCTACAAAACTAATATAAAAGGTTGCAAAAGAAAGTAACATAAGTGGGAATGAGGAGATGGATACAATGACGTGCCACTGTAAGCTGTGGTGCCCATTGCTGGCAAGACCTTTGAGTTTCATTACATCATTTGCTTCCAGTTTAGAGCTCTCGCTTGTAAATGTAATTGAGGGATGTTTATTGTCCACGTTTGACAGTCCAAGATGAAGAAAATAGATTATTGAATGTTTCTTTCAGACCTGCTTCCTCAATACAATGCATACATTCATTCATTTTAAGAAATTGTCTCCTCAAACCAAGCAATCATCAGAGTGTTCCAGGGCAGTACATCTACCTAGACTATAAATCCATACACAAAGCATACACTTACCTTCAAGAATTACTAGGCAAACCCAGTCCCTGATGCAATAGGAGAAAGGAAATGCTTATTTACCTTAGGGCAGGGGTGTATTAGGTGAAGAGGGGGCCTGTGTGCAGTCTCCATCCGGGCCCCCTCCTCTGTAGTCAGCGGCACAAGTTAGTAGACTCTGACAGCAGTCGGAATCCCGGCTCCAGAATCCTGACCGCTGATATCCCGATGGTAAGTTAGGCTTGGAGTTAGGGTTAGGTTAGGAGTTAGGGTTATGCACTAGGGGAGGGTTAGGCTGCGGGAGGGTAGGGTGTGGGTTAGGCTGTGGGAAAGGTTGGTTGGGTGGGTTAGGTTTAGGGTACTTACCTGCAGGCGTTGGGATTCTGACTGTCGGGATGCCGTACCCAACCCCATACAAACTCTGTTCTATTCAATTCATACTCAACTACCTTTTGTGCTTCTTAGGTTGGGCATATAACCTTGTTCGCATTGCTGAGTCGCAAATTGCAAAAGTGTACCCCGCCTGTTGTAACTGTGATATGCTGTGAATGTTTTCTATGACAAATAAGACAAGCTGGGTTATGTTACTTATACTGCATTGGAGCAGTGGCATATCTCTGCTAAAGTCCTGGATTACATACAGTACATGCATTTCTGTACCAGCCTGGCAATCGAGTTGGCCATCAGTGAACAGTATCTCAGCAGTGTCACAGTAATGGGATACAATCATCATTTCATCTTCTGTTCTCAGGACTGGAAGGGAATATGTTGTACTTGATAGGCAAAATAATACACTAAGAAGAAACAGATTCACATGATATTTATGCAGGAAGCCTTATGCCACTGATCCTTCTATGTGAGGCGAAATGGCAGATGGATACATGGGAGAGAATAGAAAGACAGAATAAATCTGTAATAAAGAGAAAAGCTACAGCAAAAAGAAAAAAAATCATCTGCGTCACACTACATAAGCAGCATATGTCCAATGCTTGTTTATCTCTATCCAACCATGTTGCAAAAAATCAGGACAAAGTCGCCTTGGACCTGGTATATTTATTTGATTTACAGGAAAAGCAGAGCACATGGCTCTGTGTATTTTCTAAGCACAGAGACACACAAAATCTGGATTTGCCAGTCAGTTAAGTTCCATAACAGTTCATCCTGTTGGACTGATTCATCCTGCTGCTTTCTGGCTCGCTCATCATGATGAATTGGCCTTGTAGGATCAGGCAAGATTTTATCGCTGCTATAAAACTCTGGTAGCCGGAGAAATTTTCTCACTTCTTGATAAAGGTTTTGACAAAGAAACTTACACTGATAAAGTGCTCATGTGGTAGATACTTAATACCTGTGATTAGCTATTTACATAACGATGATAGCAATGTACAATTAGGAACAAACGCCATAATAAACCAAGACTGGGGGAGGGGCTTATGCAATAGGTTGCGAGCTGCAGCTGCTGTGGGAACATCTGTAAGTCCCCTGTATATTTAAAGCGGCAATCATTTTAAAGGCAAAATCTGCTTTGCCTTTAAAGTTATTGCTACTTTAAAAAATACCGGAAGACTCGCATGAGTTCCCACAGCGGCTGCAACTCACAACCTATTACACAAGCCCCTGGGTATTAATAAATGAAACTGTAATGGTGGGTACACACTGGGCGATATTACTGAGCGACTGCACAATTACGACATCGTAATCGTGCAATCGCTCAGTAATCGTGCACAAATCGTGCACTTTTATGTCGGAAACGCCCAGCGATGCGCTCTCCCGTTGGTCGTTTCCGACATTGTTCATCGCCTGAACATGCAGCACAATCTGACAATGTCGTCAGGTTGCTGCATGTTTGGGAATGGGGGAAGAGAGCCCGGCGCTGAACGATATCGTTAATGATATCGTTCAGCGGCTGTGCTCAATGTCATGAACGACATTGAGCATAGCCTGCTGGGGACACACTACACTATATCGCTCAGGGAGCATATTGTGTAGTGTGTACGCACCTTAAGAGGACCTTGTTTTCATCAGAAAATAGGAGTTTATTACATGAAGATAAGTGCAACAGATTGCTTCTTGGTTCAGCCAGGTTACAATGAAAAAGTTATTTAGTGGTGCTGTATGACCCAGTCACTCAAGAATGTTGGTTTGGAGTTCAGCAGGTTTCTTTCACTATAGAAAGAGTCTGATGGGTCGATTTGAATGATCTTACTCCGGCAGGTAAGTGCGGCTGTATGCCACATACACACTAGACCAGTGATTCCCAAACTCTGTCCTCAAGGCACACTAACAGTCCTGGTTTTGGTGATATCCAGGCTTGAGCACAGATGGTTAATCAAAATAACTGAGGTACTAATTAAGTCACCTGTGCTCCAGTATGGCTAGCCTCAAAACCTGGACTGTTAGTGTGCCTTGAGGACAGTGGTTGGGAACCCCTGCACTAGACGATGTGTGTATGCAGCGACATCTTCAGCGGCGAGCCCGGCAGGGCCATGCTGCATTCAGCAGAATGGCATCACTCACGATATCCACAGATTGGGCTGTATGTACAGCTGACTGGGGATATCATTAACGACCCGCAGGAGTGCGCATCGTTGGTCGTTCGGACCATACACACTAGATGATATGAACGATATATCGTTGAACGATATCACTATCGGTCACTTTTATCGTCTAGTGTGTACGCGTCTATACAGTAGCTGCTGACTCTCTGTCCTTTGTTCGCTGCGTACAAAAATCAGCAAGTCTGGGGGGCAGATTAGGCCGCGAGGGGGGAAGATGAGTCATTGCCAGCGTTTGCACACCTTTGCAACGGCAACTGGCCCCCCTAGTGGCTAAATGAATTGACCCCTAAAAGTAAGCTTAGCATGTAAATGAGTAGTAGCCAGATGGAATATGTTATGGAGGATAAGAAGTTAGTTGAGGAACTTGCTAAACTTTCATAGAGTGTGTGTGTTTTCAATGGTCCATGCTGTATGCAGGTGTTTTTCCTGCATGCTCAGTGCAAAGAGGACTATAAAATATACACACAACCTGTAACTCATCCATGCTTCCATTTAATAGTTTTTTTTTCACCGCGCTCTGTTGTGGTGTGTTCTATGCTGTGGTCTGTATGGTGTGACATGTGTTGCTTAGTTTGTGAGAAAAAAAAAATAGGTTGTGCTGCAGAGGTGAATAGTGCAGCTTTGGTTGCACCTAAACGTGATGCCACAAACACATTTGTGAACACAATCTTATGCAGATATTGGCGAACTAATACAGATGGATTATACTAAATAACAATGCAGATAACTATGTTCTATTAATGTTCCAACAGATGCCGCACTGAATGAAGTCTCTGTATTAGCAGCAATGGTGTTGGCAAATGTGATATGTATCATGTACTTTGGTACTGTGTGATAGTTTTGTGCAGTAGATGGTTGTGGCTGGTCTATCCATTACCTCTATCAGCAGCGCAAACCACACCATTACAATAGTACCCCAGTGTGCAGGGAACCCCAGTATTTTTGCTTATGTTTCAATTTAAAGCTTCACTTTTTATTCCATTGTTTCCTATAGCATGCAAGCAATGTTTTCACCAAAGTAATAATGATATGAAAATGTGTAACGTACCAGGAAATCACTGACATGGGATCTGTGTATTCTGTATGATGACTGGACTCTTTAAAACTACAGTATTTATGTTACTGTAAACTAAATGGTTTCATCCTAACTCACTGCTCCATACTCCTCGCTCACTGTCTCTCTCCTGTGTGTCCCCCTGACTGTCTGCCACTCCCCTTTTAGAGATTGTAAACTTTTAAGAGCAGGGCCATCACTGATACCATCAACTCCTTCCACTGCCAACAATGGCACCAAATGGCACTTTGCGTTCAGCCGGCGCTGATAATTGGGGTTTTATGACTGCTGATGTTCAGATACTTCTCCCTTCTTCTTTCCTCCCCCCCCCCTTTCTTTCTTTCTTTCTTTCTTTCTTTCTTTCTTTCTTTCTTTCTTTCTTTCTTTCTTTCTTTCTTTCTTTCTTTCTTTCTTCTTTTTTTCCTTCCCCCTTATTGTATACGACTGAGTTTTTTTTTTCTTTTTATGTTCAAACTTTATTGTTTGGTAACAACAAGCAAGCACTATGACGTTTTAAGCTTTTGTAAGGTTGGGGGTAATGCCACTTTATGGTCATTGTAAGGTATTTAATTTCATCTTGGCAAAGCTGCAATGTGGCACAGCTCACGTTTAAATATTTGGAAATATTCTGAGGTATAAAGTTTTATTTTCAGAATAATCTTTACATGTATTCTTTACAGAACATTTATTGAAAAATAAAGGAAGAAGAAACAAAAATCACTAATTACATTTATTTAAACCAGTGTTTCATTAACTCATTCCTCAGGGAGCACTAACAGTGCCGGGTATCCATCTTTCCTAGTTGGAAGGAGCCACAGGTGGAGCTAATTATTTAACTTGTGAGTCTGTGAGACCTGGAAAACATGCATTTCTAGTGTTCCCTGAGAAAGGAGTTTGGGTAACAGTGATTTCAACTATCCATTGTCAACATAAAGGAGAAGGGTCCGCCAGTGTTCCTGAGAATGCAGCTTAGAAATTCACTATCAACCTGTGACAACATCACTGAGACATGAGACACATCTTGCCTCGGCGATGTCCTTAATTCCTAGTGCACTCATTTGAGGATCTTTAAAGATTAGGATCATCAATAGTTCACATTTACCTATGTTCTCAATATAAGCTTTTAGTCTGGTAAGCTGTTTTATAGTGCTGGGATAGAGATATTTATGTCACCGGTCCTCAAACTCGGTCGAAATCCCGACGCCTGTCATTTTACCTACGCCGGGAGCCTGACACCCGGCTTACCGATCGAAGGTAAGCCGGGCGCGGACAGCGTTAAGTTAGGGGGCTCCTGTGGGGACTTGGGGTTAGGCACCCCCCCAGGGAGGTTAGGGTTAGGCTAGGGGAAGGGGGGGTTAGGGTTAGGCACCCCCCGGGGGACTTTAGGATTAGGCACCACCCTGGGAGACTTGGGTTTGGGCAGTGGGGAAGGGGGGGGTGGTTAGGTTAGTTTATACTTAACTAAGTGTAGTCGGGATTTTCACCCATGTCAGGATGCGGCCGGCGGTAAATCATACTGATCCCGATTATTATGACCGCTGATGCAGCAATGTTTGTACAATGTCCATGTGTTGCAATGTTCTGTACTGTAAGTCACTTCCTGTTTCATTTATTCTGATTCTGTCTATGCACCTTGTAAGGCGCTGCGGACCTCTTGCGGCACCATATAAATAAAGGAGGAGGATCATATACAGCGCACACACACACACACACACACACACACACACACACACTCCAGTTGTTCTAATCCTGTAGTACAAGAAGGCCACCTTTATGTCTCCTTGTTCTTCCTATACAATAGTTTACAGCTTTGTGTGCTACACAACTCTGGTAAATTTTATTAATGTAACACTGTGCACATATAGGATTCACTACAAATCTTTTCATTGCGCTGTGTCCAATGCTGTTTCTGCTTCCCAGAAAAGATTATCCTCCTATATTCTATTGACACTATAAAAGCCAATGTATTATTTAGGCCGCGAGACCAGGCATTACAGCCCTTTAATTCCTGCATTATAATACCTAGCAATAAAAATATTGGTCTGGGAGACTTTTGCTTTGTTTGTTCTGTACAGTAGTCCCCTGGCAGCTGTTGTAGGTTTAATATTCTGCAGGCTAATCATTCTCAGCGGCTTCTTGGGACTGTGCTGGAAGGTAAGCCTGCCATTGTAAAGCAGAGGTAATCAGTGAACAACATCTCCCTGCTGAGAGGTTAGAGAGCAAGCTTGCTGCAGTAATGCATTGTTTGTCTTTATCCATATACCAGGAAAATGAGCAGCTAACCCATCATATCACATTCATTCTAGAATCATTCGCGCGTAATGCGACATATACTACTTATCACTGTGCAGTGGTGTTACTTACTGGGATGTACACAGGACATTCACACACTGTTTCCCAAGAGCTTTGCTTCTCAGACTTCAGTTCTCAGAGTCCTCTCTATGAGACTGGTTTAAAGAGAGACAAAGATCTAAAAAAAAAAAAAAACTAGGTTTGGCCTCTCTGCTTGTGCTTTTCTCTTGTACTCTCTCCTACTGTTTTGTGTCAGTCAGAATTGTTTGGAAACAATGAAATCCGGTTAGACAATTTTATGTACTGAACGGATTGTTGAACCAATCATTGTTAACATACAAGCTTTGTCAGGAGGAACCGATCAGTGAAATTTTAGATAATTTAATATTTGATTGGTAACCAATTTCTAGTACTTTAAAAAGCAATCGGGTCACAGCTCCCAACTGTCCTGATTTTGAGGAAACTGTTCTAAGAGTCAGAATGGTCTACTCAATATCACTTAATTTTCTCCTACTTTTGGAGAAATTAAGTTTTTGGACCTATTCCTCATAAACGTACCGCAAGAGATATCCCGGACATCTCCTGCTTACCTTTCTCTGCTGATGTGGCACACTGTCCCCGTACATTAGTAACAGGACCTAAATTCATCAAGTTTCGAAAATACAATATTTTTGGAGCTTGACTGTGGGTGCATTCGCCATCTTTAGAAGGCGTTTGCTCCCGCACATCCACTCCTCTATGGGAAGGAGTCCCGGGTTGCGAAGAGGGATCTTTTCGGAACCATCCGCCCCTGTCCTGCTCTTTCCACCGGACGCCAGGACTTTGTGCACCTGTGTGAGCTCTAGTTCACACAGGCACACTGACTGCCAAGTTAGACTCGGCATTGTTAAGTTTCACTGAAAGTAGCAGTGAAAACATTCAGGGAGACGGCTGATTTTCGGATCAGCTGTCTCTGCATCGGAGCAATGATTAATTGCTCCGGCGCTTGCCGCAAGTAATATTAATTATTGTTAATTAACATTATGAATAGACTCCAAGACCTTTTGTTGCTTCTGCTGTAAAAGTTGGGATGTACGTCCCAGTCAACCTTACAATGTGGATGCGCATCACACTGGTGGTGATGTATGTGCTTAGGTGACTGGCTTAGGACGGCCTAGAGCTTCTTGAGGGACTGGGCGAGGTCATGTTGGGTATGTTGACATGTATTTTCCGCTCACATGTTACTAGTGTGTCTGGCAATGAATGCATAGCCCTTTGTGGGGAGAGTAGGTAGGGGGGCAGGGAGTGGGTATGTAATGCCGGCTGTTGTGATGCCTCCTGTTAGAATACCGACAGCGCCATCCTGATGATTGGTATGCCGATTACATCCCGGGAGGCATATACTGTGACGATTTTGGGTGGTAAAAATAAATAGTTGTTCTTTCTGTGAAATGTGAGGAAAGATTAGCATTTTCTTTCATTGGTTATAATATATACTGTATGTTACATATAAGTAATCACTATTGTAGGGTATCTTGCCAGCAATGATCTGAAAAATACTAATATTCTGTGTTGTCACATCTGATTGATTTATTGTAGCACAGATTATTGCAGGGTCTGGATTATAACATAATACAGTTATTCACAGTGATATTGTGCTACAGGTATTTATTGGCAGTTTAGCTGGTAGCTTTTTATGTGTTTCTTACAATTCTAGAAAGTGAGTGATTGATTCCTTTTTTTGATGCATACTACTTCTTTTTTTCCCCAGCAACTATGAATGATTTAATGGGCAATATGGCTGTTGTTCCTGTGTATGTAGAGTCTAGATGGGGGTGGAAAGATACTTTTTTTGAGACCTTGCCATCTGCAAAAAGGGATAGCTCAGGTCAGGGACAGTACAGTAGTAATATCTTCTGTCTCCAAATCTGGAGAATTTATAGACTTCCATCTCTGCACTATGTCCTGGATTTGTTGCCTGTCTAAATTACTTTCTTAATACTTTGTTGATTTTAATATAAAGTCTTTAAAAAAAAAAACTCTTAAATTTTCTTTAAAAAATCTTGTCTGAATAGTGAATTCATGAGTGTCGGCTTTACAACTTCAAACATGATGATTTACCATAATGTTTGAAGTTGTAAAGCCGACTGTTAAAATGATATAAATCACATTTTTAGCAGGTCGGCACCCTGTGTTCAACCTTACAGTGTCTGCATTCTCAGCATCGACTGTTAAAATGGGAAATGCATACCCTTTCTGCACTTAGGGAGATTACATTGATTATTCATTGTGTGTTGTGTGAGGCTTGTCCATCAGAGATACATCCCACGTGATCAGTATTTGTTCTGTTGTGTGTTTTTTTGTGTGTTTTTTATGTAATCTAATAACTATAACTTACATTTTGAAGTCATTTTGTAGCATTGGTCTCGGTGGCTCGTTTACTTATACCCCTTTCAGATATACAACCCGGGAAATTTCCTGCTCAGACCCGGGAATTTCTCCTGTGCAAAATCCCAGGTATTTGGTCAAGACCCCCCTTTCACACTACAGTGTCTACCCGGGAAATTCCCGGGTAGACCCCTTTCAGACAAGAGCTGGGTTTTTCAGAGTTTTACATAGAAAAACAGGGTTTTGTCATTATAAGTGGATGTTATGCTGGCACACATTAATGAGGTCATGCAAAGGTGGGGATGTGGTATAAGGGGACTGGGAGTTATTGTTATTGAAATAAATACAAAGACTTAATATTTGAAAGGTTCAAAAAATCTTTTATTTTAATAAAGGCCTTTATTTTGCATACGAAGTTTGAAAGCCTTACTTCCATATTTCTTACAAAATACAACACAATTCAAAACCAAACAATAGTATCAGAAAAAATAACAGTAAAGTGCACATTTACTTCAGAACATTGTTCAGTGCGCATATAGCTATGAGGCATTAAACAAGCCTTTAAAATAAAACAAATAGGACCAGAATTTTTTGGTAGATCCTTGTTTACACCAACTCAATATCCTATGACAAAAGCAGTAACCATAATATTTTCAACATCGTCATATGGGATATGTCTAGTTAACATCACTAGATATATTTGATCACCACAGTTAAATATTTCTGTAAACTGTAAACTCTGGGTTTTTGTCAGGAGTAAGTTCCTGTGACAGAGTATTAGCTGGCAAAGTATCTTTAAATTGATCTTCAAGTACATTATCTAATGTACTATCTGTAAATGTTGAGGATGACTGAGGTGTTTGCGGATGCTTGGATATATGGGATGTAGTTTGGCCAAATGCTGTGGGGGACTTTACTTGTTGCGCATACTGGGATGTTTGGTTAAATGCTGGGGGGGACTTTACTTGTTGCGCATACTGGGATGTTTGGCCAAATGCTGGGGGGGGCTTTGTTTGTTGAGCATACTTGTATGTAGTTTGCCCAAATGCTGTGGGGAAATTAGCGTGCTGGCCATACTGTGATGTATGCTCAAATTAGGTGGGAGACTGAGGTTGCTGCACATACTGGGATGGTTCCCCAAATGAGTTTGGATAATTAGCTTGTTGGCCAAAATGGGTGGGTGGTGGAACATGTTTTGGTTTGTAGTGGATTGTGCTCAAGGTTTGAGTAAAAAATTTGCGGTTATCGCGACTTAGCCTTTCCTGCATAGCCATCATTTCCTTTAGCAAATTACTCTGCATTTCTCTCTCATTGGCGATAAACCGCTGCAGTCTGGCATCCTCTTGTGTCTGCCATTCCGAATCTAGGTCGCGTAGTTGTTCACAAAGAATATTTGTCATGGCTTTGGTAGCAACATCAATTTTGCTCTTCTTTTTACGTGTTGGCACTGTGAAAACTGAAAGTAAAAGAGAGAAAACATTGAGCAACAGATGTAAAAAATATTTCAAACACAAAACAATAAATGGTCCCAATTCAAAAAGCAGCACGTCTGTTTGCATGCGGTGCCCATCCTCCACTACAAGATAAACGCAAAAACAATACTATATGCTAGAAATGTAATGACAACATTACATAGATAAATGCAGCAGAACATAAGTTATTTGATTTAAACTTACTGTTACTGCGTAGGGTGGGCTTGTCTCCCTGGGTCTGTGGCTCAGACTCAGAATCTTGCCTTTGCGTTGGAGAGATCACATCTGTGCCAGTGCTTGGTTCAATGATGATGGCATTAGATGAGTCCTCATCTGGGTCATCAAATAGGACCTGCGATAATGCCGGGCTCTGCTGGCTGCTCTCAGGAGTTGTTGAAGGCGTGCATGTCGTTGTTGCAGACAGTGTGCCAGCATCACTTGAAGAAGATAGAGCAATGGGGTTGCATAGTGCTGTATGCCCAAAAGCCGAAGTGCATAAATCGTATAAGGGCCACTCCATCCTTCCCACACCACTGCAATTACGATTGTGGTCATGGACCTTTGTGTATTGTTTCTTTAGGCTCTTTAGCTTATTAAGGACTTGCTGCTGTGTCTTCACAATACCCCGGCTGGCCAGGATTTTGGCAATGTTGCAATAGATCATGGCATCTTTAACAGTGCCTGTGATTTGAGCTTTTATTTCCTCCTCTCCCCTCACATGTAAGAGCTCACGGACCTCCTCCTCCTTCCAATGTGCTCACCAACCACCTGTACACAGAAAAAATAAAGATTACCGCACTAAAGAAAACCCAGAAAATTTAGATAAAAAGTTATAAATAAATAAGAAAATGAATAAAAGATAAATCTCTTGTTAAGTAATAATGTTTTCAGTATTTTAAAATAGATGCCATATATAATAAGAAACAAGCTCTTTTAATAAGGTAATAAAAAACAGTAATTTACATAGTATAACACTATGACATAAATAATATTAGATGCTAAATATGTTTACACACCTGGCACCACTCTCCAAACACCTGGTACAAGTTCACCTCGTAGTGTTGCGGGCCTCTCTGCAACTGTTGCAGCACCTAAATCTGCCTTGTAGCACTGCACAGGATTCTTAGCGCTATGTTTAGCGTTTATATGACGTCTGCCCTCCACTGTCCGGCTGTTGCTGATGATCTCATCAACAGACAGCCGCATCCGGCCAATCAGGAGCTGTTTGGTGAAGCCCGGGAGTATATTCCCGGGTAGCACCATTCAGACAGAAGCAGGGTAATTTCCCGGTACTTAAGTCGATTGCAGGGGCGGCTACCCGGGAACCTTTCAGACAGACGCGGCTACCCGGGAATTTGGCTGAGGCAGGCCAAATTCCCGGGATTCTCGACAAGTCTGAAAGGGATATTACATATCACTTATGTCTATAGTTCCACTTGTGAGTCAGTGCAGTGAACTGTTTATAAATAGCTGAAATCCTGGTTCTTTTCTATTTGAGACATGCAGCTAAGCCTGCTCTCCACCTAATCACTGCTTTTGGGGTGGTCACATTCCAACACCAGTATCCATAATTATACATGCTTTATGATTCTTTCATCAGGGGGGTCAGAATGATTTTATGTTGGGGGAGGCCACATAAAATTCTTACGACTCACCTGCGCCCCCCCATCTCCCCTCCTCCCTCTCTCTCTCTTACCTGGGCACGCAGGAAATCTGACTTGAGTGGCGGCTGCAGACGGTCAGGGGCTGTGCCTTATAGCAATAGGCTGCACAGCCCCTGCACTGCACGGAGGAGGAAGTATAATGTGTGGTGTGTTAACTTAAAGGCGGCACATTACACTCTCCTCCTCCGTGCGGTGCAGAGGCCATGTAGCATATTGTTATAAGGCACAGTCCCTGTTTGTCTGTGGCCGCTGTGCCTTTTCAAAAGTTTGGGGGGGAGAGAGCTTGCCCATCATCAGCATAAATCCACCTTTTCAAAACGGCAAAATGATGCTTATTCTATGTGTAGGTTTTCCTAATCTGTACTTTTAATGATCATGCAGGTTTTGTTTATTTGTTTTTACAGGCTTGTTTTTTTGGAGTACATAAAATGTGTACAAATGATATGGTAGCCCAACACTGCATACCTATTCAAAAAGTATACATCCGAACACCTAAAAACAGAGCAACTATTTTTTTCAGTGCTTATCCTCACTGCAAAACTGTGCATCTGGAAAAGTGAAAGTATGAGGAATTAGTTCATATTTTGATCATATTTAATCTTACAGTCCACGTCACGGCTCTCTCATTCTGCAATATCTTAAAGATCATATTTGCATTACAAAACACCATTGAATTGCCGTAAAATGTACTCGCCTCTCATATTCAGAGGTTCATCCTACCACATCAAATGAGGGGACCCCTGTGTTTGTTGATGCCACCATGAGGCAGATCTGGACATTAGAACCACCCTGTCTGTGGACATTTTTTTTTTCTTCCCTTTAACCCTTTCTGTAGTATAGGGTATTATGATCTGGTGGTCACCAGAAAATAGCTACTAAGAGGCACATTGGTTCAAATTATGGACTCAAACGAGGGTGCCTGACCCCATCTGCTGGCTCTACTAGTATATCTGCAGTACAGGTTGATATTGCCTAGTGATTACCACAAAATAACCACTATGGAGCCACATCATTTAACAGAGGTAGGGGCGCCGAGAAAGGGGGTGCTGTTGCGGGTACTAAGTAGCTAGGCCAGGGCTTGATGGAGGGGCCTGGGCCCGCCGTCCACCCTGTCCCTTACTGCCAGCTACAGCAGCCTGTGTCTCTCTGGGTTGATGGGACCAGGGAGGCTGTTGCCGCTTATCAGCAACTGTCTCCTCCTTGTGGAGCGCACTATGCCGCTTCACAGCTCAGCAAATAAAAATAAAAAAAATTTGTAGGTGGTGTGGCCATACTTCCTAACATTAGGCCTGGCACAGGCCTCTACAGCCCTGGAAAGAGGGGACTCTCCCTGAGTTTACTGAAGCCTGGAAGGGGGAGATATTCCCACATCCCTGGACTTTGTAATGATTTCTGCAGTGCAAGAGTGATCACCTAACATGTCAAATAGTTTGAAAGAGAAGTCTCCCCTGTTTCCAATGAGAGTACCCCTGAGTCTGGGATACCAGAATGGGGAGATAGAGCGCTCTTACCCATTTGTCGGCTATCAAAAATATCTGAAGTTTTTGATTTGAGGGAAAGGTGCTCAGGTACATCATCAAGTCCAACCACCTTCCAGTGTCAACTATTGTATTAAGGGGGTACATTGTAAGGGGGTACATTTAGGTAATTTTTCTACCCTATTAGAACTCTTGCAGTTCTTAGGACTAGTCCCACTGGAGGCACATCAATGCATCCCAAGGTTCTGTTGAGTTGTTGGAAAAGGCTCCATGGTTATTTTAATGCCTTACATGGTGATTGTGCCTTAAGTAGGTAGTCAGATCTAGGAGCAGATTATATGTCTTATGGGACGTTAGAAATATAAAGACTTATGCAGAGTTAGAAGTAGAAAAAAAAATGAAAGGGGTGCAAATGTATTTATTTTTTTGTATGCAAATAAAATAGTGGCTGCTTTTGCATGTAGCAAACAAATACTGGGCAGCTTTGTTTGTTGCTCAACCTGCAATGCAACATGGTTCTGCCAAGGTAAATATTGTTTCTATTTTTTATTTGCCTCTTACTCTGCATAAGCCCAGTAGATACAATAAATCTACCAACATTCAGTACATTTTAACATATGTTGAATGAAAAAAATGAGTGCTCTTATTCCGTTTGATGCCAGGAACATACTGCATGAAATAGGTGAAATTCAGCTATCAGAGTTTGGAAATTGTAAGCCGACTCTGTAGAGAAGCTTTCCATTAATAGAATTGTGAACAAATTAAAGTTTCTCAGACGGGGGATAGACTTTCTTACAGTATGTGTATAAACCAAGTGAATACAAACCAGATTCTGTTCCTTCTCTAGATTTTCCAGACAGTATATGTAAACTAGGGTACGGTGCTAGTGACTAGTCAGCGACAATATTATATTAGACCTGCAGGGCCAGCAATCTCTTTAATCACAGAAAAGGAGTAATGTACAGATGTATCCTGATACACTATTGCCGCAGTCTCTGCTCTCCAGGTCCCATATGACTCGGCTTGTGCTTTGTGTATTTTTCGCTCAAATATGCATCTTAGTTGCAATGCGATAAGACAAGACCGCGTAACAATACTGCACGGATTCATTTAATATGCGACACTTGTATACCTGTGTGCTAATGAGTCTGAATCTCAAAGTGCTACAGTGCAGCAGCCACAGCTTTTTCTCACGCCAAGGCCCGTTTTGCTACATCTACGACTTTGTACATATTTAAAACTAATTCCTGTGTAGTTAAAGCAACAGCCCGGTGTCTCTGGTACACAACAGCGTCTGTGGTGCGAAAAAGATAGACATTTTAAGAAAACGTTGCAAGGCTACACCGCTCGGCAGCGTTCATTCGTGCCAGGCATCTCCCACCACATGGCTTATTGAGGCTAGGTATATAAGGACACATCTGTATACCAAACAATGCTATTGTGATTTGAGAGGCCGTTCACTGTAAAAGACAGAGCTGTGTAATCTTTATCTGAAAATTGTGGGGATTTATTGCTTTAAATTGACTTTCCTCTATTGCCACCATCTGTCCCTGAATCAAAGCTTTAAGGCCAGATGTTTCTTCCCTGAGAAAAAGCAGATTCTTCACATTTAAATAAATTATATGAACTTTTCCGAATCTTCAAACCTGTAAGTACAATTCTGGCAGTTTAATTTGCTACATATCAGTATCTTAATTGACACTGGATTTGTGGATTATAGGTAATACAGGGTGGATAGTAGAAAGATGGTAGCAAGGATCAACTTCAACCCAGCCTAGGTAATTTTAAGAAAAGAAGAATTTAAAAGTAGGATTTAGAACTGTTTGTTTTTCTACTTGAGTTCTTGTTTATTGTGCTATTTCACATACCTGTTAGTTCTGTTTAGCCGACTACATATCCCTAATGCTTGGGACCAGGGGTATTTTGGATATCGGAATATTCCGTATTTTGGAATATGTGCATACCATAATGAAATGTCTTCCGAATGGGACCCAAATCTAAACACAGAATGCGTTTTTCATATACACCTTATACATATAGCCTGCAGGTAATTTTATACAATATTTTCAATAATTTTGTGGCTCAAAGTTTGTGTACATACATGAAATTCATTTGTTTCATATACACTTTAAGCACAGAGCCTGAAGGTCATTTTATACAATATTTTTAATAATTGTGTATCTTAAACAAAGTTTGTGTACACTGAAGCATCAAAAAGCAAAGGTTTCACTATCTGTCATGCTAAAACAAAAAAAAATCTATATTTTGGAATATTCTATATTTCTGTATATTTGGATATGGGAGACTCAACCTGTATTGTATTTATTTATACTATACTACTGAGCCTAGATCTGTTTGAGACGGAGAAGGCTACCAAACTCTGGGACTGAGCCATGTTACTTGCAAGGAAGCAAGCCAGACTATGAGGCTGTGGCAGCCAGCCAACTAAAGACCAGTCCGGAGCCTGTGTTAACCTGCCGGAAGCAGAACTAAGCTGACTTTGGACTTTTATTTGCAGACTAGCTGCCCATATATGTATGTATATACAGTACCAGTCAAAAGTTTGGACACACCTTCTCATTCAATGGTTTTTGTTTATTTAAATTATTTTCAACATAGTAGATTAATACCGAAGACATCAAACTATGAAAGAAAACAAATGGAATTATATTTTAGATTCCTCAAAGTAGCCCCCTTTTGCTTGGATGACAGATTGCATACTCTTGGCATTCTCTCAATCAGCATCATAAGGTAGTCTCCTGGAATGGCTTTCCAACAGTCTTGAAGGAAGGTGCTGAGCACTTGTTGGCTGCTTTTCCTTCACTCTGCAGTCCAACTCATCCCAAACCAGCTCAATTGGTGATTGTGGAGGCCAGGTCATCTGACGCAGCACTCCATCACTTTCCTTCTTGGTCAAGTAGCCCTTACATAGCCTAGAGGTGTGTTTGGGGTCATTGTCTTGTTGAAAAACAAATGATGGTCCCAGTAAGCGCAAACCAGATGGGATGGCATGGCGCTGCAGAATGCTGTGGTAGCCATGCTGGTTAAGTGTGCCTTGAATTTGAATAAATCTCCAACAGTGTCACCAGCAAAGCACCCCCACACCATCACACCTTCACCTCCATGCTTCACAGTGGGAACCACACATGCAGAAACCATCCGCTCACCTTCT